>CAXKWD010000002.1:7523200-8723200 GCA_964059195.1 Ectobius pallidus
TAGTAGTCTTTTGTACAATATTGTGCACAAAATATATAACATAACATTACCTCTCACAAGCAGCCGAAATAGCTCAGTTGGGAGAGCGTTATACTGAAGATCTAAAGGTCCCTGGTTCAATCCCGGGTTTCGGCAAATATTATAACAGTGTTATGTACAATATTGTGCACAAAATATGTAACATAACATTACATCTCACAAGCAGCCGAAATAGCTCAGTTGGGAGAGCGTTAGACTGAAGATCTAAAGGTCCCTGGTTCAATCCCGGGTTTCGGCAATTATTATAATAGTGTTATGTTCAATATTGTGCACAAAATATATAACATAACATTACATGATTTTCCACAGCCGAAGTAGCTCAGTTGGGAGAGCGTTAGACTGAAGATCTAAAGGTCCCTGGTTCAATCCCGGGTTTCGGCAAATATTATAACAGTGTTAAGTACAATATTGTAGAATAAGCACTAAATATATAACATAACATTACATCTCACAAGCAGCCGAAATAGCTCAGTTGGGAGAGCGTTAGACTGAAGATCTAAAGGTCCCTGGTTCAATCCCGGGTTTCGGCAAATATTATAACAGTGTTATGTACAATATTGTGCACAAAATATATAACATAACATTACATTATTATCAACAGCCGAAATAGCTCAGTTGGGAGAGCGTTAGACTGAAGATCTAAAGGTCCCTGGTTCAATCCCGGGTTTCGGCAAATATTATAACAGTGTTATGTACAATATTGTGCACAAAATATATAACATAACATTATCTCTCACAAGCAGCCGAAATAGCTCAGTTGGGAGAGCGTTAGACTGAAGATCTAAAGGTCCCTGGTTCAATCCCGGGTCTCGGCAAATATTATAACAGTGTTATGTACAATATTGTGCACAAAATATATAACATAACATTACATTATTATCAACAGCCGAAATAGCTCAGTTGGGAGAGCGTTATACTGAAGATCTAAAGGTCCCTGGTTCAATCCCGGGTTTCGGCAAATATTATAACAGTGTTATGTACAATATTGTGCACAAAATATATAACATAACATTGTCTCTCACAAGCAGCCGAAATAGCTCAGTTGGGAGAGCGTTAGACTGAAGATCTAAAGGTCCCTGGTTCAATCTCGGGTTTTGGCAAATATTATAACAGTGTTATGTACAATATTGTGCACAAAATATATAACATAACATTTTCTTTCACAAGCAGCCGAAATAGCTCAGTTGGGAGAGCGTTAGACTGAAGATCTAAAGGTCCCTGGTTCAATCCCGGGTTTCGGCAATTATTATAATAGTGTTATGTACAATATTGTGCACAAAATATATAACATAACATTACATGATTTTCCACAGCCGAAGTAGCTCAGTTGGGAGAGCGTTAGACTGAAGATCTAAAGGTCCCTGGTTCAATCCCGGGTTTCGGCAGTTATTTTAATAGTGTTATGTACAATATTGTGCACAATATATATAACATAACATTACATGATTTTCCACAGCCGAAGTAGCTCATTTGGGAGAGCGTTAGACTGAAGATCTAAAGGTCCCTGGTTCAATCCCGGGTTTCGGCAAATATTATAACAGTGTTAAGTACAATATTGTACAATAAGCACAAAATATATAACATAACATTACATCTCACAAGCAGCCGAAATAGCTCAGTTGGGAGAGCGTTAGACTGAAGATCTAAAGGTCCCTGGTTCAATCCCGGGTTTCGGCTAATATTATAACAGTGTTATGTACAATATTGTGCACAAAATATATAACATAATATTACATTATTATCAACAGCCGAAATAGCTCAGTTGGGAGAGCGTTAGACTGAAGATCTAAAGGTCCCTGGTTCAATCCCGGGTTTCGGCAAATATTATAACAGTGTTATGTACAATATTGTGCACAAAATATATAACATAACATTACTTCTCACAAGCAGCCGAAATAGCACAGTTGGGAGAGCGTTGGATTGAAGATCTAAAGGTCCCTGGTTCAATCCCGTGTTTCGGCAATTATTATAATAGTGTTATGTACAATATTGTGCACAAAATATATAACATAACATTACCGCTCACAAGTAGCCGAAATAGCTCAGTTGGGAGAGCGTTAGACTGAAGTCCTAAAGGTCCCTGGTTCAATCCCGGGTTGAACTGAGAAATATGAGTAGAGAGTGTTACGAGAGTTGATTTGTCAGATTTTACTTGGATTGTGTATTATTACGCGGAAACGAAGAGAATGTCATACTCTTCGCTATAATTATACAATTAAATTATAATCAATAGGGGCTGGATTTGAAGTTTTTAACCTATTTTTTCCCCATGATTCCTAATTAGAACATTTTAACGTATTTTTCCGTTTCATGCCACTTGCTTCCGAATATAGGAATCTTATAGAACCTAAAAAGGGTTTAATCGGACTTAAGGGGCTAAGGAGGACTTTAGCTGAAAAACTATGGGCTAAAGAGGATTTTTGCTGAAAAACACGATTTTTAAATTAATTTTTCAGTTAATTCAAAGGAAAATAAATTTGTGTATTTATGCATTTTAAGGAAAGACATAATAAAAATAAATTTATACAACACACTAAAATTAACAAACAAAAAGTTCCGCCTCGCCGTCGCAGGAAATGAAACTTTGAAATCTGGAAATAATCCATTGTCGTTTTAACTGTTGTTTTTTTTTTAATAAGACGGCTAAAATCGTTTGTTTAAAACCTAAAAAGGGCTATTCCACGAAAATACCTTTTATAAAAGCCTAAGAATCCGGGCCCTACTCATGAGGCAGACTTTTATTTGGGCAAAGGAAGTTACGTGTGAACATTAGAGCTACTAGAGTGCATGTTTTTAATAAGATGGTGGTGTAGATGCGTAGTTAATGGGTGGGTGTTGTTTCGTGAGGAAGCCAGGTTGCTTGCATGTTGGGTGTGGTCCTCATAGGGCAGTCTATCTCCACAGCTACAGGGACAGCAATATCATGGCCATCACTCCTTGCCAGGTTAGTGCTACACTGCACTACGTAAAATAAATACATTTAATTGATTCTGACAATTAAACCCTCATTACTTTATTTATACACAAAATATTCAGTACAACTGCAAATTGAATTTACGTCATCACACCTACAGGGTGTTAATGAATAAGACCGAAATATTTTACCATTATATAGAGGAGAAATAGACAAGCAATTTTTATTAGGAGATTTTTGCTCTGTGAATCCAATAATTTTTTGAAAAGTAGAGTAGATATTCAGCCTTAAGCACTAGAATATAAGCTTATTAGAATCTATCAGGAAATCTGAAGCTGGAGACGTAAAAAATTACAATTTACATAATTTATTCTTGGTATCACAGTGTGCATTAATTGTAAATTGACACAGTTTCTTTGTTTGTGTCAATTTACAATTAATGCACACTGTGATACCAAGAATAAATTATGTAAATTGTAATTTTTTACGTCTCCAGCTTCAGATTTCCTGATAGATTCTAATAAGCTTATATTCTAGTGCTTAAGGCTGAATATCTACTCTACTTTTAATATAATTCAGCACTAGTGGAATGGAATTCATGAATAATTTTTCCTGTCAACAGCATAAAATCTCTCAGGACATGGCCGCCATTTGCATTTCAAAAAATGCAAAACAAAGGAACTTCGATGTTAACACTTGAGTTATGAATAAAAAAACTAGTCCAGTGGGGGCCAGTCTGTAAATTTTAGGGATTATGGAAACTCTAAATTGATGAATGATTAAGAATAAAATTGTTATCGATCACTAAGAAAGCATGAAGTCAATTTCATGAAAATTTAGACTCTATTTCGCTTCATTATTGACTTTTGAGCACCATATTGTAATGACTTTAATTCCCTATAGCATACACATTTTACATCATAGAGCAAAAATCTAATAATATTATGCCTCCTCTATACACATGTAATAATTTTGGTGTTATTCATTAACACTCTGTATATCACATGTAAATCTCGTAAATATAACTTCTTGCTTCTGTTAAATCATTGAACCCATGTAGTTCTGCTAACTTCTCCATCACAGTAACAATTCTATGTATTTTAACATCACTCTTTCTGGTTCAGTTTTGCAAGATTTATATTGTTTGTTTATATGATTTTTAATTTATATTGTTTATTACTGAAGCTCATGAAATGCTCTGCAGTATAATTCTGTTTGATAGTAGCTTCAATTTCTACATAAACTTAAACATAAACACAAAATTAAAAGGAAGCGGATGTTGTGACATGGACAATTGAAAGTATATACTCATCTCGGCATGATATAAACAATCACCTGAAATGTTGTGAAGATTGAAGAAAGAAAAATAACATGTGATCCACCGAAAACAATTTAATTTAATTCTTAACTAAATTAAACGCAGGAAATCAGGACCAACATGACAGATTTAAACAAAGAATGTTTATATAGTTTTGTGGTTCAGAGTATTGGAAATTTAAGTAAAAATAAAATGAATTAATATACGAGTCATGTCCAGAAAGTAAGTACCGTTTTGGAAAAACTTGCAAAAAAATGTTTTTTTTTTTCAAAACAAAATTTATTTTTACATGAAAGAGTATTTTGCAAACTATTTTTCTACATAGTTACCACTATTGTTCAGACATATGTCACAACCGGAAACCAACTTGTCTATACCCTCTTCCCAGAAGAATGCCGCCAGTGAAGACAGCGAATGCTGAACACGGTTTTTCGCATCATCTTACCCGATACAGAAAGAGGGCAACAGGGCAATGAATTCCTAAACAAAATTGTGACCGGTGATGAAACCTGGGTTTGTCACTCCAGAATCAAAACAACAGTCGATGGAGGCACTCACGATTCCCCACTAAACAAAAATTCAAAACATCGTTGTCAGCACAAAGAATCATGTGCACTGTGATCTGGGACAGACAGGGCATACTGCTTGTTGAGTTCCTTCCCAGAGGTGAAACTCTCAATGTGGTCTTCACTGGCGATATCTTTCTTGGAAGAGACTATAGAAAAGTTGGTTTCCCGCTATGACAAATGTCTGAACAATGGTGGTAACTATGTGGAAAAATAGTTTGCAAAATGCTCTTACATGTAAAAATAAATTTGATTTTGAAAAAAAAACATTTTTTATGAGTTTTTCCAAAATGGTAGGCCTACTTACTTTCCAGACACGCCTCATATTTGTCTAATAAGTTTGTTGCACTCATTGAAGTTAAGAAGGAAACCTTGTCCATAAATGGTAAAGAGTGAAAAAAATGTAATAAATATAACCATACTTCATCTACCTACAGCACCCACAGATAAAAGTATTGTGTGCAACCCTGAAAATCAATGTCGCATTTTCAGCATAAATACATGTTTTGATGTAGCCTGAATCCAAAAATACTATTTTCAAGAATATTTTTGGAAACCGGTATATTCAGAAACTGTGTCTGTGAGTAGCATAGCTTGAGATCGAAGAATCGTATAAAACAAACTTTATACTTGGGTTAGATGACATGATGAGTCACTTACGTGTTGCAGGATTCAGATTGCTCCACCGTTACAATGGAAGGAACCATGTTGAAGAGGGTATAGATAAGTTGGTTTCTCCTTTGACAAATGTCTGAACAAGGGTGGTAACCATGTTGAAAAATAGTTCGTGAAATGCTCTTTCATGTAAAAGTAAATTTTGTTTTGAAAAAACATTTTTTATGCAAGTTTTTCCAAAATGGTACTTACTTTCCAGTCACGCCTCATATTTGTCTAATGTGTTTATTGTACTCATTGGAGTTAAGAGCATAAATACCTTGTCTGTAAATGGTAAAGAGTAAGAAAAATGGGAACTCCTTCAGAATAGCGTAGCCAGCCATGCTCTGCCATTAGCGACCGTGCCCCTCCGAGCCACAGGGAACAAAAGAGAAATGATCGGTGCAAGGGTAAAATTTCCCGTTGCAGAAAAGATTCAATGTGAGACATAATAAATCCTGAGCTATTCAGTATATTGCTCCTAAACTAATACAAATGTTCCTAACCTAACATAACCTGTCACTGACCTAGAATTTGGCTGTCACTACTTCTAGAATCCTTATTACCCTTCCACGCTTTTCGTAAAACATTGTTACATGGCACGAACCCCATGCTATGCAGAATACCGCAGATTGTTCCTAATCTAACATAACCTGTCACGGAACTAGAATTGTTAATGCAGAAGCTTTTTTACTCTTCCACATCTTTCATAAAACATCGCTACAACAATCATTTATCTGCCGAATTCAATCGACATGTAATCATGTTCGTAATATTGGCGGCATTGTAGACTTAGTCCTACTCGGTACGGCCCGGTTGTGACGGCGGTCACCTGATTCTCAAGTTTAGCGGAAAAATGTAATAAATATAACTTTATCAATCTTTTCACTCCATCTACCTGTAGCACCTACAGATAGAAGTATGCCTACTGTGTTCAGCCCTGAAATTCAGTGTTGTGTTTTCAGCATAAATAAACATTTTGAGGCTCCCTGAATCCAGAAATATTTTCAGAAGCTTTTTTGAAACCGGTATTCAGATACTCTCTCCGTGTATGTATCTGTGAATAGCATAGCTTGAGATCAAAACTTTATGCTTGGGTTAGATGACATAATAAGTTACTTACATGTTGCAGGATTCAGAATGCTCCACCGTTATGATGGAAGGAACCACGGAACCCGTCGAGTGGCTGGAGAAGCACGTGGCCGCAGGGTTCAGAGTCTGGCAAATCATATTCCTCTGCATTGCTGGCATTCTCTCACTCGGTAGGTGATTTGATTGCATAAAATTCTGAACATTCCAAACAAATAAAAATACCTCTAGCTCAAAAATTGATGTTATATAAAATTTTTAACTTGAATATTCAAAGATTGTAATTTATGGAAATTGATCTCCAATTTCATACCATAGTAGTAGTAGTAGTAGTAGTAGTAGTCCTGGTTACTTCACAGGGAAGCATAGGGCCTTAATAAAAGCATGCCATCGGACTCTGTTGCTTGCGAGAGCTTTAATTTCATTCCAGCTTTTCCCTGCCTGTGCAGCTTCCTTTCTAATCGTGTTACACCATGTTGTCCTAGGCCTTCCTATTCGTCTGCTTGATCCTTGAGATTTCCAATCGAATGCCATTTTTGTTATGTTGTCATTCTCTCTTCTCAGTACATGCCCAATCCATTTCCACTTTCTGAATTTAATTTCTTAAGAAATTTCATGCTGATCTGTTCGTTCCCACAGTTCTTTATTTGTTATGACCTCCAGCCACCATATACCCATGATGCTTCTCAAACAGCGGTTTATGAATACTTGCAATTTCCTTTCAGTTTACCTTGTTGCCTTCCACGTTTCACAGCCATATAATAAAATTGATTTTACGTTGGAATTAAATAATCTTAATTTAAGTCTTAAGGAAATTCGCTTTGATCGCCAGATGGATTTCAGTTGAATGAAGGCATATCTTGCTTTCTTTATTCTGGCATCAACATCTTCATCCGAATTGCCTTTCACATTGATTATACTACCCAGATATGTGAATTCATTTATGCTTTCTAGTTTCATACCATGCTCAACACTAACAGAATATCCAACTACAACATAGAAAGTGTTTCTGTTGTCCATATTTAATCTTTCTGTCATGAAAAGTAAACAGAAAAAAACTTTAGGGAGCATACAGGATACAGTATTTAGTTGAGTCTAGCACGAACACTTCACTTTTTGTATAAATACTTGAAATAATTTCGTAGAACATTGTCATTCATAATCATCATATTTACACCAACTGCCAGCTGGATGTTTGTGTTGCCCTCCCGGGGAAGATTGCTGCATTTAGCGATGAGACATTCATCTGTTGGGATGTCGAAGTTCATGAGATGTTCTTTATGTTTGTGGATGAATATTCTCTTATTGAATACTGAATTCTTGAAATCTTACTAGTGAACCCGTTTGATCCTGCACAGTGCAACCGTTCTTTTTGTAAGGTATATTCCTTGTTAAATTTAGATCAATATGTAAGCGAAGATATTTAACACTCTCTTTTGTTTATTGCATTTCTATTGATTCGACCACCCAACCAATCCCAACTAACGCAATTTTTTTTTTTTTTTTTATAATGGGATTATAATTTATTTATTTTATTTATTTATATTTATATTTATATTTATACAAAATATTTATACAAAACAGAACAAGACCACCCGAATGAGCAAGCGCTCGTGCTCGGGCACAGTTCAGCCATTTACATTACAAAATACAAATTACAAAATACATAAAGAAAATATAATTAAATCAAAACCTAAAAAATAATAATAATAAAGAAAGAACAGAAAAGTAAAAAGAAAAAAGGAAAAGTAGTAAGAACAAAAATTGAAACCCTGAGTTATTACAAATAAAATCATTCCTTAATTGTCTACTAAGTACAGAGTGAAGTAACTTTTGAACTATGAAATAAGATTTTTGATAAACTTATTGAATTTTTTGTTGTTCATATGTTCAATTCCTCTGATATTTCAGTTATCTTCCTTTGCTGCTGCATACGCTTCAGAATACCGAGAACAAAACAAGAGATTGAGGCCGACTATGTGAGAAAGAAGCTGACCAAGAAATTCAAGAAGTCCCTGCAAGTGATTCAGAATTCCGAGATGGATGACATTGACTTTAAACGAGGTATAGTCGTGCATTGCAGTGAGCTCGGGTCTCGTGAATGTGTGATCTCCACCGTGGCACAGGAGACTCGAGATCATCGTGAGTTCATTCACCATGGCGATGCCTATATCCTAATTCAGACATCGCCATGAAATTTATCCGGTATTTAGTATAAATAGAGACTTATTAAGACATAGCCTTTTAAAAAATTAAACCTTCTTATATCTTAACTTTTCTTCTGTGGCGGACACAGAATTTTCTTTCAGGGAGGGATTTGAGGAGAAAACTAAGAAAAAGTTTACTTATATTTATGGTAAAATTGAAAGAGAGTCCACCTTAAAACCCTTGTCGTAGCACTTACCTGGGGCCACTTATGTAATATAAAATAAAAATAATACAGAAGGCACACATTTAAAACAATCTTATCATAATATTAAAATCTTCTTCTTGGTCCCAGATGCGTCCATTACTTGAATATGCATTTCGATGCAAGTTGCATCATCTTCAGTTCAGATTTAGAGATACAACAGTCACTCTGTCAAATGATATACTGATGTATGCACCGGTTGTTGTGCTACGACAAGGGTTTTAAGGTGGACCCTCTTTCAATTTTATAACTATTTTAACCCTGTCTGAAGATTAAATTCATTAATAATTATATTTATGAGTTTATAATACTGTAATCTTACCTGTAATTTTGTATAAGCGTGAAACGTGGTCACATTACAGGAGGAACACAAGTTGCAGGGGCGTATTCAGAGGGGGGCTGAGGGGGCTACAGCCCCCCCCGAAACGTTAAGTAATGCTAATATGTTGCACATAAGAACATTTTAATTTGACAAATAGGTCTAGTAGACAGTTTAATTGCACATCCTGACAAAATTCAGTCTAACATCGGATTTTTACCTGAAATTTGTGAAATATGCTCTGGAAAAATGAGGTATGCTCTATTATTTAAGTAAATTTAATACTGTACTAGACGTTCTGTTGTTGGCTGAATTACATCACGAATTTTAAAAGGTAGTATAAGTCTTATGAATTACATAATAAAAATTAAAATAAAACAAGATTAAGTTATTGCAATAAATTTTAGTAAATTGAAAAATAATGAATATAACGTTGCTTTAATATTATATAATCGATTACAAAAAAATATAGTCTATTTACTATCAACAAATTTTATAGTCGGTTTCCAAAACATTCAAATATAGCTTTTTTTTTTTTTTTAAATTAACAGAGATATGCACAATATTTGACATCTCACATAATTTGCTGTTATAACTGTGACAAATTGGTTAAATATGCACAAATATTTTAATATTGAGCAAATATAATGCATCATTGCAAAACTAACTAATATTTGTTTGACACCTTGTAATAATTTGCATTATTAAAAATATGATTTTCATAAATTTCCGGGCCCTAGTGATAACAGTGTTAGACTTATATAGCCCCTCCCGAAAAAATATCTTGGATACGTCCCTGACAAGTTGGAAGTATTTGAAAATAAAGTTTTAAGGAAAATATTTGGATAAAAACGAATAGGATATCAGAGGAATGGGGACAGCTCTACAACGTTAACTTTACAGTCTGTATTGTTCTCCTAAAACCACGAGATTAATTAAATGCAGGTGGTTAATACGAGTTGAATATGTTGATCGAATTGGAGTGGAGAGGGACATTTAACAAAATTTTAATGGGAAGACCACAAGGAAAATGACCATCAGAGGGACCGAGACGAAGATGGGATGATAACGTTAAGATATATCTAAGAAGGACTGACTGTAGAAATTCGATCTGGACACACAGTTCACTAAGGACTAATATTTTCTGTATTATAAAGTCCATTATCCTCTCTTTTCAATTGATGCAAAATAAGCAATTTAAATATTTCCAAACACTGATATAAAAAGGTGGGTAAAATTTGCCTTTCTGATTCGCATTTATAACCTATTCTTTTTACTTTATTTTTTCGACTTTATATCCCCTTGAGCCCCCCCTCTGCGTCCGCCACTGCTTATCTTATATAAATATCTAGTGCTTCCTCTTTGTCCCAATTTAATGCAAAAACTACTAAACTGTTAGAGCTGAAATTTTGCATGCACATAGTTTTTATACCTGGAAAGAACATAGGACTAGAGTTTTGACTCGTCTTCATTATTTCACCTGATCATTAAAATTTAATTTCAGCTAAAATGAACACGAACCATGACAAAACAATATAACAGACGAATTTCATGGCCTACTGGTAAACACAAAGGTCCTAAAAACAGATGGTGTCTTTGATCTTATAGTTGAAGAGTGTATTAAGAAAATAATTTCCAGCTCAGGAACAGAGATTCGAGTTAGATGCTGCAATACATCAGAAGAATGTTAGACATATATCTTTTAATGCTATTCTCAAACTCTGATGCATTAAGTAACATGCTTCTAGTTGCATAGTCATGTACTAGAAATTACGAACATTGAAATACATGACTATGCAACTAGAAGCAACACCAATATACATGTAAGCAGGCATAGACTCTCTAAAACTTTAAATTGCTTTCCATCTACTGGTATTACATTTTATAATTTTCTACCTGCCCCAATGCGCAATTTATCCGTTACTAAGTTTACAAGAGCACTAAAAACTTGGCTACTGATGAATCCATTTTATATGACTAAGGAGTTTTTGGAAGCAGACCACTCCACCATGTTAACTTATGTTTGATGTATTAATTAATTTTATTTACTGACTTGACCTATTGTATACACTGAATGGTCCAATAAATCTATGAATCTATGAAAACAAAGTACGGTTACTTCCTCATGGTGTTTCCAGGGACATAGCCAGGATTTTTTGTTTGGGAGGGCAGTATTCTCATAGTTTTGTTGTTGTAAAAATATGTCTTTGAATTTCATTTTAATGCCATTTTTTCAGTTTTAAACAAAATATATTTTTTGTTGGGCCATACTATTTTATTTATTTATTTATTTATTTATTTATTTAGTTACACTGCAAGTGGGTCAACAACTCGGTGGCAGTGTTGTAATTAATACCAGCCATGCATATATACAAACACTATAATACAATTACACACATTAAATAACACAACAAGCTATCTACATACCAATACCCTATCAGTTATTAATTTAAAAAAAATCTATCCATTCAAAACTATAACATATAAAAATATTTACAAACATAACTACATAATATTATACATTTTTATCACATACCCTATAATACGCTTATTATGTGTGACACAACGGTATCATAATGACACTCATTTCAACATTGTTTTTCATTTTAACATTGGTGCAGTATCAATTATTATCGAACACAGAACGATCATGAGACCTTGAGGAACAGCTAAAACCTGCATAATAAATAGCCTGTATTTAAAATAAATCAATTCTGTTTGTGTTAATTTTAATATCAGACTAAAAAGAAGTAATTTTGTGTTGTCAAAATCCATTGGGTTCATAAAAATGACAGAAAGGATGCTTCGTTTTGATCAACAACATGAGCTGCCATCTATCATAGAAGACAAGAACTACAACCAGCTGGTGCGAAGGTCATGGTGGGGTGAAGCGTGACCATTTCTTTGAGTGAATCTAAAATGGAATTAAGATACTCTATCTTAACAAATGCCATTATATGCTCATTGCATAATGTAGTATTTTTTAAACACTGTTCCAAAATACTGTAGTAACATTTTTGAAATTTGATGGCTTACTTTTACAACTGATATAAGTACCAGTACTGTTAGTCCCTATAATATAAAGTCACATGACTGACTGACTGACTGACTGACTGAATGACTGACTGACATTAATGTTTGCCCACTTCCAGATGAGCTACAACTTGAAATTTGGTACACATATAGCTTCTAGGCTGTAACCCACAGGAAAATTCCAAAAAGCTTATTTTTTTAATTTTTAGACCTAAAAACCCCCGAAAAAGGGCTCGGTTTCCATGACAATGGTATTATCAAAGAGTGTTCACATAGGGCTCTGCCAATACAGCAGACTAAATACACGCACGCTATCTCCCATAGATCTTTTAGAAAACCTTTCCCGAGAACCACAGCGGAGGTTTGGGGGCTGAGCCCCCAATGAGCGAAGCGAGTCTAATATATATTGCTATAATGATAATAAAACACTTTATTTAAGAACACTAAATGAGAAGCAGGCATACATTTTACTTTCTCGCTTATACGGAGTATAGAGAAAGTATTGTGATCGTGACAAAAAATCGAAGTTGAGTTAACACCGGGAGAGCACGTTTCATGAAGCCTAGAAACCGAAAAAAGTATTTTTGGAATGACGTCTGTCCGTCTGTCCGTCTGTCCGTCTGTCCGTCTGTCCGTCTGTCCGTCTGTCCGTCTGTCCGTCTGTCCGTGGACAAGCACAGCGGGTAAACGGCTCGTTGTATTTACTTCATTTTTTGAATTAAGAACTTTTTCGAAATTTTGTCGAACCGCCCAGAAATTTAGTTTTACAACTGAAATATTAAGGGGACTTTTCATGAAAACTTTTTTAAAAAAATTGTTTTTTGAAAAAATGGCTCTAACGATTTTAATAAAAAATTAGAATTGTAAAGTCTTATCTGTGACTAATAAAATGGCTATATCCGTATTTCCGCAAAAATGACTTAAGGGGCACTTTACTCGTATCCATTTTCAGTTTTTCTAGATTATATCCATTACAGTAAGTGATACATGAAAACCTACCACAGTAAAGTTGTAGAGAAAATTAAAATGGACATTTTTTGTTTAAAACATTTCTTTATACAATTAATAGATATCAAGATAAAAACGAAATAAGTACAGCTTAAATGCGAATTTCAGAACATACATATCAATTAAAATATGAATGGCATTTTGTTGCCACTAGCAACAAGAAAACTATAGGCCTAATGTACTTATTGTTGTGAAATGCAATCAGTTTAGCTCAGTCGCATTGAACACACTAAACCAATTACAGCGATGTGGTAGGCCTATGGGCTAACAGGGAAGAGGTCCTGAGTTCAAATCAAACCTCGTGGCCGCCCAAATTGACTTGGGTTTTTCATGGTTACCTCGCAAAAGCAAACGCCGGGTTTATAGGACTTGCTTATTTTCCATAACTCATCGCCGCTACGTCACTGGATATTATAATCGTTTAAACTGAATGCCACATACGAAGACATCACTAAACAATAGAAACAGATGACGCGAATGAGTTGTTACAATAGACTAATAGTTCACGCAAACATACTAAACACATTACATGACCTACAATGCAGTTAAAGCGTGCAATATAACCTAAGTAGTAGTAGTAGCAGTAGGACCGCCGGCGTGGTCTTGTGGTTAGCGTCAGATCCGTCGGTCCGGGTTCGATCCCCGGTACATCCTTGGATTTTTCTGAGGTTGAGGGGTCTGGTAGGGGTACACTTCCTCGTGATTCAAATTGAGGAGCTACTTGATAGAGAAGTAGCGGCTCCGGTCATGGAAACCACCATTAACGGTCGTGGGGGTCGGCATGCTGACCACATGCCCCAACCCTGCCATCTGCCTGTGGTAGATGACACACCGGTCGGTTGGTAGACCAAATCCCTAAAGGAATGTAGTGCCACGGAGTTTAGTTTTAGTTTTAGTATAGCGAAATTCAAATATAAGTCGCCCCTTAAGCTCCGTCCATTCGATATTCACATTTGCATTTACTGTGTGATGTATTTTGTTTCTGAGCGAAGCAGAGTGACCAACTGTCCTTGTATTGGTGGGTGGGTTGGGTGGTGCCGATTTATCCCGTGTGCGACTTATATTTTAATTTTCCCCTTAGTAATACTAGTAGTACTAATAATATGCAGTTTTACTGTCATTCATTATTATTATTATTATTTCACGGTAAAAGCATTAAACATGAAGATCGACTCTGATGGTTTCCGTTCTAGATACTTCTTAGTTTTATGAAAATGTAATAAATAAAATTTAATTGTCTCTTTAATTTAATTTTTTCTGTGCTAGCCTTTAACACGTATATGCGAGAAAGTTTGTGCAACGTATTTTTGCACCATTTATTAATTTAGGGGTTACACAATGATGCATTTAGCTTAAATAATACTTTATTTCAAAATGAAACTGGATTCATAGTGACTAAATAAGTGGAACTAATAACTCTTTCAAAATATTTACTTACAAGGGAACCATACGAATTGTCATATCAAAAACTATCCTCAAATTTTGCAAGCCATTAGGTCTTCAGTGCAGATAGACACATGCAAAAAAAATAGCTGCTCATTAAAATTAATTGCAGATTTTGCACATTCAAAATATTGAGTAGCCTGACACAGTTGTTGGCCGGAGGGGGTAGTGGAGTCTCTGCTATGTATCGTGAGTCGACAGCTGTCAGAGTGCTGCCTAGCACCGTTCCCGCTTTCCAAGTTGGCTTTAGTTTGTTTTATGTCTCCATTTCCTTAGCACTAAGGGACGAATAACATTATAATAATGATCAATACCCTCCTCTGATACGTACATTTGTATTCCAGTGGGTCTTGTCAAGTAATCAATGCCTGTTTAAGTGTTTAGGATTAGAAAAATTAATCCTGTGTGATCTTTAAATTAATTAATTGATGTTTAAATTGAATTAATATTATTATTACTGTTATACTTTGGCCTGTAATGACGAGTGCAATACGTAATATGTTAGTCCAAGTTCTTAAAAACTTAAAGAGTTTTGTCTGACAAGAAATATCAACATTGTCAAGAACAATGGAGCCTCAGATTGGTCCAAAAAAATTAGAATTTATTCAGATAACTGCACGGTTTAGAAGCCTGTTAAAATATTCCACATATTTATGACCTGTTGAAAAGGAGCAGGCAGTGATTCTTTTACAGTAGCATTATCCCTTTGCCTCTTCCTTTATTGCACAGTGCTCAATGCGTTTTGGAGGATTTAAGTACAGATTTACCTGAAATAAATTCCTCCATTTTATAAATGTTTACAAGTGAAGAAGAAACTCAGATTCTCTTAACCCGGGTTTTGGTCAGGGCTGTAGCCAGAATTCAAGATCAGGGTGGGCAGAATGTTTCTCAGGATGGGCAAGAGTTATACCGTATTATGGGAGAATATTGAATTTGGGCCAGATGTAGAATAAAACTCATTAGCTGCAAAATACTATGCATAATTCGCGGGTGCGCAGGTAAAGAGAGTTAAATCCACCCTCAAAAATTGAGATATGTCCATAGAGTTATAGATAAAAATGTTCTCTACATTTGTGTTAAGTCCAGTAAGTCATATTCAAAATTGTATGGTAGTTATGGATGTGTGCCTCATAGGTTTATCCATCTCTAAAGCTATGTTGGGCTGATATAGTTTGTTAAGTCACTCTAATTCTCAGTAACAAGAAAGTGGACTTAACTCTCTTTGCCTGCGCACCCACGAATTAATGTTAACTGAGTCATGTGGCACTCATGCAGGTACTGGAGGATGTCCTTAAGCATTACTTTTAAACAGCCATGGGCAAACCCCTATCCACTGACACACAACCCGCAAAGTTAGTAAACTACATATAGTTCGAAAAGAACAGGTAGATGGAGTAACAAACATACAATATGTGCAGTGGTGGTTGCTCATTCTTTGGGAAACATTAATTTCACTTTATAATTTACACTACAGTAAACAAATATACAAACAATATTGTATTTTTAATTATTCTTTTACGTGTGCAATTATTTCAATATACAAAGGCTTAGAATGTGCTATAATGCCTTTCCAATCGCAACCCGTCACTGCTTGTAAAGAGATTATGACTCACGCATGGGAATATTGCCACCATATGCATTGAATTCCGCAATGCCATCTTGTGTCTTATGTTGGAAGGTCAAGAACCGCTTGTGGTTCGCGAACCAGTAAATGCCCTTGTATGCTTTAAAACAACAGACTTATATAAAAGAAAGAGTGCGACAGAAGTAAAACTTAATTTCATTTTTTAATTTTTTCAATTTTTGATTATTGGATTTTTTCAATTTAGCATTATTAGACTTTTTAATATTGGGTTTTTGGACTTTTTTAATTTTGGATTTTGACTTTTTAATTTGGGATCTTTGAATTTTAATTATGGATTTTTAAAATTTTCGATCTTTGAATTGTTTATTTTTTTATTTTAAATTTTTTTTTTTGGGATTTTTAAATTTTTAATTTTATTATTTAATAAATTTTGGATTTTTGAATGTTATAATTTTTAATTTTGTTTTTTTTAATTTTGGAAATGTGTATTTTTTAATTTTGGATTTTTAATTTTTTTAATTTTGGATTCTTAATCTTTAAATTTTTGATCTTTGAATTTTTTAATTTTTAATTTTTTAAATTTTTATTTTTTATTTTTTGGATTTTTTAATTTTGTATTTTAGTATTTTGAATTTTTAGATTTTTTCGATTTTTTAATTTTTTATGTTTTATTATCAAATTTTGGAATTTATTATTTATTAAATTTTGGATTTTTGGATGTTATAATTTTTAATTTTTTTTTTTTAATTTTGGAAATTTGTATTTTTTTATTTTGGATTTTTAATGAATGAACCTCCGGGTTTCATAAAATAGATAATATACCTTTAGATTACTTAGGAATTGTCTATTGCCAGTGAGGAAGTAAGGTCTGAAAAATTTCCTTTGATTACTCCTAAGTTGATTGTTTTCTGTGCAGTCCGCACCGAAACAAGTCGGTTTTAGTGTGACTGATTGTGACTGATTGTGACTGATTTCGTGACGGTTTTAGTGTGACTGATTTTCGCGATTTACCCTCTACCGCCACTAAAGAAGTTTTACTTCAAAAATTCTTCTAGTACAGCTGAATATCTTCTTCAAAAGGTTGAATTTTCTCAGAACATTTTCTGTTTTCATGTTCTTTCTTTCCTGCTCTTCTGAAATGCTAAATAAGTTTACACTAGATTAGCCAGTCTTGAGCATGGGCGTACGGTGAAATTCTGTTTGGAGGGGGTTGAATATAATCTTGTCTCAGCTCCATGTCTTTGCACACATTGGAACTTAATACACTATTTTTAGTAACTTTACACTTGTTTTGTGATCATTAGTATACTATGCAACACAGTCTTTGAAACTGTTTTTTTTAGGTATCTGTTCATTTCTTGTTTTAGATAGAATCGTCTTCTTCTTCTGCCTAACAGGGATTAGGTCAATTGGCCTGTTCTGGCCTCAATCCATCTGAGTCTAGGTCTTCCTAGATCTCTTCTGCCTATGGGTCTGTAGTGTAACAGTTTTAGATAAAGTCTATAAATAAAACCAGGGCCGTCGCGTGGTTTGTTGGCGCCCGGGGCAAGATTTCGTCAGGCGCCCCCCCCCCAAACTCAATACCACGTGCACCCACCCAACATTCCACCAATCTGTAAGGATTTAAGGCCCACAGTAGAATTCATTATTAGACTATTATTATTAACAGTATACAAGCAAGTCCAGCTGCTGAATTTTGAGCAAATATATATTTTGGGATAACTTAGCAAATATAAAGTTATTGGTGTCAAATATGTATTTGTTAATTAAATACATACAACGTAATACTCAAAATTCAGTTATACCTAGCTTTAAAAATACGTTATGTACATCTAACTTATTTTTTCAAATTTTGTTTTATTTTTGCCGTTACCACGGCACCTCCCTGGTCGCGGCACCCATGCGACGGCCCTGAATAAAACCTTACTTTTCAGAAATTTTCATAGTGCTCGTTTAGCTTCTCATTGTGGTTTCTGGTTTCTGGATGTAAATCCATTACAAAAAATTGGTTTTTACGTTTTAAAATTTTGCAGAAATTGAACTCATTTCCATTGGAGTCCTGAGATCCAACCGATCGTACCAAATAGATATCCAGGCCAGCGAATCATTTATAAGAAATTCTGAAGGAAATTGTATTTATCAATAATACGTCACTGTTATACGAAGTATAAAATTAAAAACCCACCAGTATTAATAAATTATTTAATAACAATAGGCCTATGCATTCCTCTACAGTAGAAGATATTTCAGATAATTTTCTCATTGAAATTAAGTATGTGTACCATACCGTTTTGAAATTTGTATCTTAAATAAATTACAAGAGTATAAATCTTTATAGAAAATTTATAAGATTCATTTTAATAATGCTGTGTTATGTAAGAAAATGTAGTAACCAAAGCCATGTTTTTATTTCATAACGTGATATTATAATCCTAAAAAATAGCAGATACTTTGGGGGGTTTCAACCCCCTGAACCCTCCCCCACCGTAGGCCATGGTCTTGATCGAATCTTGTTAATTCTTGTTAGGACAGAGAAACTAGATTTACTAACTGCTGTACTACATGCAAAAGTTCTTACTGCTGATAATAGGCTGTAACCCACCCATTCATTCACTCCCATTTAAACTATGGAGTTATTTTGTGGGGTTTGACTGCAAAAATACTAAGATTATTAAAATCTTAAAAAAAAAGCACTTAGGGTTATAGAAAAAATACCACAGATAAAATCTTGCAGAACTATATTCAAAAAAATTGAAAATACTCACACTGCCCTGCTTATACATCTATGAAAATATTAAATTTGCAATAAGAAATTATAAAGACGATAAAAATCAAAACATGCATCATCATTATATGAGAAATAATAAAAACTATTTTAAGAAATCGTTGAGGGGTTCTTTAGGCAACAAGTGTTCATAAATTTTTGCAAAGGACCTATACAATCACTTACCTGATACACTGAAAAATGTAACAAATTGAAGCTAGGAAGGATAATATCTTTCCTAGTAGAAAATGCCTTTTACATAATAGATGAATTTCAAAAAAGTATAAAATACAGAGAGGACTAAATTATAAGATATATACGCTATATTCAGTAAATTATACCAATTTATTAATTTTTAATATAAATATATAACCTAGAAATTAAGTACGCTAGTGTAACTAAAATTTATTTTGTTCAATTCATATACTTGACAAAGCCTTTTAAGCCTTTTACATTTGGCTAATAAATCTTAAATCTTAAAATCTTAGACCCTGGCCCCCCTCTGGCTATGGGCCTGGTTTTGGTTGATCGAAGTTTGTAAACTTTATTTAGTAGATATTACAGTTGCATTATATAATGAGGCATCTTGTCCACTGATTGCAGCACTGGACAGAGTTCGAGCGGAAATCAAGTCTGACACAGACAGTCTAGCCCAGTCTGAAGCTTTGTCTGGAGCGACACTCAGTTCCACAGGTTGCTGCAACAACTGCTCAACTCCAGCAGTTGTGCCATCTGCAACTGACAACCAGACATCCCTTCAAGTGCCAGCGCAGGAAAGCAACTCGTTTCACAAAGGATCCGATACTAACATAGGTATGTGAGCAAGATCTCTATATGAGGAGCATTTTTTCAAAAGCCGATAAATGCATGTTTTGACGAAATTGAGATATATATATTGTTTTGTATAGTTTAAGTAGCTGCCTTTCCAATGGTTATACTTGTTCTTTCATATTCTGACATCTGTTCTACTCAGAAATGGTAGAAAAATGGTACTTTTTGCAAAATCCGATATCTACAGTTAGGGTGTTCTATCAAAATCCGATATCTCAGAACTATACTTTATGTAGATATCGGCTTTTAAAAAAATGCTCTTCAATATTACCTTCATGCCAGAATGGTACTTAATGCGATTGTATGGTGGATGGGAAAATGTCTGTCCATGTGTCTATAAGCACAATAACTCAAGTACACTTTATCGGATTTTCAAAACTTTGTATAGGGATTTTTTGTCGATCAGAAGAAGCACATTGATATTGGACCAAATCGGTTCACCGGTACCGGAGTAATGCCCAATTTTGTGCCTATTTTATGGTAATATATTAGAAAGAATAAATTTATTAAATGCCAATCAGTTCTCATGACAACATATTGTTTTACAGTGTTCATATACGGCTTTGACAAGTAACACTATCCATATCCATAACATATTCCTTCACATATGCTTATCAAACTAGACCTTTGTTCTTCTGTAAGCCCTGCTTAATAAATCAATCTGGAGCTTAAATTCGGAGATAGATTACAAAAATAACTTAATTTCTGCATATCATAATTGCAATTATCACTGATTAAACAAAGGCATTCTGGCACTTTCTTACATCAGTTTACCTGACTTTATTTTTATATGAAAGACATACACTGGTACGTATTACAGGAAGTGGAGCGTAATTAAGTGAACCATTTCCCCCCCCCCCCAAAAAAAAACTTCCATAAATTTTTCAGTGTCTCAGATTCATTAAAAAAATCTTTTTACTGTGGATTGATAAGCTCACCGGTTAGCATTGGCTCTGTGGTCTAGAGGTATGATTCCTGCTTTGGGTGCAGGTAGTCCTGGGTTCAAATCCCAGCTGAGCCCAAGTTTATTTTTAAGTAGCCTATATTTTTATTTTTTGAAACCACTCTGAATATCGCCCTGCAGGTTTGAGAGCTTTAGTGATGTTATATGTTGTACATCATAAATTTTGCCACAAGTCAAGAACATATCCAGGCCGAAAAGACTACAGTTGTGCACATTTTGGTCATATTATGGATTTTGAAAATTTTGATCAACTTAAATTGTTGCCAGGTAATATTACTCTTGCCAAAAATTAAATTTGCCTCTATATATTTGCAATGGTGTCCAATAGACCTATTAATTAAGTAATTTTTATATTAAAGACATAAATGGCTACATATTGTAGGAAGTGGAGTGTAATTAAAAACTAAACTCCGTGGCGCTACATCCCTGGAGAGACTTGGCCTACCACCCGACCGCTGCGTCATCTCCCATAGGCAGATGGCAGGATTGGGGGGCATGTGGTCAGTATGCCGACACCCACAGCCGTTAATGGTGGTTTTCATGACCGGAGCTGCTACTTCTCTATCAAGTAGCTCCTCAATTTTGAATCACGAGGCTGAGTGCACCCCTACCAGACCTCCCTAACTCAGAAAAATCCAAGGAGGTACCGGGAATCGAACCCAGGTCGACGGATCTGTAGTCAGCGACGCTAACCACAAGACCACGCCGGCGGACAGTGGAGTGTAATTAAGCCCAAAAAATTACTTCCATAAAATTTTCAAAGTATCCCCAGATTCATGCAGCCATGATTCTGAAACTATGGACATTATTGTTGTAATTTATAAAAAGGAATTAGAAACTACATAAAAAATAAACTTTATTACCTCTCATTATCTCGGTGACTTAATCTTTTCTTGTTTTCTTCTTTTTACTGCAGCGAAGAGCAATTCGAGTCCTCGTCAGGAATAAGAATGGAGTTGTGTGACTGTAGAAACTTCACATAGATATGGCATGTGAGTATGTAGGCGGATTCCCCTACAATCACAGGTGTAAACTGCTCTCACAGTGTCTAGATTGTCATCTTGTAGCCCAAGAACCAGCCTTCCTTTCCATCACATGGTCAGTCTCCCATCGTTCATCCTTCTGACGTGCCCATACCATTTTACTCTTTTCCTTTTAACAATTTCTACAACATTAATTAATTCTTTTGAGGAAGTCGATGCTATTGATGGGACAGGATCCAATCGCTTTGCCGACATCGTAGCTTTTAAGAAAGGATCACATGAAGCTTACATCCTTGACCCCACAATAAGGTATGAAAATAATGCTGCCGACCAAGCAAACAACGTAGACCGTGAAAAAAAGGATATATATGAAAGCTGTATTCCTTTCTTTAAAGAGAAGTATAGGAGAAATTTTGGTAATCGCCATTTTACTGTCCATGGACTTTTATTTGGAGCAAGAGGTACTGTATACCGATCGGTTGCTGACGTACTTAGGAAGCTGGGACTGGACTTATCATCAGATGGCAGAAAACATCATTGCTGACTCAGTGGGCATATTGCACCACCACATATATAAGAATATATAGTAAAAATTGTTTAGATGTTTTATTTAAACTATTGTTTATATGTTACCCATTTTTTACCATCATTTGAACTATTGTCAAAAGTGATTGATTGGTATGCTGTGTCTATGGCAACTTGCTTGAAGCAAGCAGCTCATTTTGTTCAATAAAATGTATTCTCTTTCCTTGGTTTTCTTGCTGATCTTCTCCAACAATCCATTTCTGTGCCTTACAGTTTTGCTTTTTGTTATTATTTACTATCCATGTTTCCGTGCCATACAGAATGCACTTGTGTATAAGTGCTTTTATGTTGTCTGTGAGCTAGAACTACCAACTTAAAAAATCTTACATTTGTTTATTGCCTAAATATGAAATAAATTTTAAGTAAACTATATATAACAAAAATAAATTGAAATGGAATTGTACATAAGAAAGAAATTGAAGTGTAGTTAGCAATAAATAATAAATGTAAGGGCAGAATCTTTTTTTTTACACTTATTAACTTCAATGAGAAGGATGGAACTCTTTTTTTAATGTTAGGAGATTAGGTAGTGGCTGCCATTCGAATACAGTTATCCAACTGTTCATCAGTGAGTCTGTTTCTGTACTTATTTTTAATAAATTCTATACTGGAAAAAGAAACCTCACACAGATATGTAGAGCTGAACATTGCCTTCACTTTGAGAGCAACCTGGACCAAAATTGGATGTTTTTCTTTACGAACAGGAAGCCAAATATTTTCAGAGCTTGAAGAAAGTGATTTTACAGAAAATCAGTCAGTTCCAACTCCACTGCAGCATTGTCTTCTTCAAAATCAAAATTCCCCATGACGCAAGTAGAGAACTCTTGACGCGATCTACCGAAAATCTCCCTGCAAGCTGAAGGCCGAGCTAGCGTTCCCCCACTACCTTACCATGCGCTTGCATTTACTGTCTATGTCTTTCCCCCACTATGCCAGCAGCTCGGCCTTCAGCTCACAGTCAGACAGTACTAGTAGCTCGCGATCGACGGTTTGGCTATCGCTGGTTTAGTCCATAGTTGAATTACTTATAAATAAAGTATTGCAATTCCTGCACAATATTACATGGACATGGACCACGTTACTAAATACTTGATGCACAATTCAAAACACTACCTCATTTTTTTGGAGACGACCCAGTTAGTATGGCGTTGAAATCTTCAGTTGTAACCTGAAAAATATTGCACTGTTCGGTGAAAGAATTAATTCTCATGTGTTGAAGTATTTTGGGACTAATGAGGTTTTAGACTTTTTGTTGCATTAGATTCGAAAAAGTCTGCAGCATTCTTTCCCTTGTGTTATGTATCCTATGAACGTATGAAGTATTTAAGCGAGCTGTTTATAGAAATCTAAGATAGAACAGATTAAGAGAAAAGCAATCTCAATTTAAAATTTAAAAAATCCCTTCAGACTGAGATGGATTTCGAAGTGCTTTTGGTTTAATTTACTGTCGCTGCGCAGAACTCTTCTTCTTTAGCCTTGGCATGACAAACCCGCAATAATAACTGCAAGAAAGAGGAAAGAGCACTTTTTCAAAAATTCAAATCTCGCCTTATATGACGCCAATTTTATGTTGTTTCATAATGTTTCCTATTTCTGACATCAGCCATGAGATTCTACTGTCTGACACCCTTCCATCAGCTTTTTTAGTTTAATTTAATTACGAATTCATAATTTATTGTTAAGAGTACTGATACCTGTCATATAGTTAATGGCAGTGCCCTCAAGGGAATTTAGAATAATCTGCATTTACAAGACACGATTTCAATTTGTCATCGTTTTAGATCTGAAGGGTCTTGTAGGTACGAAATATGTGTTCTGCACCCCAAGAAACTCACTGGAATTTTTACATCTAGACTAACTCCATTCTGCTTGCCAAGACTCCCTGATTTATAAGGAAAATAAAAGTAAAATAAACAAGCAAAAAATCATGAAAAATGTAAGAATGTACCATTTGTCATCAGCAGCTGCATCTCGGAAAACTCATAAATAAAATGGTGGATGTGTGTGACAAAATCAGTTTTCAAACGCCTATAAGTGATGAACATGGTGAACTAGCTGAAGATAGTAATTCAAGGTCAATACACCGAAACATCCAATATATCTCCAACAAACATGAAGCAGGACCCCCTTAAAAAAAGCATCAATCAATGTGAAGATGCAATCAAAATGTCTACTGTCATATAAGAAAGTGAAAAAAAGGAACTGAAACCCTCGAACCCCACATTACCAAAAATACATGGACTACCAAAGATCCATAAAACTGGCAACAAGATGAGACCTATAATCAACAACATCAATGCTCCCACTTACTATCTGGCAAAAATGGCTCAACGGAAGATTTAGTTCTTTCCCAGAATATGAAAGCAGAGATATCAAAGGTATCAGAGGTATCATTCGATGTAGTAGCACTATTTCCGAGCATCGATAATGATAAACTTCTGAAATACCTTACTAATTGGCTGAGATCAAGTGGATTTAGTGATAACACTATCAAAGAATATGTCTCATTAACAAACCTATGCATTAACCAAACATATTTTACACTCAATGGAAAATTTTATCAACAAAGACAGGGACTAGCAATGGGAAACCCACTATCACCCTTCCTAGCAGACCTATATATGAGCTACTTTGAAACTCATATTACATCAGCCTTCCCACATATGTACAAAACATGGTTGAGATACGTGGACGACATATTCGCCATAGTAAATAAAAAACATGTACAAGATGCATTAAAACTACTTAATATCCAGGACCAATCAATCAATTTTACTCTAGAGCAGCAAACTGAAAACCATCTCCCCTTTCTGGACATAAAGATCATAAAACAAGACAATAGGCTGGAATTTGGAATTCACAGAAAGGAAACTCACTCGGACAACTACATAAAAGCCAATAGTTTCAACCCTATCAATCACAAACATGCAGTACTAAACAGCTTAACTTATAGATTAGTGAATTTACCACTCAGCAAAGAGGAACACAAGAAGGAATATGAAACAATCATTAATACAGCACAACTAAATGGATTCCACAAAGAACTGGTCGACAAACAATTGAGAAAATATCATAGGCAAAAACAAATTGCAGATCTGACTACACTAAAAGCGGAAAAAGAGCAGAAGTCTACATACAGGAAAATCACCTACCACCCAATAATGGACAAAAGATTCAAGAAAATATTCAAAGACCACAACATCACCTTAGCCCCGGTTAATAGATACAGTTTAGGAAATATGTTAAGGTCAACCAACATAGAGAGAGTACAACACCTGAAAAAAT
Source organism: Ectobius pallidus (assembly GCA_964059195.1). Classification (NCBI taxonomy): domain Eukaryota; kingdom Metazoa; phylum Arthropoda; class Insecta; order Blattodea; family Ectobiidae; genus Ectobius; species Ectobius pallidus. The sequence goes on from CAXKWD010000002.1 coordinate 7,548,991, forward strand.
CGGGCATCTACCAGTTTAGTTGCAAAATATGTCCACAAAAATACATAGGCAAAACAAAAAGAAATATAGAGACCAGGATGAAGGAACACCAAAGACACGTCAAATATGCACAAATTGAAAAGTCCGCAGTAGCAGCCCATGTCTGGAACATGAACCATGAAGTTGAACAAGAACCTAAGTTGGTTAAGTGCGCCCACGGACATAGTGAACTGACAGTCTGGGAGAAGATATTTATCCAGAAGAATGCAGATAACCTAATGAACTTTGAAATACCAACGGAAGATGACCTGGTCAGAAAGTTCATAGGACGTCCGCGGGAGGGTGCCCATACAACACAAACATCAGTCGGAGTACGTTGAAAATGGGGTAAAGTTGTAATCCCGAAACTGGTCCAGGTTAGCACAAATATTTAGTGAAGTTCAGTGTATTAAGTCTCCACTCATATGCTTACATGCTTATTTTCATTCGATCCTTACTTATGGAATTATTTTTGGGGGAAATTCATCACATGCTATAACAATCTTCAAACTACAAAAGAAAGTGATTAGAATTATGATGAAAGTTAGCAGAACAACTAGTTGTAGGCTATTCTTCAAAAAGTTAAACATATTACCTCTACCAAGTATCTACATATATGAAACCTTAATTTTTATGAAAAATAACTTGCATACACATTCAACCAATTCGGATGTACACTCGTACAATACTAGAAATAAGCATGATAAGGATGGGGAGAGATTTAATTTTAATAGGATGAAATTAATTTGTATTGTTGCTTTAATAATCAAAATGATTGTACCAGTATTGATATTGTGGCCTTGAATACATATATAATATAATTGGTAACCTTATAAACAACTATATAACCAACTCATGAGTCATGAATCATACTTGTGACAAGGAAAATTTTCAGTTTCCTTTTTGCAGATATTTGGTACAATATAAGATATTTGAGCATATTACAAAGATGGTACATTAATAATAAAAGGAGACAATAGTTTTTCTTCAAAATTGATATAGGAATGCTACCAGAACTTCATGAATTATGCCAATGTGATGGTCAACATAATTTTTATTTTGTCTAAAATTATTTAAAAATTAAAATAATAACACAGAATTACAACTTACAACAAATACAACTTAAAATTACATAAAGTGAAAAATGCAAAACTTCTATTCATTATTTTTGCAATTTGGACAAAGATAAAGACAAAAAACTACCGTCTCCCAACCATAATGTAGTTTTCATTGAAGAAATTATTATTTCAATATTACATCTGACATACCTTAAACTTAAGTTTACCACCAAGTTACATACATAGTTACAGAACAATGTTATTTTCAAAATTATGAGGCCCTTTATTCATCACAGTGATTTGCAATATCCTTTTTACAAAGTATTTCAATAATGTGCTTACGAGAATATATCAATTTGTATTCAAATTAATTCAGGCTGATGTAAAATGCTAATATTCCCTGTCTAAATAACTTACTTATGTGGTTAAAGGCACTATTTTTTCAGAGTTTTTTTGTTATTGCAGTTTAAACATGAAATTTCATTACATAAATACCATTTCCTAATTCACTCTCCATAAGCCAAACATTTCATAACTCTGATAGACCCCCGCCCACTTTAGTCCGGATTATCGAGAGTTCTCTGTAAACCGATATGTAAATCTCATGAAATTGGGATTCGTAGTCACACCCAGTTACCTTACTTATTAGTATTAGTAGTAAAGAAAAAAAAAACATGCTGATGGGTTAAAGGGAATACAATTGCTGAAGTTATCTCTCATTCATAGAGATTACAGATTAGGTGCTTGGTTCAGTTCATTTGCACAAGAACTACAGAAGAAAATTTGGTAATATACCAGTTTCTTAGATACCATTGAGAAGAATATGTCAGTGTTTTCTATTTTAAAGAATGAAAACTTCAAAGCATCTTTTTGCAAAGACAGAAGTAAGAAAAACCTGCAACCCTATATTTTTGTATCTATTTTCCAATGTATTCCAGGAAGACTGATTACTAAAAAAAAAAGCTGGGAATGTTAAGACCTTTGTATTTCAGGTTCTGTTCACTTACAAGTAGTTTTTTTCCCCGTGAAGCAACACATCATACGTGGACATATCCACAGACTTGATATGTAGCTTTGTACAATTGTACAGCACGAATATGCAGTACCTCATTTATTTACATCAATGCTGTGATCTTCTATCTTACAAATCTATCCTTCCCAGAAGCCTTCAGCTTTTGTTGATAAATAAAATGAGCATTTGCTGGGCCTTTAATATTCAGTCTTCTGATACAATGAACAACAAAAGAAATTGCAGATACACTGAGTTGTATAGATATTGTCAAACTACAGTATTGATCTCCTTAAATTCAAATAACATAAGCTATGTAGTTTAATCTGGCATACAGTCTCATAACTAGAGACCGGATTTTAAAGGAATTCCTTTTTTTATAATTCATCACAAAACATGATAAAATTGAACAGGACATTACTGAGTAAGTTTTAACTGCAAATGACCTGGTTTTAACTTCCCTTTTTTTTCCTTTTTTAGGCTCATCTCCCTTTTTTCAGGAACTTTCCCTTTCCAGTACCTTTTTTTGCTAATTTATTTTGAAAAATTCGTAAATTACCCAGTATTTGGTAATATAAAAACATTAAAAATTGTTTTCACTGATTCACCATTGAAAAAATAATTCCTCCCAGCAGAATAAAGCGTTACAGGGAAATCCCAGGCTTGCCATTGCCAAGTTTCCCATTATAACAAGGTGGGGAACATGGATTTCGTGTGCTATTTCCTTCTGTGAGAATTTCAACAAAATCAAAACATGTCTTCAGTCATTATATGTTACAGAATCAGCAGCTGTATACCAAGCAAAGGCTTTACATAAAACAAACATGTATTTCTCTGTTGAATTTTTACACTCTCTTACTTTTATATCCCTTTTTTCCCACCTTTCTTGGCAATAATTTTCCTTTTTTCCCCCACCTTTTTGTGGCAATAATTTTTCCCTTTTTTCGTCCTTTTTTGGGTGAAAATTTTCCCTTTAAAATCCGGTCTCTACTCATAACATGCAAAATAATTTTTCTTCATTGTCACTAAAAAACATATTTAAACTACATTCAGTCTTATATACAATACTTCATTACCATAGTTAATATTCATTCTTATCTTCCCTCAAAGACAATTACACATTGCACTAAATATCCTTAAAAATGTACTTCCTAAAATATCAGGATCATTTTTAAGTAGAAAGAAACTGTTTGCTACTGAAGATATAAATATTTTAGTCTACCATCAGTTTCTGAATACAAGCCTCCAATGCTATTAGGCAAAAGAGAACAGCAAAAGACAAAGCAAAAATAAGAACCCAAATCTAATTACCTATCATTAACAAAGAAAGAAAAAAAAAAGATCACCCATAGTTAAGAAAAGAGCAGTACATAGTACATAAGACATGCAACTTTCTTAACCCTGGACAAAGTATAATTAGTCAATTCCGATTTGAATAATGTTGCTTACATTGTCTTATTGAAAATGATTCACATTTCAATAATTTATTATATCAATGAATGTTAAAATATATTTCATACAACTTATAAACATTTTTTTTTTAATAATCAGTGTGACATTAACTCTCCAAGTTCTAGTTAATAGTAAAACGAATGAGAAGTTACAGAAAACTTATACAAATAATTGTATGTAGTACAAAATTCATCTTTGGGGATGCTAATGAATGAAAAGAGAAAAGTCTCAGCTTTTAAAACAGCTATCTTCAACCCCCTATATGGCCAACTTGAAAGCAGTCAGGTAAATGCATATGGATAATGGAAGTGGGTATCTGCTAATTTTTGGTCATTTATAAAAGTATTTTTCAACATAATCACTTATTCTCTCATGCTAGATAATATCAAGCCAAGGATAAAAAATGAAACATCTCATTTTAGCTGCGTGAACAGTACAGCGCACAACATTCCACGTTTAACAGTGCACAACTTCTGTGATAGTATTAACAATGATAAGTGTGCAACAATTAATGCATGTGTCTAGTTCTGGGTAGATTAACTATCATTTATGTGACAGTTTATTGTGATCACACAACAAACTACAGTGCTACCCTCTGTGATCTCAGTCATAACTTATGTATCCCTCACTTTCATTTTAAAAATCATCCAATCTTGCTGGTAGTCCTATAAATGCATATATTGGGAACTTATTTGGATAAAAATTATGTCACAGGGCACATATCAAATCTCCTGAGATGAAAACTCCTGTAAGGAGTACATTCGTGTTCACAAGTCCATACAATAAGTTGGTAATTCTAAAAACAGTTCTTCTCGATATTGAAGATTCTGCGGTGATAGTGAGCTTCGACCCAGGCAGAATTAACGAGACCGCTTTTCGCTGTGTTTCTTCGTGAACTCTTCAGCAGTTTAACAAATTTCTTCTTGTCTTTAAGATATTCTTCTGCTAGATCAGCTCACAATGGATGTTCAGGTTCAGGATCATTGACTAGAGCCACTAATGGCATAAAACTGGAAATAAAGAATAATTGCTATAAATCCATTTCCATATTGATACAAATCACACAGTATTGTAACACTACAATTAAATGCCAAGGCTAAAGAAGAATAGTGCCACGCAGTGACAGTAAATTAAACCAAAAGCACTTCGAAATCTACCTCAGCCTATAGGCTTACCTAAGCTGATTTTTTTTTTAATAATGGCCCTGAGGTAGAAATTGAGATATTGAGGCGAATGGGGATCAATCCAGGAAGAAATACAATTGCGGCTACTGCATCCTATAAAGACAAAAGTGAGAAACATGCCAACACACAAGCTACTCCTGAAGCTCTGAGAGCAAGAAAGAAGAGAAAAATTGATGAGCAAGAAGCAGCTGAAGGAGTTACCTATGATGCTGGTTTAATCTTTATTTTCCGTAAGTTGAAGTTTGGGCAGAATGTAGATTTTTCAAACACTGTATCTCAGCTAGTATTACAATGAATTTAGTATCATTTTAAAGGTTAAAAAATCCCTTTAGGCAAGCCTAATGGCTGAGGTAGATTTCTAAGTGCTTTTGGTTTAATTTACTGTCGCTGCGTAGCACTCTTCTTCTTTAGCCTTGGCATCACAAACCCGCAATAATTACAGCAAAAAAGAGGAAAGAGCACTTTTTCAAACATTCAAATCTCGCCTTATATGAGAACTATCAAGAAACTAGTTATTGATTTGTAGAGTACTCATCAAGAGCTTTTCAACGATACCCCACAAGATGTAGATCCAAAAAAATTCGAATTTCTATCCCCTCACCCCCACCTCCACTCGTACCCCAAAAACCCCCAAATCGTTGGTGTCACTGTGAACTCCATAGGGAGTACTCTAATTTATTCAAACAAAGTTTCCCTCTATACTTCATAGGGGCCGAGATATAAATGTTTTAAAATTTCAACCCCCTCTCCCGACCACCTCCTTGGGCCAATTTTGCTCATTAACGAACTTATCCGAACTATTGGGCCTAGAAATAACATAATAAAATTTGGTTCAGATATCTTCAAAATTATGGCCGCTAGCGTGTAAAGATATATATATATATATATAAATATCACAATTTTTTTTTTTTTTTTTACGGGCGGTGGTTTCGTACTTAGGGAGGCATGAAACGTAAAGATATGAAAGAATTTTTCGAAAATCATGACATGGTATCGATTGCAATAGGTAGATTTCGAAATTATAAACAAATTTTCATACCAAAGATGCATGTCGTAAGAATTTTATTCTTCTTTTCTGCTCTGGATATGTCTCCATGCTTTCAGGAAACTTTCATGCAGAATCCTTAAGGCAGCCAGTACTCTCCACTCTGAAATTAGATTTGCCAAAATTTTATGATCATAAATGTTGAATTGTGATCTGAAGAGATTGTTATGTATATTGATGTGGGTATTGGCGTTAGGGTTGCCACCTTTTGTTAAGGCTAAGGAGGGACACTACCTTATCGAATATATGCATATCGCCGATCTTCATACCTAAATTTGTACATGGAACAATTTATTAGTAAGAGAAAGATGGTATATATTCGTTACAAAGCCAAAACTGAATAGGCTATGTAACAGTAACACTAACATTAGAAAAGAAAAGGCTAGCAAAATAATAAAAATAATATAATGCGTCCCTCTTAGGCATAATTCGGGACGCTGAAAATGTTCTTAAAATGCGGGATGTCCCGCAAAATTCGGGACAGGTGGCAACGCTAATTGGCGTGTAAATAGTGTGTGTATAAGAAATTTGTTAAATCCACTAACTTAGATATAACTTAGATATAACAATAATAATTAGATATAACAATAATAATCAATGGCAGGGGGTGGATATTTTGAGTGGGTGTACAAATCAGTCAATAAATTTTCTTCAACTTTCAGAATAATTTACTTTCACCATCTTGCTGGAGCAAACACTGTGAATAAACTGCAAGTGTAAGCTTCTTAAGAATGCCTTCAATTTGATTCTAAAGAAACCAGCGATTTCAGTTCACTAACATTTTCTTTTACCGGGACAAAGGGATTACAAAATGACAAAATTTCAAAATGCAATTCTATATTTCCCTTATAAAATAATGTTGTAAGAGAAAACCTGACAAAAGTGAGAAAGATGCAAAATGTTGGCAGATATTTAAGAGGTAATTTTAGTATAATGAATAAATAGATAAATCATATATTTTTAGTTTTACTAAGTATTTTATATTATTTTCATTAAATAACAATTTTAGTCATTTGCAGATATGAAAATCTTATTTAGACATTTCTAGGTTTTATAAGATTGGACTATGTGACTGTTATGAAAATGAAATGGATAATTATGTTAGCTAGCAAGGAATAAAATAGTTTAAAACCAAAGAATCTGGCCCTAGTCATAACTACTGAAGTATTCCTCTGGAATGGAGTGATGTCTGGCAGGAACAATGGAGTAATTGACACAGTATTCAGATGCTAGATGCATACACAGCAAGGAAAACACGTCTAATTGCTTCAATTACTAAAACTCAACTTGTAAATGAAAAAATTTAAACAATTAGGCCTATATGCTTTAATGAAGACTCAACATGTGCCATATAATGCTTCATTCTGTTTGCTGTTTGCTATGGCCATGTAACCTTCACAGACATAGGACTGTCACATTAATGCATTATTGTACGAGGGCCATCCACAAAGTAAGTTTCCCTGGGGGTGTTTACAGAAACAAAACACAATTTCATGGAAATGTTTATTGCAACAGACACCCAGTGTTCAGCTATTTTTCAACATACTCGCCACCCAGAATTGAAACATTTGTCTTACCGTGGCACCAACTTTTGAATACCTGTGTCATAGATGTCTGTGGCCTGGGATTTGAACCCAGGACCTCTACTCTATTACGCTATACCACCACGCTCTAATTGATTGTGGTGTGTTCATTAGACTGTGGTAAACTGACTACATTTCACAACAATAATTAGATTATAGTATTCTTGTTACTATGGGCAACAAAAGGATATTCATATTTTTTAAATTAAAATGTGTGTTTTGAAATTTGCATTTAAGTCATGTTATTTCGTTTCTATCTTGATACCTATTAATTTTATAAAGAAATGCATTTAAAAAATGTTCTTTTTAATTGTCTCTAAAACTTGACTGTGCTAGTTTTCATGTATCGCCTACTGCAATGGAGATAATCTAGAAAAATTGAAAATGGATAAGAGGAAAGTCATTTTTACAGAAAAACAGATACAGTCATTTCTTTAGTCATATACAGAATATTCATATTTTTCATTTTTATTAAAATTGTTAAGAGCCATTTTTTTCGAAAATCATAATTTTGACAAAAGTTTTCATGAAAAGTCCCCTTAAAATTTCAGTTAAGAAAACCACATTCAGGGCGGTTCGATTAAATTTCGAAAAAGTCCTTAATTAAAAAAATGAAGTAAATACAATGAACCGTTTATCCGATGTGCTTTTCCACAGACAGACTAAGGTCGTTCCAAAAACACATTTTTTGGTTTCTAGGTATCATGAAACATATTTCCTAGGTGTTATCTCGATTTCGATTTTTTGTCACGATCACAATACTTTCTCTATACTATGAATATGCGAAAAAGTAAAAAGTGTCAGGCAAGGATGTTCAAATGCTACACTGAATGAGAAAATTGTCAGCTATTTGAGCTTCTTATATGATTATAGTTGGGTTTCATGTTACATGTTCCATACTATTTAGGCCAAAACTACATATGAAATCCGGCACAACTATATATGAAATCCCTCACTGTATATGAGCTAAACTAAGCTAAGTTAGCTTACTTCTTGGTCGACAACCGGCATTAAAATAAGCTGTAGACTCCTGTGAAAGTTACAGGTGTAAGTAGTTGTGCATGGCCATAACAAACAGCAAACAAAATAAAACATTATAAGGCATGTAAAGCATATATATTTAAATTTTTTCTTCATTTACGACTGGTAGAGCTGCATGCAGCCGTCATCAAGCTTCACTTTTATGTTCATGAAATCCAGCAGTTTATCGATACAACAACAAACAGAAATACCTGTATGTGTTATCAGTGGTGGAGGCAGTCCAGCGCTGGGTACTTATGATGGCTTGTTCTAGGTAACAATAGGTAATATCAAGGCGACAAATAACTAAAATACAATTTGTCAAATCCGAACAAAGAAGGAAGAAAGAAAGAAAAAGGAAAAGAACAGGGTTTTCATGTCCTCTTTTAGCACCAAAGAAAAATGGGGAAATGTCCTCTTTTTTAGTGACTAAGCAAGATTGTGGTTTGCATGAGTGACTGCAGCGCCGTTGCTGCTAAATTTGATATTACTGCTTAGCAGAGCATAGAGTAATAGATGCTCTCTTTGACTGTGTATATAATTTAGAGTACTACAGCTAGCTCTTCGTTTTGAATCTCGATTGTTTGATGTTTGTGGTTTAAATTGGCACATGTGACATGTTTGTTTCAGTAGCATTACATATATATATACTGTGTATATATATATATATTTATATTTACTACAGCATTTCATTGTTATTTAATTTTAAATTAAAGAATATATCACTGAAAAGAATATGTATGTTCAATAACCAGCTTGCAGACAATATGACTCTTAGGTAAAGAGTCATATACGCCCAGTAGGTTGGTGGGTAGGTAACATGACTACCTTCCACCATGGTGGCCCGGGTTCATTTCCAGGCTGGGGCACGGATTTTTCAGTGGTGGGAAATTTCCTTCCTGGGCTCATGACTAGGTGTTGTCCTTTCATTCCCATCCCGCAAGAGGCTTGACGTTTCCTCCGTATAAAATCTATAAGTCTATGTTAGATATACAGTAGAACTCCAGTTATCTGATTTAATTAACACCATACCCGATATCTGGGTAATTGGATAAATCAGGAAAAGGGTTATTTCTTAAAAAAAGAAAACTCAATTTTTCGGTACTGTACTTATGTAAAGTATGAACATATTGGCCAGTCAGTTGTTTTACTGACCATTCCACTCATATGCCACGTGTTTGATACTGACCAATAACGTTTAGCAATTCCTCGAATATAGACCAATCACAGCTGTTTATCTTACAATATTTTTGTAGGAATCGCAAGGATGTAGTTTTATTGGGTAAAAGTCTGCTCATTACTGGACATGTAAGCATCAGTGTGCAGTGATTAATACGTCACACGTTGCAATTAAGCAGCACAAAAACAGATTATTATATACAACATAACTTGTTTGGAAATTGAAATGTACATTGATTAAGAACATAATTTCGATTCGGTGCAAACCAGTTTGTGTGCTTTTATTTCGTTCTGCTGTTAGCTTACCTGAATTAAGTTAACTATTTCTTATATGCACCATGGTAACTCGAGCTTGATTTATGGATGGTTGATTCATAGTATGTTGTGATCTCGCAGCTGTTAGTTTTGTTATTATACAACAAGGCACGAAAGTAATTATTATTTGTATAATCCGTTACATTTTATTCATGGAATAGTCTTAATAAATCCAACTCTCGTAGGATTACCTATGACAAACCTTAGAGTTTGTCTGTTAAAAGTTTTACTTTTTCATAAATAATCGCCCCTGCTGCAAAAACCACTTGAACCACAAAGCTGAAGTTTTGATCACTGGAGCTCTACTGTATCTGTAGAACAGAAGGGACACTTAAATGCCTCTTTTCATTCTTTCTGCTTTGTTGTTTCTAGCTTTTCTCTGTGAGTGGTATTTTTTCCAACGAAATGTATTTCTGTGATGGGATAGAGGGAAGATATATGGAAATCCGACCTTGTTAGTTAGAGATTGAAAAGGAAAGTAATCACCTGGAGTCTGAACAAATGGTTTGTTGTTATTCTGCATGTATATAGTCGGCTGTTTACCCCCTCAAATTTACATTTAGCAGGACATAAAATATTTTCGCTTATGGACTGAAGATCTAGGTTCATGCTTGGGTATTGTAATACACTTGTAAGTGATACAAGTGACAAAATCTAAAATTTTTATTTTATATTATACTGGCAGGTGTCCACAGCTTTGCCCACGGTAATTAATTTGAAAATTAAAAATAAAAAGCAAAATAATTAAAACATTACATTAACAAATACATGCGAATCATTCATAAACTAAAAAAAATAATAATTATAATGAAACATCTAAAAATCCTACTTTGGAGTGCATTCCATGATTAGAAAGAGCTGCTTGAGAAAAGCGACCTAAGATTCGAGTTCCCTGGCCCAGAAAACTGCTGTGCAGCGAGTTCCATCCAAATTGATCAATGTTTGCTCATTTAGGCTTACATCCATTATCCCGCTTCCATCTATGTTGAAAATTTCATATGTCTGCATGCCTTGGCATTATAAACAAATGAATTGACCAGGGTGAGCTCACAGAAGCAAAGCAATCAATATTTTCCATGCGATATAAAAAAAAAAAAAAAAAAATTGATATGCTTTTATTTCTAATTTACGACAAAACAAGCAAAGCCACCTGTAATTGATTTGACAAATGAAATGTATTACCGAAAACTGATGCTTCAACAGCGCAAAAAATTCACGTTTTCTGCTAGTTTTTCATTCACAACTCACAAAAGCGAAAATTAAAAATCCGGCTTAGAGGGCATTCAGATGCCTTTCAGTCCATCCATGTTTAAAATTTCAGATCTCTTCATGCAGTAGATTTCGCTGGGCATTGCATACACACACTTCCTATTATTATTATAGAAAAGTACTCTCAGTTGTGTGAAGATTTGGATTTATATGTGTGTATTTTAAAAGAAATAATATGGTAAAATAGGTTAATAAATAAATAAAAGAAATTATGGAAATGAAGGGAGAACCAGACATCATAGATATAATAGAGACGAAAAGACTACAATGGTACGGACATGTTAAAAGAATGACAGAGGATCGACTTCCACGACAAATTGTGGAATGGACACCACCAGAAAGAAGGAAAAGAGGTCATACAGCAAAGACATGGATAGAAGGAGTACAGAAAGCAATGATTTCAAGACACATAGAGCCAGAGAAGAGTGGCGTAGAGTCATGTATTCGACTACAACATACCTGTGTTTGCTCCCTGAGTGGAAGCTTCACAAGACTGGTTTTCCGTGTCAATGTTTTTTGGTTCACACGATTCAGTTTCTGCTTCAACATTCTTCAGTTCTGAAGATTCCTTTTCTGTGTCACTCTCTTTAGCTTCACAAGACTGGTTTTCCGCGTTGATGTTTTTTGGTTCACACGATTCGGTTTCTGCTTCAACATTCTTCAGTTCTGAAGATTCCTTCTCTGTGTCACTCTCTTTAGCTTCACAAGACTGGTTTTCCGCGTTGATGTTTTTTGGTTCACACGATTCATTTTCTGCTTCAATCTTCTTCAGTTCCAAAGATTCCTTTTCTGTGTCAGAAGTTTTTGTTTTAACAGATGGCCCTGAAAGTTGTAATAATTACATGCAGATTTATGTGAAAGGAATGTTGCTGTATTGGTTTAATTCAATACTATGGATTTTAAACAATTTTTATATATTCTGAAGACTGGGAGACAAAGCGTATTTTAATTAACCCTGTGGACAGGAAAGTGAGAAGCATTATAAACTATATAGAAAAAAATGCCATCATGAGTGCCGAAAGAAAATTTTAAGGAGGGGCACTGGAGGTTGAAGCTGCACAGGATCTAGAGAAGTAGTCACTGAAATTATTTTTAAACACACAACCATCTACATAATTATTATTGAAGTTCATAGCTTCCGAAATATTGTACCACCATTTTTTGTTTAAATATTACATTTCTCAGTTGTAATATTAGGCCTATTATTTTTATAAGGTAATATTTTTTAAGTAAATGTTCTGTGCATTTGAAAAAGGACAGAAACGTAATGCCCCTTATTAGTTTTTTTATCCTTTTTATCCCCTCTTTTTCGTGATTTTGTGTAATACTTCTTATTAATATTGTTAAACAGTCAATAAGTATTAATAATTCATTAAAGTGAGATTTATGATAAACAACTGTAGAATAAATGATTTATCGTTTTTGGGGAAGAATATGTAACTTTAGGAAGTATAAATATTTTAATATATTTTAGAACTTTATTATTATTATGAGAGAAATAATTATAATATTGATAGTGAATCAATTATGAAAATCAACTGGAAATTCCAATTGTTTGCATTATAATACAGAAATAGTTTGCACAAAAATTGTAATCACAGTACCCTAACGTAGGCTACTAAACTGAAAATATTCAATTGAAGGAATTAAAATTAGTAATGAATAAAACATTACTATTAGACCTATTTCAAAACATGAAGATTGTCATTAGTAACATTTGGAACAACCCAAATTCATTATCATTGTTTCAGCGAGCCTTTCCTTTTCATTATCTGGCACTTGAATAATACTGGCAATTGAAATGCACGTGTTCTGCTGCGCTGCCCTAACGTTTCTGCTCTGTTCTGCGCAGAATTCGACTACTTCTTTAGCAAAAATCGTTTACTACTTTAGTTACAACTAAAGAAGTAACTATCAATTGAGCTCTCCAACACCAACTAAAAGAGTAAGTTACTAAAAGAGAAGCACTAAAGTAGTAAATCTAAGACGGGAACCTGACGCAACAAAAACCGGTTTGTCTGTCTCACTCTAGCACATTACTCGTATGACTTAAAGAGTGAGACAGATGTACTGGTTCTTGGATACTTCAGGTCTCCGTCTTAAATTTACTACTTTAGTTTGGTTTACTCCTGGATGGTGCACGCCACCCATAGAGTTGACACAAATGTTTGGAGGTCGCACTGGAGAGATCAGTGAACTGAGACTTAACTACACAATGACATTTGCCCCTGGCGCACTTAATCATGACTCCAGAGTTATTCAGTCCACAGGGTGTTCCAACAAACCATCCTCTCAGATTGATAAAAATTCAAAATGTAAAAAAATTATTACGCAGTTTTAAGTGTTAAATTTCTCACGGTGGTTTCAAAATTCGACAATTTGTCGACTCCATTCCTTATGTTGGTAGGCGAACACCAAAAAATCCATATCCTCTATCTGAGCATGTGCTAGATGGGAGGGCAGCCCGTTGCTTCAACATAGTTCCACGGTACGTAATTCTTTAGAAGAAATCTAATATTTATTATTATTTTATAAATATTAACAGTTGTCTAAAACTTAATGTATGATACACATACAAAATTCATTTAATTTTGCTCTTAGGATTATTATACTCCTCCTTACGGGCTCGTTTTGTAAACATATCTACTTTAAAAAAATGCTAAAATTAATAGCTATTTATGTATCAAGTACTCGAAATAACGCTTTAGGTTTTCGGGAAAAGTAATTTAAATTTCAGAAAAAGTAACTTCAATTTCGAAAATAGTAAGGTAGTAAGGTTAGCACTGTACAATGTTAAAATAAACACATAGGCCTAACTTAGTCCACCGCTGTGGCTCCTCTCACGCAGCGGGCCCGGGATCGATTCCTGATCGGAACAAGTTACCTAGGTGAGGTTTTCCGGGGTTTTCCCCCACCTGTGAGGCAAATGTCAGGTAACATTAGGCTCTTGTGTTCCCCAGATATCATCTGGCTGTCATTATCATCTTCATCACGTGATTTAGGTGTTAATAAATAGCCTATAATGATTTGACTATTAGGCCCATGCTCTTATTTTTTTAATTTTTGAAATGATTATCACGGGCGAAGCCGCGTGCACATGCTAGTTGAAATAATATTACTGAAAACTGATGCTTCGAAAACGCAAAAAAATACACGTTTTCTGCCCGTTTTTCACTCATAACTCACGAACGAAAGCGAAAATTAAAATTCCGGCTTCGAGGTGCATTTCCCGACCCTTCAGTTCACCTAATTTTAAAATTTCAGATCTCTGCGTTGAGTAGATTTCGCTGGGCATCGCGGACAGACAGACAGACAGAAGGAAGACAGACACTTCCTTTTATTAATATAGATTAAGATTATATTTATTAACACTTGCACGCGAATCATTCATAAAGTAAACCATTAGTAATTATTGAAACATCTAAAATTCCGGCTTCAGAGTACATTCCACGATTAGAAAGCACCGCCTGGGAAAATGATCTCAGATTCGATTATGTAGTTCCAAAGCTACCTGTGAATACATAATACGTATTGTTTCTCAACTGTTTGTTGACAGGTGAATATGATGTGAATTTTATTTGATAAATTCAGTGTAATTTTCAAAAATTATATAATTTTTCAAGGGAAGGAATGGTTTGTTTGGGTTTTTATTGTCCGCGATACTTCCATGTTTAAACTATCAATATGCCACATGGGAAAATTTAATCACTTACCCTTTTCCCGAAGGTACTCAAAGTGGCCCCCTCTTACGTCTCCAGTAAAGAGGAGGTAGATAGGAGCAAGGGTTGAGTCTCCTAGTGCTCTTTGCAAAACAATTCCATTGTGCACAACAATAATGGTTCTGTGCAGAATCATTGCTGCAACTTCGACCTCAAAAGACGTGCCGAACGTCCTGGGATTTAGCATGTATTCCATGTATGTATTGAGGTCATCTATCATATTCCTTTCAACATCCTGTGTGAAAGGATACAGGAAATACCAATTTTCTCGGACGTAGTCTACAACGTTCTCTCTTAGCTGGATATGCATTTCTTCGTTCCCGTAAAGGGCGTGCGAAAGTGCCCTGAAAAGGCACGCGCCGTCGGGAGTTGTAGGCACTACTTGGAAGTCCCTCCCTTGAAATGCAATCTCTCGGGGTTTCCTTCCATCAGACACGCTATCTGCAAGTAGAAAACAGAAAGCGTTGTATGTTCATTACAGAATGGACACTGGAAATAAGCGATGCAGTAGAACCCCGATAATTCGAGGTAATTGGGGCTGAGGCTATCTCGAATTACAAAAAAACTCGGATTATAAGGAAATATCACTAAGTCAATGGGTAAATCATAAATAAATGTTTAATGGTATTGACTCCTTTGATTCTAATACAAAAGAGAATTATAAAAATTTGTTAAAAAAATCCTATAGCTTATCCAACAGAATTGATATTTTCTGAATTCAATGTTATGACTGTAAAACAAATTTATAAGCTCGCACTTTTGTAATACTTCCAAAAATACCGCCACGTACAAGTATCGGATCCTCATAACTACAATACTAGAAGAAATAAAACATTGCCTTTAATAGAACCAAAATACTTCACCTCTTCTGGCTCTAAACATAGCATTTATTATGGTCCAGGAATATTATATATAAACAGCAAAAAATTCAATAAGTTTATCAAAAATATTATTTCATAGCTCAAAATTTACTTCACTCTGTACTTACAAGGACAATTAAGGAACGATTTTATTTGTAATAAAATTAGGTAAACTGATGTAAAAAAGTGCCAGTATGTTTTTGTTTAATCATTTATGACTGCAATTATGATATGCAGAATATGTTTTTTTTTTTAAATTGATTTCCAAGTTAAGCTCCAGATCTATTCATTAAGCAGGGCTTACGGAAGAACAAAGGTCTAGTTTTTTTTAATCAGATTAAAATCTTCCAGCATCAGCTGAACTGTACAGATTTGTGATATCTTGAGAATCGCACACTCACATAAAAATAAAAAAATGTGAAATTGGCCGGTTTCGGGATTTGAACATGGAACTCCATAATGCGATGCCAAGACGTTACCATCTCGGTCAGCTGGGTCATTTTAACGGTCTAGTTGGATAGGCGCATGTAAAACAATAGTGTTTTTGGTCATAGCTAACTCTATTTTAATTTCCAAAGCCTTATAATATCACAGTAAAACAATTGACTATGTTGTCAAGATAACTAATTTGCTTTTTTTTTATAAATTCAATCGAATAGGTATATTATCATAAAATAGGCACTAAATTGAGCATTACTCCGAAACAGGTCAACCTATTTCATCCAATATCAATAGACGTCTTCCCATGGACATTATAAAATGCGTATACGAAGTTTCATAAATATCCGATAAAGCCTATTTGAGTTATTGCGCCTTTAAAATATACACTAAATTGGGTTTTACTCCGGTACCGGTCAACACATTAGGTTCAAATTCAATAGGACACTTCTCATGGACGTCATAAATGCGTATACCAAGTTTAATGGATCGGTGAACCCATTTGGTTCAATATCAATAGGGTTCTTCCCATAGACATTATAAATGTGTTTTCCAAGTTTCATGAAAATCCGAAAAAGCGTATTTGACTTATGGCGCGTACAGACACACGGACGGACGGACAGACGGACAGATATTTTTCGTCCCCACACACAATCTCATAAAGTACCATACTGACACTTAAAAAAATCAGGTAAACTGATGTAAAAAAGTGCCAGTATGTTTTTGTTTAATCAGTTATGACTGCAATTATGATATGCAGAATATGTTTTTTTTAAATTGATTTCCAAGTTAAGCTCCAGATTTATTCATTAAGCAGGCCTTACGGAAGAACAAAGGTCTAGTTTTAAAAAAAATTGTATTAAAATCTTCCAGTATCAGCTGAACTGTATAGATTTGTGATATCTTGACAATCGCACACTCACATAAAAATATTAAAAAAAGTGAAATTGGCCGGTTTCGGGATTTGAACCATGGAACTCCACAATGTGAGACCAAGACGATACCATCTCGGCCACCTGGGTCAGAATAACGGTCTAGTTGGATAAGCGCATGTAAAACAATAGTGTTTTTGGTCATAGCTAACTGTATTTTAATTTTCAAAGCCTTATAATATCACAGTAAAACAATTGACTATGTTGTAAAGATAACAGATTTGCTTTTTTTTTTTTTATATATATAAATTCTTTCGAATACGTATATTATCATAAAATAGGCACTAAATTGAGCATTACTCCGAAACAGGTGAACCGATTTAATCCAATATCAATAGACGTCTTTCCATGAACATTATAAATGTGTATACTAAGTTTCATAAAAATCCGGTAAAGCGTATTTGTGTTACAGCGTCTTTAAAATAGACACTAAATTGGGTTTTTCTCCGGTACCGGTCTACCGATTTGGTCCAAAATCAGTAGACGTCTTCCCATGTACATTATAATTGGGTATACAAGGTTTTAGGAAAATCCAATAAAGCATATTTGAGTCATCGCGACTTCTCATATATTAACATAAAAGGCACTAAATTGGGCATTAATCCGGTACTGATCAACCGATTTGGTTGAATATCAATAGATGTCTTCCCATGGACATTATAAATGCGTATACTAACTTTCATAAATATCCGATAAAACGTATTTGAGTTATTGCGCCTTTAAAATATACACTAAATTGGGTTTTACTCCGGTACCGGTCAACACATTAGGTTCAAATTCAACGACGAAAAATTCCAAAAAATGCAAAAACAAATTCCTTTATTTAATCAATTATTCCATGATACACGTTTAGGCCAATATATATATATATATATATATATATATATATATATATATATATATATTAGGGATGGGTCCTCGATACTTTCGATACCTCGATACTCTCGATACTTGCATGGTATCGGCATCTAGCGATACTTGAGAAAACTCGCACGGTACTTTTTTGATACTTCGGTAATTCCGCAAATTAAGGAAATGCGGTATCTCTTTCTGCTTTTAGTAGTCTACTAAATATTGTACATACTTCTATTTCTCCTTGAAATGGAGAAAACCACTCTGTGACTTTTGTCTAGTCATAAATAAAGACTTTACGCCTTTAAAGTCCAAACACGAGAGATTCTAAATTGTTTCGTTTCCTGTCAAACGTTTAAATAACAACCAAGAAGCAAGCCGACTGTCCAAACCCCATTGTAATTTTTGAACAAAAAATTGTAAGTGGACTGTTTCAAAAACTAATGTTAGTTTCAATGTAGAGTTTAAAAATAATTATAGTCTACTGATGATATTAAATTTTGTCTCATTAAATAGGCACACTTAATTAATTTAGTTGGTATTACACAGTTCTCTTAACTGTTAATTTTTAATGTACCTATTTATTGAAACTGGAAATGCTGACGGTATCGAGTATCGAGGAAAAATCATGTATCGGTATCGAGTATCGAGTATCGAGAAAATCTGGTATCGACCCCTCCCTAATAAATATAAATATATATATATATATATATATATATATATATATATATATATAATGAAATACCTCACCAATCACAATATATATTTTTACTGCATTGCGGAAGGTGTTAAGGGTTTTTAGTGTCAAGTAAGAACTACAAGCATTTGAAAACTTTGATTGTGAATTGACATTCCTGCCTCTTTCAGAAAGGTAGAATAGTTTTTAGTTCCAACTCAAACCATTTCGTGTAATTGCTGGAAAATATGAATTCTGCATACAATATTTTAAAGTAAGGATGGAAAATCGATAACCTGAAAAGGTATTTATTTTAATCTTTCGATGTTAAACTTACATTTTATTTACTCTACTAATAACAGTGACCCATGTACGGTTTTCTAAAGAAGGATTAAGAAGGTGGACTGGGAAGTTCAACAAATAATATTTTTAGTATAAAGTAATCTATTAAATGCTAGTGTTGAAAAGTACAAGGTAGGCCTTTCAAAGAAATTTATTTATTTATTTATTTAATCAAGAATGAACATTACAGGTATACACCCAATTACAATGTTCATGACTATACTAACAATACATCATGTACTTACAATAACACAAATATGAAGTAGATATTATAAAAAGTAGAAAAGTTAGGATAATGACAATCTAAGGTAAGAAGTAAAGAGAGTAGGAGAGAGTAAAGGGAATAAGGGTCATTCCATATGAAATCATCCAATTTTTTTAAAAATGGTTGCATGACCATTTTAGAAAAAAATAATTTTTTGTATATGAGTTCATACATGTTTCAAGAAATCAAAACAAGTTTAAAAAAAAATCTTGTGTTCTTGGTTTCCCAGGGATGTCCATTTTTCAATCCTGGTGTAACACATTTTTTGTGAATGTAGCTGATTACAAATATTTTCATAACTCAACAGGCATAAGAGTTAGAAATTTGAATTAAGAACCATTTTGTAACTATTGAAGAGTACTTTCAGAAATACTTTATTGTTTTCTTCAACACAAAATTTTTCATATGAAAATATGAGTTTGAAATTCGGGTACATTTTTTAAAAAAAATCACTTTTTGGGCCAAATTTTATATGAGAAGGAAGTGATTGAAAACGTTCAAATTTTTGTTATGTTCAAACCTGCATGTGATTTGTGTGTTAGGAAAAAATCAGGGTCTAAACATACATCCCTCATTCCTAAACTGGCCTAAAATATTAGAGTTTTTCCGATTTTAACTATTTTTGGACTTAAATATCTCTGGTGGGTACCCTTCAAAAAATCTGAAAAATTGCATAAAAGAAGCCTTTTATGTGCCTAATTTACCGTTACAATTTCTATTTCTTGATTCAACTCCTTCTATTAATTTTATAGAACTGAAATATCACACTTTTTAGGGCAGCGTATTTGGGAGAAACTACATATAACTTAACAACCTTGCACTCCTTAGCTAGTAAGTGGTACTTACGAACGTTGTTTACATGGCTCGTAAGTTGACATTCCCACACAGTCTTGTTGCTAAGGCCGGTTGCGATGAGGTTAAATTACTTACGGTCCAAGCGCTACGTCATAATTCATTACGATACACTTCATAATACAAGCCTTTATGGGCACGGCCCCCAGGACAAATATTCGGTTCCCATAACAACAAACACATGCGAATCACTTTCTGAAATAAACATCTATTTTCAAGAATGTATTTACATAATATTTTCAGGTAATATCACAATTAATATAATTAAATTGATATAAATAATCATCGTGCAAAAAATAGCATGCAACACACGGGCCGTAAAGGCATTTACGGGTCTCGAAAACTTAAAAACCCGAGGCGCAGCCGAGGGTTTTCAATCTGTTTCCTCGACCCTTACGTGCCTTGCGGCACTTGTATCGCAATATACTATTTGAGTACACTAATCAGCAGCCGAACACCAACATCTAGAAAACTCGTAAGACTGAAGATGGTATAATCTTTTAATACCGAAATGTAAATCTCGACATCCAGCACATAGCCAGATATAAATAAATGTGGACCTCCTAGCGTATCATCTGCTTCTATACAAGACAAATAACAGTGTATTTCCTCTGCAAGATTTGGGGAAAAATTAACTTTACGAATTTCAGACATGCTCATCTTTCGACGTGCAAGATCATACTTGTAAAATTTTTAGACGCATTTCAATAAATTAAAGACATTCAATTTTACTTTTTATAGAAGACATTTAGCATGTAAAATGCTCTTTTATTTGTGCATAAATTATCTATAATTATAAAGCAGATTTTACAAACAAATTACTTAGAAAATTTGTAGTCCTACATTATTACTTACTTAAGTTACGTTGTCACAGGCAAACAGGTCACTGAATTGCATACAAAAATTTAATTTTTATGAAAATATTTATCAATTTTAATTAGTATTAGCATCACGTCCAATAGCATATATTATATAGACCTGTCTTCAACTGATAAAATAAAATACTACATAAAAAAAACATAATTTCTGTTCTCTCATTGTAAAGGTGGTTCACAAATTTATACATATATACAATTACTGGCCTTTTTATTGCTACTTGAGGGTATAAGGCGTAACAAAATATTTTAATTGATCAGAGAAATAGTGGTTCATGAGGACTCTGAATCTGGCTTCATCCCTAATGACATGTTATGTTGCAAATTTAAATCAAGGAGCAGATGAATGCAACTGTCTTCAAAAATGATTTGATCAAAATTCTATTCCTAATATTCCTCCAAATTCAATAACATTAATGGATAACGCTAGCTACAATTCAAAATAAACATCGTACCGACATACACTTACTTCCTCAATGGCAATAGACAATTCCTCAGCAAGCTAAAGGAATATTATCTACTCTATGGAACCCGAAGGTTCATTGCCGCGCCTTTCTGAGCCCGCCATTCAACCCTATTCTGTGCTAACTCCATCCAAATCCTACTTCCCTTAAATCTATCCTAATATTGTCCCCCCACCTACGTCTAGTCTTCCAAGAGGTATTTTCCCATCGGTCTCCCATTCAATACTTTTGAGATATGTCTTTCCTCCCCATGCGTGCAACATGTCGAGCCTATTTCATCCTCCATGATTTAATTGCCCTTACAGATTATGATCTGATTATGAATCTTGTCGTTATACCTACTCCGGGTGAAAATCAGACGTGAAAACTTGTTTAAGTGGAAGCTATATTAATTCTGATCCCATGTCGAGAAAATCAGTGCTATATGACTCAATTAAATCAGCACAGACAATCACAGGCATTACGAGATAGACTCAGTACGAAACAATATGGCCACACAGTAATACGTTTACTGCCATACCATTGTGACTTAAACCCTATTGAACTAATATGGGCACTGGTAAAATATATCATTGTCAGAATTAGCAAAGAAGAAAAACTGTTATCGGTTGAAGTAAAATAAATGGTGCAAAATATGTTGCACAAACTTTCTCGCATATACGTGTTAAAGACTCTCTTCCCTGTTAGCCCATAGGCCTACCACCTCGCTGTAATTGGTTTTAGGGTGTTCATTGCGACTGAGCTAAACTGATTGCATTTCACAACAATAAGTACATTATAGTTTTCTTGTTACTAGGGGCAACAAAATGTCATTCATATTTTAATTGACATGTAGGCTATGTTCTGAAATTCGCATTTAAGCCGTACTTATTTCGTTTTTATCTTGATATCTATGAAATGCACAAAGAAAAGTTTTAAACAAAAAATGTTAATTTTAATTTTCTCTAGAATTTTACTATGGTAGGTTTTCATGTATCGCCTACTGTAATGAATATAATCTAGAAAAATTGAAAATGGATACGAGTAAAGTACCCCTTAAGTCATTTTTGCGGAAATACAGATATAGCCATTTTATTAATCATAAATAAGAGTTTCCAATTTTAAATCTTTATTAAAATCGATAAAGCCATTTTTTCAAAAAACAAAATTTAAAAAAAAGTTTTCATGAAAAGTCACCTTAATATTTCAGTTGTAAAACTAAATTTCTGGGCTGTTCGACAAAATTTCGAAAATGTCCTTAATTCAAAAAATGAAGTAAATACAATGAACCGTTTACCCGCTGTGCTTGTCCACGGACAGACGGACAGACGGACAGACGTCATTCCAAAAATACTTTTTTCGGGTTCTAGGCTTCATGAAACATGCTCTCCCGATGTTATCTCGACTTCGAATTTTTGTCACGATCACAATACTTTCTCTATATTACGTATATGCGAGAAAGTAAAAGTGAATTTTCTGCATTGGAAAAATGTTCATGCTTAAAAAATTAAAGGATTTCGTTGGGTCAAATACAGTATAGTTTTGGTGTTGGGCAAATTTATTATGAATTTAGGCGATTCAGATCCTGATGAAAGTGACATAAACCTCAATGACCTCACTGCTTCTTGCAGTTACATTGATGGGTATTTCTCCTCTGTCACCCTCGTCATAGTGACAGCTTCAAAATAGGGAGTGAGTAGCCTTTCACAATAGTATGTTTCTATCTCTTTCTGTTCAATACCTGACTTCTGCCAAACATCTTCTGTCTCAATTTTCTCAACTGTGCCAACTTAGACCAAACAGACTATAGTTGCGAGTCTAATTTTGTCTTATAGAACGGCCAGTCGGCATTTCTGCAGTTAAATTTTCTGGTTGTGCGCAATGTCTTGACAATATTGTCCTCTATGACCATTTCTAGTATATTATGTGCACTAGTGCCTATTTCCGGTTTTACTGTATTGGATATCACGATGGGACATGTCTTGTTAGATGAGGGATACATCTATGAAGGATTGACCGAATCTGGTTTGGTAGGTGGGCTCCGCATTATTCCCATTAAGTGTGAACCAGTTCATTTCGGCAATTAGTCCTTCCATTAAGTTACCATTGCGATCTGTGCCCGGGGTGCCCCATAAGGGGGACTTTCCGTTCGCGTCAATACCGACTATTATGTTGGTTTGGGCCCTACCTATTTCTCTTGACTTATTTAATACTGCAACAGGGGGCTCAGCAGGTTGTTAATACGCACTTACCAACGTGAATTCGCCAATTACGGTGGCAATTTTTACGCAGGTGAGATGTGGTATATTGTATTGGGATAGTTTGAGGCATTCTATGTTTGGGTTAAAAATTACTATCCCAGACCACGGGTATGCATCAGGTGGGTTCCCTGTGGCTATTTGGTGATTGCAACTGAACCCAGTAATCTTGTTTCCGCGGTAGGCGTAAGGTTCTTGGAGTAAAATTATATCGACATTGTGCGTATGAGCTTCCTTTGCGGATTTAATCAGTGACTACTCGGGCCCTGTCTGCGTTAAGTTGCCAAATTTTTAGTGTCTGTCATGTCCTATATATATAGATTATTATTAAATATAATATTTTGATGAGGATAAGCAGTACTTACCTGTAACTTCCTTGGCCACTGAAACTTTGTACTTTCCTCCATGTATCTGAATAACCTCTCCTTGGAGTACTGCTTCTTTCAATAAATCGTTCACCTCAGTCTTAACATCCTGGTTTAATGTGCAGCCATTTGCTGCTAACACACAAAGCATGTCGTCCACAGAGACACCATACTCCCCTTTTTCCATTGCTAAAATTATATTAATAATTATATCTCGAGATAACTCCATATTGATTTAAGCTTTCCGTACTGACCCACAGCACAAACTCCAAAAACATTAGACGTCACACTATTGCTAGTGGCATTTGTTTGTATTGTTGTGAATGTATGTTATTGAGACAGAACAGAAGAATACTGCTATCAGTTCTGACTCCGATTCCTCATTATTAGACCTGGGATTTTAGGCTATAAAAATTAGTTTTAGGTACCTAAAATAGGCTTTTAAAACAAGTAAATAGTATTTTAAAAGATAAAATAGGCCTTAAAATACGCTTTAAAAATGTGTAAATAGACAGAAAATAGACTTTAAAATACTAAAATATGCTCTTAAACTGTAACGCAATCATTTTTACTGTAATAAACGTGGTTTTTTGTTGTAAGTTATTCTTTGTCTTCAAGGCGTTGTGCAGAAAGACTATAAACTTAAATAAATATTCTTAACAGAAATAACTGCAAAATTAAGGCAGAATTAAAAAGACATTTATCAAAAACAGTTTTGGATTATATGAAAAATTAGAACATTACAGGCTTTCAATAACGGCTGCTGCCCAGCTCATGGCCTGCAGATATTGGGTAGTCGTGAGATTAACACGACACATCCCTCAGCCGTATTGCATTGCCTCCGTGACCGCTGCTTCACTGTAGCTTCCCAATAGTCCTCACAACGCTGGGTCAACACCTTTTCAGACCTCATAGCTTTCTAAATTACTGCCGGTACTGGAAATCCAACCCATGCCGCCTGGACGAGTTCTCTAAAATTAATTAGATGAGCCAATAGCAAATCCTTAGTTTTAGGTTAATATGAAAAAATGCACATATCTGTTTATTGCACTATTGACAGAAAATAATCTTACCATCAAAAGTCATCCCTGGATAAGCCATTGTTGTATAAGCAAATTTCGTTTTAGGCATCACGAACTATATTCACTTAAACAGATGGTCTTTCACTAGTGAATTGACACAGTATATCCCTTCCACTTATCCTTTTGAACTAATCCTCCCCCTCCCCATCAGTCAGCATTCCTTTAGCGACAATTGTTTGGAATAATCAAGTTTCTGTGAAAACCCCTTCCTCTGATGTTCTGCTCTTCATTCAAGGATGCCCATTCAATGATCGTAAAAGTTACAGAAGTTGAATTATATTTTAAATGTACAAAATAGGCATTTTAGGCACTAAAATAGTACAAATAGGCTCCAAAGGTCCAAATAGGCATTTTAGGGCACTATAAAATTCTATAAATGAAAGTGATTTATTATGAAACGTCAACATATTTAAAAACTTTCATGTTATTTCATAAGAAATAAAATAGGCATTTGCCTTAAAATCCCAGGTCTACTCATTATACGCTAACTTAACAAAAAGTGGTACCGAAACCCGGTAACCTTAGGTATTAACCAATACCATCGTGTTAAGATGAAAATATAGTCGTGGGATTTCTTTCTACACTCTGGGAAGAAAACTTCTGTTGGAGACCGGATTCGGAGCAAACGACATTGTGTACACATCCAACTGATAAGCATTTGCCACGAAATTTTAGGTAGATTTCGAAGAAAAATCTACCTATTGCGATCGATACCATGTCATGACTTTCGAAAATTTCTTTCATATCTTTACGTTTCATGCTTCCCTAAGTACGAAACCACCGCCCGTTCAATTTTTTTTTTTTTGTGATATATATATATATATATATATATATATATTTATATCTTTACACGCTAGCGGCCGTAATTTTGAAGATATTTGAACCAAATTTTATTATGTTATTTCTAGGCCCAATAGTTCGGACAAGTTCGTTAATGAGCAAAATTGGCCCAAGGGGAGAGGGTTGAAATTTTAAAACATTTATATCTCGGCCCCTATGAAGTATAGAGGGAAACTTTGTTTGAATAAATTAGAGTACTCCCTATGGAGTTCACAGTGACACCAACAATTCGGGGGTTTTGGGGGGTACGAGTGGGGGTGGGGGTGAGGGGATGGAAATTCGAAAGTTTTGAAACTACGTCTTGTGGGGTATCGTTGAAAAGCTCTTGATGAATACTCTACAAATCAATAACTAGTTTCTTGATAGTTCTCATATAAGGCGAGATTTGAACGTTTGAAAAAGTGATCTTTCCTTTTTTGCTGTTATTATTGCGGGTTTGTCATGCCAAGGCTAAAGAAGAAGAGTGCTACGCAGGGACAGTAAATTAAACCAAAAGCACTTAGAAATCTACCTCAGTCTGTAGGCTTGCCTAAAGGGATTTTTTTATTTTGCAGTGTTATCTTATACTCTGGTTGGTAACTAATTCACTGAGGTTGAGAAAGAGTGACGAAAATATTATTTGTAAGTTAAATATTGGTGCTTTTATTTATATATGTATCTTGTCGGCGCAATGGCTTCCAACATGGAGCTGTTCTGCGCACGTCATTGTTAAGGGTATATGTACGCGAATTATTTTGAAATTTATGTTTTTGTTTTGTTTATAGCACTAAAAAATTGTGCTGAATTTTCTGCATCCATTGATATATAGTTTATATAGGTTTAGAAATTATTTGTGCCTTTTAAATGCACATTTAAATATGTTTACACGCTCTGAGCCACACCCTTAGAAAGGTCAGATGAGAAATTCACTATTAACTTAAAATTGAATTTCCCGGTAACTCTTATTTTACACACATATTGTTAGGTAGCTCCACAACCATTAGAGATAGAAGGCTGAAATTTTTTACACTAATTTTACATGCATATATGCATAAAGTAGACTACAATGATGCCCATAGGTATAAAATTAAAGAAAATGTGTAATGAAATATTGACAAATATCAAGATATTTTATATGCGATATATACAGATTAATTGCATTAAAAATAATAACTTTATCTGCATAAAAGTAGTCTACTTTGTAGAAAAACATGTTCATTATATGCATTAAAAAAATCAAAGGCGTCAGAGAAACCAGAAAAATGTTATGCCTATAAAGGAAGTGATAAGTGCATCTGAATTAATTTTTTTCATGCTCCTATAAAACGTGTAGTTTAAAATAAACTTGGTCAATTTTTTTTTCTTTTATCTGCTAGTTATGTTCTAGTAATCCTTGTTATAGGATCCTGTAATTTTTGTCCACTTCTGAGTTCATTATCTTGTAAAATTGTAATATTTTCGAACCTGCATTTTTGTTATATTTTTGTGGTTGTTCACATACATATACCCTTTTTATTTTTATTTTTTATTTAGCTACATATTTACAACCTGCGTTTTAACCTGAGGGTATATCGCAGGATATTTAGTCAAAAGAATTCATAGTATTTACAAAATATTACATGTTGTCTGAGTTAGTGTTCTATGGAATTACATAAACTAATCATTTTAAATTTTTAAGCTAGTGTCTTGTAGATTTCATATATATACTTGATTGTTCGTGGAGACGAGATCACTTTTTGCAGAACTATGTTGGAAACTTTCATACAAGGTGGTCTATGTTTATCCTATAGTTTACAGTGGAGTAGAAGATGTAGGGCTGTTTGGTTGTCTTCAGAACATGGGCACTTCGGTGATGGTGTTTTCCCAATCCTATGCAGGTAGGGACTGTAGGAATTTTCCGTGGTTTGAAAGGAATTGCGTGAGTATGAATGTTGGATTTAGGGTTGTTTTTTGTCTGGTAGGTACGTTCGGGAAGATTAGTTTTGTATGGGAGGCTTTAGGTGACGATATGTACCAAGCGTTCCAGATGTTTATGTAATATTGTTGGAGTTTTCGTTTGCAGATCGAGAGAGGCAGCTTGTCATATGCTATTGTTGTTTGGGACTTAGAGTCTATTTTTGCAAGAAAGTCGGCTCCTTCATTCCCATAGTGACCTGTGTGTCCTCGGATCCAGTAGAAAATGACTTGATTGTTACTTTGTATATCTTGAAGGTCTGCCCTGATTTGGTTAACAATGGGATTAGTTGATTTATTAATTTTTATTGCATTTAGGGCTGCTTGTGAGTCGACATTTATTGCGTATCTACTTGTAGGTTTCAGACTGCCTTTTATCCACATTAATGCCATTTGTATACCCAGGAGCTCCGCTTGAAAGACTGTGCACTGCTGATGAAGTTTTTTTGATTGTGAGAAAACTTCTGTCCTTTCTCTATAGACTACCAGACCAGCCCCGACGTTCCCTTCTGTTTTTGATCCATCGGTGTATACTGTATAGTGTGTAATCTCCTTTTCCGCCAGAGCCAGTAAATTCTACCTCGATGTACAAGGTTTGAGATTTCTCATGTCTACTCGGGACTTCTGCTTTTAACAATTCAGGTACAACTGCTGATGTTTTCTGATTATGTGTTAATGCCCAGGTGTCATTGCGTAGTTTAATTTCCAGTTCTATTGGCAGGACGTTTGCGATTATTGTCAAGGCTTCGGTGGAGACTGAGACATATACCCTTAATCTGCTATCTATACGGAAGCGTGTGATGCCTCAGCCAGTAATACAGGCTTCGAGGAATCATCAGTGCTATTTCTACCGAAATAATGGACTCCGGAGAATCGTCGCTGTCTAATCCCAGAGACAACTGAACTGTCTAATTTCAAGAGAAAGAGAGGCAGGGAAGCTATACGGAAGGCGTCTAGTGAATTGGACAAAATAGTCCAGTGAATAAAGGTAAAAAAACACTGAATAGGAAAAAAAATCGTGTAGTTTTGAAATTTGGTAGAGTTGTCGGGGGGACTCTCCTGAACAACATATTAAAAGCCCCCGAGGGTGGGGAGTGAGCGGGAGGCAGGGGGAGCCGTAGAAGAAAACTTTTATTGGGTTTACCCTTATATATCAACAACGGAACATCGTAGAGGAAAAGTTACTATACGCAAAGTTCAAGCTGATAACATTTCCTACAAATTTGGTCTTACATATTTTTTTCTATTCTCAATAGCTTTCGAGATATCCGCCAGCGAAAATAGCAACTTTTCGAAAAAAAGCTCTTTCGCCTCACACTTTTTGACACACTTTGCCTTCTAGCGCTTCAGCCCTTAAGCATACAGCAATGTAGTCATAAAAGAAGTTGTAGCAAAATAAATTTACTTTAAAATGAGTAGTCACTTGTTATTTTGTATTAAAATGTTCAAGAGTTATGACAGTTTTAAGTTTCGGACAAATTTAAAGATTTTTGACAGAAAACAGTACATCTCACTTTCTCTATATTTAGAGGTTATATATTTGTATATAAGCTGTATATTGTGTATTTACATCGTGACAAAAGTGAAGAAATATTACACAATTAAAGTTGCATTTATTAAAAATATGATCTCGATACAAGCACAATACATGTAATGGAAAATACATTGTAGTCTAGCAGGGGTGTCCACGGGGAGGGGGGTTAAGACGCAGACTGCGTCATTGAAATTTCTGGGGGGGGCAAAATATTATCGTTTTATGAATTTTCTGGGGGGGGGGGGTTGAAAATTGTTGCAAAATTAGCGTTTTATATGTTAAAAATAAAAACGGTAAAATTTTATAACATTAAAAGGTCTCTTCTAATTCTTTAGAAGTGAATAGTCAATAAATTAGCGCCCATACCCGGGGGTGGGGGGGGGGGCGCAAGGAAAAAAATGTATATTAATAATTATTATAGTCAGGTGTTTTTCTTTTAAGACAATTATTTGAAAGTCAGTTGGGACATAAAAAGTTTGCAGAAGTTTTACCAAATCGACAACAAGGAAGCAGAATCCACAGTGGATTAGGAAAGGGCGGTTCAGGGGGTTTGGACCCCCAAAAGTCAAAACCTAAAATTCTATATTTGTATTTTTTTTTAAATATTTAATTAAACAAGATTTGTTGGTGTGTCAAATATGATATAGCAGTTATTTCCTACTCATAACATAATGAGTAGGCCTATTAGGCCTATGTCCACTGTTCCATGTGTTAATAAACTTTTCTTATAAATAGTAATAAGTACCTAGGTATTATAACTTAGGTAACAATTTCTTGTTTAAGTTGCCATGTCTTAGAGTATAGTAAACAAATTTGCTAACTAGTTTTTCAGGGCTAAAATAGCGTAAAAAGTTATTTTCATTACTTCAATATTTTAAAATTTTCCGGGGGTGGACCTCCCACTTAGGTAATGATTTATTATTTACATTGGCATGTCTTAGAGTTTGGTAAACATATTTCCTACCTGGTTTCTCAGTGCTAAAATAGAGTAAAATATGATTTTCATTAGTTCAATAATTAAAAATTTGCCGGGGGTGGACACCCGACTATGGCAACAATTTCTTGTTTACATTGGCATGTATTAGAGTATGGTAAACAAATTTCCTAACTAGTTTTTCTGTGCTAAAATAGCGTAAAATGTGATTTTCATTAGTTCAATTTTTAAAATTTTTCTGGGGATGGACCCCCGACCCCCTTTTTTGGGGGGTATTCCAAACCCCCCCGACACTTTCGACACTTTCGACACTCCCAACAATTATTTTATGGCTACGTCATTGTTGCACTTATTATTATATTATTATTATTATTATTATTATTATTATTATTATTATTATTATATTCTTAATATAATATTACAAAGCGGCCCAAGAAGTTAAAGCGACAAAAAGTAAATTAATTAAAATAATTTCCCCCTCTAGAAAATATCATATGGGCGCCCTTGTCGACAGCCAATCAGGTTGGGGGGGTGAGCAATGAAGTTTGGGAGGTGAGCAATTAAGTTTGGGGGGTGAGTCATGAAGTTTTGGGGGGGGGGCACCCCTGAGTCTAGGCAAAAAAGGAAAAATAGGGAGAAAAAATCATGTAGTTTTGAAATTTGGCAGAGATGTGGGGGAAAGTGTCCTAAACAACTTACTAAAAGTCCCCATTTATGGGGCTGAGCGGGGGTTGGGGCACGCTTAAATGTCGTTTCTCCCAGTGTTCCCTAAATGCCCAAAAATCTATGGGTTCTAGCAAAAAACAGTTTAGCACAAAATTAAACTACATAAAATTTCCTACAAAATTGATCTGAATCATATTTCTGTAAGATTAATAGTCAGGAAATATAAGCTTATGATGTATTACATAGTTCTGGAAATTCTTATTCGTACAGACCTGTTATATTAGGCCTATATTTTTTAAAACAAAAGGGAGAAGATGGTAATTAAATGTCACGTTGAAAAGCAAAGTATAATTCTTACAAAATTACACTTACTGAATTACACTTAATGAATAATACATCATCATATTTATGGGAACATGCATTGAATCTCTGCTTAGGCCTATCTCTACTTGTCAATTTAACTCAAAGCAAAAACAAAAATTGTGTTTGAATTGTTATCCATTGGCCTTCATGGCTTGAATGGTAAGCTGTGTCTTAGGGCAACTTGTGTATTCAAGCAGCTTCATTTTTATAATAAATGATTTCCTCCTTCACTTAAAACTCATTATAATTATAATATTTATTATTATTATTATTGTTGTAAAGCTTAGCCGTTTTATGTTTCGTTAAAAAATTAGATCTATTTAGAAATTGTAAGACATGCACCAACAGTATATGATTAGAAGAAAAGGATTAGTTTCAAATTCATGACGTCCAAGGAGAAGATGTCGTTTAGATATTCTTTCATTAATGTTATATATGTTCAGTATATATATTATATAATGAGTGTTTGGTAGATTGAAAAATATAACCTTAACTGATTATACGAAGTATAAGGGTTTCGATATTGGAGGATCAAAATAAAAAAAAAATAGACAGGTAAACATCTATTCAAAGTAACAGGGAGGTCTACTATGTCTTGAAATTTCTAAATATATATAACGTTTTACCAATTTTACAAATATCTTTAACGAAAAATATAACGGCTAATAGTTCATGTTTGTTAATACTTGCACTTATACCATGTGATTTTTCTAAGTTTTACAATAAAAGTTAGTTTTATTGTAATGTTTACCTTTAGTATATTTTTCTAAGAACTAGTTAGGTTGGTATCGTGTCATTTTAATTGCTATCTTCTCGTTTTGTAAAAAAATATACATAAACAAGAATTTCGAGAACTATGTCATACTTTACCTCTCTTTATTTCCTGAAGTATTAACCCTACAGAAATATGATGTAGACCAATTTTGTAGATATTTTATGCAGTTTAATTTTGTACATAAACTATTTTTGGTAGAACACGTAATTTTTTCAGATATTTAGGGAAAAATGAGAAAAGACTATGTGCTCCCACCCCTGCTCACGCCCCATGTATTTGTACTGCGAACGGATTTTTAGTGAATGGTTGTGTAATATATAACTGCCTTCTCCGCATGTTTCACTTTGTAAATACACAATATACAGTGTATATACTAAGATATAACCCCTAAATAAAGAGAAAGCGCGAAGTACAATTTTCTTTCGAAATCTCGATATTTGTCCGGAAATTAAAATTGCTATAACGTTTGAACATTTGAAGACAAAATAACAAATTACTACTCATTTTAAATAAATTTATTTCCCTACAACTTCTTTTATAAGGGCATTGCTGTAAACTTAAGGGCTGAAGCGCTAGAAGGCAAAGTGTGTAGAAAAGCGTGAGGCGAAAGAGCGTTTTTCGAAAATGTGCTATTTTCGCTGGCAGATATCTCGAAATCTATGGGGAAAGAAAAAACGTATAGGATCAAACTTGTAGGAAATTTTATCAGCTTGAATTCTGAATAGAATAACTTTTCCTGTACGATGCACCGTTGTTGAGATATAAGTGAAAAACCAATAAAAGGGACCTTCTACGGGCCCCCCTGCCCCCCCGATCACCCCCCACCCTCGGGGACTTTTACTATGTTGTTTAGGACAGTCCCCCCGACAACTCTGCAAAATTTCAAAACTACACGAATTTTTTTTCTTTCTATTTTTCGTTCGTTGCCTGAACTAAAAAGGCTTTTGAATCTCACGGCTGGCTCAACCAGCAAGGAACTTCCATCCCTATCATTACAAGTTCGGATTCTGTGAAACTACCTCCTATCAAATTGGAGCCTTTCTCGGGAAATAGACAGTGTTGGTCCCGATTCTGGGAACAGTTTGAGACGTCGATTGATCAGGATCCTACGCTCTCAGCCGTGAACAACCACGTTTTTCTACGCGGATACTTGGAAGGTGAGCCTAAGCAGTTGGTCGACGGGCTCGTACGGCAGAGGAAGAAGATCCTCCAAAGCAAATATGGGGATAAGAATCGTATCATTCAGGCTCATTTAGACAAGCACCAGACGATAGCCCTGAGTCATTAAATGCAACATATGTTCCACCTCTTTTTTTTTACTCATCGGAATTTAATTGAAGAAAATAGAGCAAGTCTTAATTTATAAATTAACTTAACAGAGACTTTCAAGAATCAATTCCAAACTTATGTGTAGCACTAAAGTTGTTTTTAACTATTAGCATTTCGGTTGCAACTAGTGAAATTAGTTTTTCAAAACTGAAATTAATCAAAAACTATTTGCGCTCAACAGTGAGCCAGTGGACTAGCACTAGCAAAATTATACATCGAGAACAATTTGACTATGAAAGTAAAGTTTCATGAGACAATTGGACAATTTTTTATGTAAAAGATATAAAAAAGATAATTTTAAACGTAACTATTACTTATTCTGAATTAATATAATACAGATTTTGCTAATTTATTTTATGACTCTCCGACTAAAATTAAAACAGTTGTTTGTTACCATA
This sequence comes from Ectobius pallidus, assembly GCA_964059195.1. NCBI lineage: Eukaryota > Metazoa > Arthropoda > Insecta > Blattodea > Ectobiidae > Ectobius > Ectobius pallidus. The sequence continues at coordinate 7,582,853 of CAXKWD010000002.1, forward strand.
AAATTTCGTTAACTTTCTTATTTTGTCATATTTAAACATAACCTTTTTTATTTCATTGCTTTTTAATTATGCATACATTTATATTGTGTTAATCAGTTAACTTAATATATCATTTGTTTGTGTTTAATATATAAAAATCATAAATATTGCATGACATCGCTCCGTTATTCTGTCTATTATTTTTCTGTATGGAGACGATCAAAAGAGAAAAAAAGGCTAGCCATAGAAAAAGAAGTTAAAAGTAGCCGTGTTGATAGCTTTTGTAGGAGGGGGAGGGGCCTCGAAAATAAATCCGCCCCGGGCCCCAAGTGGTCTAGTTACGCCTTTGCATATGTGGAATGTCACCGCCGGATTCAAGCTTTAACAGCTTTGGGAGAGGATGTAGACAGCTACGGGCGGGTTTTGACCCCAAAGATTCTACGTGCTTTATTTATTATATCTACATTTATATCTCGGCCCCTATGAAGTTTTGAGGGAAACTTTGTTTGAATAAATTATAGTACTTCCTATGGAGTTCACAGTGACACCAACCATTCGGGGGTTTTGGGGGTTCGAGTGGGGGTGGGGGATGGAAATTCGAAATTTTTGTAACTACGTCTTGTGGAGTATCGTTGAATAGCTCTTGATGAGTACTCTACAAATCAATAACTAGTTTCTTGAGAGTTCTCATATAAGGCGAGATTTGAGTGTTTGAAAAAGTGCTCTTTCCTCTTTTTTGCAGTTATTATTGCGAGTTTGTCATGCCAAGGCTAAAGAAGAAGAGGGCTGCGCAGCGACAGTAAATTAAGCCAAAAGCACTTCGAAATCTACCTCAGCCTGTAGGCCTGCCTAAAGGGACTTTTTTATGCCTAAATAGAGGCTACAATTCCCGGACTTGTAGGAAGAAATGTAGAGTTCAATGTTGCAATTGTAAGGGGAATCATCACCGCGCAATTTGCCAAACTACAAGTAGCAGTCTGCTCCTACAACAACGGTTGGCAAGATAGAAATCCCAACTCTAGAATCTACTCTTATACAATTCAACGCCCCTAAAGAGCGTGCTCACTCGCTCGCCCACTTCGTGAGACATCGGGCATATTCGGCGATGTTCGTCTCTCTCAGTCTAAACTTTCACGAAAAGTACAAAATTAGGAAAACCGTTTCTTGATTATATAAGGCCTAAGTGAAATGAACACAATGAACAAATATTCTAATTTTATTTTTACTTACAATTTTCATAGCTCTGAACCACAAACATTTTTAATAAGCTGCCAGTGCAAATTTCTTAAAAATCCTGGAGTCAATTAATAATGTCGGGCGAAACTGCGGGCACCAGCCATAATGTTATTGATAGTTTAACCAAGGAAGTATCGCGGACAATAAAAATCCAAACAAACCATTCCTTCCATTGAAAAATTATATAATTTCTGAAAATTAAACTGAATTTATTATATAAAATTCACATCATATTCATCTGTCAACAAACAGTTGAGAAACAATACGTATTATGTATTCAAGGTTCCTTTAGAACTGCATAATCGAATCTGAGATCGTTTTCCCAGGCAGCGCTTTCTAATCGTGGAATGTACTCTGAAGCCGGAATTTTAGCTGTTCCATTAATAATTATTATTAATGGTTTAGTTTATGAATGATTCGCGTGCAAGTGTTAATAAATATACTGCTTTAATAATTATTATACTCTTAATTTTTACTTTTTCAATTAATTATCGTGGGCGAATTTGCGGGAACCTGCTAGTATTAAGTTATACATACTTGCAGACGGCAAGAATATGGATCACCGAAACGAACGGTCTTTCAAACTGACCCGTTGCGTTCTCGACTGTGGTAGTAGCCTATTCTATTCTATTATATTTTGTGCACCTTAAGGCGGGGAGGCGGGGTGGGAACGCCCCTAAGCACCGCAGCCGTTGCCGACTTATTGTACCTACCTCCGGGATGGGATGAGTTGCGTGCCCATAGGCCGCCCCGGACTCGCAAAGCCCCCACGGGCCCCCACGGAACTCCCCTACATCCAACAAGCCTAGTACCATGCCACGTGTGCGCCACCCCCTGCGGTACCTCCAACCGGGAGCCCCGACAGGTTCGTGACACACACCACCAACAACCTCTTGACCACAAGCTTCGGGGAGAACGGGAGAGGTACCCAAAGGGCTCTGATTGCCGAAGCAGACCCGATGCCAGAAATGGAAACGGGAAGAGGATGAAAGGGGGGAAAAGTGAGATGAAGTGGAGAGTGTTGGTGGAATGAAAGGGAGAAACGGGAGAACCCCGAGAAAAAAACCCCGAAGCACGGCTTCGTCCACCACGAATGACACACCCACCGGCCCCGAGATTTGAACTCAGGACCTAGCATGCCAGGCTCACGCGCTACAGCATGAGCCACCGCGCCGATGTGGTAGTAGCCTATGTCCAGTTTTATCAGTAAAACTCTAATTGAAGAATTACAGCTGAAGGTAATCGACCGTAGAACTCTATCTGGCATTTCTTTCGAAACGTTACTTCCATCTTCTAGTCAGCGCAGAACTTCAAGCTTGATATTAGAGATATATGGGGAAATTTCAGAGTCTCGATTATCGCACATAATAGGACACATGCGGGAATTACAATTGACAGACCCGAAGAAAGACCATGGAGATCTTCCCATAGAACTGTTGATAGGTGGAGATCAGTACTGGAAAGTTGTAAAAGACGCTGCTCCTAAGTTATATGAATTTCTCACTCTGTGCTACTAATACCGTCTTGACTGGGCTGGATACTAACCGGAAGCCATTCCCATATAACAGCCAACCCCATTAATGTGAACTATATAAATTCCTTTCAGACAGATTTCACACAAGACGATGCATTTCGCCGTCTCTGGGATCTAGAAACGATCGGAATCTCAATAGATCAGCCCCGAAAACTAAGTGCAAAGGACACTTCAATTCTGTCACAGTTTCACTCCTCAAGGAACGACGCAGAGTAGTTTCCTTTCCGAGGAAATGTGAAAAAAATTTGGAGAGAGATGAAGCACAAAAAAAAAAAAGTGTACCACGACCTGATGTTGACTTATATCACACAGTACCAAGTGGAAATCGGACAAGACACGGGGACATTTTATTTGCCCCGCCAACTAGTTAAGAAGGAGAAAAGAGGGAACGTAAAATGGCGCCTTGTATTCGATGGATCAGCACACGAAAAGAAGTCGCAGTCTCTCATGCACTGGAAATGGGCCCGAACCTGCTCCCTGAGTTGCTTTCAATGTTGTTACGATTTCGAGAACACAAAATGGCGATTGTAGGAGACGTAAATCAACCTTTCCCTCAGTTATCACTCAGAGAAGAGGATAGGGATCTAACGAGGTACTTGTGGTACCGGTATCTTCTTCACGACGATGGAATCCATATCGCCACATACCGTTTCACCAGGTTACAGTTTGGGATCACCTGTAGTCCATTTCTTTTGTTTGCTAGCAAGTATTTCCACAGGCGGCGGCTCTAATTGACAAGAGCATGTTCATGGATGATTTCGCTGCGGGTGCAGATATTCACCCTTAGCTAATTCATCACTCTCATCATCATCATCTACATTTTTACCGAAGCCTTGAAAGCAAGATACCAAACTGTATGTAAATATTAGTCTAAGTATTATCTGTATTCTCCCCAGTAGTGTAGCCTCCGGCTGTGGGACTCTGGGTCAACTATGGTCAAATAAAAATAAAATAAAAAGTGCAGCTTAAAGTCATTTGGAAGGCCGAGGGAACTGCCATCAAACAGGACACACAAGTTCTAGGCATGGATTGGAATACAGAGTCAGACACTTTCCATTTCAGTCATCGAGATGTTACGGATAAGCTAATGGACGGCCCCGCCACGAAAAGACAGACATTACGAGTCACTGCGACGTTCTATGATCCCATGGGCCTACTGTCGCCAACGTCAATAACTCCAAAGATCCTATTTCAAGACACATGGTGTCGAGGTATAGGGATGTAGCGAACTAGAACCAGCAGATGTCTCCACTGCTCTAGCCGGTATGCGCTAGCCGGTATGCGCTAGCCGTTCGTCACTTGTTTTTCCAGTTGTCGTCTGCTGGTACCATGCTTTTAAATGGCGTTTCATCTTAGCAGACTGAAAAGTACGTTCGAACTTTTCTATTTTTGTAGCGGGTAAATCGCTACTAGGCGCATTTCTTTGTATACTGGACACTTCCAGAATATATTTACGTGAAAAAGCTTAATATAAAGAACAATTGCAAAAGATAGACGCTATATAAGTCGAAAAGAAGGAAGAATTAGCTGACAAATAGTGTGAGAAATGCCCGCTATTAACTACATTACTATGTTCCAAAATGCTGCTAATTTGGCGATTGGATATGATTCAAAGTAATTAAAAGAATATACCTCTAGGGTTCAGACAGTAAAATACGTGATAAACACTGATATATGTCGTGTGTATTCGCAGACATTGGCGCATACAAGATACATAAGCGTGCAAAATTTTGTGATTCTAGCTGCTCCATAAGTATAAGAAAACTTGCTGGATAGTCATTCACATCTACGACAGTCTAATGTGTCGTAAATGTGAATGACGTACGGCTATCTGGAAGTGAGTAAACATCAATGTGATGAGCTAGAAATTTGAAATTTGGCAGACTTATAGATTTCAGCCTATAATAAATGGGAAAATTAAAAAAAGTTCAAATCTTTAATATTTTCCCCCTCCAAAATAAACTGTTTTTTTTTTCACTGCGTGTTTGTACGGCTTCAAATGATTTGACAAAAATTAATTTATTTAACCTACGCTCACAAAAATAGTGGAATATTTATGTGTTAAAAACTATTATTTTTTTAGTTTTCTCCGTAAATATTATCAAAATTATCCTAATTTTTCAGTATTTTTATCCTATAGGCTAGTCTATGCAATAACTCAAATCTCTCATTTTGGCGTACCTATTGCAAGAAAACGTGACGTGATACGTAGATACGTTCTACGGATTCGTGTTCAGGGACCCAAAATTAGTTAAGATCGCCTATCACATCACTTGCAGCAAAAAAAAAAAGTTTCAAAATGTAGCATAGTTATTTTATTCTTTTGATGCGTTCAAACATATACTACATTCTCAAACCAGGAAAAGGAAAAATTTCGCAGCGAATATATTCAACTCCATACCACTGCTGAACCTGGTGATAGGTTCGGATCGAATGTTGTCGTGCTACTGCTTCTCTCGGTGGCAGCGATGCAATATTAATTTTTTTTTTTTTTTTGTATGCTGATTTTGTGAAGTATGTATATATCTATAGTTGTTTAACGACATACTTTTCACGCCACTGTAACCGTACAATGCAAGGAGGAAGCTTCAGCAATGATCTCTGGATCAGCATTTTGGTTTTCGAATACCTGGACAAGCTCGTTTAAATCTGGGGTTTTTCGGAGTACATTAGCATATTTTATTTTTCCTTGATTAAAGAGTGCTGATGAATCACAGCCACTGAAGGCGTGCAAAAATATTATGTTGTGTGCGGCTATTTTATCTACGGTATTTTTTGTTGAACATATCCGTTTTGAAAATTTTCGTTTTCCTGGTTTGAGAACATATATGTATGAACGCGTAGATAGAGCCGTCAAAAGAATAAGAAGATCTATATCTTCGCCAACAACTATTACGGAATCAAATGTAGATGAAATGCTGATTGCCGTATTGATTGTTATTAGCGTATCCGCATCTTCCGTGGCTTTGGCCAAAACGCGTGTTGGAGTAGATTTTGCGGCGCTCGTACGCTGAAACTATTCATTTTACAAAAAGTTTACTACATAAATTTTAGGAAATTTTCTCTAGTTTAATTTATTAAATAACCATTTTCATCGTAAAATGAGTCGGAAAGGAGATATTGCCAAAAAACTGTTTTAGGGTGCCATTTTTACAATATGGCGGCGCGAGCGGCAAAGATACGAGGTAGCAAAGTGAAAATTCGAAAAGAGCACGTCGAAATCTATAAAATCACCAATTTTCAAAACTCCCGGAAAACTTTCCAGGTAACCCTCTTTTTGAGCACCAAATGACTGGACTAATAGTAGAGTTTGCTACAAAGAAAATGGTAACTTTTGTATCTGAAGTGTCGGGGTATGAAATCTGTTTAAAAAAAAAAATTGAAAACAGCTCCAATAACAAACGAAAGAAATTAAACAAACATACCATCTAAAGCGGAGAAATTATTGCGTATTAGACCTTTTTCCTGAAATGTCAGATGATTATTTCTGAAGGAACTTTGGTTCGCATAACATTTGCTTTGACATTGATAGTGTAGATATAATTTTCATTACAATTTCAAGTTATCTTAACTCAAGTATTAACCGTTGTGGTTCACCCTCTAAGGGTTGTGTAAGGTTTGTTTACCTCTTCTAACTCTTAAACTCGATTATGTAATTAACCAAGCATGTAATCACAATCATGTTAGGTTTTTCTTCACTCACTCGTGCCCTTCAATCTTCAACATTTCCACACAGTAGAGGGATTATACTTTCATCCGGGCTTGGGACCGGCATCTTGAGGTGCTCTCCTGTATCACCTCAAGCCGGTGTAGAAATCCATCAGGTCAGATCCTACGTCAGAGGGCTTATCGTAGTTAAGCCGGTATGGGAATGTACAAAGGTTTGCGACGGAGTCCTAAGTGTGCCTCTAAGCCCTATTTTCTAATATCCTTCAGATTCTATAAGGGATTGTTATTGTAAACCTGTTATTGTACATTTTTTCAACTCCATTATGGCATTTTCCTTCAAGGAGCTGAGGCGTTGTTGGGGAACTGCTTGTGGGGTTCTCGATTTTGTTGTTAGTTATTTCAGTCTAAATGAGCAAATTACATTATTATTTAACGCCAATCAAACTATGCAACCTATATGATTTAACTGTCTGTAATATGTCTGCGCAAGTGCTGGTAAATCCAGAATAATGCTGGGTTGGAATTAATGGGTGGAGTGAATAAAACTCAGTAAATGCTTTTACTGCAAAATTTTAAGTAAATACTAGCATTTTAGTGAATAAAATATTTCAGTAAATACTGTTGCTTATTAGTAATCAGTACATACTAGATCAAGTAGTACCCACTGTAAAATATGTGAATAAATACAAGCATTTACTTATCAATACTAGTAAATACTGTGAAATTTTCAAGTGTGGTACAGACCTTGCTTAAGATGGCAATGCCTTATCTGAAATGCTTGTTTTACAAGAATTATGAAGCAAAAAGTGTACAGAGAGCAAATGGAGGCTCAAGAAGATGATTGTCACAATTTATCTAGATTCAGAAGGGAAAATATGAAGTGGCATACTTCACATTTCATGGATGAAACAGCCAGCAAACAGGCAGAAGTTATAAATTTTTCATTTTTAAGTGATCCAGGCTATCAGAGTCAGAATTCATTATACGATTCAAATTTTTTTCTGTGTATTATTACCTAAACAATTTCACAATTTTCTTTTGTTTAAACTAACAGGTGTCTGTGACTTCCTCATATTTATTAATATAATCGCTAGATTTTTTAATAATAGGCCTACACTTAATAGGAAAAAATTAAAACTTCATCTATTAAAACTTACACCATTTTTAAATAAGTTGCATTAATTATCTAATTTTATTGTAATTGTATTGTCAGACGTAGTAAATAAATAATTAAAACTACTAAATGAATCATGTGCTGCCATGTGGGCGTACAGATTGAAAGTGAAGTGATTAAAATGAACCACAGAATTATGAACCTTCCGCTTAAATGCAAATCATTCATAAACAATTAAAAGATTAATAATTTTAAAAACATCCAGCTTTGGGGTGCATTCTACGATTAGAGTACACCGTAGGGAAAGAAATGATCTCAGATTCGAGTTCCAGGATCAACCCCCTCCCCTGCACAGTGAGTTTCGTCCAAATCGAGCATGGTTTCCCATTCAGACCTACATTCATGATCTCTCTTCCGTCCACCTATCTTAAAAATTTCAGATCTCTTTTGGGCTGTAATGTTATAAACAAATAAATCAAGTAGAGCGGGCTAACAAAATCAAAGCAATTGTTGAAAAAAGTTATTTCCGCAATCCTCTTCTTCCCCAGTTGCTATGGCATTAGAGGAAGAGTACTTACTAATTTTACAATTGAAAAGTAGCCTATTACTAAAATCTGATGCTGCAATAGTGGAAAAAATTGCTTTCTGACATTTTTTCGGAGGGGGGAAGCTCATAATTCGCGAACAAAAGCAAAAAATTCAAAATCCGGCTTTAATTGAATTCAGACATCCTTTAATTCATCTATGTTAAACATTTAAGATCTCTGCATGCCCTAGATTTGGCTGGGTAACACACTCAGACAAACAGACAAACACTTCCTCTTATTATATAGAAATCATGGCCTACTTTAAGCAATCACGGCCTACTACATGTACTTTGCATAGCTAAGCAGGTAGTAACTACTAATGTTCATCCAGTGTTAACTTATAAGTACTAGTATAAGGTTATTCACTCAAAATTAAGTAAAAGCTGGTACTTGTAAGTAACTACTGAAAGTAATTACTACTACTAGTACTTATTACTAGTAGTAACTACTCAATTTTTATTCACTCCTCCCAATGTGCTTTCCAGCAGTCGCGTAGCTTAGTTCTGGGTAAACTATGTTTTAAAAATTAAATTTATAATGATTGTTTAAATGACACACGAATTCTCAAGTATTAATAGCGTTTTAAATACCGGGAATGTTTTCTATTTTTCTTGCAAAATGTTATGAATGGATTGTCATCATTCGGTGTGCACTTTGCGAGTTCTATCTCGTGCTGTTTTTTGTTTTTTGATCTCTTATAATTGAAAAAAAAGACTTTACAACTTTTTTTTTACCATGATGCCACAAACTGATTTTCCCAAAACGTATACAATTAATTCCTAATATTTTTATCCTAATTACAGCGTAAAGAAAGTGGTTTCTTAGATTTGTACAGATTTATTCTATCTTGCATATCAACGACAGTGTTTTTGTGGGGTGATATTAAGGTAATTTTTAAAAATATCTTCTATATATATATATACAGGCTAGATCAGAAAAATGTATACACACTTCCAAACTGGCTATACAAACCTTACGCTTTGAAATCACAATGGATAACTTATGGTTTCAACGTGAGTGTACGACATCATGCTCAGAAGACTTTGGAGGCGGGCGGTTCGCAGTTTGAACACTTATTGTAATTGCTCACTTTGTGTCATTGTAATAATGATGATAATATATAAGCTACGGTTTATCAAAGTGTGTATACATTTTTCTGATGTACCCTGTATATGTAACTTATATCCAACTTTGTCCTGACTGATCAACGTAGAGCCTAAACTACATATCAGATAGAGACTTGGAATGTTGTCAGTACCTTCGATTCAAAATGTAAGTGCTCACTAAGAAAGGATTTTGAAAATTTTGATTGTAAGTCCCAAAAATCAAATGCTTTTGGAAATACTAGCTTTTTACACAGAATGATCAAATCCAAATCACATTCCATGTCAACAGTGTATTGTTGGCACTGGTCTCAGGTAGCTTTGGAAATAAATGATACGGGACTTTTACAAATTAGAGAAGCTATCGATAGAATTCACTGGTGTAAATAAATATTGAGAATGAAATCCACGAAAATAATACACAATGTGCTGCAGTCACATAACTTTCTCTAGCCTGGACAAAGAGAATACCATATGAGGTATGGTACTATGTATATTATTATATGTCCCAGGTTTTTGGGGAGGAAATATGAAAGAGATATTATATTTCTGTTTAATTTCATTCCCAAAACGGTTGTATGGTAACATGAGAGTGAGAAATAAAATATTCCGCAAAGACAATACAATTTTGTGTTACCGGAATTTGTTTCTTCTTATTTGGACCCCTACCAGGCTTGCTATTGTACAAGTGATGGGATGCAAAATTTTACATCCTCTATGAGCCATAAAAAGGCAAATCGAGCGTTTTCTGAGGGAATATTTTGAGTGTGATAGGTTGTTCTGTTTAATTTCAAATTTTTAATACGTATACAAGGACCTAGAATTTGAAAATCGAAAGTCCTTCATAAGTTAATCTCGAATTACAAAATACAAAACTCGGGCCTTTTAAGCTAGTAATGTATAATTCAGTATCATAAATACACGTGGTTATTCTGCATTATGTGTACATTATTAAGAACTTAATATTTTCAAAATAGGTAGAGAATTACTTAAATAAATACCAATTGTGTTAATAATATCCACATCTAACACATGATCTAGGATCCTTGTCATAAGACAGAATGTTGCAGCTGATCAACGCATCAGGCCAGAATATTCCTTTTTTAATGGACAGTTCTTCGGAAAACCCTGTGGAAAGATAATCACAATTTATTAATGCTCAGTGATTAGATAATCCTTTTTGGTAACTTCACACTAATGTTTCGCCTTCCTTAGGATAAGAAACCTCTGCTGTGACGCTGAACTGTATGTGTTCACAATTTCTTGTTTCGAAGGTGTAAGTAAACTTTACGTATTTGCTTGTTTAACTAGATTTACAGGCTTGTCCACGAAACACTTCTGACATCTTTTTGCATTGGTTGACCAATTTCCCGCATCGTATACAGGCTTTTTCAGTTTGCACTGAAATTTGCTGACCTATATTTAACCCGGTCGTGCCCGCGAGCTTAGTGATGTTTTCGAACATAAGGAAATCTAATACTTAGCTTCTAGTACGTCCAATCCTGTTCTAAGGGCTGTAAACCACTTTTTCATCTGCCTTTCGCTTGCATTCATTTTGCACATCATTCCCTCAATGTTTCAGTTGATCAGTGGATTCTGTTCTGAATGACAGACAGCATTGTGTTAATAATATCCACATCTAACACATGTTCTAGGATCCTTGTCATAAACCAGAATATTCTTTTTTTAATGGATAGTTCTTCGGAAAACCCTGTGAAAAGATAATCACAATTTATTAATGCTGTGTGATTAGATAATCCTTTTTCGTAACTTCACACTAATGTTTACGCCTTCCTTGAGCAAAAAGAAACCTAAGCAGACGCTGAACTTTATGTATTCACAATTTCATGTTAGAAGGTGGAAGTAAACTTTACGTATTTGCGTGTTTAACTAGATTTACATTATTTCCACAAAACACCCATGACATCGTGTGTCGTTGGATGAACTTGTTTCCCGCATTATATACAGGCTTTTTTAGTTTGCACTGAAATTTCCTGACCTATATTTAACCCGGTCGTGCCCGCGAGATTAGTGATGTATTCGACATAAGGAAATCTAATACTTAGCTTCTAGTACGTCCAATCCTCACCTAAGGGCTGTAAACCACTTTTTCATCTGCCTTTCGCTTGCATTCATGTTTCAGTTGATCAGTGGATACTGTAGTGGATAGCTGACAGCATTCTTTGGAAGACCCTGAACAAAATTCATGAGATTAATTCCTAATATGTATATTATATGTAATATGTATAGGGTATATACACACACAAACACACATAACTTGTTGAATTAAAAACAACAGCTACCCCACTAAAATATATTTCATTTCCTTTTCCGAAGCAAGTTATCAGCGGTACCATAAGAGAAATGAAAATGAAGCTATAGTAAAAATATAAAATTGTTTGAAATCCTATCACAGTCTGACTTTGAATTATTCAAATCACACTACGAACAGTGTAATTTCGTTAATTAGAGATGGAAAGAAATGGTGGTTTGAAGGGGAATGGACTTTATTTAGAATTATCCAATCCCAATTAATAAAATTCCGCTGTATTAAAATAGTGTCTTGCCTTAGTGCAGTCGAACGAAGACTATTACCTGTCTTATACCTAACCAAAATTCATACATATAGGTAACAGCTTATCGCTAGGTAACAGCAAATGGCTTTGTTGTGAGTTATATTATTATTGAAGTCTTAATACATGCAGAGGTGAAACGGTACAAAATATCTAGATGTTCCTAATGGAATTACTAAAATATACACCTTCTAAAAGACGTCAAAGACTATTAAATGGTGGCTTTCTGTGACATAAGCAAATTATTATTAATATTCTGTTCCATCGTAAGTATTTTATAAAATCTAAGTAGAAAATGTAAATGCTGAACTTTTTAATTTTGATTGTTTGAAAATTTTGCTATTCTAGGAAGATTTCGATCGAATATTTATGAAAATTTGAATATGATATAGTATTAAACAATTAAGAAAACACCATCAAACAAAATAAAGTAACGCCTATGTAAAATGGGAGGAATCGTTTCTGCTTATTATGATTGTCTTTAATGAAACTCAGTTTATTAATCTGTAATGCCATAGCCTATTTTTATATTTAAACACTCCCTTCTTCTTTATGGGACAGTAAAAATGGCTGCACTCCTCCCTTACACAGTTAGTTCTCCTTCACTAGCTTGCTCGGTGCCCCGAAACTCAGAATAGTACGTTTTCGGAGTTTTTTTGAAGGGTTTATCCACTTTTTATATCCTTTGTTCATAATTGGGGCCTTAGAGCAACATCTTGCGAACAAAAGCTACTTGAACTTTTAGTGTGGGATCAATTTTAGCCAATTGTCAGTCCTTTTACAAAAATCTGTTATCACAGTTCAACTATTTTATCAAAAAGTTAAAAATTATTTGCATAAAATTTTTACCACAGGTAGGTGTCATATATGGATACAGTTTCAGCCCAAATATATCTCTCTATGGTACATACACGCCGAGTAATAAAATGTTGAAGTTATGAACTGATTGTCATCGTTCAGAACACATTTTTTTTAACAGTATTCACCTCATTTTTTGGTATTTTGATATCATATAAATGAAGAGACATTTTACAACTTTTTTTTTACAATGATACCACAGACTGATTTTCCCAAAACATATACAATTAATTCCTACTATTTTTCTGCTAATTATAGTTAAAGTGATCACTTAGATTCTTAGAGATTTAATCTACCTTGAGTATCTACGAAAGTGTTTATGTGGGGTGATATTAAGGTAACTCTTTTTGATATGATATAATTCAGTATCATAAAATACACGTGGTTTTTCTGCATTATGTGCACATTTATTTATTTATTTATTTAATCTCCATTGAGTGAGCCCTAGTTTACAATTAAGTATGTTAGTTTTATGTGTACATTACTAAGGACTGAATAGCCAATTTTCAAAATAGTTTTTTGAAGCAATAGAGATTATTTAAATATCGTGCTTATTTTATCCAACCTTACTATAGTTTAAGTTCTAGTATTGTTAATTATTTAGATAAATACCAATTGTGTTAATAATATCCACATCTAACACATGTTCTAGGATCCTTGTCATAAACCAGAATATTCTTTTTTTAATGGATAGTTCTTCGGAAAACCCTGTGAAAAGATAATCACAATTTATTAATGCTGTGTGATTAGATAATCCTTTTTCGTAACTTCACACTAATGTTTACGCCTTCCTTGAGCAAAAAGAAACCTAAGCAGACGCTGAACTTTATGTATTCACAATTTCATGTTAGAAGGTGGAAGTAAACTTTACGTATTAGCGTGTTTAACTAGATTTACAGGCATTTCCACAAAACACCCATGACATCGTTTCTCGTTGGTTGAACTTGTTTCCCGCATTGTATACAGGCTTTTTTAGTTTGCACTGAAATTTGCTGATCTATATTTAACCCGGTCGTGCCCGCGAGCTTAGTGATGTATTCGACATAAGGAAATCTAATACTCAGCTTCTAGTACGTCGAATCCTGTCCTAAGGGCTGTAAACCACTTTTTCATCTGCCTTTCGCTTGCATTCATGTTGCAGATCAATCCCTTAATGTTTCAATTGATCAGTGGATAACAGACAGCATTCTTTGGAAGACCCTGAACAAAATTAAACAAAATACATTAGAATAGTTTCTAACAAGGTGACAACCAGTATAATTACTCTTATTATAAGTAATCCATACATTATACGTAATATATATAATATGTATTTATATACACACACACATACACATAACTTGTTGAATTAATAACAACAGCTACCCTACAATAGTATATTACGATACAAGTGCCGTAAGGCATGATTACGGATCGAGGAAATAGTTTGAAAACACGAGGCGCTTGCGCCGAGTGTTTTCAATTTTCCGAGATCCGTAACGCGCTTACGGCACGAGTATTGCATGCTATTTTTTGCACGATGAATATTTATATCAATTTAATTATATTAATTGTGATATTACCTGAAAATATTATGTGTATACATTCTTGAAGAGAGATGTTTATTTCAGAAAGTGATTCGCATGTGTTTGTTGTTATGGGAACCGAATATTTGTCCTGGGGCCGTGTCCATAAAGACTTGTATTATGAAGTGTATCGTAATGAATTATGACGTAGCGCAGGCACCGTAAGTAATTTAACCGCATCGCAACCGCCCTTAGCAACAAGACTGTGTGGGAATGTCAACTTACGATCCATGTAAACAACGTTCGTAAGTACCACTTACTAGCTAAGGAGTGCAAAAAAATATATTTCATTTCCGTTTGCACAGCATGCAACCAACGGTACCATAAGAGCAATTAAAATGAAGTTATAGTAAAAATGTAAAATTCTTTGAATTCCTATCACAGTCTGACTCTGAATTATTCAAATCACACTACGAAAATTGGAATTGCGATAATTAGAGATGGAAAGAAATGATGGTTTAAAGGGGAATGAACTGTATTTAGAATTATCCAGTTTCATTAATTCCTCGTATTTTTTCCTAATTATAGCGTTAATAAAGTGATCACTTAGATATTTACATTATTTTTTTTGCCTTGCGTATCTACGAAGGAGATTATGTGGGGTGACATTAAGGTAACTCTTTTTTAATATTGTATAATTCAGTATCATAAAATACACGTGGTTATTCTGCACTATGTGCACATTACTAAGAACTGAATATTTTCAAAATAACTTTTTGAAACAATTGAGATTATTTAAATATCGTGATAATTTTATCCAACCTCACTAGAGTTTACGTTCTAGTATTGTTAATTATTTAGATAAATACCAATTGTGTTAATAATATCCACATCTAACACATGAACGTGGTTTGAAGGGAAATGAACCTTATTTAGAATTATCCAATGTCAATTAATCAAATTCCATTGTATGAAAATAGTGTCTTGCCTTAGTGCAGTCGAACTGAAATCTGTTCAAAATTCATATAGCTTGTCGCTAAGTAACAGCAAATGCTGGCTTTGTTGTTGGTTATATTATTACTGAAGTATTAATGCATGCAGAAGTGAAGCGTTACAAAATATCTAGATTTTCCTAAATGCTAATCTGTTCCATCTGAAGTATTTTATAAAACATAAGCAGGAAATGTTAACGGCTGAACTTAATTTTGTTCTTTCGTTGTTTGGGCTCTCAGGTAATGCGATTGCACTGAATGTGGTGCCTTGTTTGTTCTTTTAACTCTTCTCTAACTGCGTGCTTTCTGTGTTTCCCTCTCTTTTTGTCTTCTTCTTCTTCTATTACTCCTCATTCATTTAGTTTTTCCTAGAAGTTTCTGATATTTTTTGTCTCCTACGTCAAGAGTTTTCATTAAAAAAATTGCATGCATACTCTTATTTTCTTGCCATCAACGGTGAAATGATAAGCAATATTTTAGCTTCTTTTGTATTTTGGCATCACCTTAACTGAAATACAACCATAGGAAATTTTTCGATGGCCAGCAAGAGGAACCCCATGGCAGAATGTTTTTGGGTCATTCCATGCCAGATCATCCAGGGGTGTCCACCCCACCATCTCAGATTTGGATGAAATTTGGTACATGGTATCTTCAGACAAATATATGACCCCGTATTTTTTATTTTTGGAATATTGGCTCTAGTTTGGAATTTATAGCCTTTCAAAGTTTCACTCTGTTTGGTGGAATTTTTTCAATCCGCAACCAAAGCCAAGTGACACATGTTGCTTCAACTTGCATTATACTTATTCATAATTTCTTGTAAATTTCAAATATCACTTGAAAAATAGAATGAAATGCCCAGAAGTAGGTGCAATTTATGCTAGAAGTGGAAAAAGTGAATTACAAAAAATTGTAAACATGAGTTCAGTAATCCTGTTATAACTTTTTTCTATTAATCTTTACAAACTCGGGTTTGGTACCATTAGAAAGAGCACAACATTTTCTACAAAATGGTGGAATAAAATTTATGGATATTTATCTTCTCACCCTCACCCTACCTAAAAAAATGTTTTGGTGGAATAAAATTTTGTTACAATACTTTACAAGAACCATATTATTTTATAATAGAATTTTTGTTAACAATACATACATAGGCCTACAGTACATAAGTTTGTATAAGTAAATAATACAAAATACATAATTGCGGTAGTCAAAGTTAGGCATGCAACCTGTGCTCATGAAAATTGCATTTTTTTCACAATACCGGTACTTGATGTTTTACATATCTGAAGTACTCTAAGTTCTTCATCAATGTAGTCTTTGAAGATCCTGATTCCATTTTGACCATTTTGATGTAATTTTTCTCTCACTCATGGATGTCAGTTTATAATGCACCCTTCCAACTTGAGTCTCAAGTTCTGGAACATCAACAATGCAAAGAATGTTGACTAATGGCACACAGCATGCATCTTCCTGGCCATAACTACGATGTTCTGGCCAGTGAGGAAGCATAAACTTATTAATTGCATCCTCATCTTCTTTTTGAAGCACTAATCCAATATAACACACATACGAATTGTTTTTAATTTTGAGGCTCTCCATTTTTTCAGTCAAAGAGTACTCTAAAGAAAAATTCTAGGGAAGGATTAGAATGTTGGACTGGGGTGTATTTTCCGGAAGTACTATAAGTGTAACACTAAAGTAAAAGTAAAGTAAAGTGTTCCCTATTACAGGCCATGGAGGCCCAGAGGGTTCCAGGAGGTTGAGGCTCCCAGATTTTTAGACATCGGCACATGAAGGTGGTAAGGTTGTCAGCCTTACGCACCGGCCGCCTTTACCCCCAGGATTGCTCCTGGTACTCATTTCTGTTAGAGGCTGAGTCGACCCCAGGGCCATAGTGCCACCAGAAGGATTAGGCCAATTGAAAAACTCCAACGACCTCATCGGGGTTCGAACCCGCGACCTTCCGGTTTGTAGCGCAGCGCCTCAACCACTACGCTACGGCGTACCCCCATAAGTGTAACACTAAGGCCAGGAAATTTGAAATCTATTAAGTACTTGTGTTGAAATGTACAGGTAGGGGGGGGGGGAAGCGGACCGACTAAAATATCCAAGTGGCCGATATAAGCGCATGCAATTCGTATTTAATTTTATTAGATCATATTTCGATTTTTTTTAGTCATATTTGGTATTTTTCACCTTTTAGGTCATAAACACCCAGAAATTGGTTTCTAATCGTATTATTTTATAACTGAATATATTAATTATTAATATTATTGTAAAATACTAACACAAATTATATTATATTCAGCTACAAGAGTCCATCCGCTTTTTTTCACTACTTTTTTTTTTAATTTAATCTTGAATATGTTGGTAGTTTCCCAATAATCCATCATATTTGCTCGATAGTAAAATATTTGTGCATATTTAACCTATTTATCATTTTAACGGAATTTTTTGACAGATTTTAAGTATTGTGCACATATCTGTTAAATTCAAACATTTACAGCATATTTGGTCAAGTGAATGTTTTGAGAACTGACTGTACAATAATTGGCAGTACATAGCCTAATTTTTTTGAACCGATTGTATAATATTAAAGCAACATTTCATTAAATTTACTAAAATTTCTTGCATTAACATTGTTTTATTTTCAATTTTGATTACGTAATTCATACAACTTAGACTATTTTTTTTATAAATTCGTTGTGTAATTCAGCCAACCACAGAACGCCAAGTATTAAAATTACTTAATCCAGCGTTTCTCAAACTTTTTGAACCCGAAGCCCTCTAAAATGTCTAAAAAAATTTTACGGACCGTTTTCGAGAAAATCGCGAAAAACGAAAATTTCTTCATGTAAAGTCCCCTTAAAAATAAGGGAAATTTGTCGCCAATCTTCGAATCACATCTTCAGAAGGTACCTGACCCAAATACGAAATTTTGTTTTCATACGATTCTCCGTTTCGGAGCTAGCCTGTTCACAAACTTCCACACAGGCAGACACACAGACACACACACACAGACATGTTTCCAAAAATAGTATTTTTTGGATTCTGGGGGCCTCAAAACGTGTATTTATGTCAAAAACTCAACTTGGAATTTTTGGGTCGAAAACAATACTTCCTCTACCTATAGTACCTATGGTACGGGCAGAGGAAGTAAAAATAACCTAAGAATCTACCTTCAAAATGTATGTAATAATTTTTTTGCACGACGTAACTAATTAGTGGTACTTACGACTATTGTTGCCGTAAATCGTAAGTTGACATTCCCACACGCTTTGAAAACAAAATAAATCTCAGTGCTGTAAAAATGACAATGTAGAGTTAAAAACAGAACATTAGTGAGATGATTGGCACTGTTTTGCTTTCACTAGCTCTGAGGTATTAGGTTTTATGTTTGACATAGCACAACGCAGATCACTCGTATCTCGTATTTGGATTTCCAAATTATTATAAACGTGATGAGGACATGATATGACAATTTAATATGATGGGGAAAATATTGTTGCAATTTATAAGATGTAAATTCACACTGTTCTGTTATTTGTGTCTGTGTATTTGTTTGGTTAAAGTCAACCGATTAAAAATTCTTGTCTACCAACAAGGCAACAATTTCAAATGATTACACATCCACCTATATATATATATAACAAATTCAGATGTGTTTATACTCCTTTTAACTCCGAAACCATAGGGCTATTTATTCTTTGTACGCGATTCTTCCATTTCTCTTTATTTACTAATATATTTTCATTTAGGGAAAACATACTCAATTTTTCTTTTATGTCCTCAATTCTAATTCGATCAATCTTGTACAGCCTTTTACTGTTCGGAGATACTTCATTTCTGCCGCTTGCATTTGATCCAACCCCTCTTTCTTATATCTAGACCTGGGATTTTAAGGCAAATGCCTATTTTCTTCCTTATGAACTAACATGAAAAATTCTAATATATGAACATTTCATGTTAAATCACTTACGTTTATAGAGTTTTATAGTGTCCTAAAATGCCTATTTGGACCTTTAGAGCCTATTTTACTATTTTAGTGCCTAAAATGCCTGTTTTGTACATTTAAAATAAAATTCAACTTCAGTAATTTTTACAATCTTATAATGGACATTCCTCAATGAAAAGCAGAACAGCAGAGGTGGGTTTTTCACAGAAATATGATTATTCCAAACAACTTTCACTAAAAGAATGCTGACTGATGGGGGAGGGGAGGATTAAGGGGAAAGGACTACTGTGTCAAGTCACCAGTGAAATCATTTAAGACTCTCTTTGATCTTGTAATTTGATTTCCTCTAAACGCCAAAACTTTTGATTTCTCGACCGAAATCTTTAGGCTGTAATCTTGGATCAATTTTTGAAACTTGTACATATTGATTTGCAGTTCGTTTTCCGTTTCTTGAATTAACATCATTTCATCTGCAAAGAGTAGTGTATTTATTGTGTCGTTTTTACTTAATTTTATCCCATATGGTACATCTTCATTTAATTTTCGGAGAATATCATCCATATAAATATTAAATTGCAGAATTGTATACAAAAATATGAGCAAATAGCAAACAAAAATTCTTTGAAAAGCAGAGTGTATTAGTTTAGGAACTAAGTTGTCGTGAGCTGTCCACTACAACTACAACTCAGCTGACAGTTCTCATGTCCAGACCG
Source organism: Ectobius pallidus (assembly GCA_964059195.1). Classification (NCBI taxonomy): domain Eukaryota; kingdom Metazoa; phylum Arthropoda; class Insecta; order Blattodea; family Ectobiidae; genus Ectobius; species Ectobius pallidus. The sequence goes on from CAXKWD010000002.1 coordinate 7,602,674, forward strand.
ATGACTTCTTATCAAAGAAACCAAAATGAAGAGTAGCCAGAATGTTGCAAAGTTGGCCATGATACTCAAACAAGTGAAGAGTTTGGATGAGATTTAGCTTTTGTTCAGGAAGAGATTTCCATGGCTTGTCTTCATTAAAGCCCTTTGCTTCCCTGGGGAGTGAATAGGATTTTACTAATAATACTAAAACAAGGAATTACATTTAGGAACGTTTATTTCACATAACAAAACCTATACAGTCTATATTTACATTTAAACTTAAAACAAAACCAGAACTGGCTGGTCTTTGAACCTTGTGATTCAATGTAAGTTTGACATGTTATAAATGTGCACAATTAGTTCATTGTGTCTGATTATCATGATGCATATTGCGAATATGTAAACATTATATATTTGTAAAAATGTATGTTTTATTACAAGCAATTCATGATTATCATTACAGTACTTATTTCATTTGCTAATAGTCATAAATAGGCAATAGTCTACGCCTGGTTTCATTGACAGGGGTTAATACTCACTAACTCCAGGTTTGTTAACTTCGAGTTAGATTTGTAACTCTTTCTTGTGGCTTACATGTTTCACCGTGGATTTTGGCAGAGAGCTGAGAAGGTAGGAACAGTAGCAATTTAGAAGGCAGTGACTGAAAATTTATTTTTATGAATTTTACACTTCATTGCATGATTGCTTTATTTTGTTCAGCGATAACCACAGAAGTGGAGGAGGCTAAAAACCAAGGTACAAACTATTCAACATTTCAAAAGATTTAATTTTGCTTGTGACAAAATAAAATACCATAATCGAGTGTAAAACAACAAATGGGTTGAATATAAAAGAGCCCCAGGATTGGACAGGATTTTAACAACTTATTCTAATCTCTCACAAATTTCATCCATAACCTTACAGATGACTACTTTTGATAATCTATATCACTTCTGAAATAAATTCTTCTTCAGTTAAAAATTCATTTCTTCTAGGTCTCTCTGTGACCACTGGCATGGTCTTGTGGTTAGCATCACGGACTACAGATCCGTCAGCCCGGGTTCGATTGCCAGTACCTTTTTGGATTTTTCTCAGGTAGGGAGGGCTGGAACAGGGTGCACTCAGCCTTGTGATTCAAATTGAGGAGCTTCTTGATTAAGAAGTAGTGGCTTCTATCAAGGAAACCATCATTAACGGACATGGGTATCAGCATGCTGACCACATGCCCCCAATCCTGCCATCCGCCTATGGTAGATAATACAGCGGTCGGGTGGTAGGTCTTGTCCCTTCAGGAATGTAGCACCACAGAGTTTAGTTCTGGTTATGTGTTACGTTTAGGGCAGGGTCCTACTTTAGGTACTTTGCACTCAAGTTTTACCCAAGTATCAAACAATAGTATTCCAATAGCATTTTATTATTCCTGTAGGGTACACAATAAAAATAAAAATAAATTTTCTAAAATAAAAGTAGTTTTAGTTTAGGTCTCTCTGTAGGCCTATTAGAAAATTCATTTAACATCCAAATGTAGCATTTTATTCTACATTAAACACCTGATTTTGATGTAGAAAATCTTCTCGGGTTTGCAGCCAGGTGAGAAGTTTGTTGTGGTCCAACGTTTCCGAGGCTGACGCTGCCTCCATCCTCAGGGAATCTGAAGTGTCGAGTTTTGACATGTAGGGGAGTCGACTCCGCCCAACTCGGGTTGGTATATATTTCCCCTACATGTCAAAACTCGACACTTCAGATTCCCTGAGGATGGAGGCAGCGTCAGCCTCGGAAACGTTGGACCACAACAAACTTCTCACCTGGCTGCAAACCCGAGAAGATTTTCTACATAAGATTCGCCAGGAAAGCCTCAAATCTTACACCTGATTTTGATGTTAGTCCTGTGGTACAGTGGTGGCGCAGTGCAATGGAATGCAGGCGTCTCTCTAGTTAGACCGCTCTCTAGCATTTCATCTAATTTAAAGTGACCATATTTTCTGAAGGTGAAACCGGGACACTTATTAACCCTGTGTTTTAGAATGTTAACACTGAAAAAAGTTCTTACCGTAAGGCTTAATCGTTCATGTGTATTTTATTTTCAGGAAAATAACATATTTTTATTTCTACGAGAATTTTAAATTACTGGGGAATAGATATAACCATTTATTTACCTATTTAAGACATAATTTTGTTGAATTACACAATACAATATAACCCTGTTAATTTATTAGTTGATTCAGTATATGTTATTATCATAGATAAAACTATATGTTACACAGCTCTTAGTACTGTAGGATAATTTATAATTCATATTTATTGAGCCGTTAAGTATATTACAATTGGCCGGGTCATAGATTTATATAATTAATTTACAATACATAAAACTCAAATAGTGCTAAAGTCTAAATTAAAAAACACTTCAAGAATATACACAGGACTGAAAGTAAGCAGATTTTTCACTTTTGTCCTAAAATTATTAAAAGTTGCGCCATCACTTGTATAATTGATTTTTTTTTTAAAGTTATGCATTATCTACTTCAATTATGATACAATTATTGAATTCGTAATATCTGGTAACTTCTAACTTTAAGTTGAATTTTTCTCAAACTGTTGGGAGTGTTATACTTCATTGTTAATAGAAGCACAGTAAGCTTTGTCATTTAGGCAATCTTGTAATCAAGAAAGCAAATGAAATAAAAAAAAATAATACAATTCTATCAGGAAGTGCATTAATGCCCACATAATTGAAACTTCTGGTTTAGACATACTAGTCTGAAGAATGAATTCTCTTCAGAAGATTCTCAATCTGCTTCAGATAATTGAAAAAATCAAGACATATTTCAGATTAATTTTGGTAAGCAACAATGCTTTAAGTGTTTCAACTTTCATTTGTGTTTTTTCTGATGTCCTTATTTTATTCATGTGTGAAAAAATTCTTTCTACGGGTGCATTAGTGCCTGGCAGTGAAAATCCAAATTCTACAATCTTAGAAAAATTGCTAAATGACAAGCTTTTAGAGGAGAAATGCTGAAACATTTCAACCCATCTCAGATGGGCTTCTTTTCCTTCATTATTTCATTGACTGATTTTATCTGCTATAGCAAACTGTTTAACACAAACATTCATTAAACATATCATTGTCATCAATATTTGATTTACCAGAAACACGACTAATCAAAGGTATACACATTTCAACTTCTTTCCATGTTATGAGTTATGACTGTTTCCATGGCTGTTGCTCGTAACGAACAATGACGATACGCATCAGTAACAATCTTTCTTAGGTTAAGAAGGATGAACATAAAGTAATTATCCTGACCTGAACAGATTTAAATATCTTAATCAACCGACATACAAAATAAATTTCCTATTCTACGAAAACGGGAAAAATGGGCGTCCCAACAAAAACCTTTCGGGACACCGGGACACCAGGTTGAAAAACGGGACTGTCCCGGTCAAAACGGGACGTCTGGTCACTTTATCTAATTTCCCAGCCATGAGCCGCTCCTGCCGTGTTAGTCATTTAACCCAAAGGAAAGTAGGTGTTAATTTAACCCAGTGTTGGCAATAACTCTTGTCGGTCAAATAAAATTTTTGACAAATCAAGAATAACTCAAGGTTAAACTTTAACCCTTGTCGCTGAAACCAGGCGTCAGTTAATTAAACACTTTCTGTGGTGTTAGTCTTGTAACAAGTGAATTTTCTTTAACTACTGTATACGTATTGTATATAGGCCTAATATAATATATAATTATAAAATATATGAATATATAATTGTATAGCAAGGAAAACAATATTAGACATTGTTGATTTGATCAAATATCCCCTGGAATTTTAGAGTTGATGTATATACTGATAACTAAATATATCAATCTTTGTTTTAAGTAGTAAAAAAAATAAACTTGTACTTTCTACTCCAAATTTTTAAAAATAGTTTCATATAAAAGAAGTAGTTTTTCTTTTAGTGCCCATTTACTTCTTTAAAATGCTCTTTCTTGCTTAATATACACAGTGACTTCTCTTCCAAGTGAAGAGATTTTTCAAAGCTTTTCTTATGTAAGAATTTCTTTGCAACTTTCATATCTTCTACACTTGGAATGCTGATGGGTGAATACATGAACTGAACTGAAAAAATATGACTTTTTGAAGTGAAACTTTTTTAGCCGCGGTAGGGGTAAATCGAGAGCTTGTATAACGCTCAAAATCATCACGAAATTAGTGTTACGCTCAAAATCGTCACAAAATTAGTGAGGTGTGATGGAACGGACTGCACAGAAAACAATCAACTCAATGATTAGGCTTATCCAAAATTTTAAAGATCCAAAACTTCCAAATACAAAAATTGAAAATCTAAAATTTATAAATCTAAAAATCCAAAATTAAAAAATCGAGAATCCAAAATTATAAAGTCAAAAAATAAAAAAAATTCAAAGATCCAAAATTTAAAAAATCCAAAATTATAAAACAAAGATCCAAAATTAAAATGTTAAAAAATCCAAAATCCAAATTTAAAAATAAAAAATCCCAAAAGTAAAACATTCAAAGATCTAAAATTTAAAAAATCCAAAATTACAAAATTAAAAAATTAAAAGATAAAAAATCCAAAGTTTATAAAGTCCAAAACCCAATATCAAAAAGTCCAACGCTCCAAAATTGAAAAAATCCAATAATCCAAAATTGGAAAAAATCCAATAATCGAAAATTGAAAAAATAAAAAAATAAAAACAAGTTTCACTTTTGTTGCATGGCGTTCCATGCACATTTTTTTTATAAACATTATTGAAAAGAAAGTTTGAGGGTAGGCTTCTGGTTTTGGTCCTGTTGCAAAAGCAAAACATAAATTGACATAAAAATAAATTAGTTTGAGACACTTAAATTGTGGGAATACAGGTGTCTGTGGAACTTCTATATGTTTGGATACAGTAAAAGTGTAGTAAAAATATCAACCGGCTTTCCACTGTTATTGTACAGTACCATATGTAGATATGTATTCTTATTTCTGTAGCATATTCTATCTATTGAACTTGACAAAATCACTGAATTAGTGTGCCTCACAATACTGTATATAACGTAAATGTTCACTGTAGGAGAGACATTCCATCTGGTGCCATGAATTGAACTCTGGCTCGCTCATTTGGTAGAGCGTCGGCACAGAAAGCCAAAGATCACTAGTTTAAGTCCTGGTGTAACAGGAATTTTTCTCCTAAAATATTCTCATATAATATTCAACAGAAACAATAATCTTTACATATGTATATATAAAAATATTTCTTTCTTTCTTTCTTTCTTTCTTTCTTTCTTTCTTTATTTGCTCCAAGTATTATACAATACAGGTGGCATCATCATATAATACATCAATATAGAACATGAATGTATGTTGTTAAACAAGAAATTACTGCCAAATTTGTGTCTTTAAATTATTAAATAAACATACAATATAAATTAAATATAACACAATTTTAATAAAATAAAATAATAATTGATAATTGATTTTGTATAATTGATTTTGCATTCTTCAATTGAATAGCAGGCTTGGCAATTAGATATTTTTAACTTTATTTTATATGCATTCAAGAACCACAGATTATTGTCTCTGTTGGACATTTCATGAGAATCTTATAGGAGAAAAACTCCTCCAACACTGGGATTAGAACCAAAGACCTACGGCTATTCACGCTGCCACTCTATGAACTGAGGTAGCCGAAGTTCGCTCCACAGTACCAGATAGAACCTCTCTCCTATGACTGATTGCCGTTAATGGTCTACCTCACTGACAGACAAGTTATGTGAGGCACACTAATTAGTGATTTTTGTGACCGGGCTTCCACTGTTATTGTACAATTAACATTCAAGATGGATATATGCGTTCATGAACCACAGATTATTGTCTCTGTTGGACATTACATGATAATATTATAGGAGAAAGATTCCTCTGACACTTGGATTTGAACCCAGGACCTTTGGCTAAGTCAGAGTTCCCTTCACAGTGCCAAATGGAACCTTTCTCCTACGACTGATTGCCCTTAAAGGTCTATCTCACTGACAGACAAGTTATGTGAGGCACACTAATTAGTGATTTTTGTGACCGGGCTTCCACTGTTATTGTACACTTAACATTCAAGATGGATATATGCATTCATGAACCACTAATTATTATCTCTGTAAGACAATTTTGAGAATATTCTTTGGTTTCATGAAGATTTATATTATATCTCCAACTAGTTGTTAAGCTATAGGAATGTTATTTTCTTTGCGATCTCTATCTAGGCAGGTTGTTGTAGGTCCTGGTTTTTTTATGCTTGATATTTGCATCATAAAGGCTAGCAGTCACAATTGAGGCGGTCAACGTAAAAAGGGCACATAGAGCTATGGGCCCTTTTTACGCAGATTGCATAGATTTGTTCGCCATTATCTCTAGTCAATAATGGTGAAAGAATCAGCGGGATATGTTGAAAATTGAGGTTGTTACAACTGTTTAAAGTTAGCTGTATATACAGCTGTGTTATGAGAAAGTACCACAAGAGGAACAGTTGCAATTGTTTCGCTCATTTTATAGTGGTCAACCAAAAACCCTATAGGATTCCTTCTTAGCAAGGTGTATGGAATTTGTCCCTCAGGTCAAGAAAAAAATACTAAACCCCAAGAAACCAAGAGAACACACTTGGTCATACCTGTAGCTGTGGGAGCAAATAAAAGGCATGTATTTTTATCTTATTTCAAGTATCTGTAACACGCCTCTGTATAATTTAAAATAAGTTCTTACTAAATGAGTCTTTTCAAGAGAAAAGAGGCTCTCACTCAAACCGATCAAGAAATGTGTCGAGCGATGTAATCACTTCAATGGGTGAACATCTACTCTTATACAATTCAACGGCCCTAAATAGTGTGCTCGCTCGCTCGCCCGCTTCGTGAGACATCGGGTATACTCGGCGATGTTCGTCTCTCGCAGTGTAAACTTTCATGACGACTACAAAATTAGTAAAACCGTTTCTTTATTATATAAGGCCTAAGTGAAACGAACACAATGAACAAATATTCTAATTTTATTTTTACTTACAATTTTCATAGCTCTGAACCACAAACATTTTTAATATTCTACCAGTGTAAATTTCTTTAAAATCCTGGAGTCAATGCATAATGGTGGGCGAAGCCGGGGGCAACAGCTGTAAAATATTGATGGTTTAACTCTTGAAATATCGCTGATAATAATAATCCAAACAAACCATTCCTTCCCTTGAAACATTATATAATTTCTGAAAAATTACACTGAATTGATAAAATAAAATTCACATCATATTCATGTCAATAAACAGTTGAGAAACAATACGTATTATGTGTTCATAGGTTCCTCTGGAACTGCATAATCGATTCTGATAGCCTATAGTTTTCCCAGGGGGCGCTTTCATATGGTGGAATGTACTCTAAAGCAGGAATTTTAGCTGTTTCATTAATTATTATTAATGGCTTAGTTTATGAATGATTCGCGTGCAAGTGTTAATAAATATAATGCTTTAATAGTTATTATACTCTTAATTTTTAATTTTTAAATTAATTATCGTGGGCGAAGCCACGGGCACCTGCTAGTCTAAGTACAATACCACATGAAGAAAGTCACTACTGCAGAGAAAGAAGTAATTTAATGTACTTCGACAACCCCATGCTAAATATTAAAAAAATGTATGAGATGTTTAAAATATTTTTTCAAGAAAAAACTGGTAGGAATTTGGAAATGAAGTACAAAACTTATTTTGAGCAGACTACTATAAAACAAAGTTTCAGTACTCTGTGCGCAAGCCTAAAACTGATGTGCAGCCACTTTATTTTTTCATGATCGCAAACTATTGTATTAAAGTCGGATTAAATTTAACTTAAACACTGTATTTAAGTCTGATTTGGTGAATTTTACCATCAAAAAAATCTGTCTGCGTAAAAAGGTCTCATAATAATGATTTCAAATTTATAATTTATTTAATTTGTGAGCTATATAAGTCATTTTAAATTAATTGTATTCATACCTGGATTAAATATTCTAAATAATAACAAACAGTACAGTATGAAAAATACGAGAACACCAAAGAAAAACTAAGACAAATATTTCATTTCCTTTTTTCTCAAAAATGGGTTTTCACCTATGTGCCCTTTTTACGTTGACCGCCTCAATTAAGTTTGTAATGGCAGTTGTTGGCAGTTTATGTGGTCGCAAGATAATAAAGCTACCCTACATCACATTCTGTATTCATACTTTGTAGCAGAGTGTAATCCTGTGTTAGTTGCAATACAAACAGTATGGAAATTGTGTTCTACTTTCTCTTCATACAGAGTGGCTGAAAAACTGACCATATTCAATCTTTTTTTCCTTAGTAAGTTATACAGGGCTCATATAAAATTGCAAATTATTGCAATGAAACCCCAGCCTTTAAAAAATATACTAAGACCATTTTCAAATCTGTGATATGCTTTTAAATTTATCTAGCAGGTGCCCGCAGCTTCTCCCACGATAGGTAATTCAAAAATTAAGAATTAAGAGTAAAATAATTTTAAAAAATTATATTTATTAACATTTACACATGAATCATTCATAAACTAAGGGATTAATAATTAAACACCTAAAAGTCCAGCTTTGGAATGCATTTCACGATTTGATTACCTGGCCCAAAAACCTTTTTCATAGTGAGTTCCGTCCAAATCGATCAATGTTTTCACAATTAGGCCAACATTCATTATCCCTCTTCTTTCTATGTTGAAACTTTCAGATGTCTGAGTGCCTTGATGTTTTAAACAAATGAATCGACCAGGATGGGCTTACAAATTGAAAGTGATCCATAATTCCATGCTATATGTTGATACTCTTAATTCTCATTTATGACAAAAAGAGCAAGGCTGCCTGCAATTGATTTGACAATTGAAATGTAATAGCGAAAAGTAATGCTTCGATAGGACAACAAATTTATGTTTTGTGTCAGTTTTTCACTCATAACTCTCAAACAAAAGTGGAAATTAAAAAAAACCGGCTTCTAGGTGCATTCGGCCACCCTTCAGTCCATATATATTAAAATTTTAGGTTTCTATGTGCTATAGATTTGGCTAGGCATCGTACACAGACAGACAAAAAGACAAGCATTTCCTCTTATTATATAGAATTTAGTCTGAAATAATTTTCAACATATTTATGTTCTTTTTTTTTCTAAATTTTAAAGCTTAAGGCTAGTTTATATGACAAAATTAGATTTTGTAACTAAGTTTCACAAACGTTTTTGACTTGAATATGCATGTTCGAGATGTACTGGCGACAATGAGTTACGACACTACTCAGTTTCAGCTAATTCCAACTTTTCATGAAACTATAATAATAATAATTTTGTGATTTTATGCTTATTTAGCTTGTTCGTGTTTTGTAAAATGAAGTGGGGGTGAGAGGAAATTGTTTAATGCCTGGATCCATACGTGTTTTAAATATGCATATGGGATTTCACCAACTTGAACTTCAGAAATAAAATGAAACGTGCGGTTGCCCTGGAATTAGTTTTGAAGAAAATGGGTGTAATTTGTTTTGCGAAATCACTGTCATGAAAGTAGATACTAAACCTAGTGTCATCATATAAACTAGCCTTAATATGGAGGATAAACTAATACTGTCAAGACGGATAGTCCGAATGTTAGAATTATTACTATTGCTTCAGGCAATGTTGTTGTAGGCTACACATATCATCTAATGTGATTTTAATAGGCTGTAATTGCTACCAAATTTGTCATAATGCTTCATAACAACAATAGTATGTATATATATATATATATATATATATATATATATATATATATATATATATATATATATACATGCTTAATCGAGAGTTTGCTGTATTTTAAACTTTTTGAATTATGCACATTTTATAGTGATACAAATTTCAACTTAGTGAAATTGTTAAGCTAACGCTCACTCTATTTTTGGTAATGTGAATTACTTTGTTAGAGCTTTCAACTACATAGGAAGCTGTCTTCAGCAACTGACTACATTCAATTTAATAAAAAAATGCAGGCATTTTCAGTGGCTTATGCCCGGTTTCTATAAACTCGTGAAATACTTATTGGTAAATTATCCATGGGCAAATTAGTTTCATTTCACCTACAGTGATATAATGAGGAAGGCCTTGGATTTGTACAGTTAATTTAGTTCAGAAGGCTTTGATTCTCATTGTTTAAATTATTATTGATCCTACAAGAGGTTAAATTTTATCCAGCCATCCATGAAAGGATAAATTAACCCGACGATTTACCCTTGGAAAGATCTGGCCCGAGTTCGTAGGAACATTTTTTCTGCCATTTTCATATTTACCCAGAGGACATTTGTATAGAAACTCGCCACAAGTGTATGTGATTGCTATCTTTAAATTATTTGTGTTTGTATGGTGTTATTCTTGTGTAAATTCTGCCCATTGGATAATTTGCCCATAGGTATTTCGGGAGTTTATAGAAACCGGGCATTAGTTATTTGCTTTCTTGTGTATGCAGGCGATGACAAGACAAGCATACACAGTATTCTGGAACTTATGACAAGAGTTCAGATGTTTATGACATTTGTTTTCTTCACTTTCAATTCAGTCGTAGTATTGATGTAAACAAGAATTGAACATTTATGATAATTTTTAGATATATTTTATAAGCCACATATTTGAATATCTATGTCATTTTCACTGTTTTAGTGATATTGGTCATATTTTGGGATTGTATCATATTTCAAACACATTTACGGACTCAATCTTGTATTCAGAAGTGTTAAATGGCTGAGATTTTGAAAGAAAAAAGGTCTAAATACGGGATTTTCAAGAAAGTAAAATATCAATAGGCTGGGTTTTAGGCAATGATAAAGCTGTTTTGGAGAGTACAATGAATTGACTTTGTTCAAATAAGCCCCCATAACGTCTTGTGACATGAAGCAAAACTATTCTGACCAATGAAGATTCTTCTTTGAGAATCTGAAGATGCAGCATTACAATAAAAGCAAATCTTTACTAACTTATAAGGTTAAAATAGTAAAGTAAAGTAAAGTATTCCCTACACAGACCATGGAGGCCCAGAGGGTTCCAGGAGGTTGCGGCTCCCAGATTTTAGACATTCGGCACATGAAGGTGGTAAGGTTGTCAGCCTTACGCACCGGCCGCCTTTACCCCAGGATTGCTCCTGGTACTCATTTCTGTTAGAGGCTGAGTCAACCCCAGGGCCATAGTGCCACCAGAAGGATTAGCCCAGTTCAAAAACTCCAACGACCGCATCGGGTATCGAACCCGCGACCTTCCGGTTTGTAGCTCAGCGCCTCAACCACTACGCTACGGCGTACCCGAAGTTTAAAATAGTGTGATTTAAAATTCAAATAAAATCAGGTAAACTGATGTAAAGAGCCCCAGAATGCTTTTGTTTAATCAGTGATAATTGCAATTATGATATGTAGAAAGTAAGCTATTTTTTAATCGATTTCGGAGTTAAGCTCCAGATTGATTCATTAAGCAGGGCTTATAGTAGAACAAAGGTCTAGTTTGATAAGCATATGTGAAGGAATATGTGGGTAGTGTTATTTGCCAAAACTAACTATTGCAACTTTCAAAGCCGTATATGAATACTGTAAAACAAAAAGTTGCTATGAGAACTGACTTGCATTTGACAAATTCTTTCTAATATATTACCATAAAATAGGCACTAAATTGGACATTACTCCGGTACCAGTCAACCGATTTGGTCCAATATCAATAGGCTTCTTCCCATGGACGTTATACATGCGTATACCAAGTTTCATGAAAATCCGATATCGCCTGTACAGACATATGGACAGACAGACAGACACTTCCCGTCCCCCACACAATCTCATAACGTAATATTCTGGCACTAGTAATGTAAGCATTTTGTTAGGTCATATTTTGTCTTTTTTGACTCATATTTAGCTATTTTTAAAGTTATGTTGTTGTCTTGCATGTTTCTGATTTTTTAATATCATAAACATCTGGACTCTAGTAGATACTGATATTGGGAAGAACACATTGAAGTCATAACTAGACTTCGGATTTGAGGTAAAAACCTATTTTAATCCTTAAGTGATATATGGACGAAAACTCGTATATGCATATTTCATAAGTAACTATGCCTAAAATTGGTACTTTTATAGGACCTAAAACATCCTATTTTTACGTTAGAGCCTAATATTGCCTTTTTGCTTGTTTTTTTCCTCTAAAGTTCATAATAAGTTATTTTTTGTTATAAATTCTAGCATTTATTTTCAGTTCGTACTAAATTTTTAGCTCGGAATGTGCAGTACAACACACATTTATGACGTGGTTAAATAGTAAGGAATATTTCGTCTTCGGTAGAAAAATTCCTTGGAATTCCCAAGAAAATGTAGTGTTTTTCTCCCGACTCCCACATCCAGTAACAAACAAACAAACAAAAAAAAACGTAGTTCCCTGAATCACTGAGGGATACAAGGGGTTGGATATGCTAGCGTGCGTTTTCGTTGTTATGGTAGTAATACAGGCCCTAGTAATAGGTCTATATAATTCTGTGTATCATAGGCCTATATCTGTGTTTTATCATGATTATTGATTAATGGTGAATACAATAAATATATATCAGAAAATTGGCAATTTAACGATTTTATAAGAGACTATTTTACGATTTTTAGAACCTATTTTCCAATTTTTAGAGGCTATTTTAGGTACCTAAAACAGCATTTTTAGCGACCTGAAAGTCCGAAGTCTAGTCATAACATATATATATTAATATGGAAGAAGATAATATATATCTGGAATATAACTTTTAGGCGGCCCATCCTGTAATAATAACTCATCCTAATTTATTGGGTGATAACCATTCCAGTCGACAACTGCGTCTTTCCATTTGGTGCGAATGCAATGTTCCAAAGGTGGCACTCGATCAGAATCGTTATGCTTCTTACAATGCAGTCCTGTTGTATCTGTAATAAAGACATTTAGTTTTAGTATAGCATGTATAAGCTTTCATGAACCACAGATTATTGTCTCTGTTGGACTTTACATGAGAATATTATAGGAGAAAAATTCCCTGACACTGGGACTTGAACCCAGGACCTTTGGCTATGTGCCAATGCTCTACCAACTGAGCTAAGCCGGAGTTCAATTCACAGCGCCGGAAGGAACCTCTCTCCTATGACTGATTGCCCTAATGGTCTACCACACAGACAGACAAGTTATGTCATATGCAGTACTGTGAGGCACACTAATTAGTGATTTTTGTGACCGGGCTCCCACTGTTATTGTACAGAGACAATAATCTGTGGTTCATGAAAGCTTATACATCTATCTTGAATGTCAACTGTACAATAACAGTGGGAGCCCGGTCACAAAAATCACTAATTAGTGTGCCTCACAGTACTGCTTATGACATAACTTGTCTGTCTGTGAGGTAGACCATTAGGGCAATCAGTCATAGGAGAGAGGTTCCATCCGGCGCTGCGAATTGAACTCCGGCTTATCTCAGTTGGTAGAGCATTGGCGCGAAAAGCCAAAGGTCCTGGGTTCAAGTCCCAGTGTCGGAGGAATTTTTCTCCTATAATATTCTTTAGTATAGCATGTATTTATGTCATAAGATCATTATATAGAACTTAAGACATGAGCGTGTTTGTTATTCGTGTGAGACTATTCAAGTTCTTTATAATGGTCGAATGTCGTGCAGGGTTTTTTGTTATTTTGAATCGTATATTTTAAAAGAAAATAATTTCATTTTGCTTCACAATTGAAAGTAACAGAAACATTTATGGAAACAAGAATTAATAGTGATCTATTTATAAAGAAATGAATATATCTCTTGAATGTCGTGTATAAAATAATTCCACCTATTCCCTCGTATAAAATGTTGTTGTTAAAATATCAGCTCATAGCTTTGTCAAGTCTAAAATTTATATTTGTCAATATTATAAAACATAATTAAAAATTTTAGCTGCCAATTTTATAAGACAATTTTTGTATACTGTGGACAATATATTTTGGCTATTCAGCCATCTTCAGGTCCTTTTCTTTCACCAGGTGATCTTATTCTGTTCGTTAATCCTTTACAACTGGAGAAAGAAAAAGGACCTGAAGATTGCTGAATAGCCGAAATAATAAATATTGTCCACAAAATACGAAAATTGTCTTATAAAATTGACAGCTATAATTTTTAATTATGTTTCATAAAATTGGCAAGTATAAATTTTAGATTTGACAAAGCTATGAGCTGATATCTTAACAACAACATTTTATACGAGGGAATAGGTGGAATTATTTTATACACGACATACAAATCCCTCGTAGGATATAAGCAACATGAAATTTATCAACACATATCTCTTGAAGTTATTGAAAAGGCAAATAATGAACTAATAATGAAATTTCTAAATATGGGAAAACAGAGTCAGCGCCTATGGTTATAACTTTTTGAAGCTGTCAAATAATTACATAAACTAAACTAAACTCCATGGTTCTACATCCCTGAAGGGACAAGGCCTACCACCCAACTGCTGTGCCATCTACCATGGGCAGATGTCAGGATCGGGGGCATGTAGTCAGCATGCCGACACCCACGGCCATTACTGGTGGTTTCCAAGACAGGAGCCGCTACTTCTCTATTTAGTAGCTCTTCAATTTGAATCACGAGGTTGAGTGCACCCCGTTCCAGTCCTCCCTACCGAGGAGGTACCGGGGATTGAACCCGAGCCCTTGAATATGTAGTCAGTGATGCTAACCACAAGACCATGCAGGCGGTCCAAATAAATTATATACATGTAAATAACTTTACGAAATATATTTAGGTAGCATACTAATAAAACAAACAACATATTTTTAATACTAGGGCATACAGGCCAACTATAAAATCTGCCCATTGTACAGCCAGTGTGAGAAGTTGTACTTTTTAGTTTAGTTTAGTTTTCATGCTTTCACATATCACCAGTTTGGGTACACAGTGGTGCAATTGGTTGAGGCACTGCACAACAAACCAGAAGGTTGCACATTTGATGAGAAGTTATTGGAATTTTTCAATCTTCCTAATCCTTCTAGTGGCAATATGACCGTGGGGTCTACAGCCTCCAGCCTACAGAAATGAGTACCAGGTCTGCGGGTAAAGGTAGCCTCTCCCCTAAAGAATCTAAAATAATAATTATAAATTCTGTAAGAATGGTTCTAAAATGTCAGCGGCCAAGTATTGCTGGGTTAGATCGCCTGGTACCTCCTCAGATATTTGTCAGTTAGTTACTAATGTAATGAAGATAAAATATGACAGGCTACCAAAGTCAAGTGACCTGCCGACTACCAATGATGCATGGGTGGACAGTAGGCTGTTCATGGGATGTAGCACCATAAGTTTTAATCGTGGAAATAATTACTTATTTAATAGCTTTAAAAACACTGACATATTACAACCTGTATTATATGTTGTAGGCTTACTTCTTTCTGCAAAGAAAAAATTTGGACCAGGAAAGAGTTATGCCAAAGCTTTATTAGGAATTATGGAAAGTTTTTAAATTTAATTATGCAGCTGTAGTAATTAATAATCCCTTTATTACAACGAAACTGACTAACGGTGGAATTATTATGTCAGGGTAAACCGGAGCTCCCAGAGAATACTAGCCCAACCCAATTTTACCAACCACAAATTCTACATGGATCCTTCGTGATTTGATCCCGGGTTCTGTAGGTGAAAGCCGAGAAATTTAGCCACTCAGCCATGGGGACGGACCGTATAGTTTTAATGAAACATTTAGACATTTTTATATAACATAATTGTGTCTTTACGAAGCAAGATTCCCGCTCGAGTTCATAGAATGGGAGTCATGTGCTGCCATCTACTGGGATCCTACAAGCTTTACTGCCAACATGAAGCAACAAATTGATCCTAATAATAATATTGTCAGCAGCCTTCAAAATGTAATTCAGTGCCTTAGTACTGCAAAAAGAATGGTATGTATTGCATTTAAGTATTGTTCATGATTTGTACGTATCATATATTCGCATATCGATTTTATTCATCACATATATTTTGCCGAAACATTGGCAACGCAGCATGAAAATCAGTTCAACATGGCGAGTGGGAGATATAAGATGTTTATTCAATATTGTTGTGAAAAAGTGTGAGAAGAGTAGGGAATCTCATGTGTATTATGAACGTGAGTATATAAGTTGATTTATTAACTTCATAATAAGCTTCTTATTTTGTTTACTTCTTACTTGAGTTTACTGCCAAAGAATAAGTCACGAAATATTAGGGTGGCCATTTCTAAAATGTCAGAAAGGAGGACACTTCTTCGGTAATCTAGCATAGTATAAAACTTCGGGCATGGACAGCTGGACAGCAGATATTACATGGTATAACCCTGACTAATTTTACTTAATAACTGCATTTATATAAAATAAATGATAGTACGTTATCATCGAATGGACAGGCGTGCCATCCTTAGGAATAGATTCAGATTTTTCCGCGGCACGAACTAAACAAATGGTTCAACTTTAGGATTGGCAGGAACATACGGGAAAATAAAAATGTTATTAATATGCTTTACTGATCCATCAGAGTCTCGAAAAGGGGGACAAATCAACGTCCGGCATAAAGCCGCGCCGGATGAAGGACTGCTTACCAAAAAGCCTTACAGTCCGGCCAAAAGCCTGACGTCTGGCCACCCTACGAAATATACATTCTGTGACACCGCAATGAATATTCGCAACAAAAAAAGAATTGTACTAGGCACTAGCTATAATGAAGTAGTAGTAATCATGTTTTTGATAATGATAATAATATATTAAGGCAAAAGAGAATACCGTGCGTTGCTATGTCGACGTCCCGTTTCCCCTGCTTT
Organism: Ectobius pallidus; assembly: GCA_964059195.1. Taxonomy (NCBI): domain Eukaryota; kingdom Metazoa; phylum Arthropoda; class Insecta; order Blattodea; family Ectobiidae; genus Ectobius; species Ectobius pallidus. The sequence goes on from CAXKWD010000002.1 coordinate 7,619,487, forward strand.
CCCTAGCCATCAGCCTTTCCGTCCCGGCAGTGCAGCTTACTGTTATAGTACACTATTCACTCAGCCCACGAGAAAGACCCTTCTACCAAAGCATATGCACTAACTTAAATAGTACAAAACGAAAATAACCCTTGAACCAAATCATCACCAGAGCCTCTTTTGCGTTACTCAGGACCTACCTCGTGACAGTAGAGGATGATTTGGGAAGGAGAGGTTCAGACAGATAGGCCTACATCTTCCGATATGCATTTATATTTATACTATGCTTTCAGACACGGCTCATTGTCCTTCTGAAACTTTTTTTTTTTACTTTCAACCTCTGTTTAAAAAAATATAATGGGAAATGGAACATTAAGAAATAATTTTAAAAAGGGACATTTTGCCTCGCGTTACAATTTTATCGCGGGTTCGATTCCGCTCCAGGTTGATTGCATTTATGTGTGCATAAATGTGACAGGTTCATTGTCTTCGCATTTACAGACGTTTAAAAGATTTGTTATATGTGAGTCAGTTGGAGAATTTAATGTTGTACTGGCATGTTGCCATGGTAGCAGCGGCACGGAGAGCCGAAGATCCTGGTTCATACTCCGGCTATGGCATTGTATTTTCAGTCTGATTAAGGGGAGATGGTAGTTACCGCTAGCAAAACGATAGAAAATATAGCATATGTTCAAGAAGCCATAACTCAGGTGTTAACAGTCAGATTTAGTTGAATTTTTTTATGCTTTGCAAGTGCCCTCTGTAGTTTAAAATAAGCAGAGCATGGTTGTTCTAGAACTCGCTGTTTGGTAGGAAAGAATTTTTTAACACATAGGTGATAATTTAGTTTAACAATTACTTCCCTTGACATAGGTACGCTTTATTCAATTTCTGTAGCTTAGATTTTTGTCAAACTTTGGGAACTTACTAACAATAGGTTCTACTATTTACCCTAGCACAATCAGTCTAATGTATACAATATTACTGCATGAAGACTGCTTGAAAACTCCACGACTAAAAAAATACTTAAAAAAATAAAATGGCTGAAAATTGTGTACAGTCAAGACTTTTCCCATAATTCTGCTAAGGGAGATTTGTCATCCATCTATAATGAATTCCTGAAAGTTTCATTATTTTAGCATGAATAGATTTTCAGAAAATGGTACCTGAAGTACAAAAAATTTAATTTTATAGGAGAGCGAAAAGAAAATGGCATGCATGTTCTAACCTTATGGTATTTTATCCATCCAGGTCGCTCTGCTTGGCTTAATAATAACGCAACATATAAGACCTGTATATCAAAATGTTCAGAAAACTATGCTCTATTGCATGAGCCCAAGACAAAAAAATGATTTTTTTGACACTGATAACTGCCATCTCCCCTTAAATATTTCCAGTTAAAATATTTCATGCGGTGACGGTCACAAGCCTAAGTTGCAGTAACCCCCGTCGTTAAGTACGGTGACTATAAAACCTATCATCCATGTGAGTTTACTCACCTACAGTGAGTTTGATTTCGTCTTCTTGCCGTGCCATGCCATCATAGTAGTAGAGGTGGAAGCGTCTCTCTGCCCGCCAGTCCGACACCAGTTCCCGGCGACACGAGAAGAGTACGGAGAAGTGGTTCTCACTGCACACCACCCAGATGGGGAACCGGGGAGTCTTCAGGTACGACCCCACCTGCAAGGAAAAATTATATCAGCCCCCAGTGTTGTGTAAATGTTCCCAGTTTTGTCTCGGCAAAATAATTTTCATAATCGGAGTTTCTAAGTAAATGGGGAAAAAAAAAAATCTCGACGGGGATTAATTAAGCTATTCCATGATTAAAACGTATCAGGTTATATAAGTAATAAATACTTTGTTACTTGTGTTGCTTAAAACCAAATCACCATTGTGACAGCTGTGAGATTAGGACATACTACAGTGCAGTTATTCATTGCATGGCCAGGCGGCTTCAAAGGAATAAACCATTAAGTCGGTGTTTCTTTATGTTAATTGATCTTACTAAATTGGTCTTGGCTTCCGCTTTCCTAAACAAAAGCAACGTTGTAATATTGTTATCACTGATCTCAGTTCTTCCCTAGCTTTAATCAATTCACACGTGTTATTGTTTACTGTAACTAGATCTTGCAACCCCGTGTTTCACTCCACGCGGAGTTGACGAGTAGCTGTCAAAATCGTCACAGGACATTCTTAGATTTTGATTGGCTGGGGTAACTAGCTGATTGGTGCGGTAAAAATATAGAATATGGGTTGAGCTGTCGGCAAACTTTTTCTCCTAATGAAAGGAAGCCGCCTGGCCATTCAATGAATAACTGGACTATACATGCATGGACACTCGAATGAGTTACCAGATGCTAACCTATGCTAAGAGGGGCGTCCATATAGTAAGTTTCCCTAGGGTCGTTTACAGAAATAAAACAAAATTTCATGGAAATATTTATTGCAACAGATATAGCAATGTTCAGCTATTTTTCAACATATTACCTCAAGAATTGAGATGCTTGTCTTACCATGGGACCAACGTTTGAACACTTGTGTCGTAGAAGTCTACCGCCTGGGGTTTTAACCACTGTGTGACAATCATCTCCTCTTCTCTGTCATTCACTGCCATTTATCGAGGTGTGGGAAAATATGGAAATCAGTGGGAGCGAGGTCCGGGCTGTAGGGTTGATGTTGAAACACCTCTCAGCCGAACTTTTTCAGGAGACTTGCTGGGAGGTGTTGAAGTCTTCACCCTATAGCTCGGACCGCGCACCCAGAGATTTTCATATTTTCCTACCCCTCAAGAAATGGGAGTGAATGACAGAGAATGGTAGAGATTGGCAGAGAAACGGAGAAAGTTATCACACAATGGTTCAAATCCCAGGCGGCAGACTTCTACAACGCAAGTGTTCAAAAGTTGGTCCCACTGTATGACAAATGTCTCAATTCCGGTGGCTAATATATTGAAAAATAGCTGAACACTTGCTATATCTGTTGCAATAAATATTTCCATGAAATTTTGTTTTGTTTCTGTAAACGGCCCTAGGGAAACTTACTTTCTGGACGACCCTCGTACTAACAGTGGGATGACAAATAGTTAACCTCATTAAGATCAGCTAAAATAAAAACACTCGAACTGGCTTGGACCGAATAGGAACTGTGTTTTTAAGCAATCTACGTTTAAATTGTTTAAATTCAAAATAAGTTGTGATGAATGGAGCAACGGTAGAATATGGTAGGGGAAACGGAAGGACCCCCATTTTGTCCACCACAATTTCCACATTACGATCCCGGGGCGCAGGGGTGGAAGGCGAGCAGTCTAACCACTCAGGGCTCTGGCATTGAACCCAGCTCATCCACCCCTGACTTGTTTGCCAACCTGTACATGGTATTGTATTTGGGTCGGCTTGTATCGATAATGCTACACAGCCTTGAACTTTAGGCGTCTTCTTCGCGCCTGCTAATCTTCAGACGCATTAGAAAATGTTCCTGGGGTGGGTCGATACGGCACGAGTATCATGGCAATCTTCTGTTTTCTATTGGAATCATGCTGCTTTGATTAAAGTGGATTCATGACCCAGAACCGAAGCATGAGAGAATTTTAAAAAAAACTCACTCGCATAACTCTCTCTACCTTAAGTATGGGCAATATATCCAGTAAAGTAGTCCCAAAATTTTGACAGGGTACATTCTTAATTTTCGAGAAACTTTTAGCGGAAGTCATCTTTTAACTTTTACTGAACACAGAAATGGTTAATATGAGTCATTAACAGGGCCCGGATTTTAATGACATGTCATCTTTTTATTGATGCTGCAGAGACATTGCAAACTTGTGAATAAATCCTAATTATGGCCTCTAGATTATAGAAATGCATTTTTATTAGGTCATTTTTTGTCATTTCATGCAATTTTATATTATTAGGGCATTTATTTAAACTTTAGGCAATTATTTTGTCATTTTCGTGTCATTTGCTTCCTTATTTAGTCATTTTCATGTATTTACATTGAGTGTATTAACTTTTTTCGTAGCTAGCGGTGCTGTCTTGGAAGTGTTGTTTGTTTAATGCAAGAAGGAAAAATTCGGCGTTAAAGTGTTGACATGTCTCAGTCGGAAGTGAGAATTAAAGAAACGCCAAAATTTTTTATTATATTACTATTGTTACTAGATTTACTTGGCATCAGAGTCTGCCATCTGCTTGGATTTGAGAGTGCAAACTACTGTTTACCCTCAATAAACAACAATATAATCCGGCAGACCACAAAAGGAAATGCCGAATTTTGACTCACCAGTGCCTCAGTGCCAGTATAAATTTCCGTGAGAAAAGAACACATTCACAACATTACAGTTATTTACAGTTTTTACAATCTACTCTTATACAATTCAACGGCCCTAAATAGCGTGCTACAAAATTAGTAAAACCGTTTCTAATAATATATAAGGCCTAAGTGAAATGAACACAATGAACAAATATTCTAATTTTATTTTTACTTACAATTTTCATAGCTCTGAACCACAAACATTTTTAATACACTGCCAGTGTAAATTTCTTTAAAATCCTGGAGTCAATTAATAATGGCGGGTGAAGCCGCGGGCATCAGGTTTAATATATTGATAGTTTAATCCTCGAAGTATCGCGGACAGTAAAAATCCAAATCAATCACTCCTTCTCTTGAAAAATTATATAATTTCTTAAAATTACACTGAATTTATCAAATAAAATTCACATCACATTCATCTGTCAACAAACAGTTGAGAAACGATACGTAGGCTATTATCCACCGCCGTCTCGAGAATTACTCACGAGAATTAGGCTATACAGTTTAGAAGGCAGTGGTTCACAGTTATCTTTGGAACTGCATAATCGAATCTGAGATCGTTTTCCCAGGTGGCGATTTCTAATCGTGGAATGTACTCTAAAGCCGGAATTTTAGCTGTTTCATTAATATTATTAATGGCTTAGTTTATGAATGATTCGCGTGCAAGTGTTAATAAATATAATGCTTTAATAATTATAATACTCTTAATTTTTAATTTGTAAATGAATTATCGTGGGCGAAGCCACGGGCACCTCCTAGTTATGTACAAACTAGTCTATAACTTTGTGTGTACAAAAATAATTTCTTATAAATAAAATATCAGTTTTCAGGTCATTTTTATAATTATTAAGTCATTTTCTTTAAAATTTAGGGTCATTTTATAGGTCATTTTTCAAACAATTTTAGGTCATCAGAATCCGGGCTCTGGTCATTAAGCTTGCTTATTAGCGCACTACTACTTTTATGCATACCGTATCCTCTGTTTTTATAGCGTTATATTAAGTGCCAGAATGGTACTTTATGAGACAGGAAAAAGTCTGTCTGTCCGTGTTTCTGTATGCCCGATAACTCAAATACGCTTTATCGGGTTTTCATGAAACTTGGTATACGCATTTGTAACGTCCATGGAAAGAAGCCTATTGATATTGGACCAAATCGGTTGACCGGTATCGGAGTAATGCACAATTTAGTGCGTATTTTATGGTAATATATGAGAAAGAATTTATCAAATGCAAATCAGTTATCATGGCAGTGTTCATATATGGCTTTAGAGGTTGCAATGAAGTTACCTTTGACAAATAACACTACCCACATATTCCTTCACATATGCTTTTCAAACTAGACCTTTGTTCTTCCGTAAATCCTGCTTAATGAATCGATCTGGAGCTTAACTCGGAAATCGATTACAAAAATAACTTATTTTCTGCATAGCATAATTGCAATTATAACTTATAAATAGGGGCGGATTTCTATGACCTAAAAAATAGGATATATGCATGCATTTATGACCTAAAAAAGCATTAAAATATGACCAATAAAATTTAAAATATAACTTTACCACTTACATATTATGTATATTTTTTAAAGTATCAGTATAATGCAAAATTTACAAAATATGATATGAAACTTCAAAATTTCTATAATATGCACACAAATATACTAAAAATATGACCTAAATATGCATATTCATACTAAATATGCTGCAATAGTTGAAAATTTCCTAAATATGCAGTTATATGCACAATAAAAGCCGTTCCATTTTCACCAGGATGCTTGGAATCGGATTTAAATTAGTCGGAAACCTGAAATAATGCAAAGGGAAAAAATATGACATGTCATAGAAATCCGCCCACTACGTTATAAACAAAAGTTTTTTGGCTCTTTATTATATCAGTTTATCTGATTTTATTTAAGATACCGTACTTTCATATTTGAATATAAACTATACTTGTTATAAAACGTTATCTGGAAATGAAAATAAATTCTAGTTTTAGTGTTGAAAGATAAAATAATTAATTGCAGTATTTTATGTAGGCACTTGAGAGATCATTTTGAGAATGTATACTGAAAGTTCTGGTGGCACAAGAAAAAGAGGCTCCGTGGAGTGTTTTTTTATTGGAAAGCACGAACATACTCTTGGAGATCTTCAAGTTTTACTGTAGTCCTTGTGATCGTTAAAATATATTTCATCTTTTAAGCAGAAGACATACGGCCTATACCCTCGACTACCATCTTCTCACTTCACATTCTGATGTTTATAAGAGGCCGTATTACAGAAAGTGCGTATTCAGTTGTCATTCAAAGGTGTATTTTCGCCACGCAACTTTAAACTTTGTGGCTGCTTATAACTACCCTTCTGAGTATTTTTTTCGAAAAAAATTTTCAAATAAAAGTTTTAGCTCATAGCCTATTCTTAGTGTTGTTTTAATTAAATTAAATGAATTAATTTAGTTAATCTTGAAATATCTGTAAATGGAGAAACAAGAATAGGACATGAGTTGTATTGATTTAAGCACAAGATGGCTGTGGAATGGAATTTACAGTAATTGGGAAAAGTTTCACTGCTAAGGTGTGTGAAATACGGCCCCAGCAAAACCACACGGCCAATGCCGTAAGCGCTAATGCGTCGCAGTGCGAACTACACCACCGGGTCTTACAAACTGTGCAAAGTCCACGTCACCAATAATAATAATAATAATAATAATAATAATAATAATAATAATAATAATAATAAATTGATTAAATAGGGTCAACTTGTTTTTGCATTTTATTGCTTTATTTTGCATTTTTCGTGATTTTCAAGAGATAGGTCATTTTTGAAAATTTTTAGGTTATTTTTGGCATTTTAGGTCATGTTTCAGTTGAGATAGAGAGGAGCTTTTCCATGTACAAATCGTTACTTTCAGACATCAGACAAACGTTTTTATTTGAGAATCTCCGCCAAGTGTTCATAGTTCATTTTAATTCAGGTTTATTGTAAACACCACAGCAGCTTGTCTTTAGCAAAAATGATTTTTTTTCTTTGCTTTTAAATTACAAGTATTTGCTAGCGGCAAATAGGAAAATACCTTTTCAGAGTCAAAACAATATGGGAGGGATCCGTCAAGAATGCCTAAACTGTGTCACTTGCTACTAGGCATTATAGTGGAATTTTGTTTTTTATTTTGTTTTCTTGTGTGTACTGATTTTTGTTTGTTTTCTGTTTGTTTGTTTGTTTGTTTTTTTATTTTTTTTTTATTTTTTTTTTTTATTTTTTTTTTTTTTATTTTATTTTTTTTATTGGAGAGGTACAGACATCCCTGTCGCTACATAAGGGATGCGAGAACCAATGCATGTAAATTTATGCTTGGCAATAAATGTTACTTTTACTATTATCACTTCCTCTCCATGAAACACTGGATATTCTTGCTGGAGATGCTTCTGATTTAGTTATAGAGCCTCCTGATTGTGTAATTATGTCTGATGAAGATGATGCTAATGAAGACGAAAGAGGCGTTATAGGCTCCTGCTGTGAGGGCGACACCCTTGAAAAAACGCATTACGTGTTAAACTGACCTAGTTAAATCTACAGGCCCAAGAAGAATGTCCAACAACTTCTGCATCCTTTGACTCCGTTGCTATGTGTTTTTTTGTTTTCAATATTATTACAGAACACTTGAAATTAACACACTGTATAAATTTCCATGAACTATGTCAAAATAATAGTGTTCTGTCTTTTTCCATTCATATTTGATATTATTGCAATTATCTATTCATTAATTATTAAAAGTCATGTTTGTGTGTGTATTTCTGCATATCGTGCCCAAAGGGGCAATTTGAATTTTAACCTCTTGTTAGAATGCGTCCGATCCTCTCACGCAGCGGGCCCGGGTTCGATTCTTTGGTCGGGACAAGTTACCTAGGCGAGGTTTTCTCCGGGGGTGAGACAAATGTCAGGTAACTTTAGGCCCTTGTGGTCCTCAGATATCATCTGGCCGTCATTATCATCTTCATCCCATCCTCGCCTTGTTTGGAGTGAGTGTGTGTGTGTGAATGGTGTGTCTCGTCCTATGTGTTCGTGTTGTCTCGGAGGTGGCCCCGGCATTGGGCTGATCATTCATCCGGGGAGGCCCTCCATGTCCTTGTCTGGTCAAAAAAGTATGTATGTGATCCAAAGGTAATCCCTCTCCCGACAGGTCGCGGCCCTGTAAGGCCCGGGCGGCTTGGGTCGCTTAAATCCTAAAAGGGAGAGGTAAAACTACGATTAAGGAAGAAAGAAAGATATTGTTCCAACATGCTACAATACACTTATTGCATTCATTATGATACAATATTTCATTATGACTTACTTACTTACTCAGTGGCAATAGACAATTGCTAAGCAAGCGAAAGGAATATTATCTACTTTATGGAACCCGGAGGTTCATTGCCGCGCTTACCTGAGCCCGCCATTCAACCCAATTCTGTGCTAACTCCATCCAACCATCCATCGCAAATCCTACTTCCCTTAAATCCATCCTAATATTGTCCTCTCACTTACGTCTAGGTCTTCCAAAAATGGTCTCTTCCCTTCTGGTCTGCCAGTCAATATTTTTCAGATATGTCTTTCCTTCCCCATGCGCGCAACATGTCCAGCCCATTTCATCCTCCGTGATTTAATTACCCTTACTATATCCGGTGAAGAGTACAGGTTATGAAGCTCGTCGTTATGTAGTTATTATTATTATTATTATTATTATTATTATTATTATTATTATTATTATTATTATTATTATTATTATTATTATCAGGTCGCGGCCCTGTAAGGCCCGGGCGGCTTGGGTCGCTTAATTCCTAAAAGGGAGAGGTAAAACTACGATTAAGAAAGAAAGAAAACCTCTTGTTAGTTTTGAAACTGAAATTCAAATACTGTTGCTTCCTTAGTGTTATCTAACATAGAACTACAATAATTTTGTTAAATTTAAGCAGACATTAAATCAACAAAACAAGTAAACATAGAAACGAAAGAATTAACTTATGTGTTTCGATGCACAATATCACACATGAAAGTATGAATAACTCTATTGTTTTATTAGTCTTGATAAAAAGAAAGCAGCGATAAATGAAATTGATGTGAAATTTAAATAAATACATGACTTAAGGCACACATATCTTTCCTGCAACCAGCCTGGGTAGCATATTAACTGGATAGATAACTACATCATTGGAGTTGTGGAGACGTTGTTAAGGGCTTGTGATGTAAGTTGAATGGGCTCCATCTTAACTTCTTTCCACCGACTCTGGGAAATATGGTGAAAGTTTCACCAGCTATAGGCCTATCCCAAATGGAAAGGCGATATGTAGGAAAATGATCCCCTAACATGTTTGCTGCCCGCAGCTATTCAAGGAAGTACCATATTCAAGAAAAAAACATTGTAAAATATTCATGTTTTATTTAAATAATTGAGGAAAATTAGGGTTTAAATATTTTGTGTAGTATTAATAACATTAGAAGTATTCTAATGAATTACGTACCGGGTAGCCATATTAGATCTTCGAGCTGTCCTGCTGCACGTGCACATGCGCAGACAGAAGTTATTTATTTTCTGGGCACGACTGCCAACATAAGAAATTGAGTCGACAGCCACATTATGACGATTCTCGCGGCCCCCTTGAGAAATTTAACATTCAAAATGGTGTAATGAATTTTTTGCACTCCTTAACTAATTAGTGGTACTTACGAATGTTGTTGCCGTGGATCGTAAGTTGACATTCCCGCATAGCAATCTTGTTGCTATGTGCGGTAAGAGTTTCCGTGCTGTTATGAATTTACTTACGCCACACCTCATAATACAAACCTTTATGGACAAGGCCCCCCAGGACAAATATTCGGTTCATATAACAAAAAACACATGCGAATCACTTTCTGAAATAAACATCCATCTTCAATAGTGTACATACATAATATTTTCAGCTAATATCTCAATTAATATAAATAAATTGATATAAATAATCATCGTGCAAAAAATAGCATGCAATAGTCGTGCCATAAGCGCATGACGGATCTCGGAAATTGAAAAAACTCTTTCCTCGATCCGTATGCACCGCTTACGGCACTTGTATCGCAATATACTATTAACAGGTTCAATTTTAACTGTGAGAGTATTATGTGATTGAAACCATAGTTGGTTACAATTGTTTTTACTCTAGTTCGATAATGTGTTACTTTTACTTCGTGTGTCTTGTGTTAGAATTTATATTTTTAATCGAAGCTGTCTAAAAGAGTACATTTTACAACAAGGCTTTAATGGCATTTCATACGAGTATCTTAATAAATGCTTTATAGACAAGTTCCATAGGCCGTTTTGGTTCGGCCATAATTAAATGTTTAAGTTTTGAAATTTGAGGCTCATCAAACAATCTGAGACAGCTAGCCTCGGCAATTAGCTGTTAGCAAGTTTTCGTAATTTTTGTTTTCTGCGATAGATGGCAGCTGATGGCTTACGGTGAAGTCGAAGCTTCTTTTTTGGCCGATTTCTGGAAATCAACGGATTGTTAAGACATGAAATTAACTCAGTTTAGTATAATAATTATTAAAATTAACACGAAAAGAATTTATTTTATTTTAAATATAGGTTGTTTATTACGCAATCTCTTTTGCTGCTCTCAAGGTTTCAAGTTAGTTCCGTGTTCGATAATAGTCGGTACCATACCAGTGTTATAATGAAAATCTGTATTTAATGGATATCTTTACGTCACATGCACAAGCGTATAATACAGTCAACCCTGGATATAATACCCCTCTTTACAGTGCCACCCTCGCACTGCGCCAATAAATGCAAGCGAACGGATCTTCTCCCACATAAAATACATAAGAAACCTTGTTACTGTGCCAATTAATTTGGTACCGGTGAATATAACACAAGATTTTTACAAAATACAGCTTGCAGCGACTTTTTTTTTAGCTTGCGTGAATGTTCGGAAAATTATTTAAGAAACATACTGCACTGTATTTCCAAGAAGTGAGTGTACCCCTGCCACTAACTGTAAATGTAGTGCGGTGGAATGAGAAGCTATGATAAGAAGTCAGACAGACGGCCTGTGTGAGGGTGAAGCAGGTAGAAAGACATGGGACATTCCAAACTTTCACTTCTTTTAGTCCAGTGACCTTTCAGTTGTAAAACACTACACTACAGTTAATCAGTTACAGTTAATCACTTACATGGACCCACGATTTTCAATCCCTTAGTGTATTGTAGCACTGGACATATACTGTAATAAATTGAGTTACTGTACAGCATTTTATTATGTGCTAAAGTTCTGTATTTGCCCTATATTTGAATTTTTTTTCATAATACAGTACAGTAATTTAATACAATTTTTATTTAAACAAATTATTTTCGTTTTAGTGCCACCCTCGCTTTGTGACACTAAATCACGGGTGCGCAACTGGTTCACATTGTGCCACTGTGCGATGGGGTAATGTCTCCCACTACAGTCGCCCTTGAAGTCAGAATAAAGCAGTTTCGACGTGACACTGAACATGAAGAGCAGGTTTCATACGTCACAGCATGGGTGGGGTACTAAAACTAAATGTTAGAGAACGGACGGTGGCATTATATCGAGGGTTGACTGTAGTATAGTCGAACAAAAGCAATATTGTTTTATTAATACATGCAATTTTTTACCTGGCAGGAGTTGTAGTGCTCGAAGAGTGAGAGGAGCCCGATGTCCGCCCGGGTGTTGACGCCTCGCAGCCAGCAGGAGTCCACCTGGAGATTGTTGTCGAAGACATTGGACACAGCGTAGCCAGTGAGTAACAGATTCACTAATTCAAGTGTGCATTGTCCGTTGTGTCCGATCAGCGGACTGTACTCGTCCATGTCATTCCTCACCCTGCAACAACAACTTCTCTTATTATTTTTATTTATTTATTTAAAAACTAGCTTCGCCTGCGATTATTTACTTAATCGCTAGATGTTTTATTTCAATAATTTATTTAACAGAAAAGTAACACTGTACAACAAATTTGAACTTTTTCCTGTCTTTTATATGAAACTATGTGATTCTGAATAAACAAAAGGTTTTTGAATCATATATCAAAACCAAAATGGTCCATCACGTACCATTTTTCAAGGCGACACACTTCTCACATTTACGTAAGAAGAAAAAATGTTGATCTTTTGAAAATGGTGTATGGTAAACAAAACATAATTAGATATATAAGCATTCATGAACCACAGATTATTGTCTCTGTTGGACACTACATGAGAATATTATAGGAGAAAAATTCCTCCGACACTGGGACTTGAACCCAGGACCTTTGGCTATTCGCGCCAATGCTCTACCAACTGAGCTGAGCCGGAGCTCAATTCACAGCGCCAGATGGAACCTCTCTCCTTAGCTCAGTTGGTAGAGCATTGGCGCGAATAGCCAAAGGTCCTGGGTTCAAGTCCCAGTGTCGGAGGAATTTTTCTCCTATAATATTCTCAAAACATAATTACATATTCGTTTTTTTTTCAGTCAAAAATATACAAGAAACACATATTTTCATCTAAAGGACCTTTTTCAAGGTGTACAGCGTAGTGAGAAAATTATATTTTTATTAACACTGATATCATTTTTATAAGATTGCATGAATTACATAATCTTGTTTTTATTATATTGTTAGACGTAGCAAATAACTAATTAAAACTATTAGCGCGAATCTTATGCTGCCATATGGACACACAGATTCCAAAGGAAACTATTAAACCGAACAACGGATTCATGAACCTTATCCAAACCATGCATAAACAATTACAAACCATTGGTAATTTAAAACTAAAAGTATAGCATTTCACGATTGAAGTGCATAATTATAACACAAGAAATTCTGACAAAATATTCTTGAAGCACAGTAACTCTAGTACTAGATATGGACTAAATAGTATAATTTTGTCTTCTATTAAAGATTTTTATACATTACCGTGTCATATACGACAATGTAAAACTCTGACTAAATTCAAAAGAGATGCCAGGTCTTATTTAATACTAGCATGTGCCCGCGGCTTCGCCCGCGATAATTATTTCAAAAATAAAAAATAAAAAATTAATAGCATAATAGTTAAAACATTATATTTATTAACACCTAAACCACGTGGACTACTTACCACGATTAGATAGCGTCGCCTGGCAAAAGCGATCTCAGATTCCAGTTCCTTGACCCAGAAAATCCCTGTATAGTGAGTTTCGTCCAAATCGAACAATTAACCATATTTAGGTCTATGTTGATTATCCCTCTTCCGTGTAGGTTGAAAATGTCATATGTCTACGGGCCTTGACATTCTAAACAAATGAATCGACCAGTGTGGGCTTACAACATTCTAGCGATCGCGATTCTTTTATTACCACGGTATGACAAAAATAGCCAAAGCCAACTGCAATTGATTTAACATTGAAATGTATTACTGAAATCTGATGCTTCGACAGCGCTAAAATCACGTTTTCTGCCAGTTTTTCACTCATAACTCGCGAACGAAAGCTAAAATTAAAAATCCGGCTTCGAGGTGCATTCGCCCACCTTTCAGTCCATCTATGTTTAAAATTTCAGATCTCTGCGTTGAGTAGATTTTGCTGGCCATCGCGGACAGACAGACGGAGGACAGAAGGACAGACACTTCCTTTTATTAATATAGATACCAATTTGCAGATAACTCCTTGCAATAATATTTATGTTAACTTCTTTTGTCATTTTGTCATTATATAAAATTAATAGGTATAAATCTCTGTAGTTCCTGTATGTGTTTATGTTGTATTTATTAATTGTTTTATATTGCCTCATTGATCTATTATAATTTATGTTCAAAAAATGTAAAATTTGACTGTCCCTGTTAACGAGCGTGAGCTCATTGGGACCTTTGCAAAATAAATAAATAAATAAATAAAGTGTGTCGCCCGGGAAAGAAAAGACCTCAGATTCGTGTTTTTTAGTTTAGAGTTTCACACTTCAAAATTGAAATATCTTAGAATAATGAAAATACGACAGTAATATCTTCTTGGCTTCCGCCATATCTAATTTTATTTATTTATTTTTGTTGCATAATCTCTCTTAGCTGGCAGTAGCGTTGATAAAGACCATGGGAAGATGATAGAAACGTCGTTAATCATAATATGTTTAAAGAAGTCTTAGGGAGCATTCACACCGAAGTAGCATGCCACTTGCGACGTGCTACCTGGATGCACGCTGCACGTTACTCACTCATTTTAAATGCCAAATAAACAAGTTCAAGTCTTCACACCAAAGTAGCGTGGCTATAATGAATCTCGGAGAGTGCGACATTAATTTCTTCAGATAGATCTGGACTTATTTCTTGCGACGCTACTCGGGATGACGCATGCGTACAGATGCCTTTTCAGCTGTTTTCTAATTGTTAAGAAAATTCAACACATACTCGCTTGTGTAGCGGTGGATTATGGCAAAGATGTCATGAAACTGCTAGAAAGAGAGCTATTTAACATTCAATTTATACATGCGTAGGCTATACGATATGGCAATCGAAACTAGTAGGAATAAAGCCTGGATTAAACTTGCTAAAACTATATCCTCTTTAGGTAAATAATATTACTTTAAATGGGTTTCTCAATTGTTCAAGTGAAAATATATAATTTACGTTAAACTGCAGATCGCATTCGCTACTTCGGTATGAATGCAAAACTGTGAACCATGCAACTCGATGTGCAGCCTGCATCCAGGTAGTGCGATTCGCATGCTATGCTATTTCGGTGTGAATGCTCACTTACAGCAAACCCATGCGAAACTTTCGCTCTTCCCCATTTTTGTCAAAAGCCAGAAAAAGTGGAATTTAACTAAGTAATTAGGTTCACCATTATACAGTCCTTTATAATCACTTAACAAATGCTTAGAAAAATATGCCGATTTCACAGAATGCATCGTCGTTTAACGATATTTGTATAAGTTATGTTTCAATGAACATGAAGATTACAGGCCTACCTTATCTTTAACACTGTGGTACAGGTTATAACAATACAGCACAGCAAAACCACCTTCAAGCTGTAAGCAATCCGTCAGTGATTACAGTGAAATTATTCTTCCTGGCAGCGGAGAAACGTGTTTCATGGGAAGGGCCATCTTTCCCTCCCGCGAGTCATGTCAGGCGTAACCGTGTATTTCGATATAGACTCTTCCTTGCTACTGCGCATTTCTGTGCGCACTGCCAGCTAGAAGTAATTGCACTGTACATTAATACTGGCACCTAAGTAAGTAAGGAGTGTTTAAAATGAAATATAGGCTATTGTAGATTTAACATTGATTTTAGCTTTAAAGTAACCATAATAGCTAGAATTTATCTTTTGTTTCGTTGTTATGAAGTGTGCATTGAATGAATCGCCTTTGGGGGCTTTGGATCGAGATATCGAAACGTAACGTTCTGTCCGACCTCAAAATGTAAGATTTTAATTGTAATACTTTAGTCAAAATACTTATTATAACTCAACTTAGTTAATCCAGAGCGAAAACATCTTTCAATTGATATCTTACACTTACGTAATGACTCAGTATTCGCTTTAGAAAGTGTAATTCATTTACCGGTTTGTGGCTGTCATTGAGAACCATTCACAATGCTTCGGGACAAGGAAAATCGGAAAATATGATATAGATTACAACCTCGAATATGGCCGTATTTTTTCTTGTTAAAAACACATACACAGGGGGCAGAGAGTCGAAGTATCCTCGTAACCAACATGAACACACACATACACATCCTACCTGTGTAGGCCTCTGGAAAGGACGGCGGAAAATAGAAGTAGCAGACAGCCGTTTCCTGTGGAGTCCGTGAACTGGTCGAGGTTCTTCTTGATGCCGGCCTCAAGAAGTTCTCTGGTGCTGAAAGACGTGAGGTTGAGCTTCTCAGTGAGGCCATCCTGGCTGTACTTGGAGGAAGTCTCCAGGTGACTGCAGTCTGAACATCTAAACACACACACATTTTCATTTCAAGGGATCGTGGAATCTATATACGACTGCCATGTAGATACATGATGTCAAGCTAAGCTGCCTACATGAAGGTGACTAACACGGTGGGGAAAAAATAAATATATATTTGCACTAGTTTGAAGTCATTTTCAAACATTAACATGCAATTAAATTTATAAATGAACTATTCAAAATTAATGCTACTTGCCATGTCAGAATTTAACATTTCCCAATTAATTAAAATAACTTTAGACATTTTCGTCTGTTTTTAAATTCATTTTTAAAGCTTAAATAAACACAAATATAAAAAAATTAAAAGATCCAAAATTTAAAAAATCCAAATTAAAAATTCCAAAATTAAAAAATTCAAGGATACAAAATTAAAAAGTCCAAAAAATCCAAAATTAAAAAAAAATTAAAATCTAAAATTAAAAATCCAAATATCCAAAATTTAAAAAATTCAAAAACCCAAAATTAAAAAATTTAAAGTAAAAAAATCCAAAATAAAAAAATAAAAAATCCAAAATTTATAAATAAGAAATCCAAAATTAAAAAATCCAAAAAATAAAAAAAATCAAAGATCCAAATTTTAAAAAATCGAAAATTAAAAATCCAAAATAAAAAAATAAAAAATAAAAAATTAAAAGATCAAGAATTAAAAACTCCAAAATCCAAAATTGAAAAGTCCAAAAACCCAATATTAAAAATTCCAACAATCCAAAATCGAAAAAATCCAATAATTCAAAATTGAAAAAACCCAAAAATTATAACAAGTTTCACTTCTGTCGTATGGCGTTCCACGCACACTTTTTTTTATAGTTTTAAAGCTATATTTTTATACGATTTATTTATTTAATTTTATTACATAACATAATTTTATGCTATGTATTTTTTTAACGAAAAGTCTGTTTTGCTTAAAAGTTTCTTACGTTAGTACACTTTCAATTCAATGACATTTACAAGAATTCAGCTAAAAATATAAAATAAAAAATCTATAGAATTCAAAATTTTACATTTTTTAAAATATAGCCTATAAGGTCCTGAAACCCCGAAAGAGCAGGAGCTCGTGCTCGGGGGAAGTTCCATGCTTATATTTATTTAACCTAAAATTACCTTAAAACTAAATAGACAAAATATTGTGAAATAGTAGGCCTTCTAGGGGAAAAGACAAAAGCTGAGAGTAAAGGCATGACTCCATTAATATATAAAAATAATTATACTAATGAAAAATAAACTATCGTGGTAGTAGTAATTAGTTAGTTAAATAGGTAATTTTATTAATTCATGTTCAAATTTATGAAACATAATATAAAACTATCGTAAGCCTCGAATTATTTTTTGTAGACAAAATAAATAAAAAGAGAGATATCGTTTTGGTCATTTTTGTAAATTATATACATGATACCTTGCACAAACACCTAATGAAATTCTGTTTAGTGGTTTTGAAATATCAGAGAACTGTTGTATAAATGTACTTGCATCCTGGGATTAAATTAATAAGTTTAAAAATAATGCATATATTTATTTTATTTTTGATCAAAATGAAGTTAATAACTTGCTGCATACTTTTTTAAAAAATATATTTTTTAAGGTGACAAACCGTAGCCTACCTAATAAAGTAAAGTGTTCTCTATGAACCCTAAGAGTTCCAGGAAGTTGAGGCTCCCAGATTTTTGACATTCAGCACGTGAATGTTGTAAGGTTGTCAGCCATATGCAACGGCCACCTTTACCCCCAAGATTGTTCAAAATATTCATTTCTGTTAAGGGCTGAGTCGACCCGAGAGCCATAGTGTCACCAGAAGAGTTAGGACAATTGAAAAATCCCAAAGAACTTATCGGGAATCGAACCCGCAACCTTCCGGTTTGTAGCGCAGTGCCTCAACCACTACGTCACGGCGAACCTGATAAGCTGTACCTACCCCTTAAAATATCAGTAAGTCAAAAGAGTGTCCGATTTCTTAACATGGCCACACATTTCTTCAGCTTTCACAGAACATTCCTACCACAAATGGCTGGAGTGTAGTGGTTTGGGTCCCACTTTGTCATTTTCCTCTGTATCTCTGTCTTGTTTCATTTACACTCATAAGCAGGGCCCGGATTCTGATGACATGTCATATTTTTATTGATGCTGCATAGACATTGCCAACTTGTAGATAAATCCTAATCATGGCCTCTAGATTATAGAAATGCATTTTTTCTAGGTCATTTTTTGTCATTTTATGCAATTTCATACTTTTAGGGCATTTATTTCAATTTTACGTCATTATTTAGTCATTTTCGTGTCATTTGCTTCCTTATTTAGTCATTTTCGTGTATTTACATTGTGTATAAACTTTTTTTCGTCGCTAGCGGTGCTGTCTTTGAAGTGTTGTTTGTTTAATGCAAGAAGGAAAAAGTGTTGTCATGTTCAGTCAGAAATGAGAATCAAAGAAACGCCAACATTTTGTATTATATTACTATTGTTCTTAGATTGACTTGGCACCAGAGTCTACCACCTGCTTGGATTTGAGAGTGCAAACTACTGTTTACCGTCAATAAACAACAATATAATCCGGCAGGTCACAAAAGGAAATGCCGAATTTTGACTTGCCAGTGCCTCAGTGCCAGTATAAATTTCCGTGTGAAAAGAGCATTCACAAATTTTGAGTTATTTACAGTTTTTACAATTACTTACAAACTAGTCTATAACTTTGTGTGTACAATAATAATTTTTATAAATAAAATATAAGTTTTTAGGTCATTTTTTTATAATTATTAAGTCATTTTCTTTCAAATTCAGGGTCATTTTATAGGTCATTTGTCAAACAATTTTAGGTCATCAGAATCTGGGCCCTGCTCATAAGCCTTTATTGCATGAGTTATTTGCGATAAATTCTTCTTCCCTAGGACTTGGATTGTCATAATTCAAGAATAAAAAGTCTGTACTAGCCTTTCGAATTAGAGTATTCATTCGAGCGTTGCGGCACACAAACCCCTTACTCGGACGATTAGACTACCCGCCGAACTAAACTAACTCCGGACATAAACGGCTTAAGACTAAACTTCCCGGCTAGCTTACAAAATAATAACAGCACAATGTTATGTGATACACTAGGACTAGACCAAATCCACTTGTTAAAAGAAGAGTGTACTTACAGGAAATATACATTTTTACTTCCTCTGCCCGTATCATAGTTACTATAGGTAGAGAAAAAATTGTGTTCGACCCCCAAATTCGTAGTTGAGTTTTTAACATAAATATACGTTTTGAGGTTCCCGAATAAAAATAGTATTTTCAGAAACATGTGTATGTCTATGTGTGTTTGTCTGTGAACAGCCTAGCTCCAGAACTGAATATCGTATGAAAACAACATTTTTAGGTAGATTTCGAAGAAAAATCTACCTATTGCAATCGATACCATGTCATGACTTTCGAAAAATTCCTTCACATCTTTACGTTTCATGCCTCCCTAAGTACGAAACCACCGCCCGTTCAAAATTTTTTTGTGATATATATATATATATATATATCACAAAAATCTTAATTTTTCAGAAACATATATATATTGGGGGTACGAGTGGGGATGGGGGATGGAAATTCGAAATTTTGAAACTACGTCTTGTGGGGTATCGTTGAAAAGCTCTTGATGAGTACTCTACAAATGAATAACTAGTTTCTTGATAGTTCTCATGTAAGGCGAGATTTGAATATTTGAAAAAGTGCTCTTTCCTCTTTTTTTCTGTTATTGTCATGCCAAGGCTAAAGAAGAAGAGTGCTGTGCAGCGACAATAAATTAAGCCAAAAGCACTTCAAAATCTACCTCAGCCTGTAGGCTTGCCTAAAGGGATTTTTTTTTTTAAATTGGGTTAGGTACCTTCTGAAAATGTGAAGATTGGAGACGACTTTTTCTAATTTGTAAGGAGACTTTACATGAAGAAAATTTCGTTTTTCGCAATTTTCTCTTAGGATTTTGATTAAATTTTGTACATTGGGTGCTTATACCAAGAGCTAAAACTTTTATCTGAATCATTTTTTCTAAAAAAATCTCTGAATGGTAGTTAAAAGCCATCCACTGTTTGTAGAAACTTGCCTGCGAATCTTTGCATGAGGTTGAAACAACTGAATACGGGCTCTTTATAATATTGCCTCTTATTCTATATCAGAATGTGAAGTGAGAAAACTTTTATTTTGGCAGAGGAAGTTATGTGAGTTTCACATCAGACTTTTTTTAAGTGAAACTTCTTTACCGCGGTAGGGGTAAATCGAGAGCCTGTGTAACGCTGAAAATCGTCATGAAATTAGTGAGGTGTGCCGGAACGGACTGCACAGAAAAGAATCAACTCAATGATTAGGCTTACCCAAAATTTTAAAAATCAAAAAATTAAAAAATTAAAAATTTAAAAAATCTTAAAATCCAAAGTTAAAAATCGAAAATTAAAAATTAAAAAATCCAAAAAAATGCAAAAACAAAGATTTCAAAAAAATTGACAATGCCAAAATTAAAAAATGCAAAGATCCATAATTAAAAAGTCCAAAAATTCATAATTTATAAAATAAAAAATAAAAAAATCCGAATGTTAAAAATTTAAAATATAAAAAAAAATCAAAATCCAAAATTTAAAAATTTAAAATTTAAAAATAAAAATTCCAAAATTAAAAAAATTAAAAGATCAAACATTAAAAAATCCAAAAATTAAAAAGTCTAAAAACCCAATGTTAAAAAGTCCAACAACCAAAAGTGAAAAATCCAATAATCCAAAAATTAAAACAAGTTTCACTTCTATCGCGTGGCGTTCCACGCACACTTTTCTTTTTTAATTACAGGTTGTTTATTATACTCATTTTCACTTGCTGCTTTAAAGGTTTCAAGATCATTGCATGTTCGATAATAATCGACACATACCAGTGTTATAATGAAAATCTGTATCGAAATAGGTACCGTTACGATTAGGGCAAGGCATTTGATGATGTTGCATATTTTTTACATGAAAGGTGAAAGATAGCTCGAATATATATAAATCTGTATCATGAAATAATTGATTAAATAAGGGCAATTTGCTTTTGCATTTTTGGCAATTTTTAGTTCATTTTCTGCATTTATAGGTCATTTTCGGCGTTTTTAGGCATTTCGGCACTTTAGGTCATGTTTAAGTGGAGGTAGAAAGGAGCTTTTCTATGTACAAATCGTTACTTTCAGACAGTAGACAAACGTTTTTTTATTTGAGAATCTCCGCCAAGTTACTTATAGTTAATTTTAATTCAGGCATATTGCAAACTTTCAGCTTTCTAGCAATAAAATAAGGGTGTTTTATATTGTAAATTCATATATAACGCACTGTCATCCGTTAAATTGCTTTTAGCTATTCATCACCTTAAAAAAACTAAATAAAGGGTGCGGCAGAGGAAACGGACGTATTTCAAATAACTATAACTCAGACGATTTTCAAGTTAAACAAAATTTAATTATACAGAAATGAAGCTTGTATAATGCAGTTTCTGTTGACTATTTCAGATTTACCTCCGAAAAATAAATGCCGTCAAGTGACGCAACAATGGAATTTTCTAACATGCAATCTCATTAATAATAACCTTGACTGTCCGGGTGGCGCCGTGTCATCATGTCTAAAACCGTCGTTTCGGCCTTCATGTTGTGGCCTTCTTCTGGGTAGGCTATATCCAGTAACAGTGTGGTGTGGTGTTGCTAAATTTGGAATCATCGGTCCTTATTTTTTTGAAGAGGACAATACCTCAGCGACAGTGACTTCAGCACGCTACATTGAAATACTCAACAGGTTCCTGCTTCCGGAACTACGCAGACGAAGAGTAAACATGCAGCAAATTTGGTTCCAATAAGATAGTGCCACAGCGCATACTGCGAGAGCATCAATGCAAGTGGTTCGCGACATTTTTCCTCAACATATGATCTCCCGTTTTGGCGACATTGACTTGTCCATATGTGACTATTATTTGTGGGGTAACCTCAAATCAAACGTTTACTTAAACAAACCCCGCAACATCCAAGAACTAAAAGAGTTCATTCGTGTAGAAATCACTAATGTGAAGGAAGAATTGTTGGAAAGAGCAATGCAGAATTTCGAAGTGAGGTTACGAGAGTGTATACAGAAAGAAGGTCGTCACCTGACGGGCGTTATTTTTCGGAGGTAATTCTGAAATAGTCAACAGAAACTGCATTATACAAGCTACATTTCTGTGCAATTAAATTTTGTTTAACTTGAAAATCTTCTGAGTTATGATTATTTGAAAAACGTCCGTTTCCTCTGCCGCACCCTTTATAAGTAATAGTGAAAATTTTATCGGTCATATTTTTTAAAAATTTTGTGTCATTTTTTACTACTTTTAGGTTATAAATTTGCATTTTTTCACTATTTTACGGCCATTGAATTCCTTGCCACTGTTACGTCGTATTATAGTATGGTCAAACACAAAGATCGTTCGTATTAGATTCTGTAGGCCGAAACTACTCATTTTATTTTTGTTACTGTTGGTGATAGAAAGAACTGATTTTGCCTGAGGTATGCTGGGTATCCAATCACACATACAGAACAAGCACAGCTGCGTCGCCCAGACCCGCTCTCCACAACACGTCTCCGATGGCTCTGACCAGGGCGGCATTGGCTTCGATCCTCGTGGGGCGCAGAGGCTCAGTGCAATTGCATGCGCGTTGCTCGAACAAAAGTGTCTTGAGGACGAACGCCTGGATGGTGGCCAAAACACCACAGCAGCCCCCCTGAAAAACAAACACTTTCTCATTTACAAATCAGTCAGTAATTTTACAAAATTAGTAAAAAAAAACTGAGGATTGGAGTACAGAGGAAGAAATATTTGTATCAAATTACAAAATTCACGAGAGGGCAACAACTAATACACACAAAAGTCAATTTAATTATAAGTTGAATGGTGTTTTACTTTTGGGATCATAGGATCATCCGACTTCAGGTTCCCAGTGCGTTTGGTGATGGAGTAAACTATAGGCTATAGCCTATATATAGTAGAGGTGTGTATGTTTATTTTGCTTTTATTCCAGTCTCGATGAAACTTTGCACACGTACATTAATAAATTTCATTCCGCTAGTGCTAATCTTAATAAAATAGTTAAAAGTGTTCAGCCTAAAAGCACTAGTAGACCGCCGACGTGGTCTTGTGGTTAGCATCGTTGATTACAGATCCGTCGGCCCGGGTTCGATCCCTGATACGTCATAAGATTTTTCTGAGGTAAGGAGGTGTGGAACGGGGTGCACTCAGCCTCGTGCCTATGGCTGATAACGCAGCGGTCGGGTGGTAGGCCTATTCCCTTCAGAGATGTAGCGCCACGGAGTTTAGTATAGTAAAAGCACTAGTTTGAATAGTACTGTCTGTCCGTCTGTCTGTACGCGCGATAACTCAAATACGTTTTACCGGATTTTCACGAAACTTGGTATATGCATTTATAACGTCTATGGGACGAAGCCTAATCATATTACACCAAATCGGTTGACCGGTACCGGAGAAATGACCAATTTTATGTGCCTATTTTATGATAATATATTAGAAAGAATTTATCAAATGCAAATCAGTTCTCATGACAACATATTGTTTCACAGTGTTCATATACAGCTTTGGAAGTTGAAATACAGTTAGCTTAGACAAATAACACTACCCACATATTCCTTCACATATGATTATCAAACTAGCCTGTTAAACTGAGCGAGGTGGCCGAGATGGTAATGTCTTGGACTCGATTGTAGAGTTCGCTGGTTCAAATCTCGTAGGCGGTTAGACTGTAGTGTGTGTGTGTGTGTGTGTGTGTTTTGTATTTTTATGTGAGTGTGCGATTTTTAAGATATCACGAATCTGTATAGTTCTGTTGATGCTGGACGATTTTAATCTGACAAAAAAACTAAACCTTTGTTCTTCCGTAAGCCCTGGTTAATAAATCGATCTGAAGCTTAACTCGGAAATCGATTAAAAAAACTTATTTTCTGCATATCATAATTGCAATTATTACTGATTAAACGAAAGCATTCTCGAACTTTGTTATATCAGTTTACCTGATTTTAAATTTCCCTTGAAAAATAGAATAAATGTTGATTCTAATCGCCATGAAGACATAATCATATATGAATTTCGCCTTTGCTATGGAACTTCTCTCCTTGACCGGTTTGAGCTGGTTGAGCATTTGAGTTGTTTGGAAATAAGGCGTGGCGTGTTGCGAAATAATTATTTTGAGTGATCGCGTGATGGACAGTGGTCACGATTCTTCCTCCCACGAACATGATGGATAGGAAGTATTGTTTCCCACCCTGGAATTATCACCATTATGCACTCTGAATCCGCAAATACAATTATCACATAATACATTTTAGTTGCCTGAAGAGGCATAAAATTGAACATTAGGACATTAAACGCAAAAATGTCATAGTGAAAAATACCTTCATAGCACAAATGGACCCAAAAGAATAAATTACAGTTATTTATTAAATTAACCGTTCTCTTCCATACACTTATAGATTCATTTAAAAAATCAATTTAAAAAATCAGATAAACTGATGTAACAAAGAGCCAGAATGCCTTTGTTTAATCAGTTATAATTGCAATATTATGGTATGCAGAAAATAAGTTATTATTGTAATCAACTTCCGAGTTAAGCTCCAGATTAATTCATTACGCAGGACGTACAGAAGAACAAAGGTCTTTAAAACAAAATCAGATTAAAATCGTCCAGCATCAGCTGAACTATACAGATTTGTGATATCACTCACAATAATAATAAAAAAGTCAAATTAGCTGGTTTCAGGATTTAAACTAGGGACCTTCAGAATGTGAGTTCGAGATGTTAACATCTCGACCACCTCGGTCAGTTTAACGGTCTTGTTTGATAAGCATATGTGAAGGAATAATATCATTTCTCTTAGCTAACTGTATTGCAATTTCAAAAGGGTATATGATCACAGTAAAACAATATGTTGTCATGATAACTGATTTGCATTTGATAAATTCTTTCTGACATATTACCATAAACTAGGCCCTAAATTGAGCATTACTCCGGTACCGGTCAACCGATTTGGTCCAATATCAATAGACTTCTTCCCATGGACGTTATAAATGTCTATACCAAGTTTCATGAAAATCCGATAAAGCGTATTTGAGTTATCGCGCGTACAGACACACGGACGGACAGACGGACAGACGGACATACATCTTCCCGTTCCCACACACAATCTCATAAAGTACCATACTGGCACTTAATAAAAATGCTTTCAGAAAGATGGATAATAGACATAATATTACCAACCTTAAAAATAAGAAATCATATCCGAACATAATGTCATGCTATGAATTTAAGAAAAAGGGAAAAAAAGGGATCAACATTTATAAAAAGGGGCAATAAGCGTCCCTTTATGGATTTTTCGGGATAACAGGATCAGGATATTATAAAAAAGGGACAAACTCGTTTAAAAATGAACGTGCGGTCACCCCTCTGAAAATGTCAAAAGTTGAACTTACTTACCTTCTTCTGCACAAACCCGTAGCGTAGCTTATGATGGGCGTTGAATATAAAACTCTGCCCTAGCCACTGAGGACTGAAATGTTCTGTCGCTGAGCCCAGTATCACTTTCTTCAGATCTACTGCATTCAGCAGGTTTATGGGCGTATTAGGTACACTAATGTCCAAGAAATCAGAAACTATGTCTTCATCAACCAGTTCCATCAGCTGCAAATCCTCTATATCTTGAATTGTTTGCAATGACAACATTTCTTGGATGTTTTCGGGGTCAGGGAAAGAGGGAACGTTATCACTGTCCTTGCTAGGATTCGAAACCACGACCTGCTGAGGTTCTGGCACTAAGGGCAATACCTTCTCGTACTTATCCAGGGAGGTAACATTTTCTTGTAAGTTAGGAGACACTTGTTGATAGGAGTCTGTTTGTATTGAACTACACTGTTCTGTGTGCATTGGATTACACTTGCTTTCTGTATGTTCTGTCTGTTCTGTCTCTACTGGACTACACCTGGGTTCATTCTGTTCTGTGTACACTGGGCTACACTGTTCTGTGTGCACTAGATTACACTTAGATTCACTCTGTTCTCTGGGGATTGGACTGCTCCTGTGTTCAGACTGTTGGTCACTGGGTCCTATTTTGGGTGAAGTGAGACTCTCGAAGACGTTGTAGCGGTTCGGCCCTAGCCGGCGCTTGTTGCCCGGCTCGCCCCAGCCGGACGCTGCAGAGTAGAGGGAGGACAGGAGGACATTCTTCTTGGCTCTCAGAGCGTTGTCCCTGGCACTGGGCAGATCCAGTCCGAGCACCTCACACGTTCGCTGGTGGCGGCTCCGACTTGGTGAAGGAAGTTCATGCGTCGGGCTGGGAGGTTCTGATCCTGACCTCCACTCCTCCTTATTGCTCCTTGATCTCACATGTCTTCCTGAAAACAATAGATGTGTGGGAATTACTCGTATGTTCTCTAACCTGCAGAGCGACAAGTCGTTACCAACCTTACCATAAAACAACAAATATAAGACAACATTGTTTCTTTGTGTTAATCAGAAACTTGACCAGGGTTTTTCAATAAACACTTTATCATATAACAACTAGCCAACGTAGTTTCACATCTTCATTCACTGTTCCCCCTGCACCAATATACCAGGGCCGTCCACAAATTTAAGTTTCTCTGGGGCCGTTTACACAAATAAAACAAAATTTAATGGAAATATTTATTGCAACTGATATAGCAAGTGTTAAGCTATTTTTCAACATTCACCACCGGAATTGATACATTTGCCATACCGTAAGACCAACTTTTGAATACCTGTGTCGTAGAAGTCTGCCGCCAGAGATTTGAACCACTGTGTGACAAACATCTTCGCCTCTCTGTCATTTTCTGTCATTCCTTGTCATTTTTTTACGTGTAGGAAAAGATGTAAATCGCTGGGAGCGAGGTCCGGGCTGTAAGGTGAATGTTTAAACACCTCCAAGTCGAACTTCTGCAGGAGACTTGCTAGGAGGTGTTTAACCATCCACCCTACAGCCCGGATTTCGCTCGCAGTGATTTCCATCTTTTCCTACACCTCAAGAAATGACAGAAAATGACAAAGAGGCGGAGATGGTTGTCACACAGTGGTTCAAATACTTGGCGGCAGACTTCTACGACACAGGTGTTCAAAAGTTGGTTCCACGGTATGACAGATGTTTCAATTCCGGTTTCGAATATGTTGAAAAATAGCAGAATACTGGCTGTATCTGTTGCAATAACTATTTACTTGAAATTGTGTTTTGTTTCAGTAAACTTCCCCAGGGAAACTTACTTTATAGACGCGCCTCGTATTTCTTTTCATACTGCTGCCGAGATTTTGCTGGCAGCAGCCCCTATTTTGTGTTTTTTTTTTACTCGGATTGAAGTTCCCTCGGGGTTAGGGCCTATCATTCATATTTTCACTAGCTTTTCTTAAATATGAATCGTTGTTTAAAACGAGTGCACTCAGAATTTGCACCGCCATCTTTATCGGCATCACGGTTGTGAGAATATTTCAACAAATGGCGAACTATTCATTTTTAGGCTATATTTTATAGTATATTAAATTTACTTATTTTATTTTATACAATTCAGAGAGATTTTACTAAAAACTATTGTATACACCACATACGCCTTTCACACTTCCTGTCCTCACTATCTGTCATCACCAGGACCCCGATTTTGATGACCTAAAAATACTTTTAAAATACGCTATAAAATTCTGTAGCCTTGTAATCTGGCATGCTCTATATTGACTAGTTCTACAATTGCATACTAGTTTCAGAATTAATTTAAGCAGTTAATGGGAAATTATCATAGGTAATCCCACGAGAGTTGACGAGTTTATCGATAGATTCGCGACTGCAGAACAGAATAAAAGCACACGAACTGGCTTGCACCGAATATAAATTGTGTTCTTAATCAATGTACATTTCTATTATTTCAATTTCCAAACAAATTATGTTGTATGAAATAATCTGTTTTCGTGCCGCTTAGTGGCACTGCACACTGATACTTGCGTCTCCAGTAACGACCAGACCATTTTACCCGATAAAATGCCATCCTCGCGATTCCTACAAGAATATTGTGAGATAAACGGCCGTGATTGGTCTATATCCGAGGAATTGCTAAACGTTATTGGTCAATATCAAACATGCGGCGTATGAGTTGAATAGTCATTACAAAATGGCAGCCAAATTTTGTGCACTCAAGTGCCGTTTCCCTGATAAATTTTCATAAGTACCAATATTTTTTAGTGATTCTTGTTGTATCTATTTGAAAATATCATATGAACAATATAATTTAGGATCTTTGGATTATCTGCAGTATAAATATTTTTAAAAAATAATTCATCAATTGTTAATTGTTTTAGAAATTTTTACATCAGAAATAAACAAAAAACAAAACAAAAAAAACTATTAAAGTTACATCAATTATTCCAAATATTGTTGTTCAATATTATCAATTACACTTGCGTGCAAAATTTCACTGCAATATAATTAATAAATGTTTGAGTTATCAGGGAAACGGCATAAAATTTGGCTGCCATTTTGTAATGATAAGTACCCATTAACTGTAAAAGTTAAATTAATTTTGAAAATAGTATGCAATTGTAGAACTAGTAAATATAGAACATGCCAGATTGCAAGGCTACAGAATAATTTATTGCTGAGAAAAAAAAAATTAAACTTCACCTATTTTCCAGCATCGAAAGCTGTAATGTCCCCCTTAATACCACTCTATGAATTTATATGAAGCAATTTTAAAGATACTTGTAATTGTAGGTATAACGTATAGATATCTGACTAACATCGGGTATCTAAATCACACTGTAGTAGGGGAAGATGTAAGATGGGATGCGATCCCAATAAAAGTTACTTGAGTGGGATCTGTGTGATATGTATTGCAGTGCCTACCGCATCAAATATTTACTGCGCACGCCTTCGCTTTCACATCTGCGAGGAACATTTCCTTCTCTGACCACAATTTCTGTTCCCAGGAAAAATATCCAACGTATCAACCCATGTAAACTAAATGTGTTCTGTATTCATATCCTCAGGAAGCTGTTCCTGGCTTTTGAATGAGTGCATTGCCTATTCTACATGCTATTTAAGTATAGCTGTTTACACTAGCAGTTCTATGAACAGCAGACCTTGCCACCAAAAAGCCTAAAATCTGCTCTTCCTCTTGAAACGTGATTAAAAAATTAAATTCTTGATTTTTGATCTTAATGATTTATGTATAGCGTAGAGCTTTATCACTGGTACTCACTACTAAATACCGCAATTTAGTAGTGAGTACCAGTGATAAAGCTCTACGCTATACATAAATCATTAAAAAATTTAAATCCTTAGACATAGGCCTACGTCGTTTTTAATTACTCCAAGAAACATTCTTGCCGAAATAGGAAGTAAACAGTAGCCTACACCGCATTTGGTCATGGCTGTGTAATAAAAAGATTTACAAACAGACGAAACGTCGGTGAACTATTAGAGTTTGAAAACTTTAAAATAGTAATTATTTTTAAAAAGTTATAATTAAAATATGTTCCATGGGGGAAATACTGTTAGGAGAAGGGTGCCAATACGACACAGCCAAATCAAAACAAAGCTATTCTTTATTTAAATCTTTCTTTTATATATATATACACCAATAGTGCATATAAGACATAGATAACTCCATTCAGGTAAGCTATCAGCAGAACAGAATAAAAGCACACGAAATGGCTTGCACCGTTGAAATTTTGTTTTTAATCAATGTACATTTACTAGCTTAAAAGGCCCGGCGTCGCCCGGGTATTGTATTTTGTAATTGGAAATTAACTTATGAAGGACTTTCGATTTTCAAATTGTAGGTCCTTATGTACGTATTAAAAATTTGAAATGAAGAAGAACGACTTAACACACTCAAACTATTCCCTCAGAAATAGCTTGATATAGTTTTTTATGGCTCATAGAGGATGTCGAATTTTGCATCCCATCGCTTCTATACACCAAGCCTGGTAGGGGTTCAAATAAGAAGAAACAGAAATCTCGGTAACATAAAATTGTATTGTCTTTGCGGAATATTTTATTTCTCACTCTCATGTTACCATACAGCCGTTTCGGGGATGAAATTATAAAGAAATTCAATATCCCTCCCTCCCCAAAAACCTGCGGTATAATAATATACATATTACCATACCTCGTATGGTATTCTCTATGTCCAGGGTAGAGAAAGTTATGTGATTGCATCACATTGTGCGTTATTTTCGTGGATTTCATCTTCAATATTTATTTACAGCAATGAATTATATCGATAGCTTCTCTATTTTGTCAAAATCCCGTATAATTTATTTCCAAAGCTACCTGAGACCACTGGCAATAATACACTGTTGTCATGTGAACTGTGATTTGGATTTGGTAATTCTGTGTAAAAATGGATTAAGTATTCTCAAAGACATTTTATTTTTGTCATTTAAATCAACAATTTTCAAAATCCTTTCTTAGTGAGCATTTACATTATGAAACGAAGGTACTGTCAAAATTCCAAGTCTCTTAACTATTATAGTTTAGGCTCTAGGCTGATTCTCTGTCAGTCATTAAGTCAGTCAGGACAAAGCCTTTTATACATAGAGAGATGAATCGATTTCTTCTAAAGTATTTCTTACTTAAAATTAAAGACAAAAGGTTTGCTATTTGATTAATGATTTTGATCTGTCAGTCGCATTATTTTGCTCTTAAGAGATCCTCCCCTACTGTTAATTTCAAGCAGTCCGCCTGCAGACGACAACGCGGCAACTACTTGTGCACAGGAGTAACGCGGGAAGTCTAGTCACACTCTTCAGGCGTTACACCAGTGTTAGTTCCGGTCAATATGGGGGTTTCAATGGTTATAATGAGGGCTCGTATTGTTTACTATGTCCAGGGTAGAGAATGATATGTGACTGCATCATATTGTGCGTTATTTTCGTGGATTTCATCTTCAATATTTATTTACGGTAATGAATTATATCGATAGCTTCTCTAATTTGTTAAAGTCCCGTTTCGTTTATTTCCAAAGCTACCTGTGACCATTGCCAACAATACACTGTTGTCATGTGAACTGTGATTAGGGTTTGGTAATTCTATGTAAAAAGGGATTAAGTATTCTCAAAAACATTTTATTTTTTTCATTTAAAATCAACATTTTTCAAAATCCTTTCTTAGTGAGCACTTACATTATGAAACCAAGGTACTATCAACATTCCAAGCCTCTATCTATTACAGTTTAGGCTCTAAGTTGATTCTCTGTCAGTCATTAGTTAAGTCAGTCAGTCAGGACAAAGCCTGTTATATATAGAGAGATATTATCCAAGTTATCCAAGTTAACAAGTTATGTTAAGTAAAATAATGTTTTATTGTGGCGCTAGCAGCATGTGTATTATTAGTCCTTGCACGTTGATACCTTTCATGCTCAGTAACGAGTTGAAATTTTATCAGATAAAATCGCATCCTCATATTAATAGCAATCTCTATATATATAAAAGGCTTTGTCCTGACTGACTGATTGACTGAATGACAGGAATCAACGTACAGCCTAAACTGTAACAGGTAGAGACTTGGAATTTTGACAGTACCTTCGTTTCATAATGTAGGTGCTCACTAAGAAAGGATTTTGAAAAATTCTGATTATAAATGCCAAAAATTAAATGTTTTTGAAAATACTTAATCCCATTTTACATAGAATTATCAATTCCAAATCACAGAATATATTGTTGCCAAATGGTATCAGGTGTGCTTGGAAAAAACAATTGAAATGCACTTTTGACAAATAAGAGAAGTTATCAAAATAATTCATGTTATAAATAAATATTACAGAATGAAATCCACTAAAATAATGGAATCACATAACTTTCTCTACCCTGGACATAGAGAAAACAAAAACGAGGTATGGTAATGTGTATATTATTATATTATATCGCAGGTTTTTGGAGAGAAAAGTATGAAAGTGATAATGCTTTATGGTAACATAAGAGTGGGAAATTTCCCGCCTCGATATTACAATTTTATGTTACAGGAATTTCTGTTTCTTCTTATTTAAACCTCTACCAGGCTTGCTGTGCACTGTACAAGCGATGGGATGCAACATTCTAGATCCTCTATGAGCCATAAAAAACTATATCAAGCGTTTTCTGAGGGAATAGTTTGAGTGTAATAAGTCGTTCTTCCTATTTCAAATTATAAATGCCTATATAAGGACCTAGAATTTAAAATTGAAAATCCTTCATAAGCTAATTTCCAATTACAAAATACAAAACCCGGGCGACGCCGGGTCTTTTAAGCTAGTCATTTTATAAGATAAACGATCGTGATTGGTCTATATCCGAGGAATTGCTAAACGTTAATGGTCAATATCAAACACGCGGCTTATGTCATATGTCATAGTCATAAGCAATCAC
This sequence comes from Ectobius pallidus, assembly GCA_964059195.1. NCBI lineage: Eukaryota > Metazoa > Arthropoda > Insecta > Blattodea > Ectobiidae > Ectobius > Ectobius pallidus. Next base: position 7,652,108 of record CAXKWD010000002.1, read on the forward strand.
ACTCGAGATTACAATCTTAACTAGATCTGTATATAAGGGGGTACGCCGTAGCGTAGTGGTTAAAGCGCTGTGCTACAAACCGGAAGGTCGCGGGTTCGATTCCCGATGAGGTCGTTGAGAATTTCCAATTGGCCTAATCCTTCTGGTGGCACTATGGCCTTGGGGTCGACTCAGCCTCTAACATAAATGAGTACCAGGACCAATCCTGGGGGCAAAGGCGGCCGGTGCGTAAGGCCTTTATGTGCCGAGTGTCCAAAATCTGGGAGCCTCAACCTCCTGGAACACTCTGGGCCTCCATGGCCTATATAGGGATCACTTTACCTTTTATATATATATATACAGTATATATATATGAGTTGAATAAAATCAAAATATCGTATCTCCAAAAGAAGTATTTTTAAAGTTTTTACCTGAACAATATATTCTTTCTTTGCTATTGCAGTTTAATTTAACTTACCCGTTACACACACCCTCCCCACCATTAACCTCAGATGTATTGAGAGTGTACTGACAGAGAGTCGAACCTAGAACTGGCGTGAGATGAATCGCGTCTTAACCAAGCGGCCAAACCTTAAAGCCTAGTACTAGATAGTAAGGCCCTGGGGTCGCCTCAACCTCTAACAGAAACGAGTGAAAGTAAAAGTAAAGTGATCCCTATACAGGCCATGGAAGCCCAGAGGGTTCCAGGATGTTGAGGCTCCAGGATTTTGACATTCGGTACGTGAAGGTGGTAAGGTTGTCAGCCTTACGTACCGACCGTCTTTACCCCCAGGAATGCTCCTGGTACTCATTTCTGTTAGAGGCTGAATCGATCCCAGGCCCATATTGGCAACAGAAGGATTAGGCCAATTAAAAAAACTCCAAAGACCTCATCGGGGATCGAACCCGCGGCCTTCCTGTTTGTAGCACAGCGTAACAGAAAGGAGTACCAAGAGCAATCCTGGAGGTAAAGGCGGACGGCGCGTAAGGCTGACAACCTTACCACCTTCATGTGCCGAGTGTCCAAAATCTGGGAGCCTCAACCTCCTGGAACCCTCTGGGCCTCCATGGCCTGTATAGGGATCACTTTACCTTATATATATATATGAGTATATATATATGAGTTGAATAAAATCAAAATAGCGTATCTCCAAAAGAAGTATTTTTAATGTTTTTACCTGAACAATACATTCTTTCTTTGCTATTGCAGTCTAATTTACCCGTTACACACATACCCTCCCCACCATTAACCTCAGATATACTGAGAGTGTACTGATAGAGAGTCGAACCTACAACTGGCGTGGGAAACCTTAAAGCCTAGTATTAGATAGTAATGCCCTGGGGTCGACTCAGCCTCTATCAGAAAGGAGTACCAGGAGCAATCCTGGAGGTAAAGGCGGACGGCGCGTAAGGCTGACAACCTTACCACCTTCACGTTCCGAATGTCTAAAATCTGAGAGCCTCATCCTCTTGGAACCCTCTGGGCCTCCATGGCCTACAAAGGGAACACTTTACTTTTTTATTAGGTGGTAAACTACACCCGTTAGATTCAATCTGAATTCATTGCCTTGTAATGGTCTGGAAGCCGGCTCCATGCTATCTATGCTATGCACTGATCCCTCATCAATAACGGAAAGAAGGAACTTAGAATGATTGCAGTCTGAAGGGGCCCCCGGGAAATGGTGTTCACTCTTTAAAGAAGACATGCCATTAAGCAATGTAAAGAATAATATATTCGATATTTTTCTGGTGCTGTGAATCGCTATTCAGTTATAGTATATTGCGATACAAGTGCCATAAGCGATGCATACGGATCGAGGAAAGAGTTTGAAAAAACGAGGCGCTCGGCCGAGTTTTTTTTTCAATTTTCCGAGATCCGTTATGCGCTTACGGCACGAGTATTGCATGCTATTTTTTGCACGATGATTATTTATATCAATTTAATTATATTAATTGAGATATTACCGGAAAATATTGTGTGTATACATTATTGAAGATAGATGTTTATGTCAGAAAGTGATTCGCATGTGTTTGTTGTTATGGGAACCGAATATTTGTCCTGGGGGGCCTTGTCCATGAAGGCTTGTATTATGATGTGCCGTAAGTAAATTCTTACCGCACATAGCAACAAGATTGCGTGCGGGAATGTCAACTTACGATCCACGGCAACAATATTCGTGAGTAGTAGATTATATTATACGAGAGAAATTCCTCTAAATTCTAAGGGCAATTAGTCATAGGAGAGAGGTTCCATCTGGCGCTGTATAACGAACTCTGGCTTAGCTCAGTTGGCAGAGCATTGGCACGGATAACCAAAAGTCCTAGGTTCAAATCCTAGTGTCAAATGAATGTTTCTCCTATAATATTTTCATGTAATGTCCAACAGAGACAATAATGTGTGGTTTATCAATGCATATATATCCAGCTTAATAGATTGTTTTATGTAAAATGTGAAGTTTTTTCTTTCGTACAATATTGTTATTCATGGATACCAGCTCTTCTATAAAATTTTCCTTATCGATTGTAAGCGTATAGCCCACTGATGATTGCTTATATTCGGCTTGAAAGATTTAAGATTTGGTATGGTTAATATAACCTTCGTTATTGTCTTTTCGGGGCAGTATTGAAATTGTTATTCCAATAAAAATTACCATTAGTAATTAGGCGCTCAGTAAGGGCTCACATGATAATCTTCAGCTCTCAATATGTTTCCATTGTCGGCTGCGGTGATCTAGAGGTAGCGTGCCCGCCTCTAGATCCGAAGGTCGCGGGATCAAACCCGGTCGCACTCGATGGGTTTTTCAGGACGTAAAAATCCTGGGCAAAGAGTCATAGATTTATGGCACGTAAAAGAACTCCAAGCCTAAATTAGAGCCTCTGAACAAAATTTCTCGGCTCTTTCACGTCCAAGTATCTTAGTTTCCGGAGGGGGGTTAAGGGGCGATGGGCTTACCACCTGTCCTTCTGCTCTCTCTAGGAAAATAAACGATACCAAATTCACATAGGTAAACAGAAACCTCCACTTGGAGGCCCTTCGCCCCAACATGGGGGCATAGGATTCGAGAGAGAGAGAGAGGATACGTTTCCATTAAAGTAAAGTATAGTGAAGTGATCCCTATACAGGCCATGGAGGCCCAGAGGGTTCCAGGAGGTTGAGGCTCCCAGATTTTTGGACATTTGGCACGTGAAGTTGGTAAGGTTGTCAGCCTTACGCACCGGCCGCCTTTACCCCCGGGTTTGCTTCTGGTACTCATTTCTGTTAAAAGCTGAGTCGACCCCAGGGCCATAGTGCCACCAGAAGGATTAGTCCAATTGAAAAACTCCAACGACCTCAACGGGAATCGAACCCGCGACCTTCCGGTTTGTAGCGCAGCGCCTCAACCACTACGCTACGGCGTACCCCACATGTTTCCATTAATCTTTTTAATTCATCGCATACACGTAGTATGAAGAAATATATAGTAAAAACTACTGAAAAATTGGTAGAAAGAGTTACAGAAAAATTGGTAGAAATTGACACCGAAAATCGGTAGAATTGTAGAAATAGCTACCGAAAATCGGCAGAAAAAGGTAACTTCTTACCATCGAAAATCGGCAAAAAAATGGATATAAACAGCTACAGGAAATTTGGTAGAAAAATCTGCCAAAAATTCGGCAGAAAAAGCTGCTGAAAATTGCCTACAAAAAGCTATAAAAAATTCTTATTCTTCTGTCACAGTCATTTCGCAATTATCATCAGTTCATCTTTTCTTTATCTTCACTTGGCAGAACTTTTTTTTTCGACATTTCCAAAGGACTTACCAGTTTATATTGCAAATTGTACTTTGTGGGTGCCAGACCAATCAAGCGTAGAATCCGCCTCCGCGAAGCGCCCTTGCATTTTCGAATAATGTACGATACACTGTTTGTAAGTTTCGAAAATTTAGCATATTATATCTCCCGGAGGTTTGTCAGCCTGTCACCTCCGTATAGCGGTATGACGTCCGCACGGTTTTAGAAGGCATATGAGCTGAGCCAATGCGACACAAGCGTGAACAACAGAGTTTCAGTACCCCAAATTTACTATTGGAAATTTAAAATGGGGTCAGTTGAGAAAGGTGATCATGATACAGATGTGGTCAACTTCACAGGTTTGACTGGATCTAGATAATGAAGTGGAAAGTGAAAAATACTTCACGTGCCCTCTTAAAGTAGATTATCGAAGCTTTTTGCTTGCACAAGGGACCATGCGTGCAGAGTTGCGATGTTATCTGAATTAGTGAAATAGGTAATGACCTTGCGTGCGTTCCACCTGCTTGTATATTACAAACTCTTATTAACTGGCTATGTTTCAATTAGCAAGTGTACACTTCTTATGTTTGGTATCAACATAGGCAAAAAAAAAATGAATTTTCGTTTGTCATAGCAAAAGCCACGGCTATTTCTGCAAGCGTGTTACATTCTATTTTCCTATGAAATTGGGCTAAATTAACCCTTTCAGAGCTGAAGTACAAACATTAATGTAGGCTTTTATCATAGGTAATCCCACGAGAGTTGACGACTTTATCGGCAGATTTATCTGATGTAACTCGTCAACTCGAGTTGGATTTATTAAGACTATTCCATGAATAAAATGTAACGGATTATATAAATAATAATTACTTTCGTGCTTTGTTATATAAAAATGTGTGATATATATTTATATCTTTACACGATAGCGGCCGTAATTTTGAAGATATTTGAACCAAATTTTATTATGTTATTTCTAGGCACAATAGTTCGGAAAAGTTCGTTAATGAGCAAAATTGGTCCAATGGGGTGGTCGGGGGAGGGGGTTGAAAACATTTATATCTCGGCCCCTATGAAGTATAGGCTAGAGGGAAACTTTGTTTGAATAAATTAGTGTACTTCCTACAGTGATACCAACGATTTAGGGGTTTTGGGGGTACGAGTGGGGATGGGGGTGAGGGGATGGAAATTCGAAATTTTTGAAACTACGTCTTGTGGGGTATGGTTGAAAAGCTCTTGATGAGTACTCTATAAATCAATAACTAGTTTCTTGATAGTTTCCTATAAGGCGAGATTTGAATGTTTGAAAAAGTGCTCTTTCCACTTTTTTGTAGTTATTATTGCTTGTTTTTCATGCCAAGGCTAAAGAAGAAGAGTGCTACGCAGCGACAGTAAATTAAACCAAAAGCACTTTGAAATCTACCTCAGCCTGTAGGCTTGCCTAAAGGGATTTTTTTTTAATATAGGTATATGCTACTAATAGTATACATACGTAATAAGCACCTGTTATATGACGGATATAAGTACCGTGCATTTCCCGTCGAGTCCTCTTCCAAACCAGATCTAATATTGATATATTTCTTGAGTACACAGTACAGTTGTACAGATATACATTTCATCTGACTAAACACTTGTAACTGTAAATGAGCCATTAGTCAGAAAGGAAAAAGTAAAACACTTTATAATGAACACCTCAATTTATTTAATCGCGTGTATGACTGGCGACGGCCGACAAAAGGCATCAAACGTCAAGCCGCCGCCGACCCGCCTTTAGAGAAAAAGTGCGACTGCCCCCGGCTAGCGACTTTGCGGCGCCTTTGAGTAGCGGTCGCTGGCTCACTGCATACGCAATGGGGCATTTAAAATATTTTTCAACTTGCAAGACTGCAAGGGTCTTGCAGTTCAGCCTTGTTCATGTCCAAGTCTTGCAGTCTTGGTCTTGGTCTATCATTTTCCTCGCTCATAACTAGCTTATACTGTCAGTAAAGAAATAAAAATATACAACACACACACAGATACATACAATACATGTTTCTGAAAATAGATATTGGGTTTCCCTACTCGTACCATATGTACTATGGGCAGAAGAAGTCTTGTGATCCACCCTGAAGTTTGATGTAGAGTTATCAACAATAAAACCCATTTTAAGGTCCTCCGAACCCGAAAGTGTATTTTCATAAACGTCTGTGTTTGTATCTCTGTGCGATCAGCATAGATCGACAATGACAATAAGAAAAAAGAATCTGATGTGAAAATCACATAACTTTCTCTGCTCAAATAAAATTTAGCATCTAATGGCATTCTCTTATTGTAAATTGGTTTTAAAAATGAAGAGAATGTCGTTACCACATCACATCGCATCCTCGAAGGATATATAACCAAAATAAAATCTGATTAATGTAATCTCGTAACTTTCTTTACTTTGAGCATGGCCAATACATTTTCTCACTTCACATTCTGATATAGAACAAGAGGCCATATTGCAAAGAGCAGATATTCAGAGTGAATGGCTTATAACTACCCTTCAGATATTTTTGTAGAAAAAATGCATCAAATAACATTTTTAGCTCAAGTGTTAAATTTAAAAAAAACCGTAAGAGCTGTTTTCAAGAAAATCGAGACAAACGAAATTTCCTTCATGTAAAGTCTCCTGAATCTAAGAAGAAGTCGTCCACCAGTCTTCGTGTGACATCCTCAGAAGGTACCTGACCCTAATACAAGATTTTGTTTTCATATAATTTTCCGTTTTCCCACACACATACACATACAGAGATATTTCGGAAAAAAAGTATTTTTGGATTCAGGGTACCTCAAAACGTGTATTTATGTTAAAAACTCAACTTCTAATTTGGGGGTCGAACACAATACTTCCTTTACCTATAGTACCTACGGTACAGGCAGAGGAAGTGAAAATGTGGATGGGATCTTTCACCAGTAGTATAAAAGGTCTCTTTCTGAACGTTATTAATGTCATTTTTTTTTTTTTTTTTTTTTAAGATATATACAGACGGCACGTCCCATTACAATGATGTAATACTACATGCCTTTCCCTCTATTATAAGTCTTTCTATAATCTAACTATTATTATTTTCTTGTTCACTTTCATACTATGGCTTTTTGACTAATTTTTTTTTTTTTTTTTTTTTTTTTTTTAAATCTAGGTGGTTTAGTTTTACTATTATGTGACAACTAATTGACTTCTGTGTTTCCTTGTATTGTCTCTAAGTTTATGGCATTTAAGAAGTCCATGAAGCTTTTCGTATGTTCTATCATTAGTTTAGTTTTTGTAAAAGTCCATTTACCTGTTTTGCTTAGCATATCCCTTTTAAATTTTAACCTCTCTGTTTCTAGTTTTGAGCATTCAAAAAGAACGTGGTCTACTGTTTGCACTTCGGCTCCACACACGCAGGAAGGACTGTCTTTTATTTTGAACCTGTGATAATAAGAACCTAGCTTGCCATGGCCCGTTAGAAATGTTATTATATTGGAATTGAGCGGTATATTTATTTTAAGTCTAGCTTTCACAGTCATATAACTCGGGGAATTTTGTAATGAATCTGTAGTCCACATAGCATGAAGGATTAGTTAGCCATGATAAGTACACAGAACCAGGAGTCCATAAACTGTCTTCTGTTAGGGTCCTGAAGTCAAATCGGTAAGAAATCCATCGCGGGTTGTATTCAATCCATGCAAACCAACGCCGTCTCCACAGTCGCGCGGCCACTTCTCTGACATTCGTGTAATGCGTGTAGCATGCCCCTACATAGCAGGCGTTAATTTTAATACTCATTGGTTTTAGCAGATATTCAGAAAACGTTGAGTTATTCTTCAGGCAAGGCTGACTTTCTACAAACATTGGGTGGCTTATAACTACCCTTCAGATAATTTTTTCGAAAAAAGTTTCAAATAAAAGTTTTAGCTCTTAGTATAAACACCCCATAAAAATTTAAATAAAATCGTTTGTACCGTTTTCCAGAAAATCGCTAAAAACGAAATATTCTTCATGTATTGTCCACTTAAAAATAAGAACTGATCTAAACCAAAGTAAATTCCATGGCGCTACATCCCTGGAGAGATTTGGCCTACCACCCGACCGCTGCGTCATCTACCAGAGGTAGATGGCAGGATTGGGGGCATGTGGTCAGCATGCCGACACCCACAGCCGTTAATGGTGGTTTCCATGACCGGAGCCGCTACTTCTCTATCAAGTAGCTCCTCAATTTGAATCACGAAGTTGAGTGCACCCCGTTCTAGACCTCCCTACCTCAGAAAAATCCGAGGAGGTACCGGGGATCGAACATTCGTGTATTGCGTGTAGCGTGACCCTGCATAGCAGGCGTTAATTTTAATACTCAATGGTTTTAGCAGGTATTCGCAAAACGTTGAGTAAGCAACGTTGGAGGTAGGCTGTTCGCAGACACACAGACAGATAAACACATAGACATGTTTATGAAAATAGTATTTTTGTATTCAGGGAACCTCAAAACGTGTATTTGGAGTTGGGAGTAGAAAAAAGTTTTTCCTCTACCTATAAGTAGTAGGCCTACCTATGGTAGTAGTAGTAGTAGTAAGTATTCTGCCTTCCGGCAGGTTTTCAAACTTGGTACGCGAATTTTATTTTCCAAAACTGTCTATCCTCTGCTTCCTCCTTCAGCATCCAATATTTCCGTTTTTCCCTTAAATCGTCCAACAGCTGAATTCTTCTTCTTCCAAGTCTAGTTGTACCCTCCAATCTTCCTTCTACGACATCATGTAATAAGCAGTTCCTTCTGAGAATGTTCCCAACCCAGTTTGCTTTCCTCTGACGAATTGTGTGTATGATTGACTTCTTTTCACCCACTCTACTCAGAACCTCTTCGTTTGTCACCATGTCCATCCACTTTATATTTTCTATCTGTCTCTAGCACCACATTTCAAAACTTTCTAAATATTTATACCTATGGTACGGGCAGAGAAAGTAAAAAATACTCTGGTTAGGGAATGTCTTACTTTTGCTACCACTTTACACGAAGAAAATTTCATGTTTTGCTATTTTTTTAAAAGGGGATGATTGTTTAATAGTATATTGTGATACAAGTGCCATAAGCGGTGCATACGGATCGAGGAAAGAGTTTTTTTTCAATTTCCGAGATCCGTTATGCGCTTACGGCACGAGTATTGCATGCTATTTTTTGCACGATGATTATTTATATCAATTTATTTATATTAATTGAGATATTAGCTGAAAATATTATGTTATACATTATTGAAGATAGATGTTTATTTCAGAAAGTGATTCGCATATGTTGGTTGTTATGGGAACCGAATATTTGTCCTGTTAAAGTCGCTACAAACTGGGGGGGGGGGCCTTGGTCAAAAAAGACTTGTATTATGATTTTACTTACGGCACAGTGTGCATTTTATAATTTTGACCGCACGAAAATTTGTTTTGTTTTCATAGCAACCAAATTGCGTGCGGGAATGTCAAGTTACGATCCACAGTGTCACTAATTAGTTACGTCGTGCAAAAAAATATTGTACGTGAAGTTTTTATTAATAAGGGCTAAAACTTTTATTTGAAACATTTTTTATAATATTTCTCTAAAGGGTAGTTATAAGCCAGCCATCGTTTTGTACAAACTCAGGTTTTAAGTCTTGCATGGCGAACAGTACATCTTTTCATCCGGTTGAAACAACTGAATACGCTCCCTGCAATAGGTCTCTTATTCTACATCAGAAATATTTGAAGTGAAAAAGTTGTATCGTGCAGGCATTCATTAACATTCATTGTAATCAAGCATTCATTTTGAATAATATAATTTTGTTATTAAGTGTCAGTATTGTACTTTATGAGATTGTGTGCGGGACGCGAAAATGTCTGTCCGTCTGTCCGTCCGTCCGTATGTCTGTACACGCGATAACTCAAATACGTTTTATCGGATTTTCATGAAACTTGGTACACGCATTTATAACGCTTATGGGAAGAAGCCTATTGATTTTGGATCAAATTGGTTGACCGGTACCGGAGTAAACTCAATTTATTGCCTATTTTATGGTAATATATTACTATTTATCAAATGCAAATCAGTTCTCATGACAACACATTGTTTTACAGAATTCATATACGGCTTTGGAAGTTGCAATACAGTTAGCTTTGACAAATAACACTACCCACATATTCCTTCACATATGCTTATGAAACTGGACCTTTGTTCTTCCGTAAGCCCTGCTTACTGAATCGATCTGGAGCTTAACTCGGAAATCGATTACAAAGATAACTTATTTTCTGCATACCATAATTGCAGTTATCACTGATTAAACAAAAGCATTCTGGTATTTTGTCTGTTTACCTGATTTTATTTTATTTATAGTGAACTGTAATGTAGCCCTAACATTCTTTATTTTAAATTAGGGCTTTTATAATCGGATATAAGTAAATAAAATAATAATATACGAGTGTTTCACACATAAACTTTCCGAGTTGCGTGCTTCAACTTGACCAGAAATTCTTAGGCAAATGCCTGAAATATGTCAATTTTCAGTCGGATTATTTCACGTAAAGAGTAAGTATTCAATATTTCTTCCGGTGTGAGCATGATACTTTTTTAATATCTTGAATAGGTTAGCCGTTCCTTACATTCTTAGTTGAAGTTGAATTTTGTCGCTCTGACTGTTAGACTGATTTAGAAACATTCTAATGTCGTAGCTATATTTACAATTATATATTTCAATAGTTAGGCTTAGTTGAATTTTAAATGTCCTCACTAGATTAAGTTGTACTGTAGTTGTACTTCAGTTATATGAATGTAACTTAACCTTAGCCAACCCCTAACCAGAGATGTAACTCAATCTACCTATTCTGATACTTCGTGCAGATGTAGGTTGCTTAACCTCACTCTTGTTTGCAAATGATTAAAGAGTAAATAAAAACAAAGGAAAAAGAAATTAAAATTAGATACTTAAATTGTAAAAAAAAAAAAAAAAAAGTAAAAGTGATCCCCATACAGGCCATGGAGGCCCAGAGGGTTCCAGGAGGTTGAGGCACCCAGATTTTGGACATTCGGAACATGAAGGTGGTAAGGTTGTCAGCCTTACGCACCGGTCGCCTTTACCCCCCAGGATTGCTCCTGGTACTCATTTCTGTTAGAGGCTGAGTCGACCCCAGGGCCATAGTGCCACCAGAAGGATTAGGCCAATTGAAAAATCCCAACGACCTCATCGGGAATCGAACCCGCGACCTTCCGGTTTGTAGCGCAGCGCCTCAACCACTACGCTACGGCGTACCCCCATACTTAAATTGTACTTCACCAAAACCGAATAATTACTGATAATAATAGGCTAATATATTTTAATAAAAAGTATATTCTTTCAAACTGACATTACGGGCAGCACGTGGCCAACGGACCATGATTTGTACATCCCTGCTCTACAATACGGTGCAGGTGGAGAAAGTCCTGAACTAGACCACACGCGAAGCATTCACACGGGACTACTTAGCCTATTACATAATACGGAGCGTGAGTCGAAGTGTGTTTACATACCAGGTGCATGTGGTCCTGTGTGAGGCACTCTGCTCCTATGCTGATGTTGCCGATGGAAAGGATACATGTTATAACTCACTCGCCTCACTCAGCACTGGCTGGCAGCCTTGCCGCCTCCACCAGTTGCTCAATCGATAACCTACTCCTATATTTATACTTCCCTCGCCACAGACAAGGAAACGAGGCGACCCCCGGGAGTGGCAGGCCCCGCCCTCAATGTCATCACTGAGAAAGTCCTCTTTGGCTCTTTGCATTTGCAAGAGACACCTATTGTACACATCCCCTTGTATGACGTAATGCTTGATAGTGCGTTGTCCTGGTTCGCACCGGCCGCATGTGACTCCGTAGCCGCCCCACCCCTCAGTCCATCTATAATCTTATACAATTCAACGGCCCTAAGTAGCGTGCTCACTCCCTCACTTCGTGAGACATCGGGTATACTCGGCGATGTTCGTCTCTGGTTGGAACCGGCCTTATGTGACTCCGTAGCCGCCCCGCCTCCCAGTCCACCTATAATCTTCAACGGCCCTAATTAGCGTGCTCACTCCCTCACTTCGTGAGACATCGGGTATACTCGGTGATGTTCGTCTCTCGCAGTCTAAACTTTCACGAAGAGTACACCGAAGGAAACCCGTTTCTTTATTATATAAGGCCTAAGTGAAATGAACACAATGAACAAATATTCTAATTTTATTTTTACTTACAATTTTCATAGCTCTGAACCACAAACATTTTTAATAAACTGCCAGTGTAAATTTCTTAAAAATCCTGGAGTCAATTAATATTGGCGGGCAAAGCCGCGGGCACCAGCAATAATATATTGATGGTTTAGCCCTGGAAGTATAGCAGATATTAAAAATCAAATTCCCTTGATAAATTACATAATTTATGAAAATTATACTGAATTTATCAAACCAAATTCACATCATATTCATCTGTCAACAAACAGTTGAGAAACGATACGTAGGCTATTATCAGTGTTCACAGGTAGCTTTGGAACTGCATAAAACTTACGATAGCCGATATTTAATTTCTGAAATCTGCGTACTGGTAGGAACGAATTATATTCTAAAGGAAAAAGCGATAATATATGATGAGATATTTTAAATAAAAATTGATGAAGCCAGCGCTGACTTTTGTAAATGCATTGTCAGTGCTTTAAGGATTCTAGACCTGTAAGTTTCGTATTTAAGCATAATTTTAACCGTGGCAAGACCACGGGCTATTTTCTAGTATTGTACATTTTAGTTTCATATTTTCTTCAATGGAATTGATCATTCAGTTATATTATCATCAACAAGATGGGCTATATGAACTGACAATACTGTCCTTCAACCTTCAGGAGATAGAGCTTTTAGGATTAATGTGGGACCACACCTCTCCACTTGGAAACGTTTTGAAATACCTATCACATTGTCTTTCTCGCTCTTCGAGGGTCCGTAAGAATTCTACGAAATCATATTTAGCCTACTTACTTACTTACTTACTTACTTACTTACTCAATGGCAATAGACAATTCTTAAGCAAGCTAAAGGCAAGTTCATTGCCGCGCTTATTTGAGCCCGCCATTCAACCCTATTCTGTGCTTACTCCATCCAACCATCCCTCACAAATCCTACTTCCCTTAAATCGATCCTAATATTGTCCTCCCACCTATGTCTAGGTCTTCCAAGTGGTCTTTTCCCTTCGGGTATCTAGTGCTCAATATTTTTGAGATATATTTTTCCTCCCCCCTTTCATCCTCCGTAATTTAATTACCCTTACTGTATCCGGTGAAGAGTACAGGTTGTGAAAACTGAAGGCCAATAAATGATTTAAATAAAACATCTAGCAGTTGAGTAAATAATCGCGGCACCTGCTAGTCAGTATCATGGAGCCCGGAGGATCATTGCCGCGCTTGCAAAATTAACACAGAATTAAAAATACATTTATCAAAAACAGTTTTGGTTTATATGAAAAATTGACAGTTTTTTCCTTCTTACTATATACCTGCTACTTGTTGTTTTGGGCGAATCCTCCCCCATCAGTCAGCAATCCTTTGGCGACAATTGTTTAGGAAAATCAAGTTTCTGTGAAAAACCCCACTCTCTGTTGTTCTGCTCTTCATTCAGGGATGCCCAGGGATTTTAAAAGTTACAGAAGTTGAATTTTATTTTAAATGTACAAAGTAGGCATTTTAGGCACTAAAAGAGTAAAAATAGGCTCCAAAGGTCCAAATAGGCATTTTAGGGCACTATAAAACTCTATAAATGTAAGTGATTTATCATGAAATGTCCACATATTTAAAAGTGTTCATGTTATTTCATAAGGAACAAAATAGGCATTTGCCTTAAAATCCCAGGTCTAGTCATAAATACTACTTGTTTGTGCCAGACCTGAAATTCAACTTACGATGAGATTTAAGTTCGACTTGGATATAAGCACGACTTATTGCGAATGAATACCGGCTTAACACGTTTTTTTTTTTTTTTTTTTTTTTTTTTTGTAGAAGCGGCTGCGTGTACGTGCGACATACATAAAACAGAACTCGGCTGAAGGTCAGTGAATAAAGGAAGGGAGTCATCTTTCATTCATGACATGATTTATTGGAACGCCTGAAAGAGCGGCAACTTCTCCTGCACCACTGCACTGCGTGTCATGCGAGCTCTGCCAGGCGCTAACTCCTGATAAGTTTGTGCATTGCTTCAAGCGGAACTAAATGTATTACATCATTATAGAGTCGTCTGTCATTCTCATAAATATCTCTTCAATTAACATTTCGTCTAATTATCTAGGCTTTAAGATACAATCAACCCATTATTTTCCTCCATGCTTCATTCTTAAAATGCGAACTGCAGGAACACGAATGCTACCAGTACCATAACTACTAGGGACTTCGTTCCACATTAATTTTATTTCACATTATTTTTCTATCTTTACTTTCATAAAACATTACCAATCGAGCGAGGTGGCCAAGATGGTAATGTCTCGGGCTTGAATTCGGGACGTCCCAGGTTCAAATCAAGTAGCCGGCCAATTTGACATGGGTTTTTTTCATGGTTTCCCCAGCCGTAAAGGCAAATGCCGAATTGGATATTTACATACCATGAATCTTCCTCACCATGTCACCCTGTATCAAATCCATTTAAATTAGTCACCCTGTATCAAATCCATTTAAATTAATATAAGTTGAAATCTACTCCATGAATTCTTCTTTTGCAAAAACTCTCTGAACGGTAGTTATAAGCCACCCACTGTCTGTAGAAAATCAGTCTCCCCTGGTGTACAATAAAACTTTGCATCAGGTTGAAACAACTGATTACGCGCTCTTTGCAATACGACCTCTTATTCTATATCAGAATGTGAAGTGAGAAAAATGTATTGGTCATGCTTAAAGTAAAGAAAATTACGAGAGTACATTAATTTTATGTTGGATGATGTATCCTTCGGGGATGCGTTGTGATGTGTTAACGACATTCTCTTAATTTTTTACAACCAATTTACATGAAGAGAATGTCATGCATATAATAAGCCGAATTTTTATTTGGTTACAACAAGTTATGTATCACATTAGATATGTAACTTAAACCGTGAATTAAATTAGCTTCCTGGCTCAATAAAATATATGTTAACATTGAATAATAGTGGTGAGTTGTAGCACTTACCTGAAACTTGAGAGCAGAAACGCTTATATGGCATTTACTTGTCTATTGTCTTCATGTCAACTGGTCCTTTCCCAAACTTTTAGTACTCGTACTATGAAAATAAAATTAGGTAAAGGGATGTAACAAAGTGCCAGAATGCTTTTGTTTAATAAGTGATAATTGCAATTATGATATGCAGAAAATAAGTAATTTTGTAATCGATTTCCGAGTTAAGCTCCAGATCGATTCATTAAACAGGGCTAGTTTGATAAGCATATGTGAAGGAATATGTGGGTAGTGTTATTTGTCAAAGCTAACTGTATTGCATGTTCCAAAGCCGTATATGAACACTGTAAAATAATACATTGTCATGAGAACTGATTTGCATTTGATAAATTCTTTCTAATATTATTATCATAAAATAGGCCCTAAATTGGGCTTTACTCCCTTACCGGTCAACCGATTTGGTCCAATATCAATAGGCTTCTTCCCATGGACGTTATAAATGTGTATACCAAGTTTTAAGAAAATCCGATAAAGCGCGTACAGGCTCAAGGACAGACAGACAGACACAATATCATAAAATACCATTCTGGCACTTCATAAATGAAAGCATGATTAACGGAGGGCGAGGTTTGAGCTTTGCTCACATACTGAGGTGTAAAGCGGTGGAAGAAGGGCGAGGAAATGGAAGACGTGTTCTGAACCCATTTGCATGACTCAATTTTTTGCTATTTTTACTATAAATAGAGGCTGAATGTGCTTTGTGCTTGTGTATAGCTGTTATTGCACTTTTGACATGCGAAAAGGCGATTTGGAAAGTGAACTAGTAAAAAATGAAATGATTAGACATAAATAAACATCAGAGGACTCCTCACCATAGGCGTAACGAGTGGGGGGGGGGTTTGGGGGTTTGACCCCCCCCCCCATTGATTAAAAAAAGGAAAATTGTATAATTTTTAAGTCTGCCCATAAATTACTTAATACAAGTATAAAGCGTGGGAAGCTTAAAACTCGTTATTGTGCATCTTAATTTTTTAATTTTCCTGGGGCGGGCCCCCGGACCCCCCTCTCCCTGGGAGGTATTCCATACCCCCCAGACCCCGCAGATGTTATAACCCCCCCCCCATATGGTCGGCCTGGTTACGCCTATGCTCCTCACAGTAAAAGGACCAATAAGATTGAGAGTAGCGTAATTTGAAATTACAGTAATTGTTAAAGATGTGTTACATATTCTTATGTATCTAAAATTCCTTAATTACATAAAATGTATTCCTCCTAACAGACCAATTTTACTGTACTAGATTCATTTTATTCGACCTTGCTATAGCACGCTGTTTATTATATATTTTTATTTTTATTTTTTATTTATTTAATTATTATTTATTTAAATTACATTTACAAACTTATGTACAATTACAAATACAAAAATACACAAATAAACAAAAAAAAATTTACAAATATCAAAATTAAAGTACAGAAAAGAAAAGAAAGAAAAGAACCAAATATTTATTTAGAAATACACCCGAATGAGCAGACTGCTCGTGGCGGAACTTTATCTTAACGGCCCACTTTAAAGTACGAAGCGCGTCCATAAAGTAAATTTCCCTGGGGCCGTTTAAGGAAACATAACCTAATTTCAAGGAAATGTTTATTGCAACAGACACAGACAGTGTTAAGCTATTTTTAAACATTTTCGCCACCGGAATTGAAACATTTTGTCATACCGTGGCACCAACTTTAAAATACCTGTATCGTAGAAGTCTGCCGCCAGGTAATTGAACACTATGTGACAATGTGACAAACATCTCCTCTCTGTCATTCTCTGCCATTTCATTGGGTGTAGGAAAAAATGGAAATCACTGGGAGCGAAGTTTGGCTGGGAGGTGTTTAAGCATTCACCCTAAAGCCCGGACCTCGCTCCCAGTGATTTCCATCATTTCCTACACCTCGCGAAATGACAAAGAATTACAGAGAACGAAAGAGAGTTGAAGGTGGTTGTCACACGTTGGTTCAAATCCCATCATAATCTGCAAAATTTACAGACTAATCACATGACTGGCCGCCACTGCATTAGTGTTAACAACGAAGTTCCTTTGTTTTGCATTTTTTCAATTGTTAGAAGTCAGGTGGCGGCCAAGCCCTGGGAGATTTTATGCTGTAACAGGAAAAATTGAATCCATAGAACAAAAATCTCTTAATAAAAGTTGCTTGTCTATGTCCCCTCTATACACAGGTCAAATATTTCGGTGTTATTCATTAACGCTCTGTGTAATTCAATATTCAACGGATTTTATTTTACTCAACGATATTCTTATTTAAGTTTTCAGATATCTTAGTGCATTCACAATTGACTATCCAGTGAGTTAATTACAAAATTCAAGCAATTTCAATGGTATAGTTATGTGTTATCTTGTGTATGCAGGCAATGACGTGACAAGCATGCGCAGTAGCCTATTCAATATCTGTAACTTAACGCTTAGGCGACACATCCTTTTTGCTGCCAGCTATATGTGTAGATACAGGGCCATTCAGATAGAAAATTAACCATAAACTTAAGACCGTAAAACTTAACACAAACTTTAGCACGGCATCGACCATTCGCAACGAAAGCTTAAACGTTGGTAACAACCAATCACCAATGAGAACGTAAACAGGTGATAAAATGGCTGCAACAGACGAACATATTTACATGTTTCTATTAAACACGTGTAGGCCTTTACAAATTGAAATCATACAAGTGTATGCAGACATATACAAATTAACAGTATATTATATGGGCTGTATTTACTACTATAGTCCATTTCTTGGGAAACTAATGTTCATATATTTTCTTTCAGTGCCGCATCGTTATACAGAGTGTTAATGACTAACACCGAAATATTTTACCTATGTATAGAGGGGACATAGACAATAAACTTTTATTCGGTGATTTTTGCTCTATGGATTCAATTTTTCCTGTTACAGCATAAGATCTCCTAGGGCATGGCCATGACTTCTAACATTTGAAAAAATGCAAAACAAAGGAACTTCGTTGTTAACACTGTAGTTAGTAGTTATGAATAAAAGAAGACTAATGCAGTGGTGGCCAGTCATGTGATTAGTCTGCAAATTTTGCAGATTATGAAATCTCTAAATTATGATATAGCTCTGGATGAATGATTAAGAATCGGGTTTTTATCGATCACTAGGAAGGCATAAAGTTAATTTAATGAAAATTTTAACCCTATTTCGCGTAATTATTGACTTATGAGCATCAAATTGTAATGACTTTAATGCCCTATAACATACACATTTTACGTCATAGAGCAAAAATCTCCTAATAAAAGTTGCTTGTCTATGCCTCCTCTATATGCAGGTAAAATATTTCGGTGTTATTCATTAACACCCTGTATAATGGATGCCTTTTATCATACAGACAGGGATAGGATCAACGTTACGAGTTTCTCATAGACTCCATCTTTCGTCTTCTGTTCTTTGGAGTAAGAGCTCTGATTGGTTGTATCGTTATTTTTCGCATAAACTTAACCCGAAACCTTAAAGGTTCTAAGTTAAGTTTAATTTTACGTTACGTTTCAAGTTTACGTGATGCATTGTGAATGGTCCCATCGAAAAACCTGGCCCTAAACTTTTAAGTTAAGTTTACAGTTAATTGTTTATCTGAATGGCCCATTGCAGTGAGGGGTAGGCAAAATGAAGCGAGGCGACCAAGTGCAATCAGTTTATTTGTCTGACCTGGGTATGCGACTTTTTGAAACAGTGGTTGTGTTTTCCTGGAACCTTCATGTTTTGGGGTGTCCAAGTTCAGAGGCAGAGGTATGACGTATCTGCTGACGCCATCACTGAGCTTGACGATCTGTTGGAGCTTCACGGTCTGCCTACTGTTCTTCTTCTTCATGTCCTCCACGATCACCTCGATCATGGTTCTGAACGGCTGCTTGTGCCCGCGATTGTGGCTCATGAGCGTGTCCAGCTGCAGCTCCCTCACCAGCTCCATGCGACTGTTGATGCTCCCTGGTTTGCGAGGGGACTCCGTGTCCATGCAGCTCAGGGTCTCCTGCAGACCCTGCAACATAACACGCATTGGCATTACCGTAATACTGGAAGGAATATTATATTTGTCCATTTGTCCACGCCCTAAACACACGATCAGAGTTTAGTATTATACTTTCTATCCCTCTACACCGCTCTTCATCCTATTCATCTTCATTCTCTGTATCAGTAGTTCGCATATGAAATTCCATCCCTCGCATTGTCGGAGGCTGTCGAACGCTTGGAGAATTTAAGAGAGAAGTCAGTAGCTTAATTCTAAATAATGTACTTTAAATTTATATTAGGAATGTATCTAACTTTTAGTGTTTAGGCTTTTATGTTAATAGTAATTTTTTGTTTTTGTAATTAGTTTCAAGTAATTGTATTAGGAGTGTAGTATTTAAGTTAGCATGTATTTTAATAGTATTTTAGTTTATTGTATTTAAGTTTTAAATAGTTAAATTATGTATTTGTTATATTGTGTTTGACTGGTGGAGCGGAAGAGAAGGCCTAATGGCCTTAGCTATACCAGCTTAAATAAACAGAATAAACAGAAAAATAGGTTCAACTATAGGTAAACAAATCTGATGTGAAACAGATTCCTTCTTCTAAAACTAAAACTAAACTCCCTGGCGCTAAATTCCTGAAGGAACAAGGCCTACCGCAGCGTCATCTACCATAGGCAGATGGCTGGATTGGGGGCATGTGGTCAGCATGCCGACACTCACGGCCATTAATGGTGGTTTCCATGACCGGAGCCGATTATCTATCAAGTAGCTCCTCAATTTGAATCACGAGGCCGAGTGGACCCCGTTCCAGACTCCCAAGCTCAGAAAAATCCGAGGAGGCACCGGAGATCGAACCCGGGCCTACGGATCTGTAGTCAGCGATGCTAGCCACCGATGCCTTCTCTACCCTTATATATTGCAGTGTACAGTACACGGCAGTATTGTGCATTCAGTTGTCTGGGGCTCATTCAAAGTAGCATAATTCACGATTAAAACCTATGTTTGTGTATGAAATAAGTCGCTTATAACTACCCTTCAGAGAATTTAGTAGATTTTCAAATAAAAGTTAAAGTTCTTAGTATAATATAATATAATCCAATATATATATATATATATATATATATATATATATATATATATATATATAATGCAATTCCTTTGGAAATTTAAAAAAATCGTTACAGCCGTTTTCGGGAAAATCAAGAAAAATTAAATTTTCTTCATGCATTAAAAAATAAGAGAACGCTAATCTTCGTGAGGCATCCCCAAAAGATACCTAACCCAAATACAACAATTTGTTGTTATAAGAATTTTCGTTCTGGAGCTATGCTGTTCACACAGACACACACACAGACATGTTTCTCAATTTTATTTATTTATTTTTATTCAAGAGACTTCAAAATGTATATGTTGAAAACTCGGGATGCAGTCAGCTAAAATGTGACAAAAAATCCACCTTATGCCTTCGTTAATATATTAACTAGAGTATAAGGTGATTTTTTTTTTTTTCATTAAATCGGGATGTAGTACAAATATTTCCTTTACCTATAGGCCTACTAGCAAAAATATACAATTTCTTCCTTTCATAATATCCAGATCTAGAAAACAAATCTATAGCCAAAATCACAAATAAAGAAATTTTAGAATCAGTAAATCATGTTAATTATGCTCATTAGGAAACCAAGTATTTAAGTTCACGATCAATTATTTTCAAGTCATTTTAATCTTAAATTAAGTATTAATAGGTCTACTACACCTACGGCTGCAAAGCAAGGCGCCCTAAAGATGATATAAAAGTATCGAATGGACTAGGCACAAAATAAAAGTTGCTGATCTGACGGTATCAATTATCATCCATTTTATTTTATTTTACCTATCTCAATAAAATGCGTTAATCTTAGTCTAGAAAAGCATAAAATTATATATATATTTTAAACAATAAATTTACTAATATTTTTATGATGCAAAGAAGGAAAAGCGAGTAGACTAGTTTTCTTTGAACACGTACCTTCCTGTACAGATATTCGCGCACTAGAGCAGCTGCAATGTTCTGGATGTGGACGTGAGATGACATCCCCAGCCCTGCAACACATCCTTATCATCATCATCATCATCATTGTTATTACTATTATTATTATTATTATTATTATTATTATTATTATTATTATTATTATTATTGCTGCTGTTGTAAGGTTGTCTTTATTATTCACTGTACTGGGTATATCCAAATCCAAACTCTGAAGTCACGTGCTAGTCAAATGGATTTCATAGACCAGAAATCTCCTGTTGTTATTATTATTATTATTATTATTATTATTATTATTATTATTATTTTATTATAGCTAATTTCTACCATACCATACCATATTAGGAAAGTCAACCAACTAACAAGTTAACTAACTCACCAACTGCATTGGTGCTACATCCCAAGGTAATGCATGTCCTACCATCCAACAGCTTCATCATCTACCTCCATCTTTCAACTCCATTGGTAGATTGTAGCTCATCAGCTGCCTTTACTAAGCTATTGCAACCTGTTCCTGAACTCCTCACCTCGAAAACCCCTAGAAGCTATCGGGGATCGAACCCGAGCCTGCAAAACCGTAGTCAGGAATGCTAACCATCAGACCACGCAGGCGATCAATGATCACATGGGGAAGATAATAATAATTATAATCAATATATAATCAAATATAATTATTAGTCAAGATTATGTTATTTTATTTATAAACATAGTTAAAATAATAAATATAGTTATAAAGGCTTAATTTCCTCCGGAAGAGAAAAAATGTAAAAGTGCAATAATTTTTATGAAATGTGAGAAAATATAGATCGACGAAATAGGGCACGTAGAACTGGTTTAAATTTGGCGGAGTTTCTGTATTGACGTCATTTATGTGCATCTACTTTTAGCGATAGTCAATTTCCTTGTCGAATCTAGCGGTTGTTTTCTTAGCAGCTAGAAGCAAGCTTAGGGAGGAGGGATTCCGCCTTCCAACAGGAATGTAATTTAATAACTAAAATTGTACCAACTAAATATTATTTTAGCGTATTTTTCTTTCAACTAATTATTAATAGGAAATATTTTCGACATACCTATTACAATATCCGGAAGAGAAAAAATGTAAAAGTGCAATAATTTTTATGAAATGTGAGAAAATATAGATCGACGAAATAGGGCACGTAGAACTGGTTTAAATTTGGCGGAGTTTCTGTATTGACGTCATTTATGTGCATCTACTTTTAGCGATAGTCAATTTCCTTGTCGAATCTAGCGGTTGTTTTCTTAGCAGCTAGAAGCAAGCTTAGGGAGGAGGGATTCCGCCTTCCAACAGGAATGTAATTTAATAACTAAAATTGTACCAACTAAATATTATTTTAGCGTATTTTTCTTTCAACTAATTATTAATAGGAAATATTTTCGACATACCTATTACAATATCTGACGGCCTGACGTCCCGACGGCAGCTAAAGACAGTGTCGCCAACGCATGGAAGAAAATTCCACTAGATCGGAAATAAAGCCACTGGAATGTGCTAAAAATTCGCACGTCATCTGTTTCTATGATGTCACTGCCCACTGGTGGGTCGTTATTGAAGTTGGTGCTATTTGGACGGTGCGGCGAGAAGTATAGGGTGAAACAGTATTTACTTTCACACATTTTGTTGCTGAATCTTTTAGTTGTTGGTCTTTAGTAGCGAGCTCACCTTAACTATGGGAATCGCAAGCATAACAGCATAAAGACTGATGTTAGAACTTTGACAAGCACTTTCGACAAATAAGCCCCTGTCTGGTCAGTGTTCAACATGGCTTCATCGAATAGGGGCATACAGATAGGATCAGCGTGGTTTCAACGAAAAATCAACCTTAGGCCGCAGCATAGAGGAATACATTTAGTAACAGAAGAAATTCTTAGGCAAATGCCTGAAATATGTCAATTTTCAGTCGGATTATTTCATGTACAGAGTAAGTATTCAATATTTCTTCCGGTGTGAGCATGATTCTTTTTGAATATCTTGAATAGGTTAGCCGTTCCTTACATTCTTAGTTGAAGTTGAATTTTGTCGCTCTGACTGTTAGACTGATTTAGAAACATTCTAATGTCGTAGCTATATTTACAATTATATATTTCAATAGTTAGGCTTAGTTGAATTTTAAATGTCCTCACTAGATTAAGTTGTATTGTAGTTGTACTTCAGTTATATGAATGTAACTTAACCTTAGCCAACCCCTAACCAGAGATGTAACTCAATCTACCTATTCTGATACTTCGTGCAGATGTAGGTTGCTTAACCTCACTCTTGTTTGTAAATGATGGTTGCTATTGCTTACCGAACACTGAATTTTTGGTGTACTTAGTTCATCATCATCCAAATAAGAGCTGGTACCGCAGTTGCAAGGTACTAAGTCACTATATAGAGTTAACTGTTGTCTTGTGATCGCTGTCATTGATTGTCAAAGAAATGGGTTAATATCAAATATGGTTTTAATTTCTGTCTTAAGGTACCGTATCTGGGCCTGCATAAAAAAATTTGCCGATAAGAACAGAGTCAACAGCAGGCCCAATTTTTCACGTCCGAGTACTGTAACAATGAATGGTATTCAGTACTAATGGTGTTTAGGATTTTATTTGGGGGTTATGTAGACATCGATTCGTTTCTTTTATACGTATCGCTAAACTTGAGAATAAGGTGACTGGGTCATTCCATGTCAAATCAACACACCCATTTAACCTCACCATCTCAGAATTGGATGAAATTTTGTGGAGACATAGTTTTCATGTATGTTAAGAGAAATACAAACTTTTATTGAAATATTTCAACCCATTTTGAAAATACAGCCATGTAAAGTATTTAAAAAATTGCAAAAATTGCATGAACAATGTATCTTTCAACTGATGTAGCAACTTTCCTAATTAACCCACAGAGTTGGGTATGGTGTCAGTTTTTAGAATTTTTTACAAGCTTTCCAATGATATGTAACACATAATAGTTCTAATGAAATTCGTTTTTCAAAATATAAAGTGAAAATGTTTATTTTGAATTTTGAAAAAAGTTCATTTTTCAAAATTTTCAAAATTTTCTAGGAAATAGGTTATACCAATGTTAAATGATGTACCAAGTTTGAGGGTGGGATATGAATGGGTTCATAGTTAGAAAATTAAAACATTATCACTTTTGAAAAAAATCAGGCCATATTAACTTATATGCCCCAATGGAAAGCATAATAAAATAATTGTAAAAGGTAAAGTGATCCCTATACAGGCCATGGAGGCCCAGAGGGTTCCAGGAGGTTGAGGCTCCCAGATTTTGGACATTCGGCACATGAAGGTGGTAAGGTTGTCAGCCTTACGCACCGGCCGCCTTACCCCCAGGATTGCTCCTGGTACTCATTTCTGTTAGAGGCTGAGTCGACCCCAGGGCCATAGTGCCACCAGAAGGATTAGGCCAATTGAAAAATCTCAATGACCTCATCGGGAATCAAACCCGCGACCTTCCGGTTTGTAGCGCAGCGCCTCAACCACTACGCTACGGCGTACCCCAAAATAATTGTAGTATGTTTTATAATTTCTTCCTTAGAACCAATGTAATTATGTCACCCCTTGAATGAGCTTTGCTCTTTGGGGTTGTATTATATTATATATATATAATAAATAAAAATAAATAAACTTAAACTTAAAAAAAATTCAATAAATAAATTGAAATAAGGGAAATAACACTCAGATGCTTGACATCTTGTTGTTCAATGGAAATACTTGTTTAATGCCTTATTGGTTTGCAAAGTGTCATTTTCGGATAGCACATAATTCCTTCCAGTCGGTGTCACAGGGTTTACTGTACATAATACATCTGTGAGAGGTATCCATCTTTAACACCTGGCATCACTCTGCTAATTTCGTCACTTTCATAAAATAAATGTACAGCTTCAATCACATTTACTGAAAGGCTCTTACCAGGTATTTGGTTGGGGCTTTCCAAGATTCCCTTTTCTCTTAAAAGTTTTTTTGATTCACGTACCATGTAATTTGGAGCATTAAATTCATGCATGATTTTTCTTACTCCCCACTTTTCTGGTAGGCAGGTTAAAATCATAAGTTTCTTGGTCCTACTAGTAGTTTTAACTCAAAAAATTAGCTTTAAGATTTTGCAAAACTGATTCATCTAGATCCTCATCATCATGTTCAGAAGAATCTTCCACTGTCACAAAAAGTTTTCTTTTCATTACTGAGTCGGTTTTTTTTACTTTTCTGGTTGCATAACTTTTAGACTTGATTTTCCTTTTATTAATAAGAGATTCCCCCAGCCCCTGCAATGAAGTGTTTAGTGCCTCGATCACCTCTGATTGTGCAGAAAATATTGGATCTTTATCACAATCTGAGCTCGATTCTTGATTTTGATGATAAGTGGAAGCATTTCGATTATTTGTTATTTCTTTTCTACAACTATCACAAATTTTTGCTGTTTTTGGCAAATTAGGATACAAACTGCACATCCATTATTAACTTTCCTTAATTTTTTCCCATCCCTAATAGTATGATTATTTTTTCTCAACGGATTAAAACACTGAAATTTCAATACTGTTACACTATGAGCCATATTGTACTTAAAACTGCACTTTTTTCACTGATTGTATACATTATAGGTAGCCTAATTAGATATATAAAATATGAATGATTTTAAACACACTAATTATACCACTTCTGAAACACAACACAACTCCAGTTTCAGACTGCCCAAGCAAAAGAACTGCAATATTATAGGCCTGTCTGAACTTGTCTGGAGCCTGTAAAGACATGTAGACAAGGGTTGCCAACCATAAATAATATTAGTAAGAGTTTAAAAAAGAGGTCTGTGACAATCATAACTTGAAAAGGAAATGAACAAAACCTTTATCTCACGCCTCCAATGAAATTTCCATACTACAGGGGAAATCAACTTTTGTTTTATATTATTTCAACTATGAACCCATTCCCATCCCATCCTCAAACTTGGTGCATCATTTAACATTGATATAACCTATTTCCTAGGAAATTTTGAGAATTTTAAAAAATGTACTTTTTTCAAAATCAAAATTTTCACTTTGAATTTTGAAAAACAATTTTCATTAGAACTATTATGTGTTACATATCATTGGAAAGCTTGTAAAAAATGACACCTTACCCAACCCTATGGGATAATTAGGAGAGTTGCTACATCAGTTGAAAGATACGTTGTTCATGCAATTTTTGTAATTTTTTTTATACTTTACATGGCTGTATTTTCAAACTGGGTTGAAATATTTCAATAAAAGTTTGCATTTCTCTTAATATACATGAAAACTACCTCTCCACAAAATTTCATCCAAATCTGAGATGGTGAGGTTAAATTTTCATCAAAAGTGTGTTGATTTGACATGGAATGACCCGACTGCCGTCTCAGCCGGGCCGTACCGAGTGGGACCAAGTTTACAATGTCGCAAATATTACAAACATGACTACATGCCGATTGAATTCAGAAGATAAACGGCGGTTGTAACTGTTTTATGAAAGATGTGGAAGGTAAAAAAGTTTCTACATTACCGGTAAGGCAAGTAGTGACAGCTAAATTCTACGTCAGTGACAGGTTATGTTGTTTAGGAATGTTTAGGAGCAGTATTCTGAATAGCGTAAAAAAAAGATGGGGAAAAAATAATTTTATGCCAAGTAAGTACTAGGCTTCTCCCACCAACTCTCTAATGGGACCCACCTGGGAAGGTTTCGTCGCAGAAGAGATTCAATGTGAGACATAATAAACCTTGCTCTATATTGCTCCTAAACTAACATAAACGTTCCTTAACCTAACAAAACGGCGGAGCTTTGCTGGTGCGTGGCATAAATCTATCTTTTACCAAAAAGTTTCTACATTAAGGCAAGTAGTGACAGCTAAATTCTAGGTCAGTGACATGTTATGTTAGTTTAGAAACAATATACTGAGTAGCATGGGGTTTATTGTGTCTCACATTGAATTTCTTTTGCGATGGAAAATTTTACCCTTGCACAAGTCGTTCCTCTGTGTGGCTCGGACGGACACAGTCACTACTGGCTGAGCATATCTCACTGTTTGCTGGCTACTCTATTCTGAAGGAGTTCCATACGTATTTGAAGTTTGATAATATTTCTAGAAGCACTTTACATCTTCTGTGTCGTGATTATTGCCAACATAAAAGACAAGCTAGCATCGAATCAGTAAATATGCAGTTTTCTGTCAGCTGAACTGGATCTTCGTGAGCTAACTTGCTCAATATTATTGTACAGACACAATATTAATAGAAGTTACAAGTTGGTTATCAAGCGAAAAGGGGATTTTTAGAAAACATGAAAAAGGTCATATTTGAGGTTGTAATGTTCTTTAGGACCTACTGGTATAGAATTCTTATGTTAACTCACTTTGTTCTTAAACATATGCAAAATGGAAGAGAACTCTTGACAAAGTGAGCATTTATGTATACCATAACCTAAATTGGCGTAACTTGTACTAGTTACAGCAGGTGGTCATGACATGGGGAACGGCATGCAGAATTGATCTCATCGTGAAACATTGTAGGCAATCTGATTTTACTGAGGTGGTTATGGTGTTGTCAATGCACCATCAAACTGCCAGGCATTAAACTATGAGACTTAGTATTGGTTCTAACTAGGGTGGCCACTTCCAAAGTTTGAAAATGGAGGACATGTTAAATTTTGACTCCTCTAAATTTCATGCGTTTTTTCTTACATTCATTTTTACCTCTCAGCCCACCTTAAATTGCTTCAGACAAAACAGCAGAGGTTTCAACATTTATGAACCTAAAAGGAACTTAGAGAATCTAACATAATATTTAAACTCGTTTTCCGTGTACATCCAACACCCCCTATTTACAAGACAGTATCAACTTTTATAGTTGAATGGTTCAAAGCCATAGTTGGCCATGTGCCATTTTTCAGATCTAGGAGAAACCAAAGAGTAAAGTTCAATGAATAGCACACTTTAATTACTTATAAATAAGTATTGCAATACCTGCACAATATTACTTAAATGAGAGGCCCATTGGACATGGACCATATCACTAAAAAATAGATGCACAGTTCAAAACACTACCGCAAAGTGTTACTGCCTCATTTTTGCTGTTGGAGAAAGCCCACTTTGGATCTGAGCCCTTCAATTGTGAAATTGATACTGAAGGTGGCCTGGCTCGGTTTGCCATAGCAAAGTGGGGGGGAAGTGGAATGAATGATGTGGACGAATCGCACTATGTGGGGTTTTCTTTGGGCTAGGGAACTCGAATCTGAGATGATTTTTCCCCGGGAATCGCACTTTAGTCGTGAAATGCAAATTGAAACTGGGATTTTAGTTTTTTTTAATCATCAATCATTTCATTTCGAATATGTTTGTCCATACGGTAAAACAAGATTCGTTCTATTCATTTAATTATTTATATTTATTGTGTAAAACAATATAATTAAGAACAAAATTATGTAATTCATGAACTTATGTAAAAACGATATATAAGTGTTAATAAATATTATGTTTTAATTATTTTCTGTCAAATAAATTATATAAATAAAACATCTAGCAGCATGAGTAAATGCTGAATCTTTTAGTTGTTGGTCTTTAGTAGCGAGCTCACCTTAACTATGGGAATCGCAAGCATAACAGCATAAAGACGGGCGGCTGCGGGCACTTGATAGTTCTTAATAATTACGAAGATCTGACAATGTGAATGCCTTTTCTTATTTGCATTCTTTCCTAACAGTGTTCATATATGGCACGTAAGCCTACATGGCTGAACATTTTGGTGATTTGTTGAAAATTTTGAGCTTTGTTTTAAGCAGCTCTACTTGTGGACGGTACTTATGGTTCAACTTCAAAAAGGAGGACAAATTAATGTCCGGCATGAGTTGGTGATGGCAGACAATTAGCTCAAAATCCGGACTTTCTGGCACAGTACCGGACGTATGACCACCCGGCAAAGTCGCAATGTAGGGGGGCCCATCTCGTGATGTGCCCAGGTTTCCGCGGACGGGTGATGTTTTTTGTTTCTTAGCGAGGCAGATGCATGATGCTTCTTGTACATTGCTTATGAACAGTGATATTAATTTAGTAGGGCATTCTAAATTCTCCTGAAATTCTAGTTTAGTGGCAGTTAGGTTAGGAACGGTGCTACTAATTAGTGACAGGTTCTGTTAGGCTATGAACGGTGATATTAATTTAGTAGGGCATTCTAAATTCTGTAAAAGGCGAGATTTGTTGTATTAGTGAACCTGTTTCCCAGAATTAAACGTGTTCAGCTGGTGTGACGTCACACTTCTAACGTCCAATCACGAGTTTCTTCATATAAAATATGGTGGAATTCAGGCTAATTTTCGCTAGATCACATTATAAAGAAAAGTGTAACGTTTAGGGTGGGTGGGTTGGACCAAATCATTCGTCGAGGCAACATCTCCTCTCCAGAGATCTGTCTATAACAAAACACTTGTGATATTGAGTGTTTTATGAGGAGAAAGTTGGTTTTCTAAGTGGGCCCCCCTACAATGCGACTTGACCGGCCACCCTAGTTCTAACTGCCTCAGAGTACCAGGTTTTTTTTATTGCGGAAAATGCACAACTGTTGAAAAATATTCGTAAGGACAGAGTTATACCTTTCAAGTGATAGTAATATGCATAATTTGTAGGCATATGATATTTGTCTTAAAAGCCATTGAAGAGTGTTTTGGCAGCGAGCAAGGCCTTCATTAAAATACACTGGCCAAGTGGAATCACGATTTAAGCAAATCTTTCAGGACAGCAGGACATTTTGCAAAAAAAGTGGGATTGCCTTGAAAAAAGTGGAGTAAGTGGACACCCTACTATAGACCAAGGTATTCTGGAACATCTGAATAGGAATTAAGTTGCCTATTGCTGCAATTTATTTTACAAGAGTCTAATCATTCCATTCATAAATATTTACAGAGTTATTGAAGTTAAATGTTTAAATTTCATGGAACTATTTTATTTATTACTGTATTTTACGGACACGAGACGCTCTGGACCATAAGACGCACCTTAATTTTAGGATGGAAATTTAATGTGATTCTAAACTAAATATTTCAAAGGGGATAATATACTTCATTGCATAAACAAATTATAACCTTGTAGAATGGAATTGGTGTAAATCACTTCTAACTTAAAATTTGCATTGTATGAAAATCTCTTCTGTTCAGGTGGCATCGCGTAAATTTTAACAATTGAACTGATTTCTCATAAAAGACTGAAAATACTTTTACACCCTCTAACCCTAAATTCAGCATACAATAAGTGTAATGGGACAATGCTGTTTAGAGGTAATTGCCTTCATTTAAACCACCTGGCGAGACAACTCCTTTCGTATAAAAGAACTTGACGTTCCTTTATTTTCGCATTGCATACCTGGACTGCAGCTACCCTTACTTTACGACTGTGACAAGTGTACTGAAGTACAGTCTGTACCAAAATATGTAACTATCTTATCATTTGCAACGCCTTGTTTATAACTATGGAATACCGACAATATTTACCATAATTTTAATTATTTTTTATTGTACTTCGGGACATTAGATGCACCCAACATTCAAGGCTCTGTTTTCAAAGTAAAAATATGTGTCTTATGATCCGTAAAATACACTATATTGGAATTAATGGATTATCCCTATTTGATTCTGCTATACTTGAATTGCATGGCTGATGTACTGATTACAGCAAGTAGGGCCACATGAAGACAGTTGACTCTGAACTGACCTTCACCTTGCAAGGTAACACTAACATCATGATGACTGGACAGTTATTACAATGCTATACAGTCAAACCTCTGTATAGCGATCTTTGTGAGCCCTAGCATATTGTATCATTACATGAGGGTTATTGTTATACTGAGGGGCAGTTATACACCATGGCATGTAGAATACTTTGTGATCTACAGCACAATTCAAGGAAAAGATGTGAAAAGAAACAAACAATTATAATTCATCACAAATCCAAATCTTAAAAAGAACACTAAACCTCCTGATTCTCAATTCTCAATACTAGATTCGTCCACTAAAGCCTTATTTTGGTACTTGATACTTTAATACCTTTCCTGGGTTCAGGACTGGGTGTGTGTGTCGTCCTTAGGTTTAAGGGTTAGTTTAGGGACTGATGCAGCCCAGAAAAAAATCCGCTGAGTATATCCCCTTAAAGGATCACCAGGGGTTGCTCGCATCCCAATGGAACTTCCATTCATCACTGCTCGGAGGCAGGATACACACTTAGTGAAATCCACTCATTCACTGACTGATGTAAAGAGAAGTCTTTGTTGGAAGTATAGGAGGAGAGGGGAAGCTTTAAGTGCATTTGTGCCAACTGTGGAAAAGAAAACTGAATCGTGTGGGGGTGACGAGTTACCTCGAGGAGTAGTCTAGGGGTAGGGTATGCATATCTAGTAGAGCTGTAGCCATATAATTCTGCCACGGTGTACAAACCAAATTACATGAAGACCATGAAGTCACGCCTACTTCCCAACACGTCATCATTCTTGTCCCTGCCATCCTGGTTTTTATTGATTATTACCACGTGTTTCAACAGGGAATCACAGTCTAGGGATATCTCACTCGAAGCAGACTTATTGAGTATAGGTGTTTCTTTTGTTGGTATCAATGGATTAGTGTTAGTAAATGTTTCTACCTATGTTAGTATGAATATATGTTAATTTAAAAATACAGTAACTCCGTCTTATCAATATTAAAGTTCTTAAAATGTGGAAATAGATATTTTTCAATCAACTTATGGTCATCCTCAGTGATAACTAGTGGTTGTTCGACCACAAGTTGGTCGAAATATATCTGACTAGCTTAAAAGGCCCGGCATCGCCCAGGTTTTGTATTTTGTAATTCAAAATTAACTATTGAAGGACTTTCGATTTTAAAATTCTAGGTCCTTTTACAGGTATTTAGAATTTGAAATGAGGAAAAATGACTTATCTCACTCAAACTATTCCCTCTGAAAACGCTTCATATAGCTTTTTATGGCTCATAGAGGAAGTAGAATTTTGCATCCCATCGCTTGTACAGTACACAGCAAGCCTGGTAGGGGTTCAAATATGAAGAAACAGAAATTCTTTGCAGAATATTTTATTTCTCTCTCTCTCTCTCTCTCTCTCTCTCTCTCTCTCTCTCTCTCTCTCTCTCTCTCTCTCTCTCATGTTACCATAAAACCGTTTTGGGGATGAAATTAAACAGAAATGCAATATTACTTTCATACTTCCCTCCCCAAAAACCTGTGATATAATAATATACATATTACCATACCTCGTACTGTTTTCTCTATGTCCAGGGTAGAGAAAGTTATGTGACTGCATTATTTTTGTGGATTTCATTCTTCAATATTTATTTATAACATGAATTATAAATTGATAGCTTTTCTAAATTTTCAATATCCTGTTTCATTTATTTCCAAACCCATCTGAGACCACTGGCAACAATATGTTATGTGAACTGTGATTGGATTTGATAATTCTGTTTAAAAAGGGATTAAGTATTCTCAAAAACATTTGATTTTTGGCATTTAAAATAAAAATTTTACAAAATCCTTTATAGTGAGCACTTACATTATGAAACAAAGGTACTGTCAAAATTCCAAGTCTCTACCTATTATAGTTTAGGCTTTACGTTGATTCTCTGTCAGTCAGTCAGGACAAAGCCTTTTATATATATAGAGATTTCCACATTTTAAGGTCTTTGGTGGAGTTACTGCATTTTAAAATTTAAATAAGTCAAAAAGTGACTCTGTTTTATGAACATTTGAATGTATGTAATGAAAGTTTCTTTAGAGCATAATAAAACTGTTGTTGTCAGCTGGCAAGAAACCTCGGACGTAAGATGTCTCTAGTACACTGAAATTGACAAACTCCGTGACATTTCACTGCATAGCTCCACCTCTTAGTCGTCCCACACATATCGCGGCAGAATTATTTGGCTTCAGCTCTACTCTCCTTGTTTTCAATAGAGGATCGTAACGCGTCTAGGAGATGCTGTGGTTATTAAGGTTGTACAGATGAGGGCAGGTTGGGGTTGGCTAATGCAGAGGTTGGCTATGTGAATGGTAAGCTATACTTGTATCCCTTCTTAGACTAGTAAGCCTGTTCTCAAGTTGGTTGGCAAACCTGCATTCCTTTCAGTAGAAGTAAGCCCTATGTAAAACTTCTAAGAGATGTAGGTGAGAAAAATACTATTGTAAATTCGGGTTATTTATAGAGCGAAAGTAAAGAGAAACCATGGAGCACACCAGGCAAATATTCCTGCATGTGGTCCTATGAAGCTACTGATGTTTTTGGAATGTTTAACATTTGAGTTGAAATGAGTGTTCAGGATGAGTGAATTGATTCTCATTTCTGTTGAGTTTGAATTTTTTATTTATAAAAGGACTTAAGTTTAATCTTGAATACTAAATTTTTAGCAAAGGGAAGAAAACTGCTTACAGGCCAAATTTTTCAATTTAGCGTCAAATAAAGATTATATTTGAAGATATAAATAAATGAATAAGTACACGTAAATCTATGTGTACAGTCGGTCAAATAAAAAACGTCGGGACTCGTATGCAGTTAAATTAAAGTTTTAACGCATTAGTTCACAAGTTTCCTATAAAAAACATAAAATACAGCTCATATTCGGAACATACGAGGCCATGCGACAGGAGGGTTAAAAATGAATAACGAGGGGAAAAATGAACAACGCAGAAAGCGCAACACACGATATTCAACTTTATGTATTGTCATAATTCATTTTGCTTTGTGTCATTGCGCCAAATACAAATGCTAGCTTGAGAGAAAGTGTAGTTAGGGCTGTAATTGACCTGCATTTTTCGGCCTCTGAAGCAGTGAGAAGGTTCCATATTTATGAAAGAGCAGCTCAGAGGTGGGAACTTTACTATAATGTGACCGGAAGTTTTCATAGGAAAGATGGATCTGGCCGGCCGCGTATTTCTACGCTGGAGCAAGATGCTAGATTGGTCGCAGAAGTTGAGCGTAAGTTATTGATTTTGCACTACAAGTACCGGTATTATAAAATAAAATCTTTAAAAAATGCTCCTTGAATAAACATATTCCTCGCGAATTTATTCATTATTATTATTATAAGAACTTCCATGCAAGAATATGGCGGATTTGAGGCATATAGTCACAGTCTTCTATACATGTTTGTTTTGGAACAAAACTGACTAAATAATCAAGAAAATACATGGACAGACAAGAGGCAGGTGTGAACCTAACCTTAAGTCTTCCTGTACATGCGCATATGCTCGTTCGTGATACTCTATCAAAAATCGCCCGACGTTTTTTATTTGACCGACTGTACATTCAGATATTAACATTGATGCTGATTATATTTTTCTCAAGAAAAAAATCTAAATCTATAAACTTAAACCCTTTCAAAATTACCAAGTTTTTTGGGATAAACCATATTTTTTAGTTTGAAAGACATGATTTTTAACATTTTTTATGCAACTGGAACTCAAGTATTCATTTAAGTGTTGATTCCATTCCAGCCATTCCTTCCATTTAATAAGCAGTCTTGACTAATACAGACTCTGATTATTAGAGCCCAGTAGTTCAGGAATTAATTTTGTTTAAATAGGCAGGCAGAAGGTACTTAAAATACCGAAAATAGGCAGTAATATAATTAAAGTAGGCATTTATTAAAAGTCAAAACAGAGAGTGATCCACACTCTTGAACAATGAAAATAGCTATCTAAGATACTTGATAATTTATTTATCACATACAGTACTCACTTTTACTTTTCTTGATTTCAAGCGAGTAACGTTACGAGGTAAGTTTTCGATGGCTTGAAAACAAATGCATTTATAGGGAACAAGATCCTCAATAAATACAGTGAAACCTCGGCAAGATGCTCCTCAAGGGGCCGCATAAAAATAGCGTATTACACGGGACCGTGTATTACCGAGAGTGGGTCATTTTTAGAATTTAAGAACATTAACACAAAGATATGAATCAGAATAAACATTTGTTGAAACAAATTATGGATTAATACTGATACATAATGTTTGTGGAGAATTTATAATTCCTCCGATATCGAAAAAGCTTTCCTTTTTCACTTCTTTATTCATGTTGGCACTAACAAATCCTTTCGCACTTCTTCATAAGATCAAGCCTTCGCTGACAATCCAAATTAAAAGTGGCAGCAAGGAGGACCATGGAGGACTGAATCCGTTCTCTGAATAGTGTTTCAGGTACCCAAGATTTGCATTGCATTCTGATGTATCCACCAATCAAAGACTTTTGCAAGTCCTTAAATATGCAGGCGCTAATGGTAAATGTAGAAGTCCGAAAAATAATTTCTCAGTATCCTGGCATGATATTTTGGAATTTTCGGCAGACAAAAGAGTGTATTAAACGGGATGAGGAGCATTTATAGGGTTAACCCATTAAAGCTGGCTGGCAACTTAAGTTGCCATGAGTAATTTTGTTAATTTGAAGCCCATGTCCTGGTGTAGTGAAAACTCCTCTAAGAAAGGCTCAAAAGCTGCGTAATGTTTTAGATAACATTGATGACTTTGTGAAAAGTGCTGTTCGAGCAAAAGTTCATCAGTTCTTTTTTGATAACATACCTCCAAGTTTGGATAAACTTCACGAAGACTCCGGCTTACCTAATTTTAAAAGAACAACATTTTATAAGTTATTGTTGGACAATGGAATTTGCGAAAAGAAGTGAGGTTAATGTTATAGTAGATCATGATGATATTGTAGGCTATTTTGGAGATGAGCCAGATGATTCGGATTTGAGAGTTACGCCACTGCCGGAGAACTCTGAGTAAATAGGGGCCTAATTATTTTTATATATATTAATGTAGCACTCATTTTCAGCGTGAACGAAATAAGTAATAAATAAGTCTATTTTTAACGCTGAGAGTAGCCCTCGTGGACAGATTATTATGGAAGGAGACAGGTCTTACTAGAAATTTTTCGTTGGCCGTGGCAAGGAGATGACTGAAGTACTACATGACCAATCAAATACCGTTAAGAGCGGAATGATACAAACTCAATGTTTATATGCACTTGCATTCTCAATACTAGTAAATACTAGTTTTGGCTCTTCAAGTTCAGTACAATTGGACAGCCCTGTTGTAAAGTTACTCTTTGTTAAATTCCTTGTCATTTTAGTCGATTTTCTCTTCTCAGTACTGGCACCAGTAGAAAATGAATTAAAATTAAATCCGGCACAAAATGGAGTCAGGTGTGGCTAGTAGTAGTAGTATTTCCTTTCACTGTTTGGTGGAGCATAGGGCATCAATGAGAGACCTCCGTCTGACTCGATTAGCAGCTGTAACTTTGGCTTCATTCCACATTCTTCCTACGCTCCCCAACTCCTCTCTTACATGAGAATATTATAGGAGAAAAATTCCTCCGATACTGGGACTTGAACCCAGGACCTTTGGCTATTCGCGCCAATGCTCTACCAACTGAGCTAAGCCGGAGTTCAATTCACAGCACCGGATGGAACCTCTCTCCTATGACAGTACTGCATATGACATAACTTGTCTGTCTGTGAGGTAGACCATTAGGGCAATCAGTCATAGGAGAGAGGTTCCATCCGGTGCTGTGAATTGAACTCCGGCTTAGCTCAGTTGGTAGAGCATTGGCGCGAAAGGTCCTGGGTTCAAGTCCCAGTATCGGAGGAATTTTTCTCCTATAATATTCTCATGTAATGTCCAACAGAGACAATAATCTGTGGTTCATGAAAGCTTATATATCTATCCTCTCTTACAGTTTTTCTCCATGACCCTTTTGGACGTCCTACTGATGGGATCCCTGGCGGTTCCAGTCTAAGGCTTGTCTTTCAATGGCCTCTGTTGGTTTCCTTAGAGAATGTCCTATCTACCTCCACTTAAGCCTTCTGATTTGCAATTGAATTGGTTCTTCATTTGCCATTCTTAAGTAAATTTCTATTACTAGTTATTACTGGCCAATAGATATTCAAAATTCCATGCAGGCACCTATTAATAAATGTTTGTAATTTGTTATTAATCACTTTACTTGATAGCCAGGTTTCGGAACCGTAAAGGAGGACCGCTTTGACATTGCTCTTAAATATTTTTAATTTAGTAACTTACTTCTAGATATGCATTTATTTCTCCAATCAGGATAAAGTTGAACAAATGTTACATTCGCTTTCTTAATTCTGTTCACTAAATCTTCTATGTTCCTCCAGTTTAAGTAACCATACTTCCCAAATAAGTAAATGTTTTAACAATCGGGTGTGGCTAGGTGACAATTTATGTTACTTTGTTGGATTGAGTTAGATCTTTGGTTGGGAACTAAGTTGTGAAAGCATTTAAAATGAAATGTTACAATTTATTTTCAGTACTCCACACTTCGGCTAGTTTAGCTCTCAATGAAAGTTGGGATCCCGACGTCAGGTAAATATGAACACTGTGATGTTAATGGAATTAGCAACTCAGTCATACTTGATGGTTATGTTTTAAATGCTAATTACTGCATTTTCAGCACATAACCTACTCACCACTTAGATCTTACCTGGGAAAACGGAATAAGTAACATGGTAATATTTGTACCGTATTTTGATGTGAGTTGTTTCCCAGGCATGGTCGCAGGTTATTTCTCTATTTATAGGGTCTAGCAATAGTTGTGTGTTGTTACAGTAGCTAGACTTAAGCAGGGAGCCAACCATTCTAGTTAGCAGTAGCATGGGGCTCAGGGTTCTCACTTCGTGGGCTATTATAGATATTTATTTATTAAGTTTCTTTTTAAAAGTATTTCTGTTCTTTAATTTTAGCCAAGTAGCTCATTTATTACCAGTGCCAGTGTAAAAGTGGACCATGAGGCACGTCCATAAAGTAAGTTTCCCTAGGGTTGTTTAACAGAAAATAAACAAAATTTCATGGACATATATTCCAACAGATACAGAAAGTGTTCAGCTATTTTTCAACATATCGCCACCGTAACTGAAACATTTGTCATACTGTGGAACCAACTTTTGAACACCTATCGTAGAAGTCTGCCGCCAGGGATTTGAACCACTGTGTGACAACCACTTTCACCTCTCTGTCATTCTCTGTCATTCCCTGTCATTTTGTGAGGTGTAGGGAAATATGGAAATTACTGGGAGCGAGGTCCAGGCTGTAGGGTGGATGTTTAAACACCTCCCAGCCAAACTTCTGCAGGAGACTTCCTAGGAGGTGTTTAAACTTCCACCCTATAGTCCGGACCTCTCTCTCAGTGATTTCCAACTTTTCCTACACCTAAAGAAATGACAGAGAACGAAAGAGGCAGAGATGGTTGTCACACAGTGGTTCAAATCCCAGGCGGCAGACTTCTACGACACAAGCATTAAAAAGTTGGTCACATGGTATGGAAAATGTCTCAATTCCGGTGGTGAATATGTTAAAAAACAGCTGAACACTTGCTGCTCCTGTTAGAATAGATGTCCGTGAAATTATGTTTTGTTTCTGTAAACAGCCGCAGTGAAACTTACTTTACATACTTACTTACTCGTATATATTTGAAATCAAATTTGTGTCTTTGAATTGAAAAATAATTTAAATAATTGATTGTGTCGCTTTCTCTGAAACTAAACACAATTGACCACTCCACAGCTTAACTCAAATCATCAAAGTTACCTCAGACCCTGTTGATGTAACTGAGTATGGGAGTGACGAAAAAGACGAAGTGACAAACAAATTATGGACTGCACCACCAATTGAACAGCAAAACATTCAGCATTTCTAGAAACATAATAATATAATTGATTACAAGTACGCTGATCCCCAAGTTGTTAACCGGATAGACCTTTACAATGTTTAATACATTCTATTTAGATAATTAAATTTTCAGGAGTGAAGAGAGATACCTTATATTTACGCAGATAAGACGATAGTTGAATTATAAAAAAAAGGCTCCCAAAATCCTGGGTCATCTTATAGGATGGATACAAAAAATTAGATGGAAGTTATGTAAATTAAAACCATTATAAAATTATGTATTCTGATGTCAAGATTATATTATGTTGATATATTAAGATGTTAGCTACCATTTGCAGGCAAATGTAAACTGCAAAATAACACAAATTTAATAAATAAAATCACAAATGCCATAATCTTCAAAATAAAACCTATTTTTGGTATTTTTTCATTTTTCCCTATGTGTACCACATGGCTCACACACGTTGCGTGTATTGTTCTGTTCCATTGTGGTGCAACTGTGCTCAGTGACTCCATTAAAAAAAGATTGAGGAAGCTTTGTTCCAGTAAGGGCAGCCATCCTATGGATTATAATAGTGTGATGGTTGGCAATATTTTTGCATCAAAACTTACTGAAGTTGTTTCATAAACATAATTTCATAGACCGTTCACCGTTGATCATTTGGGGATCGTCTTATAAGACAGATATATGCTAAAACTATAAAACTTTGTTGAAAATTTATACCTCGTCTTACCTGAAGATCGTCTTATCTGCTGAAATATATGGTAAGTAAATTAACCCTTCCCTGAACAAGACAACTGTTTCATTAAAATCAGTCCAAAAAGCCCAGCTTTCAATTATCCCCTTACTCTCATCATAATCACAGGTACCCACAGTTGATTAATCAAGTTTGATTCTAGTTAAAATCCTTTACCTAATCCACAACCGATGAAATTAAAACAAACCCAAGAATCAAACTTCTGATCTCAATCATGGCATAATGAAATAAAACAAAGCACCATTAAAATTTAAAGTTATATTTCACTGCACTCTACGTGAAGACCCCAGGTCGAAGATTTAAAATTAGGTGACAGTGTTGTTAACTATGGACTCTTTATTTAATATTTCATATTTTAATATACTAACGAGTGTATACATAGGACTTGAGGCTTTCCCGAGGTTGATAATAGATGATAGTCTCGCGGGCTTCCAGTCGGGTGAATATAAACTTGTTAGTACGTAGCTTTCGGCTGGTAAACGCTCTTGGAAGGAAGATACAAGTCCATTCACCCGACTGGAAGTTTGAGAATGTATACATGTACTGTTCTCTTTAGTAAATAAGTTTCACAAAGGTTATTACATAACTTGTAAGGGTTTAAGGTGTACATAGCATAACCCTCAACGAGAATCTGATATGGTATATGGTCC
Source organism: Ectobius pallidus (assembly GCA_964059195.1). Classification (NCBI taxonomy): domain Eukaryota; kingdom Metazoa; phylum Arthropoda; class Insecta; order Blattodea; family Ectobiidae; genus Ectobius; species Ectobius pallidus. Next base: position 7,692,165 of record CAXKWD010000002.1, read on the forward strand.
ATGTGTTGAGTGTTTATTTTTCAGTAGTAATGAAATTTTCTTCTAAATATGTTTGTTTTGTAGAAACTGTGTCTTTCAGTTTAAACAAATGAGACTATACTCTTACATTATATATAGATAAGTATTGCGTTAGCTGTAGACTGTGTGTACTGTAGAGGAGATAGATATAGTTTTAGTGCCCATAAGTTGAGAACCCTGGCTGATTGAACATGCTTTTAAGAGTAGGGTAGGAGTCGTACAACCTGAAGATGCTAGATCTAGGTGGCAGTAGTAATTCTCAATCTCATGGTGATAGCATGGACAGTGAATGCATGATGTATGATAGTAACATATCCAATTGTCGGTCTTAGAAGCCAATCAGGTACTTGCTCTTAACCTTTTGCTCCATTTCAGGGTGTCAAACTTCAGAAATGTGTTTATATTGTATAAGGAATGATATTGGTTGATATATTTTTTAATTTAAATTTCTACATACCTGTATAAAACACTCATACAAGGGTCATCCAGAGAGTAAGTTATGATCGCGGATAAAGAAAACAAAATCATCAATAATCAAAAAAATATTTATTGCAATATTTACAGAGATTTTCATTTTATGCCCCATCGGAGAAAAAAAAATAGCCCTCGTACATCCTGATTCATAATAATTGAAAGAAATGATAAATGTAAGGTACTGTATCAACAAATCATCTGTCTGGTCTGTGCATTAATCAAAACCGCATGTACAGATATATTAAATTTTTATGTGAGTGTTCAGTTATTAACACACTCTTGTTTATATGAAAGTAGCCTACTTCATTCCTATCCTCTATGGCTGCTCAAGATACAACACATTTCTGAAATTAGTCCTAACACCTCCATTCTTTGTTCATTTAAGTTTATTACCTTGATAAGTATTGTAAAAATAATAAATTTTAGTGATGTAATATTTTGGTTTTCCATGGAAAACTGAACTATTCCAGGTTTAATTTAACTGTCCATTCATAGGCTGCAATTCATCACTATACTGCCATAAGGACGTTTGTGCATTTCTACCAGAAGGTCGTATACACAACATACGACCTTTTGGTTTTGAAACTATTGGAAAAAATGACATACAACCATATGGAATACACATCTACATTAAGTGAGAGTGGTTTTCAACTTGCAACCTTTCGAGACAAGATAGTTAGCATATGTTTGAAATGAATGAGCACATAAACTCTTTTTCAGTGGAATCTCAACATATGCCCTTCTGGCAGTAAAGCGATAGACTGTCATCTTTGGTAGCATGACCAGATTTCAGGGTACTCCTATTTTTTAACACTTTATCCTATAAGTTCAGTAAGTTTCATGATTTCTGATTGAGCTCTGAAGGTATAATACACCAAACATCCACCAATTAGCTCCATCATTGAAAATATAATACGCTCTCAATAAATCTGAACAACATAATATGTTTTCTTGATGATAAAAAATCACAATTCTTTCATAATTATTTGTACAATGGTATAAAGTCACTGGTATTATTTAATATTTGCAGTAAAATACAATGAAAATAAAATTGTATAAACAGTTCACACAGTTGAGGTTTAGATGTAAGATGTTTGATCATTTTCTTGAGGTGACAGCATGTTTCAAGCCCAATGATTCATCTTGAGGTCTGTGGTAGTGACGGGCAGAATCAAATAGTTTTAAGAATCACTTTTTGAATTTAGTAATCTGCTCTCAAGTAATATAGAGAATTGAATGATTATTCAAATAAAAGTATCTAGATGGATGTGGGGTCCGAGAACTACTAAACCGACCAAGAAATCAAATCGTTATTGAAATGTACAACTCAGCAACTTCATGATACAAGATACACTGTGCACTACAAACCATAGGAATTAGTTTCATGCTGAGTTATCAGATATGAGAGTGGATCGAAAAGTAATGCACAGTAATTCTTTTTTTACAAAAGGTTTAATAGGTACAATTACTAACAAATGCACACATGAAGGGACATCTTTTGTCTATTTTCCTATATAGTCGCCAGGTTTGTCAACGCATTTCTCCCATTGTGATACCATTTTCAAAATACCCTGTTCTTAGAAGTCAGTTCGGTTGGAGTATAGCCAACTGACACATTGAAGATTCGTATAGTTAGTGCTCGCTGAGTGCCTAAGAACCTGACAAGGGCCAGCGAATGGTGACAAGCTTGGATCACCTATCGCATTACACTGCAGAAGGGAATATCATTCATGGTGGATGAAGCTGTGATGTAGAGGATTTTCTCGGGGATCCTGGCACCATGGGACTTTCATTTGTTTGGTCCCATGAAGAAATTCCTGGCCACTAAATGCTTTGCATCAGATGCAGAAGTAAAAATAGCAATCTGCAGATGGCTATACTCCAACCGAACGAACTTCTATGAACAGGGTATTTTGAAACTGGTATCATGATGGGAGAAATGTGTTGAGAAACTTGGCGACTATATAGAAAAATAGACAAAAGATGTCCCTTCATGTGTGCATTTGTTTGTAGTTGTACCTATTAAACTTTTTTTTAAATGAAAATTATTGTGCATTACTTTCGACCCACCCTCGTATTTCCATTCTACTACAAGCATTCACAGATAGAACCATAGATAAGTACTCTAGATCGTTTGAATTGGCAGTCTGGCAACACTGAACTGCCTGGAAAACTTATACCAAGTGTTGAAAGACAAAGTTAACCAAAGTGATATAACTGCACGGGCATGGCAGTCTTGTGTTTATTTGAGAGCTCCCATCACTAGCGGGTGCTTGTGACAACCACACACAGACCTTAAGATGAAACGTGTTCTCACCCAGTGCCTTAGGTGGTACGCGCCATAAATTCAATCAACAAGATTCCAGTTGGCCTTGTACTGAATTTCTTCCAATGGGTCTCAGTTCCAGCACCCTTTTCGTCATCCGATCTGAGCCAAGACTTCACTCAATGTTTTGGATTAAATTTTCCCAGTTGCGACTCAACGCTCTAGAAAAATCTGTTTTCCAGTTCATTGTATAGTCGCCTCACTCATAGCATTGACGGGTGGCTCGCTTTGTTTTCATATTACAATGCTTGTTGTTACTGTAAAAGGTTTTCTCAAAAGAAACCGCTGACCAAATTTGTGTTGCCAGTTCTCTCATTGCTCAATGCCATTGCCACAAGTGTTTTGCTGCATCTACTGTATATCTTCCTGCTCTCTCTTTTAACACTATGCAGTGTGCCAACTACACCAAGCGACTAGGTTGGGCGGCGACTTCTTTGATGTTAACTGTCAACGCAATGAGCGAGGCGACTATACCTACAAACTGCTTATGAAAAATCTTTCACATTCTGATGTAAAAATGGAAAGTGAATCAACTATCTGTTATAATTGTTTAAGGATTTTTGGCTTACAGTTTCTTTCCACATATTCCCTGAATGCTTGAATGTATTTCCTGTTGTTTTGAAGAGGGAAAACATCAGACAAATTGGAAATGCTTCTATCTCCACAAGTTGCATGAGGACTATAAGATAGAGATGGGTAAATTGTAAACAAGTCATTCATAATGAACAAATCATTGTATGTACACAAAATTGCAGATAGTCCTTTTTCCATTGTATGCAAGATAGAACTTCAAAACACAACACAGTTTAAAATTCACAATGGATGTCACATAACCTATTAAAACTCGACGTTTCGGCCCACCCACTAGGCCTTCATTTAGTGTTTCTGATGAAGGCCTAGTGGGTGAGCCGAAACGTCGAGTTTTAATCAGTGGCGTAGGAAGGGGGGTGCGGGCCGCCCCGGGTGCCATCACTCGGGGGGTGACAAAATAAAAATGTGTCTTTGTAAGTAAAAAATCGCTCAAGGGAATTTAAATAGAATAATAATATTATTAAAACAATTAAATAAGCTTAACTTTCTACAAGTCAACATGCGTATTGAAACTTCTTTTAGTTTTAAATTCAGTCAAGAAAGGTAATAAAACGCGGCTGAACTGGCCGCTGTGTTGATACGAACAATAATATTATGGTTAGGGGGAGGGGTTTTTATTTCTGCCGATGCTTGTCCCTGCAGTTTTATTAATTTAAATGAGACTTCAACAATCGGTGATATTTTATATCACTCAAGCTGCAACCAATTCTACCCGCTGCGGCAGTCATGACTTTGACGAAAATAAACTTCGAATGTGAGTTGACTCCGAATTCCCCTTCAATCTAGATTTTGAACTGGGATGTGCGCATATTTAAGAATAAATTATTAATAATACAGTTCCGTAAAATAATTAGATTACTTGTTTATGAAATTTATTAGGATCAACCTATAAAAAATTATGTATAAATTTAGGCTTGCCAGACGTCCCGGTTTCAGACAAAATCCCGGTGTCCGGGCCGGTTTACTTCACGTCCCGGTAAAAATTATATTTGATTTTCTAGATGACCAAAAAAGTCTAAAAATAATTAACTATGAAGGATTATTTAGGATAATTACTTTTTCATTTATTTCTGTACTGTATGAAAAGTGAAAACAGTGGAAGCAAGAAAAGACTACCAGAAATGTGATTATTTTATTGAAGAAAAATGGCTCAGGGTGTTTGGTCACTTCAAGGAGAATCACATAGCAGCCCCCAATCTGATCAAGATTGTTGAGTATGCCTTCTGCGTACCTGCGACATCAGCACCAGTTGAGAGAGTATTTTCTTTGATGAACAACGCATGGACTGATGATAGGGGTTTGATGAAGGAATCTACGGTTAAAGACTTGATGACATGTAAAATTAATATCGGATTAGCTTGTGAAGATTTTTACAACAAGATTAAAACAAAACAAAAAAACTTTCTAAAAAAAGTCCTAGCCAATGAAATGTACATGTAAATATTGTACAAATTTTTATTCCTCATTCAAAGTCTTTCTTCTTATTTAAGTAAATTTTAAATATTAACATGTTAGAAATAAAATGTTTAAATTTATATGCTTATGCTATTTATTATTACACCTGGTTTAGGTTCCTAATCAGTAACTATTTATTCATAGCATTGAGAATAAACTACCCTATAAAACATTCTAAAAACCCGCCAAGCGTGTGTACCCTTGAATATCCGCGACGCTGGGGGGCATTCCGGTGTCCCGGTTGAACATTTTAGAAATCTGGCAAGCCTATGTATAATTCACATAACTTCCTCTACCCAAATAAAAGTTAGCCTCCCCTTAAAAATAAGATAAAGTTGTCGCCAATCTTGGTGTCATATCCCCAAAAGGTACCTAACCCAAATACAAAATTTTGTTTTCGTACGATTCTCCGTTGCAAAGAGCGCGTATTCAGAGCGGGTGGCCTATAACTACCCTTCAGAGAATTATTTCGAAAAAGTGTTTCAAATAAAAGTTTTAGCTCTTAGTATAAGCAACCCCCGTGCAAAATTAAAAGAAAATCGTTAGAGCCGTTTTCGAGAAAACTTTCTTTATGTAAAAATAAGGAAAACTTGTCTCCAATCTCCGGTTCACATCTTGAAAGGTATCTGACATAAATACAAAATTTTGTCTTTTTATCAAAATTCATTTTTTTTAAAGTTCGAGATTTCGCTTGGAAAACAAAATATAAAAAAATCACTCAAAAAATAAAAATTTGCACAATTTCCGGAGTGTATTGTGGCCTAGATGTTCGCTTTATTAACGGTAACACCCTCAATCTGTCGCTCAGGAAAACAATGTATACCTGTCTGTCTATAACGTACTTTAGATTAATAATAATAATAATAATAATAGCATTTATTGTCGTTTAACAGTATAATGTACAATGTACAGCATAATGTGCTTGATATGTATGTCTTTCCTTAATCCTAACAAAATTGACTGAATTAGGTTAACTATGTCTTATATTCACCTTTGGTAGCACTGGTTACAACATGGCGATAACATGGTAACTCGAATCGCTTTATGGATGGTTGATTCATAGTATACCATGATTTCGGAGCTTAGTTTTGTTCTTATATAACAATGTAATTATTACTAATTTTGCATAATCCGTTGAGTTTACGACTTAGGCCTACATCAGATAAATTCGATGCAGCTGCATTTATCGACAAACTCTTAAACTCTCGTGGGATTACCTTTGACTATCCAAAAAATAACACTTGGAACTGTTCCAACTTTTAATAATTTAAATGGGGGGGGGGTGAAAAGAAATTTTCCGCACCGGGTACCACATAAGCTTGCTACGCCACTGGTTTTAATAGGTTATGTGACATCCATTGTGAATTTTGAACTGTGTTGTGTTTTGAAGTTTTAAATCATTGTATTAATGAAAAAATTGTGATTCAGTTAAAGAAATGAATCAAAACTAGTATTGTGAAATCTGTGATTCTTTTCACGAAATGAGTCGATTCCTCTGTGAATGAAACTAATATCTTATTCTTGGCGAACGATGATGTGTAACTCAGAAAAGCACCAAAAGATGGCTTCAGCTTATTTTGCACTGCCCACTGGTTGTGCTAATTGGTGATGCTTTGTGCAATATACCTTATCTTATGACTCAGACCTACATGTGATGAAGCTTAGTGCAGATCCCAGATGAGACTTCTCTCCATGTATTGTGTGATTGTGAACCTTTGTCCACAATCAGACATTTTCTCTTGGGCTCGGATAAGCTAAGATCACACGATATAAGATGAATGAATCCAAGATTAGTCCGGTCCTTCTTGAAGGCAACGGGACTTGGATAAATTTTCCAATAAAAGGGTCACAGTAGGCCCAATTATGTGGCCTACATGCATGGGACCGAAAGGGCTCAACCCATTTCTGTTCATTAATTCATTCATCCTATAACTCAAGAAAAGGCTTGGAAAATCTTATGTGCTAAATATCCTGTGAATGGGATTTCTGTAAAATTTACCATTCCTTTCAAGATTTCTAGTGTATAATAGAAATGAATGAATAGTTGCATAGTGGCGTAGTTATATCTCATTATCTTAGAGTAATGTCAATAACCTGTGTATATCGTGTGTCGGATATTACATTGGTTATTTGGCAACAACACTGTTCAAATACAAAGTAACACTCGCTTTGTTTTCTAGGGATGACATGGAAATGATGCTAAATAAAATAGTGCCTGAGGTAAGTTTAATCTTATTGGTTGAGAGGCAATGGGCTTACCTCCTGTCTCTCTGCCCTCTCTTGGAAAATAAGCATAACAAAAGTTTGTGTAGGTAACAGAAACCTCCACTTGGAGGCCCTGTGCCTCAACACTAGGGGAAATAGCTAACCAGAGAGAGAGTTTATTATAAGTGAACAGAGTTTTAGAATCCAGGTCTTGTTTTAAGGTCCAGAAACTGCTAACTGTGAACATAATTATAAAGTTATGTATATTGTTTTGCATATAAAAAATATGGAAATGAAATAGTTTGCTAGGATGATGTTAATGTGTGGTTTTATTGTGTTTTACAGGATTTGCCTTATAGACACGCTTGTGAAGGGCCTGACGACATGGTACGTACATACGTTGTGATATTTTAATTGTGTAATTGTATACAGTAGAACCCTGATAATTCGAGCTAATTGGGGCTGAGGCTACCTCGAATTACAAAAAACTTGGATTATTCGGAAACATCACTAAATCAATGGGTAAATCATAAATAAATGTTTAATAAGCACAATAATGGTTTAAAAATAAATAAACAATAGGCCTATAGTAGGCCTACATATCTTTAGTAGGCCTGTATGTATATTGGCAAACATTTTCAATTTGCTACATCGGTATCCTTTAAGGATTAAGTCATTGTCTGAGTCTTCATGGAGTGGAACGGGAAAGCGGCGCTACTACGAAAACACTTTTAATTACCATTAAAAGCCATGGGGTGATGACCACACGTCTCGTCCGATGAACGAAAAACCCTAAGTGGGACAGTTTTACCTACATTTTTGTACATGGAAAAATTGAAAGAAAGCTCAAAATGTAACACATTCGGAAGTGCGTAAAACTTACTTGCGGACATCGTACAAAAACGGGATTTTACTCTAGTTTTATGGAAATTTTAATTTTCTTAAGACCAGCTCGAATTACACGGAACCTCGAAATACCGGGGCTCGAATTACCGAGGCTCTACTGTAATTTTATATTATTTTTTATTTATCCGGTTTTACAATGTACTTCAAATTATATTTTCCGGTAACCCAAGATTACACCTATAATTTAATTTTCTTTCTCCATTTATGTCTATCTGTCCAAAAATTATCTTCAATATTTCTTCTTCTAATAGATGCCTGAATTCCTCATATCCATAAGGTCGGCGGTCTCCCTTTTTTCTTCCTTCCTAGTGGTTCCCATTTCATAATCCTCCGTGGTAGTCTCTCCTCGGACATCCTTTTTGTATGTCCATACCATAAGAGCTGTTTTTTTTTTCTTCTTCTTTCTTCTTCAGTTCAATTTTTTTTATTCATCCATTATATCAATACATGATATGGGATACGTCATACAATTCTAAAAGAATAATTTAACTTAATGATAATAAATAGACTTAATGAATATAATAAATACACATACAATTTACCCATCTAACAACTCAAATATTCATCTACAGAATAGTACGATTCATTACATAGGAGAGCAGATAATTGAGTCTTGAATTTGGTAAAATTTTCAATTTCTTTAATTTTGGTAGGTAATTTATTGAAAAGTTGTATTCCATTATGTGTGAGAGAATTTTCAAATAATTTTGTATTGTGACCGATTAAGGCTAAATTCGATTTTCCTCTTGTATTATGAGAATCTGTTACTGAATTTGTTTTGAATTTATTAATGAACGATTTTATTGCAAAATAACATAGAATATGTACAGTCGGTCAAATAAAAAACGTCGGAACTCGTATGCAGTTAAAATCAAAGTTTTAACGCATTAGTTCACAAGTTTCCTATATAAAACATAAAATACAGGTCATTTTCGGAACATATGAGGCCATGCGACAGGAGGGAAAAAAATGAACAACGAGGGAAAAATGAAAAACGCGGAAAGCGCAATACACGATATTCAACTTAATGTATTGTCATAATTCATTTTGCTTTGCCATCGCACCACATACAAATGCTAGCTTGAGAGAAAGTGTAGTTAGGGCTGTAATTGACCTGCATTTTTCGGCCTCTGAAGCAGCGAGAAGGTTCCATATTTCTTAAAGAGGTGGGTACTTCACTATAATGCGACCGGAAGTTTTCATAGGAATCGTGGATCTGGCCGGCGTATTTCGATGCTAGATTGGTGGCAGAAGTTGAACGTAAGTTATTGATTTTGCAATACAAGTACCGGTATTATAAAATAAAATCTTTAAAAAATGCTCCTTGAATAATCATATTCCTTGCGAATTTATAATTATTAATATTATAAGAATTTGCAACCAAGAATATGGTGGATGTGAGACATATAGCCACAGCCTTCTATACATGTTCATTTTGGAACAAAACTGACTAAATAATCAAGAAAATACATGGAGAGACAAGAGGCAGGTGTAAACCTAACCTTAAGTCTTCCTGTACATGCGCATATGCTCGTTCGTGATACTTAATCAAATACCGCCCGACGTTTTTTATTTGACCGACTGTACATACATGGTAACATCATTTCTTCTGCAAAATCAGTGATCCAATTTGTGACATCCTTTTTCTTCCTGATAATTTCATTTCTCACCCTTCCATGTCTAGATATCCCTGCAGACCAACTCCGAAAATCCATCTCAGTTGCCATTAAAATCTATTTATTAATTATTAACTGTCCATATTTCTGATCCATATGTCATAATGCTTCTGATAATTTTGATAATTGTATATCACATTATAATCCATTGAGTAGATACAGGATTGCAGCTGAGAGTGTTAATATAAAAAAAATCTTCTGAAAACATTTCTTTTTTACAAAGTGCATTTTGTAATCTACCTCTTCAATTGATAACTCAATGCATGGTAATTTCATAGAATGATCCTTTCAAGGTAAATCATATAGAAGTTTCTGTTCTTCTCCTCTTCCTAATTTTCTTCTCTTAATTCTATGTTAACTACCGTATTTTACGAACCATAAGACACACCTTAATTTTAGGATGGAAATTTAAAGGAAAAGAAATTCAATGTGATTCTAAAAGAAACATTTTAAAGAGAATAGGCTATATACTTCATTGCATAAACCAGCGGTTCCCTAACTTTTTTGTCCTGGGACCCACCTTCACCTAGAAATTTTTTCGCGACCCACTACTACATAACGATAACCAATATAGGCTATATAAAATACAGCACATGTTTTTCATATGCCTTTCAATTGTTTTATTGTTGTTAGTTTTAACCTTAAATCACTTATTCCTGTACTTGTTAAAAAAAGCCATAGTGGAAAAAGCCCTTTCACATAAGTATGTGGTCGTAAACCCCATCAGTTCTTTTAATGATAAGTTTTATGTTTTTATAAATAGATTTAGTTATTAAGTGCCAGTATGGTACTTTATGAGATTGTGTGGTGGACGAAAAAATGTCTGTCCGTCCGTGTGTCTGTACGCGCGATAACTCAAATACGCTTGATTAGATTTTAATGAAACTTGGTATATGCGTTTATAATGTCCATGGGAAGAACCCTATTGATATTGGACCAAATCGGTTGACCGGTACCGGAGTAAAACCCAATTTAGTGTCTATTTTAAAAGCGCCATAACTCAAATACACTATATCGGATTTTCATAAAACTTGGTATACGCATTTTTAATGTCCATGGGAAGATGTCTATTGATATTTGGTAGGCCGGTACCGGAATAATGCCCAATCTAGTGCCTTTTTATGGTATTATATAGCAAAAGGTGCGATAACTCAAATACGCTTCATCGGATTTTCATGAAAATTGGTATATGCATTTATAATGTTCGTGGCAAGAAGCCTACTTATTTTGGACCAAATCGGTTGACCGGTACCAGAGTAACAACTAATTAAAGTCACATTTTTTTAATCATGTCTATACTACAATGCCGCATCTTTAATCATTTGAGGGCTTTGTCTGTTTGTTTACTTCGCTGATGTAGTTACATGAATACTGTTATATACAGTAGGTGCATTACTGTGAAATAATTAGTGGAGTTATATGCTACTGAATTTTGTGAAATGTTGACATATTTTAAGAATTTCAAGTTGCAATGCATTTAGATTTGACAAGCAACACTATTCCTTCACATAAGCTAATGAAACTGCATCGTCAAATTGACTGAGTTAGCCGAATGGTAACGTCTTGGATTCAACAAAAGCATACTGGCACTTTGTTATATCAGTTTACCTGATTTTATTAATTTTATACTTGGTAGCAATAGAAGTTTCCTTCAGCTATGGAAGTTTTGTTTGGATTCTTTAAATTAAACACTCTTTCCTTATTTTGAAAACAAGTTTAATTTTTCCCTCCCTTTTCATGACCCACCGAAATTGCTCCTGCGACCCACCAATTGGTCGTGACCCATAGTTTGGGAACCACTGGCATAAACAATGGAATCAGTGTACCGGTAAATCACTTCTAACTTAAAATCTGCATTGTACAAAAATCTCTTCTCTTCTCTCTTCGCATAAATTTTAACAACTGAAATGATTTCTTATACAACACTGAAAATAATTTTACACCCTCGCCCCTTCATTTAAACCATCCAGTGGAGACAACTCCTTTTGTATTTCTTTTTGCATTGTATACCTGGCTTCCAACTACCCTTAATTTACGATTGTTACAAGTGCACTGCTGTACAGTCTGTGCTAAAATTTGTCTTTTACCATTTACAACACCTTGTGTATAGGCCTAACTATGGTATTCCGGCAATATTTATCATAATTTTAATTTTTTTAGTGTACTTCGGAAATTAGACGCACCCAACTTTTAAGGCTCTGTTTTCAAGGTAAAAAAGTGTCTTATGGTCTGTAAAATACAGTACGTTTTATTGTATGTACCGAGAAGTGCCGCTAAATTTTAGAGAACGGATGATGGCATTGTATCGAGGGTTGACTGTATATATATTAACTCGCTTTGCTTAACCCAGTGAGGTTCTTAGGAAAAGCTTTTTTTCTGAACTGACACCGTATCGAAAATAAGAGTCGGCCAGCTTTGTGGTTTTTTATTTGAACCAGGTACCTCCCAAATGCGTATTCAAGACGTTTATCATTTGAGTCACCTCGGTCAGTTTACGGAAATTGCTTTTATTGGTAGTGTGTCTAAAGATTTGTCAAAATGTATTGCAACTTCCAAAGCCCTGTATGAATACTGTAGGTAATATTGTCTACCGTTGCCATGGAAACCGAGCCCTTTTTCGGAAGTTTTTAGGGCTAAAAATTAAAAAAAATAAACTTTTTGGAATTTTCCTGTGGTTTACAGCCTAAAAGCTATATGTGTACCAAAATTCATGTTTCTAGTTCATCTGGAAGTGGGCAAACATTAATGTCAGTGAGTGAGTCAGTCAGCCATGTGGCTTTATATTATAGGGAGGTATTATTATTAATATATACTTAATATTTGATGTGTTTCAGCCTGCCCATGTGAAGGCCTGTTTTCTGGGCTCTTCCCTGACAATTCCCATCACGGATGGAAAACTGAATCTTGGCACCTGGCAGGGGATTTGGCTGTGCGAGCACCGAGATCACGCCGGCTCACGCAAGGTGGTTATTACGGTTAACGGTTGCCTAAGAGACTCGAGCCGAAGCCCATTGAGTCCCGTGTCCCCCATGGCCTCTACGAGTAGTTAAGGGTCCCAAGTTTGACAACGATGTCTGTGCAAGTGCGAGAACAAGAAGCTGAGAAAGGACTGCCATCCACTGCCACAGCACAAAACTGTACCAAAGTACTGCATTGACTTAGGATCCTTCCACAAACTCAAATTTCAATGTTTTCTAACACTACACTCTATCACTCTGCCACAGTAACAATCTTCAGTTTTTTTTGCACACTGTGCAGATTTTAACACACTCGGGTGAGACCAGGGTTCCTTTCGTGTTTGGTTCGCAGCAAGCTCGAAACGAATGAAGAAGAATAATTCCTTCGTACCTGATACTTTAAACCCAACGACGATTGTAGAAGTTTTGTAACATTTTTCCATACCAGATGTTGCCACAGACCTTCCAGACAAAAGTACCACAGTGTTAATTATAATATTGCTCAGGAGACTGCTTTTTCAGTTTTTGTCTTGATGCCTCAAGATTAACATTGCTTCTGTACTCTAGTCTAGTCTTCCACTTCGTAAGTATGTACGATACACGTATTATTCATAAAGTATGCCTCTTCTGTGACTATGCTCGCTTTCAATAGCTCTTACGCACTGCAACCCGCTCAGCAATCAGGGGTGAGGAGACATGGATACTTTGCTTTCTTTTTTAAAGTGAATATAAAACCACTATAGGTTTGCACTGCAGCAGTAGTGAAGCAATCTCAGATCTTTGCTTGTATGAACTGTCATGGCTAGGGCTTGGATTTGAAGGTTTTAACCTATTTTTTCCTAGCTTCCTGATTAGAATATTTTTCCATTTCATGCCCCTTGCTTCTGAATATATGAATCTTATAGAAACTATATCGTACTAAAAAGGGCTAAGGAGGACTTTTGCTTAAAAAATACAGGCTAAAGAGGACTTTTGCAGAAAAGCACAAATTTTAAATAGATTATCCAATTAATGCAAAGGAAAATAAATATGTGAATTTGTGCATTTTAAGAAAAGACATAATAAAAATAAATTTATACAATGCACTGAAATTAACAATGAATATGTTACTTTGTCGGTTGTCTTTGTAACTCAAAAATGTTCCACCTCACCGTTGCAGCCGTCTGCAATACTTTGAAATCTCCAACTAATCCATTGTCGTTTCAACTTTCAGATAACAAGTTGCCGACCGACCACAGAGAATAAATGTGTCAAAATTCCAATATAATTTTTAATGTTAATATTAGTGTTCATTGTATGTTTTATTAAGATGGCTAAAATCACTTGTTTAAAACCTAAAAAGGGCTATTCCACGAAAATAAATGGCTAAAATACCTTTTATAAAAGCCTAAAAATCCGGGCGCTAATCATGGCTGTTCTTTTTTCAACTTTTGCAGCCAGCAAGCATTGGCACTGTAGGAGACCAGTCTAACATGTGACATGCAGGAATAATCAAAAAATCAAATGTTAGAGTTGTTACTACTCAGGCACTGTTGTTATGGGCTACATGTAATAATCTCGTGTGATTTTAATAGGTTGTAAGTGTTACTAAATTTCTCATAATGCTCGTTATGCTCTGAGTTTTTAGTAACAATGATTTACAGTGCGTTTCACGCAAGTGTTGACCAATCATGCGGGTTGGTGCATTGCGGCGACATCAGCTGTAACTCCCGAGCGATCGGGTGAAATATCTACACAATTAAAGCTGCTAACAGTGAAATGATTCAGGTTCTGACAGTTACAGTTATAATTACATTGAAAATAATCCTGTACCTCATCACAAGAGATGTTGGAAATGTCCTCCTCTTGCATCCACACAATACTGGCACCTTTTCAGGAAATTTTCTTTAATGCACATAAGTTCAGCTTCCGAGTTAATTTCTCTTGTGATATTTTCTTTAAGTTCTTCTAATGTATAGGGAATTGACCTATACACTTTATTTTTCAATTTCCCTCGTAAATAATAGTCACTGACAGTGCGTAAGAGCCAGCGTTACTACAACTAATTTTTTTTTTTTTTTTTTGAGCCAAATCTCACTAAATAGCAGCATACTTTCTTGTAGAAATTCAGAAATCCGGTTGTTTGTGGACATGTTATAACCTGAAAGGCTTGGTGGAAGAAGGGCCAATTCCACTTTTCTGTGCAAATTGAGGTCACATCGACACGAGTTACTTTCAGCTCCTACGTAATGACATTACACCAGTCACTGGATGCAAAACTCAATTTCCTATCAAATATCATTTGTTATCAGTATTTTCTTGCACATGAAGAAATAAAAATTAATATTGTGAAGCCAGTAAAGACATGTCTACCACAAATCGTAGTTATTGCAGCAGAACAACTCCATATTACAGTCACTATAACAATAATATGTTGATATCGATCTCAGAATGCAGGAAATCGAAGTAATATTACTGCGTCTGCATTTTTAGACACGTAATGAGCAATATAATATTGTGATGCTAGTGCCAAAGGATTAAAGTAGGGAATTACTGGCTCGTGTGTAGATTTTATAAATTTAAAACATTTCTCTTGATTCATTTCTAAGAAAGTTTCATTTTTCTTGAGCCTTGGCTCAAAATCAACAGAAACCACATCTAAACCCTCGGCTGTAGATATTCAGGATGGATTTACTAGATCAGCTAGAAGTTAATCAGAGGGAAGTTGATTTTCTGAGGTCATCTGCACGTTAAAATATTGAGGGCCTAAGTAATCCATTAAATGATTGTGGTGGCAATCTGTTCACAAGAAGGTTTTATCTTTTCAAAGAGTCGATGTAAGAGATAACAAGAACTTTAAATCATAAACTATGCAATGCTAGAAGCTAATACGGTATTCTGGGGTCACCCAGAAAGTAATGCACCACATTTTTTTTCTTCAACAATTATTTATTGAACTCAATGAAACTTACACACAAGAAAAAATTATGTTTCTTTTACACTCCCTATTTTTCCACGTAATCTCCATCCTCTTCTATGCTCTGTCAATACCATTCCTTGTTCTGGTCACGAAGCCATTTCTGTCACAATCCTGGACAAGAACGCTTCTCCCTCAGCTGAAGCTGTCATCAGCAAAGGAAGTGTGGATGCAAATATCTGTACTCTTGATTACTCAATGGTGTGTGCATGATGGGTTCCGCGCTGTCTTACGGCAAACCACAGATCTCTCAGAAAAACATTTTTTTCTGAGTTGCTGAAATGTTTTGAAGCTGAGGGAAAAGCGTTCTTGTCCAGGATTGTGACAGAAATGTGCAGAAATGTCTTCATGGCTAGAACAAGGAGTGGTACCGACAGGGTATACACGCTGTTGTGTTTTGCTGGAGGAAGGCCATAGAACGGGACAGAGTTTATGTGGAAAAATAGGGAGTGTAGAAGAAACATAATTCTTTTTTTATGTAAGTTTCATTGTGTTCAATAAATAATTGTTGAAGAAATAACTTCATAACAGAATCTTTGTAGTCTTATTTCTGTGGCACTAGATTGAGTAACATTAGGAAAAATCAATTATTTTCTATGTTGCTGGTTGTAAAGCAACTGTTTCTGTCCATACCATGCCTGATCTTGTTTTTAGAAATCATACTGAGATTCAGTCCTCGGCCATGACTTCGAACCATGATCAACACCCTGTGTTAGCAATCATCCTTCTATATCAGATAAGACACCTGGTTTTTTCCTCAAAACTCTTAAAAGTGGGATTGACTCTTCTTCCACTAAGCCATCATCAGTTTTCTTTCTGGCTCAAAGAAAAGTGTGTGAAAGTCGGCGTAGCCACAGGTGGCACGTATGAATCATGTCTATCTTGTGGACTCGCTTACCAGTTTACTTTATTGATACTGGAGGAAATATTTAGTGTTTGCTGGAATACAGAAATACTCATTCTTGGTGTGAGTGTCGGCTTTATTTCCGAATGTGAGTGAATGTTATATATTAATTTGAAAACGGATTATTACAGAAATGTTTTCCAATTTGAAAGGATTACTTTACATTCCCGGATATATGTGATTGTCTTGAGACATCAAGAACGCACAGGCAGTTGCTATAGGATGACAGTGATGTTACAATGAAGTGGTGATAGCATAGAGCCGAATTCACTTATTCGACTATGATTCGACTCCATATTGTCATTTAATTTATAAGTGATATTAGTAGAGTGTTGACCAATTTATCAATATGCTTATTGAATCTTATAAATGCTTGAATATGAAGAAATTAGGTATAATTTATTTGTGCAGATTTTTAGCATTTTTTTCCTATGTACACTATATGCAGCCTGAAATATGTATATATTTGTTATAGTGTTATGTTTATTAGTTGATAAGTTGCAGCTTTTACATACTTTGTAACATATACTGCAACTTTTATTTTTTTTTAGGGTTAGTTAAAAGTCTGCATCACTAAATTACTTTTGAAGCGTGTAGTTCAGTCATATGAAACTCAGTGGATAACTGTAAACTGGGAACTCAAAAATTGTATTACTAAATTGCCTGGACTTTCAGTTTCATCAGAAGTAACTCCAGTTCTGTTATTTTACCCTTAAGGCTAGTTACATGATGACACTAGGTTTCGTAACCACTTTCATGAAAGTTAATTGTACCCATTTTCTTTAAAATTAATTCCAGTGCAATCGCACATTTCATCTTAGTTCTGAAGTTCATGTTGTTGAAATCCCATGTACACATTTGAAACACATATGAATCACAATTTCCTTACTTCCCCACTTCATTTTACGAAATGCGAACATGATAAATATGCATAATATATCAAATTACTATTATAGTTTCGTGAAAAGTTGGAATCAGCCAAAACTGCATAGTGTCGTAACTCATTGTCGCCAGTACATCTCATGCTTGCGCATTCAAGTAAAAAAACAGTTGCAAAACTTAGTTATGAAACCTAATTTTGTCGTGTAAACTAGCCTTTAGAGCCAGTTTTATGTGCTATATGCATATGTTCTGTTGCTGCGCTGGTTATACAGTTCAGGAATGCATTGAGCTAGGCATTCTCGATCATGTATTGAACTGTTTACACAAGCGTGAAGCTAAATCCTCAGTCCACGATAGGAAATATTTCTTGTTCTTCTAACTGTAAATTTGAGGAAGGTGACAGATTCTCCATCCCACGAAAAACTTGTTTGCCGGAATAAAACTTCCCATTTTGATACATATGGAAGGGCGGTGAACTCTCACAAAGTCATCCTCACCTACTTGCCTTGTCTTTTGCAGACACACTTCATAGAAAAATCCTGTCCTTGAGGAAGAATTGAGAACCACAGAAGTGATGCGAAGTTTGACAAAAGAATGGAAGAAAACAGGTTACTACACAGACTAATGACATAAAAAGATATTCCTCAGGTTTGCAAGCGTCCCCTGGTGATCCTGTAAGGGGATATTCTCAGCGTATTTGTTACCGGGGTGCACCAGTCCCCTACCTACTTAAACCTAAGGACACACACACCCAGTCCTGAACCCGGGAAAGGTATTTTTCATTTCTGAAAAATTCCCAACCCGGCCGGTAATCGAACCCGGGCCACCGGAGTGGAAGGTAGGCATGCTACCGACTCACCCATGGCGGTGGCCTAATGACATACAGAAACTATTTATTGAAAATGGATATATCTGCATTCATGAACTACGGATTACTGTCTCTGTTGGACATTACATGAGAATATTACAGGAGAAAAATTCCTCTGACACTGATTTGAACCCAAGACCTTTGGCTATCTGGGCCACTGCTCTAACATCTGCGCTAAGCCAGAGTTCACTTCACAGCGCCATAGGAGAAAGGTTCCACCTGGTGCTGTGAAATGAACTCTCGTTTAGCTTGCACTTATCAGGATAGCCAAAGGTCCTAGGTTCAAATCTCAGTGTCAGGAATTTTTCTCCTATAATATATTTATTTATTGAAAATTTCTTAACTTTTAAATTAACAATTTATTTTAAAAGTGCAGTAATTCACAATAAATCATTTAAATACTGGCACAGGATGAACTCTCTCGGCATTTAAATGTGTGCCTTGAGTTAAGTCCAAAAAACTTCGTAATACAGCTGTTATGCAGCTGTCTTAACACACTGAGTTTGTCTCTACACTACTGCTTCAAAAGTTATTTGGGTGATGCGGGACTTTTAACTAACGTGATATATTACTTTTGGATGATTGTATGATTTATCAATTATGCCTGGAATAGTCTGTTGTTACCCAGAACAAGTTTTATTTCTTCATTTATATTAATGAAAGCGGATATTAATGTTGCATTCGAAACAATAGCTTATGTGATGCCTCTACAGCTACTACCCCTAGTGGTAAAATAAGAAAACAATGGTCAGATAAAAACTTTATTTAAATTAAAATTGACCATTTCGGTACTCCTTTTTCACAAAGTAAACAAGTGAGATTTTCTTGTTTATTATTCCAGTCTTTTTCACTCAGCTGTGTATACCTTTTCATACTATGTACAACGTAATGCTTCAATTTCAGAATTTTCAATTTCCATATATTCGCCCACAATCTCTTCAATTTCTAGATATTCATTTTGTAGAAAAACTATGTTACATTTGCCATGAGGAATAAGCTATTGGTGAACGATTATCACCTTCCAGCACACCAATGCCTAGCAGATGATATGAGTCTGGCAAACTCATATTAGATGCTGAGCATTAATGAGGAAATCAAATGGACTATAATGTGGTTGGAAAGAAACGAGGAATGTACTAAAATAATTCATTGTTTTAAACGTGTGTAAGATGTCCTTGTGTAGGAAAACAAGTTTGTGCGCTAATTTGTAATTGAGATGGGTCGATACCATTTTTGTTGATAGTCAATACCGGTATATCTTTTATGTCCCGGTACTCTGATACTTTCTTCCTTGATATAAAACAGGAGAATACAACATATGTAAGCATATCTGGGTCCCCACTGCTTAACATTTAACACCAACATGTTGCAGTTAACATATGTTAAAATGTGTATCATCAACTTGTTGAAGTATACAAGTCAAGTGGTTTGCTAATTAACAACTGTCTCCACTACAGTGTTTATAGACTTAACATGTTATTTGTTGTGCCAGTATTTCAAGATGGATTCTGATGAAGAGGTAATACTAAGCTTACTTATCAGCCTTCCTGTTTTTTTCCCTGGTTCTCCTTTGGTGAGACGTCCCAAAGCAAAGGCCTCACCTTAATCTCGTTTAGAAGTTCAAGAGTTTTTTTTTTCTTTTACCATTCCATTGCGAATCAACAAAAAAATATAACCTGGTAAGAATAAAAATGGATGCCAGCAATGTTGTTGAGGAAGATGTCGATTGTTTTTTGTTTAGAAATTCCCGAACCAAAAGTGATTAAGCTGTCTGTTGCTTTTTTGTTTGTTTAGAAATTCCCGAAACAACGCCATTATCGACCGACTAGTCAATTGACTTGACATGTCCATTTTGTCCAGAAAACAAATTAACATCTGGAAATGTTAAGTTCAACACGCTGGGTTTGCATGTCAAGTCAATTGGAATTCAAAATTGCAATATATGTGTAAATATTAACTTGTTAATCTTGACATGTTGATGTTAAATGTTAAGCAGTGGAGACCCAGCTTAACAGTAACACTTTTATTCCCCTAATACGTGACTTAAGGACATTTGTACCTCAGATATAGCTGAACGAGAACATCTGTAGAAATTCACTTTTGCTATGGGATCAGCTATACCTGCTACCTGCCATTCTGAAATCTATGACTTTAGTAGGGTGACCAGAATTTTGGACACAGAAAGCAGGACCTAATCATGAAAGTGGCTATGACCAGGGCTCGGATTCTGATGACCTAAAATTGTTTGAAAAATGACCCTAAATTTTAAAGAAAATGACTTAATAATTATAAAGAATGACCTAAAACTGATATTTCATTCATTAAAAAAATATTATTATTGTAAACACAAAGTTATAGACTAATTTGTACATAATTATAAAAACTGAAAATGCAGAAAGGAGGATGTAGGTCTAAAAACTTGGTTCTTTGTTCTTGATAGGAGCATCTGAGATGAAAAGTAGGAAAATTGATTTTAAAGTAGATCCTAAAAAATGTTGCATTATAGTAATCTATTAATTTATTTACGTATTTAAATGCATGAAAATGACTAAATAAGGAAGCAAATGACATGGAAATGACAAAATAATGCCGTAAAATTGAAATAAATGCCCTAAAAATATAAAATGGCATAAAATGACAAAAAATGACCTAGTAAAAATTCATTTCTATAATCTAGAAGCCATGATTAGGATTAATCTACAAGTTGGCAATGTCTATGAAGCATCAATAAAAAGATGACATGTCATCAGAATCCGGGCCATGGCTATGACACACTAGACCACTGGTTTGCCCATCTGACTAATGTAACAGATCATAAAGGAACCACTTTATGCTAATACACTCTCTTTATTGAATGCAACTAACAAATGAAATCTGCATTTTATTAAAAACTGCTTTACTATTGATTATTGTAACCTGATGTTATTTAATATTCACTGTTTGTTACATTAAGACTCTGAAATTCACAGCGTGTAATGTTTACTTATTACTAGAGCAAGGCATTTAATGACCATAAAACAGTGAGAAAAAATGCATTTATGATATTAAAAAAATAGTGAAAAATGACCAATAAATTTACCATTATTACTTAGCGTATATTAGTTTTTTTAAAGTAATTAATTGCTAAAACTAATTTAGTGGATAATAGTGTGTTATATATGAATTTACAATATAAGTCGTATTTGGTTACTAAAGAAATAAGTAAATTTATACTAATTGGAAACCCTTAGTTAAAAAGAAATACTTTCTGAACTGGCATGCCCATCAAATTGCTCCTAGCAAACATGTGCCATCTTCTTTATTGCTACAAGACAAACAGCTGTATGGTGTTTACAATAAACCTAAATTAAAATGAACTATGAGCGCTTGGTGGAGATTCTGAAATTAAAATTATCGTCTGTTGTCTGAAAGTAACGATTTGCACAAGAAAAGCTCCTCTCTACCTCCACTGAAACATGACCTAAAAATGCTAAAAATGACATAAATTTGCCAGAAATGACCTTAAAAATGCAAAAACAATTTGCTCTTATGTAACCAATTATTTCATGATACACATTAAATATATTCGACCTATCTTTTAACCCTCATATAAAAAGATGCAAAATCATCAAATGCCTTGCCCTACTGATCAGATAGTTGCCATTTTGGATGTTCATTTTAATTTTCTTTCAATTAGGGTTGCCACCTTTTGGTAAGGCTAAGGAGGGACACTTATCGAATATATGCATATTGCCAATCTTCATACCTAAATTTGTACATGGAACAATTTATTAATAACAGTAACATTAGAAAAGAAAAGGCTAGCAAAATAATAAAAAAAAATATATATATAATGCGTCCCTCTTAGGCATAATTCGGGATGCTGAAAATGTTCTTAAAATGCAAATTCGGGACAGGTGGCAACGCTACTTTCAATGATATTACAAACTATAGGGGAAAAAACTTTATACACATAAAATTCCATTTCTGAGGACTTTTTCAGGATATTTATGAGATTTCCAAGCCTATTTGCTTGGTATTAAACAATGGAGTATCCTGCGAAAAGCAGAAAATCTGGTCACCCAATAGCTGTGAAATGTGCTCCTTACAACCATTTAAAAATTTTCTATTTCTGGCAAATTGATGATTTTAAGTAAATATTTTAGTATTCTATTAACAAAGTGTCAAAAAAAAAATGGATCGAGCCCATGTGTAGTTGTATTATTTGATATTGATACATCTTGAGTATCGAGCGAAGTATTGAGGACCCATCTCAGTGTGTTGAACATGAATGGGCGGGCATTCCTTGTTATCCTATAGCACTGTTATGTCCTCGTATGACCTGGCAGTGTGGTAGTCGTGGCCTTAAATACAAAAGTCCAGTTTTATATTTGTTTGAACAAGGCCAGCATATATCTCTTCTTCCAAGCATTTCACACTTCAACTCCGTTATTCCACCACAATCCAGGACGTGCAACGAAATGATTGCCAAGGCTTTTCACATATCCCTTGTATTCAGCGATGATTTAGTTCTCCAATATAAACACTAGAAAGCTGCTTTGCTATTATCTTCGCTCTGGTGTGTATTTTATTTGTGGTACCTTAGGTGTGTTAAATCTGTCATTTTTAGGAGCGGATTACACACAGACCGTAGCCCTTACATTAATGAAACCGGGTATATGTGTAGATTTACATATTTAATGTAAATTGCAGTTTTCTAAACTTTGTTACATCTAATGATGGTTTCACGGGCTATAAGCAGAGTAAAAGGATATACTGCATCCAAGCTTTCGGTCGCTGACGTGTCTTCTGTTTAAGCATTGGCCCTGATTTGGACTGATTATTTCTATTTACATTTTTACATCAGTTATCCCCCCAACCACTCTGCTTTGACTCATAATATCAACCTTTATTTTTCTCTCAATGGTCCTGATATGGACCAATTGCAATTTCCATGTTTTTACAATAAATAAAATTCCTGCATTCTGATTGGCCGATACACGCCAACCTGTTTCCTCCAATCACAGAATTTCATTTTCACTCAAAAACATATAAGTTTATAAGCTCTCCCTTCCCCTTTTTCTACACTCATTTCCCTGAGGAAGGCCGCAGAGATGTCAGCGACCGAAAGCTTGGATGCAATATATCCTTTTACTTGGCTTATAGCCCATGAAACCACATTAGTAATCAACGCCGAGAAAGCCTCAAATCTTATGTTTGTTACATCTGTCTGCCGGTATCTGTAACTTTGCATTATTATCTTATTACCATAAAAACAGATCAAAATTGATTTCTTTCAAACATTGACAAAATAAAAGAAACGCCATGATGAACACTATTATATGGTCGGTACAACGCCAAAGTGAACTAAGCGCCAATTGTCAAAATATAGACTATTGGTAGTCCATGGTGCAGATTTTGATATCCTACGGTCTGCAATAACGAACTAAGCGATACAACGATAGTAAAATCAGTTGAGAAAAAAGGAAATTTCGTTTTGATCAAGATTTTTTTACAACACTCAAACTTCAACTTCAGTTTTCTCAAAATATGGAGTTTGGCGCTTAGTTCACTTTGGCGTTGTACCGACCATATGTGGGAATCACAGTGAAGTGATCAAATAATATAAAAAACTAAAATGATGCACTCAACTTCACTATTTTAAGTGAAGTTGAGTGCATCATTTTAGTTTCTTGTATTAAGAAACGCCATGTTTCATTTTGTGGAAACAAAATGCAGGACTGCAACTAGGCAATTACATGGTGTAAATTACGGGTTGAAACTTTTTAATACTCTTTTCACGGAACATCCTGATTTCATAAAATATAATATCAACCAATTTAAGATAGAAATTTTAAAAAAAGTATTTCATATTAATAATCCAATCTTATAATTTTTTGCCTTCTGTTTTATTTCACTTTCTTCCAACTATTTCAATTTTAAATGTAAACATATTTGTAAAGTGGATTTCTGTTTTTCTTACTTCACATTTATTTTGTCAAAGTTGTTTAATGGTTTTTTGTTTTTGTATATAAGTTACGTTTATATGTGTATATGATACGGTCAATGTAAACAATTGGGCATTATTTATAATGCCCGGGCAATTTAAAAAGTGCCCAATGGGATGTGACAAAATGATAAATTATATAGAAATTAACACATTGCCCGGGCATTATGAATAATGCTGGAAACTGAATGAACAATTTGAGAGAATTTTTATTCATATTTCTCTACATGCAAAAATAAGAGGATATTATATTAAAGTAAATAAGTATGAAAAATACGTACGCCTAACAAAAAAAAAAAATACATACATACATACATACATACATATACACACAAAATGTAAAATCCAAGAGTTTTTATTTATTAGAGCAGCTTCCACTTTGGTGACATTTCGAGTTACATAGGTTAGGTTAGGTTAGGTTAGGGAGAATCACGCCAGACGCACGTTGCCAAATTGCTGTCAATTTATTAAAGTGACCAGAGAAATTGTAGCAGTATTAATATTGACCGGGCAGTGTAAGAAATTATCCTAGATTGTCGTAAAATTATTAAATTGCCCGATTTTATCGGTCATTATTTATAATGACCAAGCATTATGAAAACTGCCCTGAATAATCAGATTGACCATAACATATATATGAGCTGTGTGTATATTTGGAAATTTCTTTGTTCTCTCTTATTTAATAGATAATATGATAACCACAGCCCCTAATCATGAGCTTTTGCTCATCTGGGGCTTTCAAAGAAAGAACACATTTAAGGTTTTGTAATGAACAATCATTTTGTTTATCTTTTTGTTTGACAAATAATTGAATTTAATATAATAATAATAATAATAATAATAATAATATGTCAATAGTCTGATTGATAAAAGCTACTTAAATCTTAAATTTCAATTTACTATATGAGTTGACGTAAACACACTTTTTGCTTCACTTACCATATTTTGGTATGAGGCGTTTCAAGGAGCCTCCTCCCCATTTTCAAACACTGTCGACTTCAATCTTAACTAAACTGTGGTTTGTATGTCAGAGCCGTGCTGCTATGTTAATTTGTTCTTAAGATGTTGGTGCCTTTATACTAAACCAGGGCTATCCAGTAGGTGGCCCGAATGCGGCACTTTAAGCCATTTTCAATATTTTCATTCACAAATCATTAATTATTTTAAAACTACTCTAAACTTTGGCAGTCTTTATACAAGTCAATAATTGCATTAACGTATAATTTTTTTTTTTTCCCTAACTAAAACCCATAATTAGCACTTCTGCAGTATGAATAATAAATACGCACACAACAACGCAACAATTGTACCAGCTGTATGTTTCAGATTACTATGCGAGTGCTTTAGACCAACCCTAATAAACTCATTTTAACTTTCATTTGTTATTTTAAATGTTTTAAATACAAAGTAATTATGTAGTTAGTCATGTTTGGTATTATTATTATTATCATCATCATCATTATTATTATTATTATTATTATTATTATTATTATTATTATTAATCAGTATTTCAGAGCAAATGTAGCGCGTTTCTTTTTCATTCATTAACCTTTCTGTAGGTATTTAATTTATTTCAGTGCAAGTTTGTAAGGCACATAAAGTGAGCAAGAACAAATATAAGATAAGAAAATGAAACAGGATGTTTCAGGCCCTGAGGTTCAGTACAATTGGACAGCCCTGTGCTAAACAAAAAATTAAATGAAGATTGTACATTTTATGAAAAAAATTAATATCTTCCTGTTGTTAGAAATTGCATTACCAGATTCTTTTAATGAATTGGATGGCTCAGTGCCAGAGGTGACTAAGTGCCACCAAGGAAAGTGCTAATATTTGTGTGTATTGACTAGCAAAGATTGTATTCTATCTATGCCAAACATGACTAACAGCCTTGCTGTATCAGTTACAAACACAGTACTAACTAATAAATGTTTACATTAACAAAAAAGTAGGACATTCCACATTTTTCAGAAATCTCCTTGGACGCTGGACATAAGATTAAAATTTACAACATCTCCAGGTCTTTCCAGTCGTCTGGTTACTCTAATATTACAAGCAGGGCTCGGATTTTGATGACATGTCATCTTTTTAACTGGTACATCATGGACTTTTCCCACTAGTACAGATATTCTGATCATGACTCCTAGTTTATAAAAATTGTTTTTTTTATTTTTAGTCCTTTTTTAAATTTAATGCCATTATTTGGTCATTTTTTGGCCATTTTATGGTGTTTCTTTTTTGACATATTTCATATTTTTGGCTAAAAATATAAAGTCATTATTTTGTCATGTTGTGTTCTTTCATTATATAGAGTTTTTGTGCATTTACTTACATTGAATATTAACATAACTCTAAATAAGCATAAATAATTTTAATAATTGTTTGTAGAAAGATGGTGTTTGCTGTATGCATTTAATCATATGTCAAAGAAACAACCCTATAATTGTGCCAACAACATAAATGTCGAATAGGCACAAATCTGATGAATAAATTAGTATTTACATAAAACAATTGCATAATTTTTTTAGTTTTTGGGTCATTTTTTGTATTGTCATTTTATAGCTCACTTTTTAAGTATTTTTAGGTTATCAAAATCCAGGCCCTGCTTGCAAGCTTTAAAAAAGTACAAAATACACTAAATAAGTGTATGCGTAAGTGTGTGACGTTCATTTGTCTGTGTGTATTGTGTACCTAGAAATGACAGGTTTAATATAACGAGGTAGAGTTACCACTGGTCCTTGTAAATACCAAACTAGACGCTCTTCACCAAGGTTACTCAACTATTCACATTTCTAGACTTCTCTTGTGGGTATAAACATTTATGAAAGGGATGTGTGTGTGTGAAGTGTGAAACGCTGGTCCTAGTTCCGACACTTCTCTCTTCAAGTACATACAACAAACATAGAATAATATGGAAATGGTGTGGCTAGTTAATTTGTTGTCCCATTTTGTTCTTTTAAAAATTTCCTGTGTCGTGGTGCTAAATATACTACTTAGTTGTAAGATTAGGATTAAAAGGAAGTCCTGGTATTGTTATAATTTATCCTATGAGTTGTGTGCATAAAGAAAGATGTGTTAAATGGAATCCACTCGAGATAGCAGAATGGAAAATAGTTTCTCGGACTTCCAATTGGTTGAGTAGGAGGACTGATTGTGAGCCGTCTTCTCAGAGAAGCAAGCTAATTGGGAAAGGTCTAATTTATTGAACCAATGAAGTCCAATCCAGCCTTCAGTTCCATCTAGGAGTTGAATCCTGCCACATACATTCATCGTGTTTTGGAACAGAGTGCATAGCTGCAAGGCATGGAAGGCGGAACATAGTATTTGTGCGGGAGTCTCACTCATGAGAGCTCTTGAGTCACAGCACTGGGACTCGTGTCGGTGTTCATAGGGCAGTATTAGTTTTGTGTTGAAACATACACTGCTTCAACATAAATCACCAGATGAATACTTATCGTGAACGCGACTCCCAACTAATGTTCAAGCAGTCTATTTGGATTGATTTTTCCTCTAGGAATGGTGACCGTGATTATTTTGTGTTTTGTCTTTCTCTAGTTCCAGCCAATAGGACATCGATGTTTCACTATAAAGTTCTGATTGGCTGATTACTATCACAGTATAATTGGACCACCGATTGCCAACCTAACTCGCTTCTTCCCAGATGATGGATGTGAAGAAAATAGTAGCTAAAAGCTCGAACAGCTTTAATCTTCTCAACCAGCTGGAATCCCGAGACGTGATCACCATCTGCTTGAAGACAGAGGTCGAACACTAGATTCCTTGCTTCATGGCGTTGACTAAGGGTGATTCCATTCAACACAGTTTTCACGATATCTGAACCAGTCCATTTTATTACATAAGATATTGTATAGTAAAGTTCCTGCAAAAGTTGCCACACCGCATACATAGCTCAACTCACATTCCTTCTGTTTCCTAAGTGTCGCTCGCAGTGTGACCTCAAACCAGCAGGTCAGTGTTGGTATTACATTATCGCAGTTAATGAGACGAAAACACTATAATAAAAACTTGCATTTATAATGACTATTTAGTGAATAGAATGAATGTTAGCCCATCCCGAGCCAACATTGGATATAAATGCAAAACTGGTTTTAATATTCTTAGCATATGCTATGTCTATCATTCGTACCTCCACTCTGAATAAGTTAGGTCTTACTGATGGTAAATCCATCGGTTAGCTAGAGTTTACTCTTGAACCCATTCGCTTACCTGGTCATTATTAACAATTCAAAGTAGAATTTAATATATACTTTTTTAATATATCTAATAAGTCTGTTCACCAGCTATACATAGATTTTTAAAAAGCATATGATTCAGTTAGGCAAGAAAATTGTACATTTGAAGTTAGTTAGGCTGATCAAAGTGTGTCTAAATGAAACCTATAGCAGAGTCAAGGTAGGGAAATTTATATCAGATAGGTTTGTCATTTTAAGCAGCTTGAAGCAAGGAGATGCACTATTGCCTTTACCTTTTAATTTCGCTTTGGAATATGCCATTAGGAAAGTTCAGGAAAACAAGATAGGCCTAGAATTAAGTGGCAGTCACCCGATTTTAGCTTATGCAGATGGCGTTTGTCAGTTGGGCGATGATATAAACACATTCGAGAGAAATACAGAGAGTCTTTTCAAGTCGTAGTTTACCTGATTTTATTAAATAGTTTATTTGGGTCCACAGAAATAAGGTATAATGAATTTAGGCAGCTTTCTGTCGTATATTTGTGTGGACTGTGTGAATGGTATATTTGCTGCTTGGGACCATGACTTAGCAGATGCCAATGTTGTTCAACTAGTTTGAGATCACACTGCAGGATGTTAATTTAATACTTCCACTTTTTTAAAAGACATGCAATTTATTTTGGTGATGAAGACAATATGATATTAGTACTGTGTATGCATGTGTATTGTAGTACTTAACAACGCTGATTCCCTCGTCTCTTCACCGGGTTTTTATACAGATATAGCATATCACATTGGGCAGGTGACAACCAGGTGTACATATATTTGCTGCGTTTTATTTGGTAGTTGAAGCAATATCATAAACAGGGCCATTTCTTCATGTTTATTTGCATGATTGCAGATAATTGTTGAAGTCTGCAAAGTTTTTTATGTTTGACATGGTGTCCAAGTTTTATTATTATTGTTATTTGTTTGTTTATACTTGTAGTCTTATGTAAATAAACGCTGTTGCCCATTGAACTGAGACGCTCCTGTTTCATCCCTTGTATTTGGAGGGTGAAAACTTGTTAGAGTATGAAAAAAGGAGTAAAATATTTTTCCGCCTAATCACCATTAAATGTTTATAAATATAATTCTAAAAAGGCATGTCAAAGAATTTACAATTAATATATTGAGTGGTAGTTATTATCAGAGATGTTCAAAATACAGGGTTATACTCTTAAATGTTTATTAAATAGATTATTACAAAAACATACGTACAAATTTATTATGGTATTAGCACACTAAGTTAGTTTATTTAATATCTTATGATGTTTCGTTTTTCAAATAATGTATATGATACAGGATTTGTCCGAAAAGTAATGTCATTGAGTCAATTAGAAGATATTTATTGATCCGATCGGTACAGTACACTAAAATATTTTAAAATAGGCTCCTCCTGTCCCGATACATCGCTTCCAGTGAGATTTCCAGGCATCAAAGGCATCACGGCGGGTATTTTTTAGAATGTCCTTTGGAGCCTTGGTGCAAGCCTATTTGACTTTGTCAACTGTCCCGAAATGATGTCCTTTCATGGTGTAACTGTCAGCGCCAAATTCTACGTGGAAGTGCTCAAGAGACAAATGAATGCATCCGACATTCTGGACAATTGGAAACATGACCATGACAACGCACCGGCCCACACTGCCTTCTTCATGACCTGCTTCCAGGCTGATTCAAAGGTGCCAATGGTTCCCCAGCCGCCCTAAAGCCACCCTAACGTGACTCCCCTGACTTCTTCTTGTTCCCACGCTTGAAGACTCCCATGAAAGGACATCATTTCGGGACAGTTGACAGTCAAAGAGGCTTGAACCAAGGCTCTAAAGGACATTCTGGAAAATACCTACCGTGATGCCTTTGATGTCTGGAAATCTTGCTGGAAGCAATGTATCATCACAGGAGGAGCCTATTTTGAAATCGTTTAATGTATTGTACCAATCGGATCAAGAAATATCTTCTAATTGACTCACTGACATTACTTTTTGGACAAACCCCATATTAATATATATATATATATATATATATATATATATATATATATATATATTCTATTTAATTAACATATAGGAGTATAATCTTGTATTTTGAACAACTCTGATAATAACTACCACTTGTTTGACGTGTCTTTTTGGAATTGAATTTATAAATGTTTAGTGATGATTAGGCAGAAAAATATTACACCCCTTTTTTCATATTCTATCGTACCACAAGGAAATGAAACTCATCAGTTACTTGTTAGAGGTTAGAGAAAGGTGTATGCAGCAGATTGGCACACAAAGGCGTATTATTGGTCACCCTGATGAATGGGATGGATGATGGTGAAGTGTTTTCTTGGTCCAAAGGGCTTGGGACATAGGAGAGGAGACGGAGAAAGTGTTCGCTCCGCAAGCAGCTAAGTACCTGTGCAAAGCTTGTGTTGTAGCTATGGGATAATAGGATGAGGTTGAAGGACATAAGGATAAGGGGGTGTGGAGGAACGTGGTAATAAAAACCTAGCATGACTGCAGAAAACCAATCAGATTGGCTGGTCTTGGGTTTTGAATCCACTACCTCCCGAATGAGAGTCCAAGTCTCTATAGCCTCAACTACCCCTCTCGGTAAAACTTACTTGTAACGTTGCATGAAGTATAAGTCCACTGCCAGTGTTATAGATATGAGAATTGCTATCCAGCATGAATAATATGTATATCAGCTTCCTGTATTGGCAGGTTGTGACTGCGGTTAACAAACAAGTTGTACAAATGGGATCTCAGATTGTTTATCGAGCCATGTATTGTCATTACTGCCAGCGGCTCAATTGCTGATTTAGGGAGATCAAATTGTTTCTCTAATTTCATAAAAAATGAAGGCACAGTTCTATCATGAGGACAATTACTTCTATTAAATCTAGGTGGTAGTTTCCACTTTAACTGATTTATTGACCGCCAGTGTGGTTTTGTGGTTAGCGTTGCTGACTACAGATCCAACGTCCCAGGTTCGATCCCTGGTATCTCAGAGTTTTCTAAGGTAGGGAAGTCTAGAACGGAATGCATTCAGCCTTGTGATTCAAATTGAGGAGCTACTTGATATAGAAGTAGCGGCTCCAGTAACAGAAACCACCATTAACTGCCGTGGGTGTAAAGCATGGTCCTGCCATCTGCTTATGGTAGATGATGCAGCGGTCGGGTGGTAGGCCTTGTCCCTTCAGAGATGTAGCACCAAGGAGTTTTAGGAGTTAACCGATTTATTACCCCTATTTAGAAAGGTTATACCCCCCATTGGTATCCTCACCTTGTCGTGGTGGTGGGGCTTGTGTGGTCAATTGATCCTGAGAGCTATGCCGGCAGTAGCTATGCTACTGGTAGGGCCTCCCTTGCCGGACAGGTCAAAGGTGATGATCCAGACAAAGCAGGATACCCTGGTCCTCCAGGTTGGGGGTTAGATGTTGGAGTGATAAACCAACCCTGTAAAAAGCTCAACTATCGAAGAGCTGAACATCTAAGCTACCTGCTGCATGGAGCAGATAGGAGGCAGACCCTCCACCATGATAGAGTGCTGTTGGCCAATCCCCAGCACACTCGAAACCTAAATGATTAAATGCGAAAATAGAGAGCAAACCGGACTGATCAAAAGGACGACGAACTGGGGAGGACACGGTAAAACGACTCTTCATAGAAGAAATATTACGTGGGAGAAAGCCAAACAGTCTGCACTGAATAGAAAAGAATGGCGCGCTCTCTGCAACTCCTCGACACCGAAAAGTACAAGAGGACAGGATTAAGTAAGTAAGTAGAAAGGTTATACTACTTTGCATTTTTTTGCATGGCACTAACTAAATTGTGTATAATGCCTACTTAATTGTAGTGGTGGTGGATACAGGTTTTAGATTTCCTCAAAATGAAGTCCTTAAAAACATAAGCATTTCATTCTAAATAAACATTCAGTGGTAAGTATAGTAGGCCTACTGTTATTCATTAAATGCGCAGACGGCTTCTTTTGTAAGGAGGAGGAGAAATCTACCACCAGTTCGACCCATGCTTTTATTGTCACTGCACGTATCAGATAGTTACCTCAGCCAAACAAAATCTAAGAAATGTTTTGTGACAGCTATCCGTCTACTCTGCATGGAGTCAAAAGCGGGTTTGCAAGATCTAGTTACAGTAAACAATAGACCAAAGGAAGATCTCAGGTCAGTGATATTGATGAGAATATTGCAACGTTGCTTTTGTTTTGGAAAGCGAACACCAAGACTGACTGACAGATCAATTAACCTAAAAAAAACACCGACTTAATGGTTTATTCTTTTGAAGCCGCCTGGGTATGCAGTGAATAACTACTAGACTGGGTTCTGTGTTTTGAGTAGGCTATAAATTCAGACCTTGAAATCCTTAGAACTGTATCCAAAAGTGAATAAAATCTGGTACAGGATTAGGCCTACATGAATAAAACCACATGCGTGTAGGTTAGGTTATGTTAATTTTTTTAAGAATTTTTAATGCAGGTTTGAGAATTGCATTTTAATCCAAATGAAATGAGGAGATTAGGCCTACACATTTTCATTGTGCACTAGATTTAGGTAGCACACACGATGTTTCACGAGCATACCCGACTTTTCTTGATTTTCCTTTTATTTCATTCATACCAATAACTTACTGTGGAAATATATTTTTTATTTATCATCATTTGTAATTTGTTTTCGCTGATATTTTTGTCAGAAATTTATATTTTATAATTCGTATATATTTTAATATAAAATAAGGAATTAAATTTAAATAATAGGTATGTTAACTTTGTTATAAATACAAAATCTCTTTTGAAATGCCCAAGAATTTAACACAGCAAGTACTCATTAGCCTCAGCAGATGGCAGGAGTAGACAGAGTACCTTGTGCTGCCATCTGCCACAGATAGTAAGCATTACTTACTCAGGGGTCGGAGTCTGGGGCATCTATTTCCCCGTCCACTCGGGAATTTAACACAGCAAGGGAGCAAGTCTTCATTAGTGTCAGCAGATGGCAGCAGCAGACAGAGTAGCCTTGTGCTGCCATCTGTTATGGGTAGTAAACACTATTTATTCACTGGACGGAGCGCTTGCAATATATGACTGCAGGCATCATGGCGATTGAAAATGCTGAAGTAAATTCTACTTTGATTCGATTTCTTTTTTATTCAGCTCATCGGAACATATTACATGTTATGGGACACGTCAATAATATTTTTTTACACAAAACATTGGTGTTTACAAGGTTTTTAGAATAGCATTTACCATATTACTATGCACCCGGTAGGCTCCTCTGCGTTGTCAAGGAGACCACCATAGCTCCGCCCACCATTACTTCTCTTGCGTTCCCGTCATTTTCAAACAGCCAATCGGAATCATCGACTGAGAGCAAGAGTGTACTAACGACCATTCGGACTCGTACAGCTAGCAAGTAAGCCATCTCTACAAGTCTGGGCTCTGATATCTAATTACTGGAAAAGTGGTGCCATCGCTTGGAATAGGAATACAGTGCACACCGTACAGATGGCAGGAGTAGTAGTGCCGTCTGCTCCTGCCCTCTTCTGACTGATTGATGTACCAATTACCAAACATCTGGTCATAATGAGAGGAAAAACAGTTTAAAATTGTAAGTTGCGGCAAATTTAGGGAAAGGATTTAATTTAAAGGCCCTGACTTCGACTTATATCCACGTTATTTGTCGTAATTGGAAGACCACTGGAAATATTTTAATTACTCTTTCACTGAAGGGAAAAGTAAAGCCCATTTAGTCAAATTGAAAAAATAAAATAAATACATAAGTAAAAATTTTTAAAAAAATTGTTTGGATTTTGTATTTAAGAATAAGTTAAGAATTTATTGTCGTGGTAATTGGAAATAACGAGAAATGAAAATGGGGACTGGAGAAAACTGCATAATGTCAATAAGCTTCATAACCTGTACTCTTCACCGAAATTAAATTATGGAGGTTGAAATGGGCTGTATGGGGGAGGAAAGACATATCTAAAAAAATATTGACTTGGAGACCTGAAGGGAAGTTAACCACTTGGAAGACCTATATGTAGGTGGGAGGACAATATTTAAGATAGATTTAAGGGAAGGGATTTGCGAGAGATGGGTTGATGAAGTTAGCACAGAATAGGGTTGAATGGTGGGCTCAGGTAAGTGTGGCACTGAATCTCTGGATTCCATAAAATAGATAATATTCTTTGCTTCGCTTATGAATTGTCTTTTGGGTAAGTAAGTAAGTATCACAAAACAATTACAATGACATGACCCTTTACAGATGCAGGAAGGAAAAAATACAGGCATCTGGGATCCACTGTATAAATTTAATTTTAATTTTAAAAATTTGATTATAACTAAGATTTAAAAAGAATTCACTTACCGGTAAATTGAAGAGTCTACTTCGACAATCTGCACATAGTCTGTTGCTCTGCTTGATGATACTGTCCCTTAACTCTGACTGGGAGGAATAAAATCTCGGTCAAGGAATTATCTTAAGATATCAGCCTACAAGAACAAAAACCTCCGCAATGCGCTCATGTCCAGCCGATTTCATGCTCCATGATTTAATTATCCTTACAGGTTATGAAGCTCGTCGTTATACAGTTTTCATTTCTCTTAGGTTCGACATAACCTCTAAATGCTGCACTTACTTACTTAGTCACTCAATGGCAATAGACAATTCCTAAGCAAGCTAAAAGAATATTATCTATTTTATGGAACCCGGAGGTTCATTCCCACGCTTAGCTGAGCGCTCCATTCAACCCTATTCTGTGCTAACTCCAATCATCCCTCGCAAATCCTACTTCCCTTAAAATCTATCCTAATATTGTCCTTCCACCTACGTCTAGGCCTTCCAAATGGTCTTTTGCCTTCTAGTCTCCCAGTCAATACTTTTGAGATATGTCTTTCCTCCCCCGTGCCCACAACATGTCCAGCCCATTTCATCCGTGATTTAATTACCATTACCATATTCGGCTCGTTATGCAGCTTTCTCCATTCGCCATTTTCATTTCTCTAAGGCCCAAATATTTTACTAAGCCCCCTGTTTTCGAACGCTCTCAGATTATGTAAGGGACCATGTCTGACAGCCCTATAATCAACCGGCAGGATAATTGTCTTATAAATTTTTGTTTTTAGATTTTTGGACAGAAGACGAGAAGATAAAAGTATTTGAACTGCATAAAAACAGGCATTTTCTGATTTTTAGTGACCATTTAACTTCTGCTTTGATATTATTTGTATCTGTAATTACTGTCCCCTGATATTTGAACGTTTTTCTGAAACAGAGATGAGGAAAATTTACAAAAATTCTCAAATAAATAACGTTTTAAGTACTTACGAAGTGTCCTCAAGTGAAGAATATGAATCTGTGTACAAGTGTGAAACATTTATTCATTCCTTTATAAAACATATACAAGCTTGCTTACAAAAGTTATATTTTTCATGATTACCCAGCAGTCCCATTCATTGCGTTGGTTTCTTCTTTGGAATTGCTGCAAATTGCATAATTTATTGCATGTTGGTATTATTCAGAAACAATTAGGATGGAGATGATTTTGGATAATCCAATAATTCCAGTATAGCTACTGCCATTTAAAAAAAATTATTTCTATAATTGAAGCATTTAGTTTTATAAGGGTCTAAGTGCCAAAATCATGATTTTTCAGCTGATAATTTTAAATGGATCTATATTTACCAAGGCCAATGCATTTCAGAAGAGTCCAAGGTCCAGGGAAAGCCACGTTAGTAGCAATAAATGGGGTATGCTGTAGCGTAGTGGTTGAGGCGGTGCACTACAAACCAGAAGGTCGTGGGTTTGATCCCCGATGAGGTCGTTCAAGTTTTTCAATTGGCCTAATCCTTCTGGTGGCACTAGGGTCGAATCAGCCTCTAACAGAAATGAGTACCAGGAGCAATCCTGGGGCTAAAGGTGGCCGGTGCGTAAGACTGACAACCTTACCACCTTCATGTGCCGAATGTCTAAAAATCTTGGAGCCTCAACCTCCTGGAACCCTCTGGGCCTCCATGGCCTGTAATAAGGAACACTTTACTTTACTGTACTAGTAGCAATAAATTCCAAGATATAGCACTGGGTCTATCTCCAGCACATCTTTCTATGGGTCTATGTCTTGTTTTCTACACAGTCATGATTTTCGTACTTAGACCCTTATAAAAGTAAACGCTTCAATTCTGTAAAAATTTATGAATGGAATTTCATTAAAATGGAATCATTAGACTCTTGTACAAATGACTGAAGAAATGGACTATGATAATTCGAGAAGAACTTCGTCCATAGTCTGAATTAAACTGGTTACACTGGGGGGTCGACTCTAACGTTGCTGTTTTCTAATGCCCTGGGGTGTGATGATGAATTATTGCAAGTCAGAATAACTACAGTTTCTTTGTATGGTACCTAGTCTACCGTATTGTTCAGTAAAAGATTCCTTGCAGAAGGGATAGATATATTTATGACCATGGGGGGGGGGGGCAAGATACTTTCTGTCCCCCAACATTTAAGTTTTTATCCTAAAAAACCTAAGTAAAACTACTAAATATCCAATTCTTGCTTCCCCCCCCCCAAAAAAAGAAAATATTTTCAAGTCAGCATCTCTGAGAAGGGTCAGGCAGGGATTTTTTTACAACTACAGTATCGTCTCTTTTTCCCGTCTTTCATTGTATCTGTTTTGGAGGTTTTAAGTATAGATCTGTCTGTCTGTCAGAACCCTATACCCCCTATGTTGGGGCAAAGGGGCCTCTCAACCCCCTAAGAAACTAAGGTATAATGTATTACTTGGACGTGAAAGGGCCAAGAAATTTTGTCCAGAGGCACAGACTGGTTCCTTCAATTTGGGAAACAAATCAAAGTCTGGTGGGCTCAAATCATGACTGTATGATGGGTGGGGAAGTCTTTCCCATCCATAGATGTGGAAAACGTTTTGTTACAATTGATGAAGCTTCCGGTGAGGTGACCTGAGTAATCAGACAGTTCAACAATGAAGTTGCCCTATCCAGAATAAAAAAAATTGCCAAAACGTTGGGAAGCTGTCATAAGCAAGAATGAAGATTATATTGAAGGCCTGTAAAGGTATTTTGCAAAATAAATTATTTTCTTCCATTCTATCTTACAGTGTGCAGAACTTTTGAAATGACCCTCCTAACATTCATCAAATTTGATTCTATTATTTTTGTTATGAATATAAGCCCAGTTGTTTATGGAAAGGTTAGACCTTAAATTAGGATGGTCACTTTCCACCTCATTACAAAGTTATTCAAATATTACGGTGAAATAGACTTACGTTTTGCCAAGTGCACATAGATAAAATTTGTCTTAAATTCTCTAAGTGTAACAAAGATGTTTCATTTGTTTACAGATATGTTGTTACGTATTGACGAGATATTTAAGTCCGTGGCAGTTGTTTTGTAACGAGCATTGTTACTGTTAAAACATTCATACAAACAAAATTGTTAATTCTACTTTGTTAACCTACACTTATTTTTTACAGTTTATAAAATATTAATTTTGTGGATTTTACTGTCGGCCTTAATTAATATAGACATTTCTAAATTAATTATTTTGCGGCACAGGTGTTATGTTCATGTTAGGGTTGACAAGAGATCATATTGCCAGCTACTGACGCGCCGGCTCTCCCATGCATTCCATGGGCTTGTGTTTTGTTTTGTTCAACTGTTTTTCATGAAACTAAACAGTGTGTAGTCTAAGGAGGAACCTCTCAAAAAAGCATCCTCGTGATGTCAGTCTGCTCTACTGGGCTCGTACATTGAGTGGCGATACTTGATTCCCCTCGTCGCCGTCTGGTGAAGTCGATGATTGTGCCTCTTGACTGTCTGGAATCGGTATGATGCCGTTCTTCCCAAACTCTTTGACTTTCTTCTGTACGGATATGAAGGCATGGCGAATGTTATCCAGAGCCGATCCCAGGTCTGATTTGATTGAATTAAATTCCTGCGTCACCAGAGACAGTCTTCCGAGCAGATAGTTAAGATTATTGTCCATTTCTGCCATGAGTCCTGTGATCTGCGTCACTTTCCCACCCATGCTTCCCATGGTGAGTATGCTACCATTGACGTACGTTTCCGTTTGCTGCTGAAGCTTGTCCAAGGCTCCGGCTGAAGCTGTTAGCTGCTGATACATTATACCAATCTGTCGCCACACTTGACTGATCTCGGTTTCAATCTTGGATGTCAGGTTGGACAGCGCGCCCGTCTGATTGTCCATGATGGTAGAGGAGAGAGTGTCAAAACGCCTGTTCACTGTGGCGTTCAAGTCTTTGGCATGGAGCTTTACCAGATCTCCAACCTCGAGGAGAATCTGGTGAACGCCGTACTCGATTCTTCGCTTGGTGTCCATAACATTGTCTGCTGTCTGGATGAGCACACTCTCGACTTCACCGGACCTCCTCACTTCCTTGAGCAGTTCCTCGTAGCTCTTGGTAATGTCACTATAGACGCCCTCTGCAATTACACCGGTGTCTGTTATTGTCTTCAAGATCTCGTCCTGTCCGTGAAGGATCTTGTCTTGAGCTTCAGACAACTTGACATCCAGCTTAGCAATGCCCTTGTCGGTGCTGGCAGCAATCTCGTAGCGGATCTCCTGC
Source organism: Ectobius pallidus (assembly GCA_964059195.1). NCBI lineage: Eukaryota > Metazoa > Arthropoda > Insecta > Blattodea > Ectobiidae > Ectobius > Ectobius pallidus. The sequence continues at coordinate 7,731,199 of CAXKWD010000002.1, forward strand.
AGCAACTCGTGTGTGGCGTTGCTGAGCTGCACCACGTGATGGTGGCTGGGCAGGGTTTGCAAGTGACTGGACGTGTCCTCGGTCAGTTTCTTGAGCTCATGTAGGATCCTCTGGTTGGCATCGAGGGCTGTGAGGAAGATGGCATGCCAGTCGTCCGATGTTGCTTTCACTGCAGGAGAGTGATCATTTCCTTGTAGCTCCACCAGTCTTGTCTCATAGCGATGCAGGACTCGCTCTGTGTCTGCTGCTGTGCTCTCGAGTTTCTTGGACGCTACTCTGAGAACATCACCCTCCACTGGCTCGTCGCTCACTTTGCGGATGTAAGCTTCCAGACGCTCCACACTGTTGGCAAGATGCTCTATGCGATTACCCAGACCAGAGTCTGCATGGTGTCCCCCATGACCTCCAGAATGACCTCCCTCAGACCTCAGCTTGTCTTGTAGATCATTTGCCCAGGTGTCGAGGCTGGTCTGGATCTTCTCTAAAGCATCTGTAGTCTTTTGCAGCTGTATGCGTTCTCGCTCATCTCTCTGTAAAGTAACAAATTGAGGGAAAGTGTAAGATATAGCAGATTGTCCTTATGAAAAAAAGCAGAAATACTTATTAACAGAGCCCGGATTCTGATGACCTAAAATTGTTTGAAAAATGACGTATAAAATGACCTTAAATTTTAAAGAAAGTGATTTAACAATTATAAAGAATGACCTAAAAACTGATATTTATTTGATGAAAAAATTACTATTGTACACACAAAGTTGTAGACTAATTTGTACGTAATTGAAAAAAAAAACTGTAAATGCAGAAAGGATGTTGTAGGTCTAAAAAGTCTGTTCTTTGTTCTTGATTGGAGCATTTGAGAAGAAAAGTAAGAAAATAGTTTTTAAAGTAAATCCTACAAAAATGTAGCATTATAGTAACCTATTAATTTATTTAAATATTACCCGTATGAAAAGCTTGTAAACTACCTTATTTCGGATTGCAGTAAATTACTGTCAGCAAATGGAGATTATCGAAGGTATATAAGTTAATATACTCAATGTAAATGCATGAAAATGACTAAATAAGGAAGCAAATGACACAAAAATGACAAAATAATGACCTAAAATTGAAATAAATGCCCTAAAAATATAAAATTGCATAAAATGACAAAAAGTGACCTAATAAAAATGTATTTCTTTAACCTAGAGGCCATGATTAGGATTTATCCACAAGCTGGGAATGTCTATGCAGCATCAATAAAAAGATGACATGTCATTAACATCAGGGCCCTGGTTATTAATGTATAACCAGCAAGTCAGTTCGAAAATTTTGCAGATTTATCTTTTCCTTCTCCCTAAAAATTATTGTTGAAATACAATACGTAGCAAAGTGCATACACAAAATAGCAGAGAGAGTTTATTTACAATATCACATTCCCATTTTGCATTTTGATATAGAGTAGGCCTACTCGTGCAAAGGTAGGACTTAAAAAACCTGAGTTTGTGAAAACAATGGATAGTTATGCTATGTTAAAAGTCAGTAAAAATCCTATCACCTGATACATTATTCATCACTGTAAGCTTTGTATTAGTTGATAAAAAGGGCTGTTGACAATTGAAATAACATACATGATTATCATCTTTATTATTGAAATTCTTGAAAAATTGCTGGGAAGCATTCCCTGGTCCCTGACGTTAACAAAACTTGACACAGATGAAAACAGGGAAAATATTCCTCTTAAGTCCACATCACACTGCTGTACAATGCATACGTTACCTGCAGTATTGTCTTCTCCATAGAGACGAGTCGCTCGTCCAGCCTGTTGACAACCTGCATAATGCTGTCCAGGTTGTGATCAGTTGTTCTGTGTCGCTTGTCGAGCCCCACCAGTTGCTTCTTGAGCAGCTCGCCCAGCTGTCGCTCCCTGTACTCATGACGCTCCAGTTTGTCCCCTGTGTCACGGAACATATTCACGAGCGACAGTATGGCATCCCTTATGTCTTCATGCCTGCAAGAACACAGGTTGTATATTACATAAGAATACAGACAGAGGAAGTATTATGCTCAACCCTGAAATTACATGTGCGATTTCCAACATTCAATTCAAACAAATTGTGGATTGAAAGTACTGGCTTGTTTCTTCCACTTTATGCCCTCAATAAAACCTTTTTTTTTTATTATTATTATTTGGTCTTGTGGTCTTGTGGTTAGCGTTGCTGACTACAGATCCGTCGGCCCAGGGTTCGATCCCCGGTACCTCCTCGGATTTTTCTGAGGTAGGGAAATCTGGAACGGGGTGCACTCAACCTCGTGATTTAAATTGAGGAGATACTCGCTAGAGAAGTAGCTGCTCCGGTCATGGAAACCACTATTAACGGCCGTGGGTGTCGGCATGCTGACCACATGCCCCCAATCCTGCCATCTACCCCTGGTAGATGACGCAACGGTCGGGTGGTAGGCCAAGTTCCTTCAGGGATGTAGTGCCATGGAGTTTAATAAATAAATAAATAAATAAATAAATATATATATATATATTTATCTAAAGTGAACGCAGCTTATTGTAATCACGGATAATGTTATCACTTTCATGAACTCCTGTACGGATTAATACTGATACACTGAAAAAATGCTGTTTATTGTGATCAAAGATTCGGTTTTTGTTATCACATTTTCCTTTTTGCGATTTTATTTCCAAGTAGTTTACACCATTCAAAACCGGGGATTTCGGTCCACTTAAGATTTCCTTTACCGGTAAAATGGGGTACAACATTACAAAAGGCAATGCTATATTTTATCTTGCATAATAATATACTGGCAATCATAAGCAAGGTACAAAATTTAGGCAGATATTTGAAAAGTAATTTTTAGTAGAACAATAATAATTAGATTAATTACTATCATTATTAATGTTATTTTGAAAAGGAGTTTTACCCCTTTTTAGTTTTTAACATGTTATTTAGCCATTTTTAGGTTTAATAAGATTGGACTATGTGGCTGCACTTAGACAACGAAATGGATAACTAATTATGTTAAAATATCACAGTCAGCTGGCAAGGAACAAAATAGTTTAAAACCTAAGAATCAGGAGGGCCCTGGTGATAACTGTGAAATTTAGACCTCTTAATAAACTATATATATATATATATATATATATATATATATATATATATATATATATATATATATATATATATATATATGGGATACGCCGTAGCGTAGTGGTTGAGGCGCTGCGCTAGCTACAAACCGGAAGGTCGCGGGTTCGATTCCCGATGAGGTCGTTCTTCTGGTGGCATTATGGCCCTCCAACAGAAATGAGTACCAGGAGCTATCCTGGGGGTAAAGGCGGCCGGTGCGTAAGGCTGCAACCTTACCACTTTCACGTGCCGAATGTCCAAAAGATGGAAGCCTCAACCTTCTAAAACCCTCTGGGCCTCCATGGCCTTATAGGGATCACTTTACTCCACTTATATATATATAATATTATATTGTGGGCTTTGGAAGTATAAGATTGTTTTCTTATTATTTGTTTTTTGAGGGTAGTTTGATTCCTACTTTGTTTTTTTAATTTGGGCCTTTAATCCTCAGCCACCCTACTTTTCAAGCGATGATTATTTTGAACTTATCATAAAGATATTGGCACATTATACTTCATTTTTGGCGCCTGATCAGGTATAGTAGGAACTTCTGTAAGAATATTAATTCGGGCTGAATTAAATCACAGTTTATTCTGTATACACAGTGGCGCCGACTTTTGAAGCACATTGAGTGGGCTCAAAGATTTTAAAATTTTCACACTCCCACCCCTATTATGGTTTATGAAATGGTTTGATAATGTAATATTGATGTGACTACAGATACATGTAGAACTCGACAAGAAACAATTTCAGTGTTTGTAATAACAATCACAGTTTGTAATTCAACCGCCAAGAAAGTGGTTGTAGCCTGGTTAACAATTTTTTGTAAATTCATAATATTGTATTCAGTTATTTTTTAATTTTCTGTTTTAGGCAACTTCTAAAATAAAATTATGTAGCACGGAGTGTTGCAAAAATGTTTTTCTCCCGACTGGAGTCCCAATAATTCGTCACAAGCATCATATCTTCTTTGTCAATAAAACTGCATTGAAACTTTAATGAATTCGCCTATTTCAAACGATCGTGAGTGATTTCGAACAAGAGGAGATCGTAGGCTACTATATAAGTCATCAATAGCCTAATTGCCGCTTTACAGTAATTCAACTAAGAAACACGTTGTTATTAATATTAACAAATAATAAATTATAATAATATACGACAAATTATTGGGTGGGCTAGAGCCCCATGGGCCCATATAAGTTGGCGCCACTGTGTATACATTTTAAAACTGTTAAAATGTCTTCTTTAATAAATAAGGGATCTATAATATGCATCATATCGAGAGCCGGTAAATATTTATTTATGTTATTTTTTAATCTGACGGTGGTGCGGTTTGAAGTGATGTGTGTGAAACCAGAGACAGTGCAGAAACGCGATCCGGGCGGCCTTCACGTGAACTGTAACATTATACAAGACCTAACTGACTGGAAAAACAAAGAAGCCAGGACAGACAGGGGCAGAGCTAAGCTGTTCACACAGTCACAAAATTGTAATTGTAATTGAAAATTGTATATTATCCCAACATGCTACAATACACTTATTGCATCAATTATGATACAGAATTTCATTATAAACATAGGTCCGTACCAGGGCCGTAGCAAGGCCCTTCTGCGCCCTTGGCGAGTCTGACAAATCTGCGATCTCCAATACTGGTGGGTCTGAACAATTTTTTTTTTTAAATTACTGTAAAATTGTTTATTATTTTAATAGAAAAACACTGTTATTATCATCAAAGAAAACCTAAATCTCAATTTGAAAATGAACTAAGTGTTGGACTTTCAAGGTACTAAAACCTTATTTTCAGACGATTGAACTACTTAAAAAAGAATTGATTAATAAAATCTAGAATTTTTATTGCTTGATAAATTGCACCAGTCTAAAAAAAGGCGGGATTTTTCATGGTTAATTTTGTGCCCTCTTTATACCTGCGCCCTTGGCGGGGGCCCATCTCGCCACCGCCTAGCTACGGCCCTGGTCCGTACCGATTGCTATCGAATACGAAACAATCTTGATGCCTTGGGAGCAATAAATGAAACTGCGTAATAAACAACTTGTATTTAAAATAAAAATCAATTCTGTTCGTGTTAATTTTAATATTATACAGTGAATTTCACGTACGAATTGGCCAACCATGCGGGTTTCAGCGTCGCGGCTGGCACAGCTCCAACTCCCGAGCGATCGGGTGAAATATCTACGCAAATAAAGCCGCTAACAGTGTAATGATTCAGGTTCTCACAATTACAATGAAAATTACCATGTGCCTCATCACAAGAGATGTTGAAAATGTCCTCCATACAACACTGGCACCTTTTTACGCGCATAAATTCAGCTTCCGAGATAGAGTTAATATTTCTCTTCTGATTTCTCCTTTAATAATAATAAATAATAATAATAATAATTAGGGATGGGTCGATACCAGATTTTCTCGATACTCGATACCGATACATGATTTTTTCCTCGATACTCGATACTTCGATACTCGATACCTTCAACATTTCCAGTTTCAATAAATAGGTACATTAAAAATTAAAATTTGAGAGAACTGTTTAATACCAACTAAATTAATTAAGTCTGCATATTTAATGAGACAAAATTTAACATCAGTAGCCCATAATTATTTTTAAACTCTACATTTAAACTAAAATTAGTTTTTTAAACAGTCCACTTACAAGTTTTTGTTAAAAAATACCAGCATTCTCACTTAATTGCAGAATTGCAGAATTACAAAAGTATCGAAAAAGTATCGAGCGAGTTTTCTGAAGTATCGTTCGATGCCGATACCATGCAAGTATCGAGAGTATCGAGGTATCGAAAGTATCGAGGACTATGAGTATAGCGTCGTCATGAAAGTAATTTCAAACATTTACATTATAAAATTCGTCAACAATGTACAGAGGGTTCAACTTCAATGCTGACTTGACCCGTCTCTTAAATGCTTCGAGAATTGTTCCTGGTACTCATTTCTGTCAGAGGCTGAGTCGACCCCAGGGCCACAGTGCCACCAGAAGGATTCATCAATCTCTTAGTAGACACAATAACATGCTTAACATAACGTAACTAACATGACCGGGATGCAGCGGATTCGTAGTCAAGGATTGTTTATATGTTCATAACATTATTCCTGTTATTATTATTATTGTTATTATTATTATTATTATTATTGTTATTACTTACTTACTTACTTACTTAGGCTACTCAATGACAACAGACAATTCCTCAGCAAGCTGAAGGAATATTAACTATTTGATGGAACCCGGAGGTTCATTGCCGCGCTTACCTGAGTCCGCCTTTCGACCCTATTCTGTGCTAACTCCATCCAATCATCTTTCGCAAATCCTACTTCCCTTAAATCCATCCTAATATTGCCCTTCCACCTATGTCTGTTTCTTCCAAGTGGTCTTTTCCCTTCGGGTCTCCCAGTCAATATTTTTTAGATATGTCTTTCCTCCCCCATTTCATCCTCCGTGATTTAATTACCCTTACTATATTCGGTGAAGAGTACAGGTTATGAAGCTCGTCGTCATGTAGTTATTATTATTAATATTATTATTATCAGGTCGCGGCCCTGTAAGGCCCGGGCGGCTTCGGTCGCTTAAATCCTAAAAAGGAAGAGGTAAAACTACGACTGAGTGAGAGAGATTATTATTATTATTATTATTATTATTATTATTATTATTATTATTATTATTATTATTAAGTAGACAACAAGTAAACAAATTAATGGTATTAGAAATGGATTTTTGAGAGGAGTTGAGCAAGAAAATCCAGAAAAGAAAAAATCGGAATAATAGAATAAGGGAAATAATGCAAGTTGAAAAGAATATTTTGGAAATTGTAGAAGAAAGACGCTTGAGATGGTATGGACATGTACTCAGAATGACAGAGGATAGAATACCCAAGAAAACTTTGGATTGGAAAGTAGAAGGAAAAAGAAGAAGAGGGAAACCCAAAGAGTGCTGGATGGATAGGGTGAAAAGGAGTATGGCGAGAAAAGGATTAAGTGAAGAAGATGCTATGCACAGGGAATTATGGAGGCATACGATTGTTGTGGGTTGAAGGAAAACCCTTGTATTGTCTAATATTCTTTAATAAAAAAATTATTATTATTATTATTATTATTATTATTATTATTATTATTATTATTATTATCATCATTTGAGTAGTTGGCAGTTGATGAAAGAATAGAAACCTCAAAAGAAATATTGCGTAGCTATGAAAGTAAGAACGACATCCCATCAGAGCTCATCAGGTTAGAAGAAAGGGACATTGCGGAGAAAAGAAACAAATTTGTGAATAATATTCAGCTGATTTATCTCCTGTCCTTCCTCAACATTTTAGGTCTTTAATGACTGACAAAATTCGTTAGCTGTTAACTATACAACAACTGACCGAACTATTGATGGTGGAAAATTCATCCATTGCCAGTAGCTCCCCCGAGTTGTGTACAAACATTTCAAGACATAGCCTATCTGCGCAGAGCATATCAGCAATCAGCAGTCAGCAGTCAGCAGTAAGGATGTGTCCCCATCAAGGAAAGGACGTGTGGCAGAGGAGAGTTCTGGTGAGTTTCAGTAGCTATATTAAGGAAGAGATTAGCAAATAATAAAGGAAATAAAATCAGGTAAACTGATGTAACAAAGTGCCAGAATGCTTTTGTTTAATCGGTGGCAATTGCAATTATCATATGCAGAATACAAAAAAAAAAGTCAAATTGGCCGGTTTCGGGATTTGAACCATGGAACTCCAGAATGTGAGGCCAAGACGTTACGATCTCGGCCACCTGGGTCAGTTTAACGCTCTAGTTCATATATGGACAACCCCCGGCCCGCGGGCCGGATGTGGCCCGCCCCGACTTTTGATCCGGCCCGCGGGACATTTTAAAATCGCGCTCGAAAAATTAAATATTTTCGGTTCTCGCCAACAAGAGTGTGAGAGGGGGGGAAACAAAAGCCTGAACTACAAGGGTGTTCCTTCCGGTCAGCGCTAGAAAAATTCTGCAATAGGCCTAAATTAAACTATCAAACCAGATTTACAGATGAAAATTTGGAAAACACTCTGCGCTTGACGCTAACATTGATTATCTTGTTTCTCAAGTTCAAGCTCAAGCTTCTCATTAATTTCTGCTGATTGTAAGTAAATACCTAATCAGTTCGATATTGTTCTCATTCATGTAACTTTAGCATTATACTTTATAAATATAAAAAAACCGTATCATGATCATTTTTTCACAACTACCTATTATCTACGGCCCGCGAATTCATAAATATCGTTTAGTTTAGCCCGCATGTTTCGAAAGGTTGCCCATACCTGGTCTAGTTGGATAAGCGCATGTGAAACAATAGTGTTATTTGTCATAGCTAACTGTATTTTAATTGCCAAAGCCTTATAAGATCACAGTAAAACAATAGGCTATGTTGTCATGATAACTGATTTGCTTTTTTTTTTTTATAAATTCTTTCGAATACGTACATTACCATAAAATAGGCACTAAATTGAGCATTACTCCGAAACAGGACAACCGATTTGATCCAATATCAATGGACGTCTTCCGATGGACATTATAAATGTGTATACCAAGTTTCATAAAAATCCGGTAAGCGTATTTGAGTTACCGCGTCTTTAAAATAGGCACTAAATTGGGTTTTACTTCGGTACCGGTCTACCGATTTGGTCCAATATCAGTAGACGTTTTCCATGTACATTATAAATAGGTATACAAAGTTTCATGAAAATCCAATAAAGCATATTTGTGTTATCGCGACTTCTTATATATTAACATAAAAGGCACTAAATTGGGCTTTATTCCGGTACTGGCCAACCGATTTGGTCGAATATCAATAGACTTCTTCCCATGTACATGATGTAACAAAGCGCCAGAATGCCTTTGTTTAATCAGTGATAATTTCAAATATGATACGGACCCAGTGGGGGCGTGGGTGATACTCCCACGATCTTTTTTTTTGGGGGGGGGGTAAAATTAAGCCTTCAAATTTGATAATAATATTATCAAAATAATATTTAAAAAGTCATTAGAATGAAATCCGAAGGCTTAATTTTACAATCCTTAGGCTAATAAGTACTGTGTTAGTCTAGTACAAAATACTATATGGGTAATAAAACACTTTATTTAGGCTTAATAATACTAAATGGCAAGTCACCGAGCGAGGTGGGCGAGAGGTCCCCGGTTCAAATCCCATGGCCGGCCAATTTGACATGTTTCTTCATGGTTTCCCCAGTCGTAACGGCAAATGCCGAATTGGATATTTACATACCATGAATCATCCTCACCATTTCATCCTGTATCATATCCATTTAAATTAATATCGGTTGAAATTTATTCCATAAAAATACACCGAGAATAGAAACAATTGGCAATCAATAGTTCCATGGCCTACCCTATTGTACTGACACGGATCCCGAACTCCTGATATGGCCTCGTAGCTAAAAGGAGTATAAACACAGCTGGAAAAATGAGAAGTATATTTTAATTTAGTGAAATGCATTTAGCATGTACGAGGGTTGGAAGTTTAGTAACGTTAAAGTGAATTACAGGAAGTTCAAATAGCTTTTGTTGGATATCCAGCATACTTCAGAGCAAATATGAGCCTTCACAAGTAACCAGAAGAAATCGAGCTCGCTCTATCACCCGGTCTAAAATGAATTTTGGATCTGACAGAAAGCCAATGATTAAAAATAACTCAATACCTTAAAATTATTCTTCGTCCACAATAATATGCAATAACACAATGAACTGTTTCAAGACTGGTTAAAACATTTTACTCGTTATGATGAATGATTGAGTGTAACGCATGATTGAAGGAAGTGAAGAATAAGTGACAGGCTTTGTCAGATTTTCATGAAATTTAGTATACACCATATACAGTCCACAGGAAGAACCCTATTGATTGATCGGTTGACCTTTTTAAATAGCAACTTTGTATCAATCGATAGAATGAATAACCTTTTGCAAACTGAAGACAAGTGACTGTGTATTTGTACGCCAAAAATAAAGGAATATTGCTGACGCAAGGATTTCTTTAAATTCAGCTATGTTTATACTCCTTTTAACTACGAGGAGGCCATATCAGGAGTTCAGGATCTGTGTCTCTACAGTAGGGTAGGCCATGGAACTGTTGCTTGTCAATTGTTTCTATTGTCGGTGTATTTTAATGGAGTAAATTTCAACTGATATTAATTTAAATGGATATGATACAGGATGAAATGGTGAAGATGATTCATGGTATGTTATTCAATTCGGCATTTGCCTTTACGACTGGGGAATCCATGAAAAACCTTATGTCAAATTGGCCGGCCACGGGATTTGAACCGGGGACATTCCGAATGCGAGACCAAGACGTTACCATCTCGGCCACCTCGCTCGGGTAATGGGATTTTGTTGTAAATGTGTTCTGTTACTATCCCACTTATTCCTTCACATATGTTTATCAAACTTTCTCAAGAAACCGTGGTCTAAAGCTCAATAGTTTCTTAAATGTGGCCTATTAATTCCATCTGGCACTTTGTTATAACAGCTTACCTGATTTTATTCCACCTTATATTTATTAATGTTTTGGAATTCTGTAGGCCTATCTTACTTGAATACTTTTACATTAATTTTCCGTCCATGCTATTATGGGGGAAAATTCAATTCCTGAACCCAGTACTGGTAACCTAACCTAACTGCGTCGTTTGCCTTCTTTGCAGCCCTCAATTTTTTTTATATAGACTATTTATTATTGCAGGCACGGAATATAATGTAATTGTGAGAAAAAAAGGAGAAAGATTCCTCTGTCACTGAGATTTAAACCCAGGACCTTTGGCTATCTGAATAGCCTGGGTTCAAGATCCTGTGGTCAAATCCCAGTGTCAGAGGAATTTTTCTCCTATAATATTCTCATGTAATGTCCAACAGAAACAATAATCTGTGGTTTATGAATGCATATATATCCACAATATAAATGATTGTTGATTTTTTACAATTTTCATTCTTACCCGTGTCTATACTTCCTTTTTATCTCTTGATATTGACTTTATGATTAAATTCATCCAGCAGCAAGTTGCGTCTGAAAGATTACAATAATCACTAACTTTTTAAGGTCGGTACCATGGGACTTGACCCCCACCTCGAATAACTGTTTGTATTGAATTATTTTCGCGTATTTTTCCCTATTGCAGAAAAAATTGTATGCAATACTTGTGTGTGAAGTCATCTCGATTTCGTTTTTCTAGGATTTCCTCAATTCCTTTAAAGCACACTTCTCACCCTTATTTCGCTGTGTACAGCAATGCTATATTCTGAGATTACTTCCTGTACAGAGAACGGGTGTGTACGTGGAGCTAAATGGGTTGGGCTGTCGCTTGTTGTGGCCCGGATACGGGGTTCGGGTGTTGAGTAGGAAATCATCTAAAATGCGTTACCATGACAACAAAATTATATAGCAGTCAAGGTTGCGATATCGTCTGCGTACAGGGACATTACACCCGTGTGTTTCCATTGATATGAAAGCACGGGACTCTTTAAAAAGTTCTGTTCAAATTGGAAGATCAGAATTGAAAAGCTCCATGTAAAAGCTAGGTATCCTCCCATTGCCATGCTAATCAAACGAAACATTATTTCCGGCAAGAATAATGATGCACGTACAGGGGAGCATTTGGTCAGCATACCGACTGCCATGGCCGTTATTAATAATTTCTGTTACCGGACATACATATTTCACTGGTCTGCATGGCACAAGAGTAGCCTAATGATCTAATGTATTTAAAATAAAATCAGGTAAACTGATGTAACAAAGTACTAGAATGCTTTTGTTTATTCAGTGATAATTGAAATTATGATATGCAGAAAATAAGTTATTTTTATTGATTTCTGAGGTAAGCAGGGCTTGAGGAAGAACAAGTTCTAAAGTTCGATAAGCATATGTGAAGGAATATGTAGGTAATGTTATTTGTCAAAGCTATCTGTATTGCAATTTCTAAATGCCATCTCTAAATTACTAATTACCCAGAGGACCCGGGGTCGATTCCTAGTCAGGACAAATTTCCCAGGTGGGGGTTTCTCTCACTTTTGAGACGAATGTTGGGTAACTTTAGGCCCTGATGTTCCCGGATATTACCTGGCCGTCATTATCATCTTCATCCCCTCCTCGCCTTGTTTGGAGTGAGTGTGTGTGTGAATGGCGTGTCTCGTCTTATGTGTTCGTGTTGTCTCGGAGGTGGCCCCGGCATTGGGCTGATCACTCATCCGGGGAGGCCCTCCATGTCCTTGTCCGATCAAAAAAGTATGTATGTGATCCATAGAAATTCCCTCCCCTGCGGGTCGTGTAAGGCCCGGGGGGCGCGGACCGCGTAAATCTACCTAAAACGGGGGAGGTGATACCCAGGGAAGGAAGTATAGAGAACAACAAAATTATTTTATCTTTAATAATCCACTGAGCGGTGGAATTCCAGAAGCGAACAAGTGACAGAGGGGGTTTGCACCCACGGACTTAGGGCACCTGGTACATCCTGAAGTTTGGAATTGCTTTGATGATGAGTTCCCACACACAAGTTCCAGTGGGCAGATAATGAAGCTAATGCCATGGTATTATCCCTCCTCAACGCCTACCACAATAACACGCATTACCTCTCCTACACGCAAGCGCCTTGCCAAACCTAAAGTTACAACACTATTCACAACATTATTTTATTATTATTTTTCGATGTGTAATAGTTATTTTTGCACGACTTAACTTATTAGTGGTACTTACGAATATTGTTGCCGTGGATCATAAGTTGACATTCCCGCACGCAATCTGGTTGCTATGAAAACAAAACAAATTTCCGTGCGGTAAGAATTTACTTACGGTACTCATCATAATACAAGCCTTTATGGACAAGGCCCCGCAGGACAAATATTAGGTTCCCATAACAGCAAACACATGCGAATCACTTTCTGAAATAAACATCCTTCTTCAATACTGTATATACATAATATTTTCAGCTAATATCTCAATTAATATAATCAAATTGATATAAATAATCATCGTGCAAAAAATAGCATGCAATACTCGTGCCGTAAGCGCATAACGGATCTCGGAAATTGAAAAAAAAAAAACTCTTTCCTCGATCCGTATGCACCGCTTACGGCACTTGTATCGCAATATTCTATTACGATGTCAGATAGTTATACGGAACTTAGGTTAGGTTATTCATATGAGCCTGTTACGTTCTAAAAATCGTACGACGTTTTATGTTATTTTGAATCGTAAATTTAGAAGGAAAATATTTTCAGTTCTGTTAAGCTTAAAATATCAATAAAAAATTATTTGATAACATTGTAGCCTATGTGCCCACCGCTGTGGCTAAGGGGATGCGTTCGCTCCTCTCACGCAGCGGGCCCGGGTTCGATTCCTGGTCGGGACAAGTTACCTATTGTTGGGAGCTGATGAGATGATCCGTGATTTGGTGGTGGCATGCAGGGGGAAGACGGTGTTGTGCTATAACTGCAAGTGTAGGGGAGCGCTGCTATTGGCTGCAGATAAGAGCCCCATAGTCATGCCAGGGATCATCTCGTCAGCTCCCAACTGGTGAGGTTTTTCCGGGATTTTCCCTCACCTGTGAGACAAATGTCAAGCTCTTGTGGTCCCCGCATATCATCTGGTCGTCATTATCATCTTCATCCCATCCTCGCCTTGTTCTGAGTGTGTGTGTGTGATTGTGAATGGTGTATACCGTCCTATGGGTTTGTGTTGTCTCGGAGGTAGCCCCGGCATTGGGCTGATCACTTATCCGGGGAGGCCCTCCGTGTCCTTGTCTGGTCAAAATAGTATGTATGTGATCCAAAGATAATACCTCTCCCGAAAGGTCGCGGCCCTGTAAGGCCCGGGCGGCTTGAGTCCCTTAAATCCTAAAAGGGAGAGTTAAAACTACGATAAAGAAAGAAAGTAGCCTATGTAGCGGAATTCCGACTCTTTTGGTTGGCAACAATTATTTTTAAAAATTTAACATCGCAGAAACATTCGCATAAAAGATTGACTTATTTGTAAAGAAATGTATATCCCTCTTGAAGTTACAAAAAATGAAAATAATGAACTTATATTAAAAAATCCTTCGTTATGTGATCGTAAAATGGAGCTTTACAAAGACGCAGAGAGTTCTGTTAAACAAGTGAACACTTGATTGCGAAGTGAGATGTCGGGAATATTGTAAATGAAACATGACATGGGCGGACAACAAAATATATGAATTATTCACACGTGATGTCATTGCCGAGGTTTGGCTGTGTAATTGCCTCAATTCACTCGTGAGGCGCGTCTTCACTCGTGTAGTACAGCCAGTGGCGAAAAGTGACTATTATTATTATTATTATTATTATTATTATTATTATTATTATTATTATTATTATTATTATTATTATTATTATTATTGTTATTATTATTACTATTATTATCATTACTTTTACTATTACTAGTAGTACGATGGTGGATCGAAAAGTAACGCACTATATATATATATTTTTTTTTTTTTTTCAAAAAGTTTAATAGGTACAAGTACAAACAAATGCACACACGAAGAGACATTTTTTGTCTATTTTTCTACATAGTCGCCAAGTTTCTCAACACATTTCTCCCATCGTGATACCAGTTTCAAAATACCCTGTTCATAGAAGTCCGTTCGGTTGGAGTATAGCCATCTGCGGACTGTTATTATTACTTCATCTTATTATATACTGTTCTAACTAATGTTGTTATAAGCATTAAATATTATTATAAGTGCCGTATTTGTTTTCTTAAAAGTACTTGACGAATCAACTGTTCAATTATCCCTTGCTAGGAAAAGATTTAAAAGTTTGAAATATCCAACACTTTCCCTAACATTTAAATGTCCGCATTTACTTCAAGCTGACTGAAATGCTACAAAGACAAGCAGCAGGCCATGAAACAATACGCGCAGTTCTGCTGGAAATAAACACTTCCAAGAACAGGCTCTTGAGGAACTGAGTGTTATTGCAGCTGAGGGCAAAGCCCCCCACATGTCACGTGCGTTTGACAGCTCTGCAATTATGCATATGGCAGCTCTCAATGTTCATAGGATTTATGTCATTCTCAATACTCTGGTCAATCTCTTTTACTTACGCATGGCCTGCTATAAGTTTTAAGTAGAAGGCCATGACTTAAATACGCTTCCAACACAATCATTATGTGTTGCTATAGTAACAATAAACAGTGCCTCCTCTAATCTCTTTTGTTGAAGCATGGCTTCTTATTTTTATATTACTTTGAATCGTAAAACAATGTTTAACAGAACTCTCTCCTTGAATGTAAAGTATTATTTTATTGGCCGAGCCCGTTAAAGTAAAAAAAAAAGTTATAGACACTATAGAGAATATCCCTTCCCTTTTGCTGACACGAATAACAAGAGCTTGCCTGTTCTGTATTTTGGTGTTACAAGTAGAGGATCATGAGCAAAATGTAAAAATCCCTTTAGGCAGGCCTACAGGCGGAGGTAGATTTCGAAGTGCTTTTGGTTTAATTTTATTGTCGCTGCATAGCACTCTTTTTCTTTAGCCTTGGCATGGTAAACCTGCAGTAATAAGAACTGAATTCGGTAAAGAGGAAGAGCCTACAATCATTTGTTTCGACAACAAGAATAGGATATAATATTCTGGGAGGCCGTGCGCAAGATCAACAATGAATAAAATTAGCAAAGCCGCTAAACAAGACAAAATTATGATATTATAATAATTCTTTTAAGTGTTATTATTTTCAAACATTAAAATCTCGCGTCATATGAGAGCTATCAAGAAACTATTTATTGATTTGTAGAGTACTCATCAAGAGCTTTTCAACGATACCCCACAAGACGTGGTTTCAAAAGTTTCGAATTTTCATCCCCCACCCCCACCCCCACCCTCACTCGAACCCCCGAATTGTTGGTGTCACTGTGAACTCCATAGGGAGTACTCTAATTTATTCAAACAAAGTTTCCCTCTATACTTCATAGGGGCCGAGATATAAATGTTTTAAAATTTCAACCCCCTCCCCCGACCACCCCCTTGGGCCAATTTTGCCCATTAACGAACTTGTCCGAACTATTGGGCCTAGAAATAACATAATAAAATTTGGTTCAAATATCTTCAAAATTACGGCCGCTATCGTGTAAAGATATATATATATATATATATATATATAAATATATATATATATAAATATATATATATATATATATATAAATATATATATATATAAATATATATATATAAATATATATATATATATAAATATATATATATATAAATATATATATATAAATATATATATATATAAATATATATATATATATAAATATATATAAATATATATATATAAATATATATATAAATATCACAAAATTTTTTTTGAACGGGCGGTGGTTTCGTACTTAGGGGAGCATGAAACGTAAAGATATGAAAGAATTTTTCGAAAATCATAAAGTGGTATCCATTTCTTCGAAAATCTACCTAATAATTTTTTAGCTGTGTGTATAAGTTAGTACTAAATTATGAAATTAATTGAAGGTGGCCTTGCTGGGTTGCCATAACAAACTGGGTAAGAAGAGCATCGCTGAAATATATAAATCATGATGAAAAATCCGAAAGGGCGCTGAAAGAGAGAGATAAAGAGAGAGATAAAGAGAGAAAGAAGAAGAAGAAGAAGAAGAAGAAGAAAAGTGATGAGAATAAAGTTAAAAAAATTAAGCACAAAAACGTGGGTGAAGTAACAGCAAAAAAACTTGACTGAAGGTAGAACAGATACATGGGTGAAAATTGAAAAAGTGGAAATATGGAGAATCCAAGTAAAAGAACAACAAACACTCCTAATGGATGGATTTGTTTTTCTTTTTTAACGGACGAGAGACGAACCATAAAATAAAGATATTTACCACGTTTATATGCGGGATTGAAATCTTTCTGAATCCTATCCCAACTCAATACATTCCCTATTAACAAGGGAAGTTCTAGGACTGTAATGAGATTTGTTGTACTATTGGTTATCTTGGTGATGTATGGCTATTTGGATTTTTAAACATCTCCCAGCAAGTCTCCTGCAGAAGTTCGACCGGGAGGTGTTTAAAAATCCACTCTACAGCCCGGATCTCGCTCCCAGTGATTCCCATCTTTTTCTACACCTCAAGAAATTACAAAGATTGACAAAGAGGCGGGCATGGTTGCCACCACAACGGTTCAAATCCCAGGCGCCACACTTCTAAGACACAGGTATTCAAAAGTTGGTTCCACGGTATGACAGATATCTCAATTCCGGTGGCGAATATGTTAAATCAGCGTTTATCAACCTATGGTTCGCAGACACAATTAAAAAAGTACCATAAAGCAAGTGGAAAGTAAAGAAGTAACATTTTTCACATATTTCGTTATAATCTAATATATAAAATCGAAAGTGTGTATGTATGTATGTTTGTTCCTTATACAAATCTACATTTCTTTACCAATTTACACGACATTTTGCACACATACCCAGTTAAGCCCGGGAAGTATAGCTGTCTACATTAAAATTGAAACAAATCAGTCCTTCCCTTGAAAATTATATAATTTCTGAGAATATTATGCAAAAAAAAAATGAAATCCCATTCAGTTGTCAAGACAACAGTGTATTGTTTACACAGTTCACATGGGGCTCTGGACACTACATAATAATTTATTGGACTTTAACGAATTTTGATGCTAACGTTTTGTAAAAATAATTCTTGAATAAAATCCACGAGAATAAAGCACATTGTAATGCAGTCACATAACTTTCTCTACCCTCGACACAAGAAATATTTTCTCACTTCACATTTTGATGTAGAATAAGAGGTCGTATTGCAGGGATAACTTAAGTGTGTGAGTATGCTATGTCAGAAGTAGGTAATCAATCCTTTCCGCTTATACGTTATCCATAGCTGTATGCTTTGTATTAGTTGAGAATTAAGGATGTTTATTATAGGCCCTAAGCATGGGATGGAACATTTTGAGTCCTATGCTCGCAGTATTTTATGTCCCGGGTTTTAGGGGAGGAAAGTATGAAAGTGATACTGCATTTCTCTTATTTCAGAACCGAAACGGTTGTATGGTAACATGAGAATGAGAAATAAAATTTTCCGTCAAGTCAATACAATCTTATTTAATTTATGTTTCTTCTTATTTCAAATCCTCCCAAGCATGATGTGTAGAAGCAACGGAATGCAGCTTTCGACATCCTCTATGAGCCATAGAAAGCTATATCTAGCGTTTTCTGATGGAATAGTTTGAGTGTGATAAATCTTTTTCTTCATTTCAAGTTTTACATACATGTTATATAAGCACCTAGAGTTTCAAAATCGAAAGTCCTCCATAAGTTAATTTCAAATTACAAAATACAAAGCCCGGGCGACGCCGGGCCTTTTCAGCTAGTGACCTATAATTATTAATACCCCAAATATTAAGAATATAGGCCTTCTTTTAAAAATGGAATGTAAAATTAGGGGTTCGTAATTTTTTTTTTTAGTGATTTTGGAGGTCCTCTGGTTTAAAAAGGTTGAGAAACGCTGTGTTAAATGACAGCTGAATACTTGCTGTATCTGCTGCAATAAACATTTACATGAAAATGTGTTTTGTTTCTGTAAACGGCCCCAGGGAAACTTACTTTCTGGACGGCTCTCGTATGTCTCTTCTATTTAGTAGATTAAATGCCATTTTATGGAGAGAGGAATGGAGACATCTGCTAATTCATGTTGGTTTGCAAACAGTGCACTTACTGTATACTGTGCTGAGTTATTCACCCCGGTACACGTGTTTACATTGAAGTCACGCTCTTGAGATTACATCAGCTTGCGGTAGGTCATGTACTGACTCACCCATTGTGTTCATAACAATACGCGCACTGAATCACCCGTCAGAAAAAAAGTCCTGCAAAATTATTTGGACTCAACGGTTAAGGGGAGATTCAGAAAAATCCTCAAGGCCATGGGATTTGAACCTGAGACCTCCCTAATAAATGCTGAAATATTGAAGATGTCGACGGCGGTGGTCTGGTGATAGCGTGCCCGCCTCTAGATCCGGAAGCCACGGGATCAAACCCTGCCGTGGTCGATGGATTTTACATGACGTAAAAATCCTGGCCACGGAGTCCTCCGGGAGGGACTTTAAGCTGTGGGACCCTTGTAGATTTACGGGGTTATGCTAAAAACTCGCTTCGCTAAGGTTCTCGGGAAAGGTTTTTTTAAAAGATCAATGGAGATAGAATGCGTGTATTTAGTCTGCTGTATTGGCTATTACCTTTTTTTGTCACAATAAACCTGAAAAAATAAATATGGGAAGACTTTGGGTTGTTTTTCGGAATTTTCCCGTCGGTTGCAAGCTAAAAGGTATCAGTTTGCCAAGTCTAAGTTATCTAGATCAACTGGCAGTGTGCATACATTTATGGTGTATTTTATGGAGAAAATTTCAACTGATATTAATTTAAATGGACATGTTACAAAATGAAATAGCGACTAAGATTCATGGTATGTAAATATTCAATTTGGCATTTGCCTTTACGACCAGGGAAATCATAGAAAAATCCCCATTGGGGGATATTCTAAAAAAAAAAGAGTATGAAGTTCTTACTGCCAGATTTCAAGTTTGCACTTGCAGTCGTTTGCTGAAAAAGCCTGGGGACTCTCCCACCCACTGCGCCCACGTGACATGACGCTCTTTGTACTCTGTCGCTTACTGCCCGCTTCAATTCCGCATGCAGTAAGACCGAACGGCGGGAGTATTAAGTAGGAGATTTGTGAGCTACCAAAACAGCACACTCACTTCTCTCACAGCATGCTATTAGGATGATTCGCGTGGAATATATGGACATTCCAGAAAGAATGAAAACTACAAATTTTTAGTTTTAATCCCTCTGTCAGTACTAGGTACTAGGGGTCTAACGATTTTGTTTAAATTTTGTAATTGAGGTGCTTATGCTAAGAGCTAAATTTTTATTTGAAATATTTGTTTCGAAAAAAATTTCTGACGGGTAGTTACAAGGCAGGCATCGTTCATAGAAACTCAATCTTGTCTGGTGAACGGTAAAGCTTCGCATCAGGCTAATTCAACTGAATACCTATTCTCTGCAACACGGCCTCTTATTCTATATTAGAATTTGAAGAAAGGTGTACTGCCACGCCTAGGTTATACAAAATATTCGAGTGCATTTATTAAGATTTTATTTGGATTGTGTATCCTTCAGGGATGCGACACGAGGTACGGCAACGACTTTCTTTTCATTTTTAGAAGCACTTTATTTGACGAAAATTTCATTTTTCTTAATTTTCTCGAAATAGGTTTAACAATTTTATAGGCTTATTATGTAGGCCTACTATAATATATTATAATAAGTACTATTTGAAAAACTTATCCCAAGAAATTCTCTGAAGGCTAGTTATATATAGCATACAAATTGTGAGTGACTACACTCCTCACAAACAAGTGCTCATACTTTATGCTTGCTTTTTTAGAATATCCCCAAATATGATGTAATACGAGACTTTATCTTCGAGTTATAATTAAAGAATATAAATTGTGAAATTTCTTTAACAGATAGAAGACAATCTTATTAGTTCTGGACAAAAATATGTTAATTGGATTTAATCATTATGAACCTGAGACTTCAGAATGCGAGTCCAAGACGTTACTATCTCGACCACCCCATTAGGTTTACGGAAATAATTATTCCTAAACTTCCAGAGCCATACGTGAACATTGTTTCATAATACCGTTGCCATGGATCCCGAGCCCTTTTTCGGGGGTTTTTAGGGCTAAATATTTTAAAAAATTACTTTTTTGGAATTTTCCTGTGGTTTACAGCTTAAAAGCTATATGTGTACTAAATTTCAAGCATCTAGCTCATCTCGAAGTGGGCAAACATTAATGTCAGTGAGCCGAGCTGAGCCCTTTTTCGGGGGGTTTTAGGGCTAAAAATTTAAAAAAATAAACTTTTTGTAATTTTCCTGCGGTTTACAGCCAAAAATCAATATGTGTACCAAATTTCAAGTTTCTAGCTCATCTGCAAGTGGACAAACATTAATATCGGTGAGACGAACCGAGCCCTTTTTCGGGGGATTTTTAGAACTAAAAAATAAAAAAAAATAACTATTTGGAATTTTCCTGTGGATTACAGCCTAAAAGTTATACGTGTACCAAATTTCAAGTTTCTAGCTCATCTGGAAGTGGGCAAACATTAATGTCAGTGAGTGAGTGAGTGAGTGAGTCAGTCAGTCATGTGGCTTTATATTATAGGGATACTATGCCGATGTGCACGACACCAGATTTACGGCACAGAACTCCAAACCTCAATTAGAGCCTCTGGGCAAAATTTTTCGGCCCTTTCACGTCCAAGTAATACCCTAGTTTCCGGAGGGGGGTTACCATCTATCCCTCTGTCCTGTCTCGGAAAATAAGCGTAACAAAATTCACTTAGGTAACAGAGGCCCTTCGCCCCAACATAGGGGATATAGGACACCAAATACCTTAGCTGTAGAGGATGTGGGTTCAAGTCACGACTAGGGCATGACTGCTTGTGTATAATAAGGGCAAAAAGAAAAGAAATGAAAAATAAATAAAGGAAAAAAGTAAAACAAGGAAAAAGGAAAACAAGGAGAGTAAAAAAAAAAAGGTAATCTGCATCAAACATATAATATTCTGATGTCATAAATCACTGCCTGAAGAGTCTCCGAACTGATTAGAATGTAAAAGAAATAGTATATTGAGATACAAGTGCCGTAAGGCACGTTTACGGGTCGAGGAAACAGATTGAAAACCCGAGCCGCAGCCGAGGGTTTTTAAGTTTTCGAGACCCGTAAATGCCTTTACGGCCCGTGTGTTGCATGCTATTTTTGCACGATGATTATTTATATCAATTTAATTATATTAATTGTGATATTACCTGAAAATATTATGTAAATACATTCTTGAAAATAGATGTTTATTTCAGAAAGTGATTCGCATGTGTTTGTTGTTATGGGAACCGAATATTTGTCCTGGGGGCCGTGCCCATAAAGGCTTGTATTATGAAGTGTATCGTAATGAATTATGACGTAGCGCTTGGACCGTAAGTAATTTAACCTCATCGCAACCGTCCTTAGCAACAAGACTGTGTGGGAATGTCAACTTACGATCCATGTAAACAAAGTTCGTAAGTACCACTTACTAGCTAAGGAGTGCAAAAACGTTTTATAGGAGGTGTTGAAGCAAATGCCAGAAAGATTGTGTGAATCAGATCTGTGATTGGCTGGATTCAGACTCATTCTTATATGCTATTGGTCCAAATCGAAAGAAAGACATAAGAGATAAATAATCTATCATAAAATCTTAAGGTTTTACTTTATTTGCGGTTTGTTTGTTTGTTTGAGACGACTGAAATTTTGTACAGGTAGGGGGAAAAGAATGGACCGACTAAAATATCTAAGTTGCTGATATGAGCCACTGCACATGCCTAGCGACATTCACAGGATAGCAGGGAATGTATGGATATTTGTTCTACAGCCGATAAATTTATTGAATTGAGAAATAATTTCACGTAATTTGCATTGCTTGTGAAAACAACGTTTCCATTACATCTCTTACATTTATTTACGTATCACAAGGCTATAAAATCAGCTACAAGCATAGGCGTAACCAGGCCGACCATATGGGGGGGGGGTTATAATATCCGGGGGGTATGGAAGGAGAGGGGGGCCCGGAGGTCCTCCCCCGGAAAATTTTAAAAATTAAGATGCACAATAACGAGTTTTAAGCTTCCCACGCTTTATACTAAGTAATTTATAAGCAGACTTAAAAAAATTATAACATTTTCCTTTTTTTAATCAATGGGGGGGGGGGCTACAAGAGTCGGTCCGTTTTTTTTCCCCTCTGCCTGTACATAAACTACGTTTTTAACGAGGCATTTGAAACATTTTCCCCTAAATTCTCTCTAAGCTAATAATTTGATCCACAAGTGAAAATGTGTTGCCTATACTTCAGCAGGGTGTATCTCTATATATATAAAAGGCTTTGTCCTGACTGACTGAATGAATGAATGACTGACTGACTGATTGACTGAATGACAGGAATCAACGTACAGCCTAAACTATAACAGGTAGAGACTTGGAATTTTGACAGTACCTTCGTTTTATCATGTAGGTGCTCACTAAGAAAGGATTTTGAAAAATTCTGATTCTAAATGCCAAAAATTAAATGTTTTTGAAAATACTTAATCCCTTTTTACATAGAATTATCAATTCCAAATCAAAGAATATATTCTTGCCAAATGGTATCAGGTGGGCTTGGAAAAAACAAATGAAATGCACTTTTGACAAATAAGAGAAGTTATCAAAATAATTCATGTTATAAATAAATATTACAGAATGAATTCCACTAAAATAATGGAATCACATAACTTTCTCTACCCTGGACATAGAGAAAACAAAACGAGATATGGTAATGTGTATATTATTATATTATATCGCAGGTTTTTGGAGAGAAAAGTATGAAAGTGATAATGCTTTATGGTAACATAAGAGTGGGAAATTTCCCGCCTCGATATTACAATTTTATGTTACAGGAATTTCTGTTTCTTCTTATTTAAACCTCTACCAGGCTTGCTGTGCACTGTACAAGCGATGGGATGCAAAATTCTAGATCCTCTATGAGCCATAAAAAACTATATCAAGCGTTTTCTGAGGGAATAGTTTGAGTGTATAAGTCGTTCTTCCTATTTCAAATTATAAATGCCTATATAAGGACCTAGAATTTAAAATTGAAAATCCTTCATAAGCTAATTTCCAATTACAAAATACAAAACCCGGGCGACGCCGGGTCTTTTAAGCTAGTATTAAATAGAGCAGAACAGCAAATAAAATGTGAGATTTAGTTTTATGGATGTATTACCCTGTGAATTTCTGACACATTTATATAAGGCTAATGGGACCTTGTCCCCATTTCAATGGACCATCCTCGCATCCTCTTCTTCATTAGCATTAATTATCTCTTAGAGCATAACTGAATGAATGACAGACAATTAGACGTTCGATTTGGGATCAGCAGTATGTAGGTCACACAGGATGTGACTCAGGGACCCCAGCTAACATATACCACAATGTGTTGGATAATGTCTGGACAATTTGGATTCCGGGAAACGAGCTGTGATTATTAAAACTAAACTCCGTGGCGCTACATCCCTGGAGGGACTTGGCCTACCACCCGACCGCTGCGTCATCTCCCGTAGGCAGATGGCAGGATTGGGGGGCATGTGGTCAGCATGCCGACACCCACGGCCGTTAATGGTGGTTTTCTTGACCGGATCCGCTGCTTCTTTATCAAGTAGCTCCTCAATTTGAAGCTGTGCTTATTAAGTGTCAGAAAAATACTTTCTAAGGTTATTTCTGTTTCTCCATCCGCGATAACTCGAATCTGCTTGGTCCAAAATCAATATAGTTCTTTCTGTAGACTTTAAAACCTTTGTATACTAAATTTCATGATAATCGAGTTATCGCGTGTACAAACACAGGGATGGACGGACGATTTCCCATTCAGAAAGTAAGCTTAGAAAGTACCATTCTGACATTCAATAAATTTTCATAGGTTTTTATGGCAATAAGTCAATAATACAAACTTATAAAGTTGTTCTATTTTCATAACCTTGAATTAAGAATTTTTTAAAAAATGTAGGATAGATCATTAGGCTTTTTAAAACATCTTTTATTAATATTTTAATTAAAATTAGTTTTAAACAAACGGACTTAGGCAGATAACAACTGAAGAAGAAGAAGACTTATGTCTATTTATGTTTCCATGACAACTCTTACACGAGGGAATACACACAAACATTGCACATATAGCCCTACTAGCTGAAAAGGCCCGGCGTCACCCGGGTTTTGTATTTTGTAATTCGAAATTAACTTATGAAGGACTTTCGTTTTTCAAATTCTAGGTCCTTATATACGTATTAAAAATTTGGAACGAAAAAGGTATTTAAGTATCCTCAAAAACATTTGATTTTTGGCATTTAAAATAAAAAAAAAATCCTTCCTTACATTATGAAACGAAGGTGCTGTCAAAATTCCAAGTCTCTACCTATTATAGTTTAGGCTCTACGTTGATTCTCTGTCAGTCATAAGTTAAGTCAGTCAGTCGGGACAAAGCCTCAGAGATAGGCTACACAATAATATATTATGTAGGCTATTAAATCGTTAGAAGTAAATTGAAGCCAATCTACACTAAGTAACCGTTTCTTGTTAGTTGTTTATATGCATAAAATGAAATCGCTCAATCTAAACGATTCGCATGAAAAGCAAACCGAATTACTGATTGTGCAGAAGTGTTACATTTCCCCGCAGTTCCGAGGAATCTAAAACAAAGGACGCTAACCTTGAATACTAAACGTTTAGTTGGAAACCATTTTCGGGAAAATGAACGTCACGCAAGCAAATCCTCTCCGCAAAAGTTCGCATCGCTGCATGGCCTCCTCTGCAATGCATTCAATCTTACACATTGTTGACGCCATAATGCGGCAGTCAGAACAAGAAATGAACATCACGGCCCGCGAGCGCTAATAACTTGTTTACATCTTTTCAAATCCAATTTAGAAAAAAAAAAAAAAATATGCGAAAAAGATAGTTGTTGAAAATTTTAACTCTATTTGTAAAACTGATTTTCGGAGAACTGTGTATTGCAGAGGCCCCCATTGCAGTAGTGTCATTTTTATAGAAGGTAACAATTGAGAGCTGCTGTTGTCAATGGTTACGACTAGGCCTATATATAAATAATATCTCGATGTCGTACTGCATTAATTTACTGGCTCACAGAATCAGACACAAATCGATATGGCAAAGAACACCCAAATATTCTAAACCCGCGATGTGACCTCTGTAGTTAACAAGTGTATAAATAAAGATAAATTAAAAATATATATCCAATCTGTACAGAAATGTATCGCGATATGAGAATTTGCCTCGAAACTGTAGGAAGGAACTCACCTGCTTAAATCTGTATGCCTAATTGAATGACCAGTTAATACTTTATATAGGCCTACTGTATGTAGACTACAGGGTTACTTTATTTTATTGATCATTAATTTAACAGATAAGTTATTACTTTTCTGCACGACGTAACTAATTAGTGGTACTTACGAATATTGTTGCCGTGGATCGTAACTTGACATTCCCGCACGCAATCTGGTTGTTATGAAAACAGAAGAAATCTCCGTGCGGTAAAAATTACAAAAAGCACAAGTGCCGTAAGTAAAACCATCATAATACAAAGCCTTTATGGAAGACCGGAACCAAGGCCCCCTAGTTTGTGGCGACTTTAAGAGGACAAATATTCGGTCCCCATAACAACCAACATATACAAATCACTTTCTGAAATATAACATCCATCTTCAATAGTGTATAAACATAATATTTTCAGCAAATATCTCAATTAATATAAATAAGTTGATATAAATAATCATCGTGCAAAAAATAGCATGCAATACTCGTGCCGTAAGCGCATAACGGATCTCGGAAAATTGAAAAAACTCGGCGCAAGCGCCTCGTTTTTTCAAACTGTTTCCTCGATCCGTATGCATCGCTTTCGGCACTTGTATCGCAAAATACTATTTCAGAAATTGACTTTACTCTATCCTAAATTATGTGGACATTTTCTTCAATTTATTTTCTTCCAAAAATGAGTTTGAAAGAGTTTAGTGCAGTCCCGGATGTTTATGACCTATAAAAGCCAGGAATATGCAATACAACTTTGCCTCAAAATAGCATAAAATATTACATATTAATGTTTTAACCAATATGAAAATGTATTTTTACTAGATAGAAAAACTCCTTATACCCTCAATATATTGTACTTTTCTTTTACTTTGATACTCTTAAAGGAAAAACTAGTTGCTGCCAATATTACAGGTTGTATTTTCTTTTTACAATTTAACACTCAGCTATAAAAAAAATACAATAAACAGCATAGGCCTATTACCAAATAATAACATATATTGTAAATTGTAAGCCGTAGCTCTATAAAAATAAAATACAACCTGTAATATTGGCAGCTACTAGTTTTTCCTTTAAGAGTATCAAAGTAAAAGAAAAATACAATATATTGAGAGTATAAGGAGGTTTTTTTAATCTAGTAAAATACATTAAATACCCTCAATGGCATAAAAATTAAGTCTGTGAAGATTCAATATGAAAATGTTTGGAGAATTCAGATATAAGTGAAGATGCTACTTACGACACACTCCTGGGCGATGCGCAAGCACAGGAGAGGAGTGCTAGGAGGACGACCCAGGTCTTCATAGCGACAGTCTGCAACACATCACAGAGTTTGTGAGCTCTTGAACAGGCAACAACAGGATAATAATTATATTAGGAGAAAAATTCCTCTCACACTGGAATTCGAACCCGTCACTTTTGGCTTAGCTACGTGCAGATTCTCTACAAACTGATCTAGCCAGAGTTCGATTCACAGCACCAGATGGAACCTCTCTCTCTCTCTTTAATAGCCGACCTCACTGAAAGACATTTACGCCATGGTGATACGAAGAAAGGACCGCCGGCATGGTCTTGTGGTTAGCGTCGCTGACGACAGATCCGTCGGCCCGGGTTCGATCCCCGGTACCTCCTCGGATTTCTCTGAGATAGCGGGGTCTGGAACGGGGTGTACTCGTGATTCAAACTGAGGAGCTACTTGATAGAGAAGTAAATGCTCCGGTCACGAAAACCACCATTAACGACCATGGGTGTCGGCATGTTGACCCTTTCCCCCCCCCATCCTGCCCCCTGCCTATGGTAGATGACGCAACGGTCGGGTGGTAGGCCTTGTCCCTTCAGGGATGTAGCGCCATGGAGTTTATAGGAGATACGAAGAAAGGATATCACAACAGCAAAATAGCAAACAATTGAAGTTGGTAAAAATTTCACATAAAGATTGCACTTGAAAATATCGTAAAAAATAAAAATGACAGAAAATAGCCTTAAAAGTTTGCCTGGTAATAAATACGTTATTAATGCCGCTTCCAATTTATACAAACACTGATTCGTAGAGAGAGGAAAGACTTGCTGTGCTTTAACCGCGCACAGAAATGAATGCCGTGAACTACATTTGCACTAATGCTAATATTTACTGCTCGGAACTAAGAGGATTGCTGTAATTCCAGCTAATTGCATCAGATGCTAACTTCATGAACAAAGTTATAAAGAAAAGCTATTTAAATGCATAACCTTGCAGAATCTGGTTAATGAGCAGATAAAATAATATATTGTGAATAGTTTATAAAAACAAGAGAAGAATGTTTGCATCTTTCACTATGTGTAGGCCTATACAGGGTGTTAATGAATAACACCGAAATATTTTACCTGTGTATAGAGGGGACATAGACAATCAACTTTTAGAAGGCGATTTTTGCTCTATGGATTCAATTTTTCCTGTTTCAGCATAAAATCTCCCAGGGCATGGCCGCCATTGACTTCTA
The DNA here is from genome assembly GCA_964059195.1 of Ectobius pallidus. Lineage (NCBI taxonomy): Eukaryota > Metazoa > Arthropoda > Insecta > Blattodea > Ectobiidae > Ectobius > Ectobius pallidus. The sequence continues at coordinate 7,759,778 of CAXKWD010000002.1, forward strand.
ACATTTGAAAAAAATGCAAAACAAAGGAACTTCGTTGTTAACACTGTGGCTATGGAAAAAAAAAAGAACTAATGCAGAGGCGGCCAGTCATGTAATTAGTCTGTAAATTTTGCAGATTATGGAAACACTAAATTATTATATAGCTGTTGATGAATGATTAAGAATCGGGTTTTTATAGATCACTAAGAAGGCGTGAAGTCAATTTAACGAAAGTTTTAACCCTAATTCGTTTAATTATTGACTTATAAGCACCAAATTGTAATGACTTTAATGCCCTGTAGCATGCACATTTAATATCATAGAGCAAAAATCTCCTAATAAAAGTTGCTTGTGTTTGTCTATACACAGGGAAAATATTTCTGTGTTATTCATTAACACTCTGTATGTAATATCCCGTGTTTGACTATACTAGTAGGCCATGTAAATGTAGAAGCATATTTGTTTTCATTGTCGTGTTCTATTTTGTGTTTTAATGATTGTTATTGCAATTATTTGAAATAAGAACGTTGTATTGCCCATGATTCAGGGTTGAGAAAGTTATGTGGGTTATGACATCAGTTTTCTTTCCTATGAACAAAACACAATCTTCTGATTTGTCGAAATTGTTACTAAATCAGTCTAGGAGATGAGTTCGTAGTTGGCTCTGGAAATAAGCTGGAATCTTTGTGGGCTTTGGAAACATTTGCGCATCTCGTCACGTAAGTCAGATCGGATCAGAACATTGTAGCACCTCAACAAAACAACAAGGAATAATTCTGTGAATGAAACGCTTGGAGATGAGCCAGATTTGTGTGACATGGCTAAATTTAGAACTTGGGTTTCTGTGAGATTTCATTATAGTGTTCATTCACCCACTTTTCTCAGTCATTTCTGTACTTGAATATCAGACGTATGCTAATCAGCATGTACTGGAAATACTTGGACAAATGAAAGTAGTAGCCACTGCCTCAGTTGGCTTATTTCATTCTTCACATTGAATAGAGAGATCTTGGACCGAAATGCTAAGATATTTGCGGTGCATCTTGAGAAATTTAACAATTAGAAAAGCTTAACGAAAGTTAAAATTTTCCATTTTTATCGAACTGAGTCTATTTTTAATAACCATAGACAAATATTCTTAACTAGAAAAAAATGTTCTGTCTGATTGAAACAAAGTTTGTTACAATGGATTTTGTTTTTACTTCGTGTGCCTTGTGTTAGAAGTTGTACTTTTATGCCGGTTGTCGACCAAGAGCTAAGGGATTTCATATCAAGTTGTGCCGGATTTCATATGTAGTTTTGTCGGCACAACTACATATGAAATCGCGTACTGTATGTGAGCTAAGCTAAACTAACTTAGCATAGACAACCAAGTAAACTAACTTAGCTTAGCTCTTGGTCGACAACCGGGATTAATACAAGCTGTCAAAATAGCTATTTGTGTATCAAGTATGCAAAGCAAGGTTTTAGCGGACGAATCTAGTATTTCGGACGAGGCATAGCAGAGTTTGAAATGCTAGATAAGCACGCTAAACTTTTGCGTGACCGCCAGAATGGTCTTGTGGTTAGCGTTGCTGACTACGGATCCGTCGGTCCGGGTGCGATCCCTGGAACCTCCTCGGATTTTCTCAGGTAGGGAGGTCTGGTAGGGGTGCACTCAGCCTCGTGATTCAAATTGAGGAGCTACTTGATAGAGAAGTAGCGGCTCCGTTCATGGAAATCACCATTAACGACCGTGGATGTCAGCATGCTGACCACATGCCCCCCAATCCTGCCATCTGCCTACGGTATATGACGCAGCGGTTGAAGGCCTTGGCCCTTTCAGGGATGTAGCGCCACGTAGTTTTTAGTAAAAGCACTCTAATTTTACTACTAATGAGCTCAGTTTTTCATTCATTTTCAATTATCCTGCGTAAAGAAAGCAAAGATAATGGCGACTGTATCAGTAAATTTCGCTTGGTGTGTATTGTTTCTTTTCCTTGTTAAGATAATAATGTTGATTAATTTAAACTAAATATTAGGGATGGGTCCTCGATACTTTCGATACCTCGATACTTTCGATACCTCGATACTCTCGATACTTGCATGTTATCGGCATCGAGCGATACTTCAGAAAACTCGCTCGATACATTTTCGATACTTCGGTAACTCTGGAATATAGGGAAATGCGGTATCTCTTTCTGCTTTTAGTAGTCTACTAAATATAGTAAATACTTCCATTTCTCCTTGAAATGGAGAAAACCACTCTGTGACTTTTGTCTAGTCATAAATAAAACTTTCCGACTTTTAAAATCCAAACAGAAGAGATTCTTAATTGTTTCGTTTCCTGTCAAACGTTTCAATAACAACCAACAAGCAAGCTGACTGTCCAAACCCCATTGTAATTTTTTAACAAAAACTTGTAAGTGGACTGTTCCAAAAACTAATTTTAGTTTTAATGTAGAGTTTAAAAATAAGCATAGGCTACTGATGATATTAAATTTTGTCTCATCAAATGTGCACATTTAATTAATTTAGTGGGTATTACACAGTTCTCTCAACTTGTAATTTTTAATTTACCTATTTATTGAAACCGGAAATGTTGACGGTATCGAGTATCGAGTATCGAGAAAATCTGGTATCGACCCATCCCTACTAAATATGTTTGCTGCAATTGAAATTGTCATATTTTCCTCAGCAAAACTTATGCCTTGTTAAAAAGGAAGGAATCGAACAAGAGATTCATTGAAGCCATTCTTTTCAACTAGCACTCGTGGTCTTTGGGATTAAATTATGGCGCAGTAATGCAAACTTCGTGCGTTCATGGCCACCCCTGGTCATACAAAATATAAGAAGTTATTATCGAATTTATTTCTTACATTCAAGATTTTTAAACGACAAGGTTTACTTTACTTGTTAATAGACAATGAATAATAAAACCCCTTAACATGTAAAATTTAACTTTTACTGGATGTCACTATAGAGACATCTAGAAGCCATAGTTGACACTAGTCCGCTAGGGGATAACATAGTTAATTATTTTAACAGTCTAGGTATATATTTTTGTATAAGGCAGGGCCAAACTGAGGCATGGTACTTATAAATTAAATTCATTAAAAAAAAAAACAGCCTAGGCCGATAAAGTGCTACTTTACGGCGTGTTAGCAGTCCGAGAAGCAGCCGCTTTAAAGAGCGTGTACTAAGAAAGTAATTTCAGGGCGACTGTTTTTTTATAGATGTGTTGCTATCACAACTTTCGCGTGATGTATGTAAACAATATTAGTTGCCTTGTCATAAAATTGCGTTTCTTATCATAATGCTGTGAACCGAGAAGGGAAAACCCCGTACAAGGTCGCTTCCATGAACTCTGCTTATCTTGATTACGTCAACATGGTCCGGAAATATTCAGTAATGTTATGGATCAGATACAGGACTTGGAGTAGGTACATTTCAAAGTTCATATTTCCATAAGATTTTGCTAATACTTACAACAGTTGAATATCTCCCTGGAAAAGGGTGTAACCATCAAAATCATAATTTTTCAGGAGAGATAAAAACTGATTAATGGATTATAAATGTGATTTATTTGAAAAGATGTATAATATTAATATGCAAGAATACTAGTATATTGAATTGCTAAATCTAAAACCCTTCTGGTACGTACTGATATTACAGAATTGCGGTATGACATTCATTTGTGACAGTGGAATAAGGATGTATCATCATAGAGGTATTGGGATCGAATCCGGGCCGACGGATCTGTAGTCAGCGACGCTAACCACAAGATCTCGCGTTAAGAAAGTTTTGTACCCTTGCAATTTGGCGACCATCTTGAAGAGATGTCAGTGATTTCACATGAATAATATTTTTATTATTATTCGCAATCATTAAAAAAAAACTGCACTGTGTAACTCACCGAAACGAGATGATGTTTATACCAGGGAAAAAACACAATATTAAAATAGTTTAAAAAATAATAATTCATGGCAGCCTGGAAAAAATAGACAGGCAAGGTTTTACAATTGATAAATTTCATATTTGCCGCAGAGGGAGGATTATTTTAGACAGTATTTGCCTCCCTATACCCTCTGATAATAAAAATAAACACACAACACACTGTGACACTGACATTTTTGTGTAAAGCATTAAAAGACCATTGAAATATATGTATAGATTAAAATTAATCACAAATTATTACACACAGGTCTATGCTGTAAAAACACTAAAATGGGTATAAAAAATGAATTTCCCTATTATTGGGAGTCTTTGCACCATATCTCTTCTCTATCTATATATATATAAATGGCTTTGTCCTGACTGACAGGAATCAACGTACAGCCTAAACTATAACAGGTAGAGACTTGGAATTTTGATAGTACCTTCGTTTCATAATGTAGATGCTCACTAAGAAGGGATTTTGAAAAATTCTGATTCTAAATGCCAAAAATTAAATGTTTTTTGAAATACTTAAGCCCTTTTTACATAGAATTGTCGAAACAAATTCACAGAACATATTGTTGCCAATGGTATAGGTGGGTTTGGATTAAATGAAATGGATGTTTGATAAATTAGAGAAGGTATCATTATAATTCATATTATCTATATTAATAAAAGGAATTGTCCTCGATGTCCAGCGAAATCTACTGAACGCAGAGATCTGAAATTTTAAACATAGGTGGGCTGAAGGGTCGGAAAATGCACCTCGAAGACGGAATTTTAATTTCAGTTTTCGTTCGTGAGTTATGAGTGAAAAACGGGCAAAAAACATGCATTTTTTTCGTTTTCAAAACATAAGTTTTCAGTTATACATTTCAATGTCAAATCAATTACAGTTGGCTTTGGCTGATTTTGTCATACCTTGAATATAAAACTTTCGCGATCGCTTGAATGTTGTAAGCCCTAAATATGGTCAAACGTTGTTTTATTTGGACGAATCTCACTATACAGAGGTTTTCTGGGCCAAGAAACTCGAATCTGAGGTCGCTTTTACCAGACGATGCTATCTAATCGTGGTATGTAGCCCACGTGATTTAGGAGTTAATAAATATAATGATTTAACTATTATGCTCTTAATTTTTAATTTTTTTAATAATTATCGCGGGCGAAGCCGCGGGCACATGCTAGTACGGTATATGACGGTAATGTCCAAATCTTCAGGATTGTAAAGTGTTGCTCTCTTGATCAAAACAACACTGCAACACACTGGGCATTTAATTCTGCAAGAACTTCACAATCAAGAGAGCAACACTTTACAATCCTGAAGATTTGGACATCACCGTCATATACCGTACTAGCTTATAAGGCCCGGCGTCGCCCGGGTTTTTTATTTTGTAATTGGAAATTAACTTATGAAGGACTTTAGATTTATAAATTCTAGGTCCTTATATAGGTATTTATAATTTGAAGTAGAAAGAACGACTTATCACACTCAAACTATCCCCTAAGAAAATGTTTGAAATAGCTTTTATGGCTATATGTAGAATTTTGCATCCCATCGCTTGTACAGTAGCTACACAGCAAGCCCGGGAGGGGTTCTAATAAGAAGAAACCGAAATTCCGGTAACATAAATTTGTATTATCGTGGCTGAAAATTTTGTTTCTCACTGTCATGTTACCATAAAATCGTTTTCGGAATGAAATTAAACAGAAATACAATATCACTTTCATACATCTCTTCCCAAAACATATTACCTTACCTCGTATTGTTTTCTCTATGTCCAGGGTAAAGAAAGTTATGTGACTACATTATTTTCGTGGATATTGATAGTTCTCTCATTTGTTTCTCTCATTTGTCAAATTTATTCTACTTTCATTTTTTTTCCAGGGCCATCTGAGACTCGCTGGTAACAATAAGTTTTAATGTCAAATGTGATTTGGATTCGATAATTCTGTGTAAGAAGGGATTAAGTATTCTCAAAAACATTTTATTTTTGGCATTTAGAATCTGAATTTTTCAAAATCCTTTCTTAGTGAGCACTTACATTGTGAAACGAAGATACTGTCAAAATTCCAAGTCTCTACCTATTATAGTTTATGCTGTACGTTGATTCCTGTCATTCAGTCATTCAGTCAGTCAGGACAAAGCCTTTTATATATATAGAGATATGGTGCAAAGACTCCCAATAATAGGGAAATTCATTTTATATACACATTTTAGTGTTTTTACAGCATAGACCTTTGTATAATTTGTGATTAATTTTAGTCTGTGCATATGGCCTTTTAATGTTTTACACATAAATATCAGTGTCACAGTGTGCTGTGTGTTTATTTTAATATCAGAGGGTATAAGGAAGTAAATACTGTCTAATAGGTTTTACAGTTCCTGAAATTAAGTTTTTGGCTGTGAGGTTTCAGACACCAGTTCCATTCTCTAGCAGTTGGCAACCCTTCACAAATGACGTTAGTTTCAGTTCACCGCCTTCTATGATAGACAATCTCTTATACCGCATGCAATATAGACCTAAGCTCGGGTCCACATGAGGCCTTGAGTGTGGGCGTCACATCGCTCTTGAAAACCAGATTTCAAAGTAAATAAAGAAGAGACGCCGCACGCAATTTACTTGTAATGGTCGTTGCCTTTTAATTATCAGGTTGAGACACACTAATTGTGGGTTGTAAAATCGGAATTTAGATCTCTCTTCACTGAACAAGCTGTCTCTCAGTCTGCACAATTTAAATTGGACAAGTTGGCTAAAGATTGATGGAAAAAACCCTCCCAGCAATAAAATCGGATTTTTGAAGGCGTTTCCTGATAAGTGTGCTCAACTGAGCACTTAGCAAACTCTGTTATTTTCATAACAATGTAGGTTATATCCTTATAAGCAGGGCCCGGATTCTAATGACATGTCATCTTTTTATTGATGCTGCGTAGACATTGCCAACTTGTAGATAAATCCTAATCATGGCCTCTAGATTATAGAAATGAATTTTTATTAGGACATTTTTTGTCATTTTATGCAATTTTATAATTTTAGGGCATTTATTTCAATTTCAGGTCATTATTTTGTCATTTTCGTGTCATTTGCTTCCTTATTTAGTCATTTTCATGTATTTACATTGAGTGTATTAACTTTTTTCATCGCTAGCGGTGCTGTCTTTGAAGTATTGTTTGTTTAATGCAAGAAGGAAAAACTGTGTGTTGAGGTGTTGTCATTTCTCAGTCGGAAACGAGAATCAAAGAAATGCCAAAATTTTGTATTATATTACTATTGTTATTATATTTGACTTGGCACCAGACTCTGCCACCTGCTTGGATTTGAGAGTGCAAACTACTGTTTACCCTCAATAAACAACAATATAATCCGGCAAACCACAAAAGGAAATGCCGAATTTTGACTCGCCTGTGCCTCAGTGCCAGTATAAATTTCCGGGAGAAAAGAACATTCACAACATTACAGTTATTTACAGTTTTTACAATTATGTATAAACTAGTCTATAACTTAGTGTGCACAATTATAATTTTTTATAAATAAAATATCAGTTTTAGGTGATTTTATATAATTATTAAGTTATTTTCTTTAAAATTTAGGGTCATTTTATAGGTCATTTTTCAAACAATTTTAGGTCATCAAAATCCGGGCCCTGCTTATAGGCTTAACGTATAGGATCTATCTTGAGGGTATAAAGTGGTCATACAGCTTTTACTTCTTTGTAAGATTTCAGCAGCTTAACAGGTCAACCGATTTTATCCAATATGAATAGACGTCTTCCCATGGACATTATAAATGTGTATACCAAGTTTCATAAAAATCCGGTAGGCCTAAAGCGTATTTGAGTTACCGCGTCTTTAAAATACACTAAATTGGGTTTTACTCCGGTACCGGTGAACCGATTTGGTTCAACATCAATAGGGTTCTTCCCATGGACATTACAAATGTGTTTTCCAAGTTTCATGAAAATTCGAAAAACCGTATTTGAGTTATGGCGCGTACAGACACACGGACAGACGGACAGACATTTTTCGTCCCCACACACAATCTCATAAAGTACCATACTGGCACTTAATAAAGATGATAGGCGTTGGATTATTACTACTGAAAATATTTTCGTAAATTGGTTGACACTGCATTTTATAAACAAAGTATTTTCTGCAATAACAGTATTATAAAGTTTCAAACAAGAATTTAGATCCTGTAATTGCCAATCCATTTACTTACAGACTGAAGTGTGTGTAGAAGAAGGAGTATATTATACAAGGACTAGCATGTGCCCGCGGCTTCGCCCGCGATAATTATTTCAAGAATTAAAAATTATGAGCATAATAGTTAAATCATTACATTTGAAGGGTCGGGGGAAAAAACCAGGTAAGTCACTTTTTTAAAAAAATGGAGATATCGTTACAGTTTGCTTCAGATTCATCATACCCATCAGCTGAAAGGTCGAAAGCGGAAAAAAAGCAGACCAGTCGGGAGAAATTAGCAGTCAAAGTTTCACTGTAAGGGGAAAGAACTAGGGAAGTCAAGCGCAAAGAGGAAAGAAGCAGGCGAGTCAATGGTGTCTCAACTGTCTTCATTAATTATATAACAAGCAATCAAATTGCTGGCCTCAAGAAAATCACACTGACCTTCCGTATCCGCGGCCATTCGTACTTGGAGTGCGATAAAAACGTAGGTTTATGGAATCTAAAAGCATTGATGGAAACACCTGAGGATTTCAAAGAAATGGTGAAAGCATCAAGATGTAAACCATCCCCTTTCACTGTGGTCAGCGTTACCCAACAAATGGTGCTAGACTGGAAGACAATGTTGGACTCAAAGTACGCTGCAAAGTGCCCTTTCAAAACACAGCCTATTAAAGTAATATCTTCTGCATCCAACCACAGCCGTATGCTGCAATATCGCACGACATACTATGGAGGGATGTGAACTGGGATTATAAGGGCACCTCGACAAGGCCAACCATTGGAGGATGGGCTATTTGAACTTCCAATACCAGCTTATAATGGTATGTGTAGCTTTTTTAAAAAAAAAAATTGTCTCCTGCAATAGTTTATCACAATTTATTAGATATTTTCTTTCTTTATTCTAGGTCTCCTGCCGATTTCAAGAAAAAAATTTAAAGATATACAAAATCTTATGAAGTTTTGTAGTCCTCATGCTGTCAAATTCTTCAGTCAGCTGCCCAATGTCTAAGTGATGTGAGTCTGTTCCACTTGACTTACCTGCTTTTTTCCACTTCAAAAGGTACCTTTGACAGGGTTTCGTGGAATTACATCTTTATGGGAACAAACTGGTTGCCAACAGCTATGATTCCACATTTCCTGAATCCAAGACTTCATTTTTCAGAAATCATAATTATTTTATGTGTAGATACATTGATGTCATAACAATTTGAACATTAAAATCGCTTTTTCTCAGTTTGTAAAAACATTGACTCTCCTTCTTTTTTCCCCTGACCCTTCATTTATTAACACCTAAATCGCATGGACTACATACCACGATCAGATAGCATCGACTGATAAAAGAGACCTCAGATTCGAGTTTCTTGGCCAAGAAAACCTCTGTATAGTGAGATTCGTCCAAATAAAACAACGTTTGACCATATTTAGGGCTTACAACATTCAAGCGATCGCGAAAGTTTTGTTTTCAAGGTTTGACAAAAATAGCCAAAGCCAACTGTAATTGATTTGACATTGAAACGTATAACTGAAAACTTATGTTTTGAAAACGCGCCAGTTTTTCACTCATAACTCACGAACGAAAACTAAAATTAAAATTCCGGCTTCAAGGTGCATTTTCCGACCCTTCAGCACACCTATGTTTAAAATTTCAGATCTCTGCGTTCAGTAGATTTCGCTGGACATCGAGGAGAATTCCTTTTATTAATATAGATAATATGAATTATAATGATACCTTCTCTAATTTGTCAAACATCCATTTAATTTAATCCAAGCCCACCTGATACCACTGGTAACAATACGTTCTGTGAATTTGTTTTGATAATTCTATGTAAAAAGGGATTAAGTATTTTCAAAAACATTTAATTTTTGGCATTTAGAATCAGAATTTTTCAAAATCCTTTCTTAGTGAGCACCTACATTATGAAACGAAGGTACTGTCAAAATTCCAAGTCTCTACCTGTTATAGTTTAGGCTGTACGTTGATTCCTGTCAGTCAGTCAGTCATTCATTCAGTCAGTCAGTCAGGACAAAGCCTTTTATATATATAGAGAGATATTCATTTCAATGAAATAATTTTAAAATAAAAGCACCTAGTCTGAGATGAGATATGCAGAGAACTTGTGCTAGGCCTCATTAAGTGTCCACTCTTTTCTTGCTGGAACTTTGCCAAATAACTCGGATTCGCGACTGGCTGGGCAGGTTTCAGGCAATTGCATCCATATAGGGAAACCTCTTGTTCTGTATTGTTTACATGTCCACAGAGAATGAATTTGTTACTCTTTGTATTTCAAGTAAAAACATTCACCATAGAAAATAACTTTAAACATCCTATGGTGAAACACATAACTTCCTCTTCCCTTCGACAAAATCAGCAAAAATGAAATTTTCTTCATGTAGGCCTAAAGCTGTTTTAAGAATTAAGAGAATGTCGTCGCCAACCACGCTTCGTGTCGCATCCCCGAAGGATACACAACCCAAATAAAATCTTATTAATGCGCTCACATAACATTCTTTACCCTAAGCATTAGCATGGACAATACACATTTCTCTCTTCGCATTCTGATATAGCCTAGAATAAGAGGCCGTATTGTAAAGAGCGCGTATTCAGTTGTTTCAACCTGGTCCAAAGCTTTTTATGACGGTTGTCGACCAAGAGCTAAGCTACCTTAGCTTAGCTCACATACAGTGAGAGATTTCATATATAATTGTGCCGGATTTCATATGTAGTTTTGTCGGCACAACTACAAATGAAATCCTGCACTGTATGTGAGCTAAGCTAATCTAACTTAGCTTAGCTCGATAACCGACATATTGTGCACCACGCAAGACTGAGTTAGGGAAATGTATATGTTCCTGCGCCTTGAGAGTATGCAATTGCCACTCACATATGTCAGTTGGGTTGATGGTCCGGACTAACAAGGTGTTGTCGAACTACTTGAAACACGCATAGGCCCTATGACTTTCTCTACCTTAGTATAGATTTACCTGGTTCATGATTTAAGTGGCCTCAATGAGGGAGATAGGCATTCAGGTCTCTCAGCGGTCTATTTGTAGGGCTTAAGCCTGAGTTGGTAGCATATAACTACCCAACAAAAAATTTAAAAACAAGAACAAAACAATTAGCTTTTAAGTTTAAGTACAGAATTACACAAATAGCAGAATATATAATAAGAGAAAATTGTTGACATGCAGTGGCGGACGCAGAGGGGGGATTGGGGGGATAGATCCCCCCCCCCGAAATTTGAAAAAAAAAAGGCTATATATGCACTCTAAGCGGCCAGTTTTATAAACTAATTATATATGTAAGTTAATTAATTTTTTGTAGTATTCTTTCTACCTATTCAAATCCCCCCCCCCCGAAATAAAATTCTGTGTCCGCCACTGTTGACATGTTTCCTATGTAACCAAGAACTTTCGTTTTGAATATCTTTTTACTTTCTCTATATATGCCTGCTGGTTTGGCAGTACGGTAACATCTACTGAATATTTAGTTCATATTCTAACAGTCAGATGGCAGTTGAGAAACTTTTTTTGGTCTACATGCAAAAGAGATGTGCCCATATCCGGAAAATTTTTGCCTGAGAATAAAGGATTGGAATTTCGGGGTAGAGCACAAACTCTTCCTGTGCCTATTGTAAATGTAGAAAAAAGTGTAATTTACTATAAATTGAAAGATAATGCTTGCATATGGTCCACTTGAGGTTCCACTTGACACTCAAAATAACCTCCAACAGCGAACACATGCCTCAGACAGATCTACACGACTTTCCTGTCATTATGTCTAGAGGGCGGTTCCATACGCAAGCACTTATCTAGGCCTACGTGGCGCGTTCACAAAGTAAGTTTCCTTGGGGCCGAATACAGAAACAAAACACAATTTCATGGACATATATATTCCAACTTATACAGAAAATGTTCAGCTACTTTTGAACATATTCGCCACCGGAATTGAAACATTTGTCATACCGTGGAACCAATTTTTGAATACCTGTGTCGTAGAATTCTGCCGCCAGCGATTTGAGTAACTGTGTGACAACCATCTTTGCCTCTCTGTCATTATTTGTCATTACGTAAGGTGTAGGAAAAAATGGAAATCACTGGGAGCAAGGTCCGGGCTCAAGGTGAATATTTAAACACCTCCCAGCCGAACTTCTGCAGGAGACTTGCTAGGAGGTGTTTAAAACTTCCACCCTACAGCCAGTACTTTCTTTTCCTACACCTCAAGAAATGACAGGGAATGAAAGAGAGGAGGAGATGTTTGTCACATACTGGTTCAAATCCCAGGCGGCAGACTTCTACGACACAGGTATTAAAAAGTTGGTCCCACGGTATGACAAATGTTTCAATTGCGGTGGTGAATATGTTGAAAAATAGCTGAACACTTTCTGTATATGTTGGAATATATATGCCCATGAAATTGTGATTTGTTTCTGTAAACGGACCCAGGGAAACGTACTTTGTGGACGTCCCTCATATTTTGGATAACTTTCGTGTGCACAGGCAGGAATTACAGATTGATTAAGAAGTGGCACTTTTCTGAGTTAACAGAATGCTACAGACATCACAGACGATTTCACACTTGTTGAAAATGTCCAGCTGTCTTGTCTGGACATTAGCCAGTTCTGCTACCAATGTTTTGACGTATGTATTTGTCCAGAAATAAACACGGCGCTCTGAAAATAACATTTTCAAGTTCACAAATAAATGATTCTTTTTATTGCTGGCATAAAGTAGAGTATACACTAAGACTTTGTTCAATCAAACGCATTTCCTTCGCACAATTGCATTTGGCAACCCAAGGATAATCTTGTTATTACAATGTTTGTTTATATTCTCTTAATGCAAATCTCAAAAGAGAATAATAAAAAGCCTATCGACTGCCCTACAAAACTTTTATACTTTAAACTAGCTTAAAAGACCCGGCGTCGCCCGGGTTTTGTATTTTGTAATTGGAAATTAACTTATGAAGGATTTTCAATTTTAAATTCTAGGTCCTTATATAGGCATTTATAATTTGAAATAGGAAGAACGACTTATTACACTCAAACTATTCCCTCAGAAAACGCTTGATATAGTTTTTTATGGCTCATAGAGGATCTAGAATTTTGCATCCCCTACCAGCAAGCCTGGTAGAGGTTTAAATAAGAAGAAACAGAAATTCCTGTAACATAAAATTGTAATATCTAGGCGGGAAATTTCCCACTCTTATGTTACCATAAAGCCGTTTTGGGGATGAAATTAAACAGAAAGCATTATCACTTTCATACTTTTCTCTCCAAAAACCTGCGATATAATATAATAATATACACATTACCATACCTCGTTTTGTTTTCTCTATGTCCAGGGTAGAGAAAGTTATGTGATTCCATTATTTTAGTGGATTTCATTCTGCAATATTTATTTATAACATGAATTATTTTGATAACTTCTCTTATTTGTCAAAAGTGCATTTCATTTGTTTTTTCCAAGCCCATCTGATACCATTTGGCAACAATATATTCTGTGATTTGGAATTGATAATTCTATGTAAAAAGGGATTAAGTATTTTTTTAAACATTTAATTTTTGGCATTTAGAATCAGAATTTTTCAAAATCCTTTCTTAGTGAGCACCTACATTTTGAAACGAAGGTACTGTCAAAATTCCAAGTCTCTACCTGTTATAGTTTAGGCTGTACGTTGATTCCTGTCATTCAGTCAGTCAGTCAGTCAGTCAGTCATTCATTCAGTCAGTCAGGACAAAGCCTTTTATATATATAGAGATTCAAGGTTAAGAAAATCAAACACCTTTATACGAGGGTGGATGGAAAAGTAACGCACAATTTTTGAAGTGAAACTTCTTTAGCCGCGGTAGGGGTAAATCGGGAGCTTGTGTAACGCTCAAAATAGTCACGAAATTAGTGAGGAGAGACGGAACGAACTGCACAGAAATCAATCAACTCAATGATTAGGCAGATGCAGGATTGGGGGCATATGGTCAGCATGCCGACACCCACGGCCGTTAATGGTGGATTCCGTGACCGGAGCCGCTACTTCTCTATCAAGTAGCTCCTCAATTTGATTCACGAGGCTGAGTGCACCCCGTTCCAGACTCTACTTCAGAAAAATCCGAGGAAGTACCGGGGATCGAACCCGGGCCGACAGATCTGTAATCAGTGCCGGCCATAGGCGTACCGAGGGGGGGGTTTTGGGGGTTTGAACCCCCCCCCCCCAATGATTAAAAAAAGGAAAATAGTATAATTTTTTTAAGTCTGCCCATAAATTACTTAATACAAGTATAAAGCGTGGGAAGCTTAAAACTCGTTATTTTGCGTCTTAATTTTTAAAATTTTCCGGGGGAGGACCCTCGGAAGCTTAAAACTCGTTATTTTGCATCTTAATTTTTAAAATTTTCCGGGGGAGGACCCCCGGACCCCCCTCTCCCTGGGGGGTATTCCATACCCCCCAGACGTTATAACCCCCCCATATGGTTGGCCTGGTTACGCCTATGGTGCCGGCGGTCTTATTTATTTTAAATCATCCCAAAGAAAGGTGATGTTTACTGTGGAAATGAGTGTTCCATATATAAGATTCCTTTTTAAAAGTTTCGGAACACTGACATGGCATATTCATTGTCTTTTAACGTTGTTCCGTTTGCATTTTGTATCACTTTCTTGTATCGTATTATTTCTTTCTCTTAGTTTAACCCCCCCGCTGTCGTAGGAGGCAGTTCTTATGGATCACATACTGTACATACTTTTTGAATCTGTAAAGGACATGGAGGTGCTTCACGGATGAGTGATCAGCCTAATGCCGGGCCACCTCCGAGACATCAGGAACACATAGGACGAGACACACCATTCACACATCCATAAAGAGAGTTTGCGCGGGCAAAGAGAGTTAAGTCCACTTTCTTGTTACTGAGAATTAGAGTGACTTAACACACTATACCAGCCCAACATAGCTTTAGAGATGGATAAACCCATGTGGCACACATCCATAACCATAGGCGTACCGAGGGGGGGTTTTGGGGGTTTGAACCCCCCCCCCCCCCCATTGATTAAAAAAAGGAAAATTATATAATTTTTTTAAGTCTGCCCATAAGTTACTTAATACAAGTATAAAGCGTGGGAAGCTTAAAACTCGTCATTTTGCGTCTTAATTTTTAAAAATTTCCGGGGGAGGACCCCCGAAAGCTTAAAATTCGTTATTTTGCATCTTAATTTTTTTAATTTTCCGGGGGAGGGGCCCCGGAAGCTTAAAACTCGTTATTTTGCATCTTAATTTTTTAAATTTTCCGGACCCCGCGGATGTTATAACCCCCCCCCCCCATATGGTCGGCCTGGTTACGCCTATGTCCATAACTACCGTACAATTTTGAATATGACTTACTGGACTTTATACAAATGTAGAGAACATTTTTATCTATAACTCTATGGACATATCTAAATTTTTTTAGGATGGTGGACTTAACTCTCTTTGCCCGCGCACCCCGGCATTCATTTCGAACAAGACTCGGATGGGATGAAGATGATAATGACGGCCAGGTGACATCCGGGAACCAAAAGGGCCTAAAGTTACCCGACATTTGTCTCACAGGTGAGGGGAAGGTAACATGTCCGTGCGGGAATCGAACCCGGTCAAATATCACGTTCTTATATTTCGCTCCTCTCACGCGTTCCACTGCGGTGGACCAAAAAAATATCAAACAGACCATTTATATTTCCAAACCAATCTCTTTTGTCGATAGATTATGTTGCTTAGAAGCTGAATTACTTTCTATATTTGCAAGTTTGAAGACTAATATAAAAATTGACAGAGGATTAGATTACTTGCGTATTGCCTTTGGCAATGGATTTCTAGTCAGTGCAATTGAACGCTATTTCGTTGACTTCCATTAGCGAGATTTGTGGGTATTATGTTACGCAGCTAATTTATCTTTTGAAATTTTGAAAAATGAAATAATTATCCAAATGTACTGTAACAATTCCCACCTTATAACATTAGATAATGCAAAAATATACAAACTAGTGTGTAACTAGCGTACAATTATCACGAAAATGCTATGTATAACAAAATTATACTTAAACAGAATCATACTAGCTTAGCCTCAGAGGTTTCTATTTGTAAGGTAATGTATTACGAAATGTACCCAATTGTTTATATTTATCCTAATAATAATGATAATAATAATGTAATAGTAATACACACACACATTCATTACTTTCTTATATTCCGCTCCTCTCACACATCCCACAGCGGTGGACCAAAAAATATATAACTTAGAACAAACCATTCATACTTCCAAACCAATCCCTTTTGTGGGCAGATAAAATATAAACATAATAATATACTGAATGATCTGTTGATTAGAAGCTGAATTTCTTTTATTTGGAAACTCCAAAAGGGGAACTATGGATGTTAGTATTGCCTTTGGCAATGGATTTATAGTCAGTGTAATTGAACACTATTTCGTTGACTTCCATTAGCGAGATTTGTGGGTATTATGTTACGCAGCTAATTTATCTTTTACAAATTTGAAAAATGGAATAATTATCCAAATGTACTGTAACAATTCGCACCTTATAACATTAGATAATATACAAATATACAAACTAGTGGGTAATTATCGGATAATTATCACGAAAATGTTATGTATAACAAAATTATACTTAAATAGAATCAGAGGTTTCTCGAAATGTTAATATTTATCCTAATAATAGTAATAATCGTAATAATAATAATTTAATAATAAATATAATAATAATATGATCAGAAAAAATTATATAATGGAACCTAAGTCATATTTTACATTTATTGAATTTATACATGTCAAGTCCAAACCCTGGTTTAGTTAATATGAACTAATTAAACATTAAAACACCTTCTTTTCCTAAGTTTTACTTCCCTTTGTAGGTACATTTACAAGGCCCACGCAGCCCAGGCCGCGACCCGCTGGGGAAGGGCATGTCTATGGATCACATCCATATTTCTTTTACCAGACAAGGACATGGAGGGCCTCCCCGGGTGAGTGATCAGCCTAATGTCGAGCCACCTCCGAGACAACACGAACACATAAGACGAGACACACCATTCACACACACACACACTCACTCACTCCAAACAAGGCGAGGATGGGATGAAGATGATAATGACGGCCAGATGATATCTGGGGAACACAAAGGCCTAAAGTTACCCGAAATTCGTCTCGAAAGTGAGGGAAACCCCGGAAAAACCCCACCTAGGTAGCCTGTCTCGACCAGAAAAAAAAAATCCCTTTAGGCAAGCCTACAGGCTGAGGTAGATTTCAAAGTGCTTTTGGTGGAATTTACTGTCGCTGCGTAGCACTCTTCTTCTTTAGCCTTGGCTTGACAAACCCGCAATAATAATTGCAAAAAAGAGGAAAGAGCACTTTTTCAAACATTCAAATCTCGCCTTAAATGAGAGCTATCGAGAAAATAGTTATTGATTTGTAGAGTACTCATCAAGAGCTTTTCAATGATACCCCACAAGACGTGGTTTCAAAAATTTCGAATTTCCATCCCCCCACTCCCACCCCCACTCGTACCCCCAAAACCCCCGAATCATTGGTGTCACTGTGAACTTCATAGGGAGTACTCTAATTTATTCATACAAAGTTTCCCTCTATACTTCATAGGGACCGAGATAAAAATGTTTTAAAATTTCAACCCCCTCCCCCGGCCACCCCCTTGGGCCAATTTTGCTCATTAACGAACTTGTCCGAACTATTGGGCCTAGAAATAACATATTAAAATTTGGTTCAAATATCTTCAAAATTACGGCCGCTATCGTGTAAAGATATATATATATATATATATATAAATATATATAAATATCACAAATTTTTTTAACGGGCGGTGGTTTCGTACTCAGGGGAGCATGAAACGTAAAGATATGAAAGAATTTTTCGAAAATCATGACATGGTATCCATTGCAATAGGTAGATTTTTCTTCGAAATCTACCTAAAATTAAAATATTGAAGAAAATATGTGCAATTAGGCCTACTTCACAATTTGCATAATAATGTGATCTCATGTCACATAGTTAGCGTCGCAAGCCCGATTTCGATCCCCGGCACCTCCTCGGATTTTTCTGTAGGCTAATCTGGAACGGAGTGTACTCAGCCTTGTGATACAAACTGAGGAGCTACTTGATTGAGAAGCCATCATTAACGGACGTGGGTATCGGCATTATAGAAATTTTACACTTTCTCATTTATCACATTAGTCAGTAATTTCACAAAATTAGTAAAAACTAAGTATTGGAGCACAGAGGAAAGAGATATCTGTATTATATTTTCCAATTTTCATTGCCCGGAAGCATTTTGATTGGCTCTTGACTTCAGCCAATCAGGGCCGAGCTTCCACAAACCGGTAAATGAAATACGCTATCTAAAGTGAATACTGGGTCATTACGTACGTGTGAGGCATCAATTGATGATTTTCAAAGGAAACATATTTCAGTGCATGAAACGTGGGTGCCATTTTGGAATTTGGAACGATAATTACCCGGAACTGTAACAAATTGATTAATTTTGAAAATAGTATGCAATTGTAGAAATAATCAATAAAGAATATATCAGATTGCAAGATTGTAGAGAAATTCTTTGCTGAGAAAAAATGAAATTCACCTATTTCTCATCTATGAATTTTACGTTAAGCCGTATGTCCCCCCTTAATGTACAGTCAACCCTCGATATAATGCCAACATCCGTTCTCTAACATTTAGGGCCGGTATTATAATCATGGTTTAACCTCCAGTTTTAGTTTAAACTTTAGTTTTTCAGATTTTTGCGTATTATAAACGATAACTACAAGTTAATCTTAAGTTTAACCTAACTGGACCTTTTCTACCGTTTAACCTACAGTTTAAGACGTAATAATTATTTTAATGAAAATGGCTATAAAAACACGATTATAAGACAGTATTATGGCTCAATTTCGGATACAACATGCTATGAGAAGATGAGACAAAACTCAGAGTAATTCTATTTGTTTACTTTCCGAAAAGGAAAGAAAATAGAAGGTTGTATTGTGAAACAAATGCTAATACAATATCATTTTTATGAGCAATGAATAGCTATTTATTTTAGCTGTGATTGAAATAAACTTAAACTGAGCAAAACTGAATTCAATTTTCATTTAACCGTTTCTTTAATAATAAAATTTCTAGCTTCAACTTCTCTTCATACAAACAAACAAATACAAGCGAATTAGCACAACTTATTGTTTTTATTTTATTTCCAAGGCCAATTCGTCTTCTTTTTTCAGCCAACAGGTCTACCAACACCATTGCACTACGGTTTAACTTAACCAGAACATTATGAAACGGCAGCTAGAGTTAAACTTTAGATTAGGTTTAACTTAATCTAAAGATCAACTTCGTTTATAATACCGGGCCTTAGTGGCACAAAGCGAGGGTGGCACTAACACAAAATGGCATAATATAGTGCTGTATTAATTTACTGTACTGTATTATGAAAGAAAAATTAAATAAAAGGAAAATATAGAACAACAGCTCTCTTCATTTCAACAATCTTACGAGTAACTGTAATGTAGTGTTGAACAGCTGAATGGACACTGGACTAAAGGATATGAAAGTTTTGAAATGTCTCATTGTATGAACGGATCTTTCTACCTGCTCCACCCTCACGCAGGCAGTCTGCCCGACTTCTTAGTATTCCACCACACTATATTACACTCATTTCTTGGAAGTACAGTGCAGTATGTTTCTTAAATAATCTTCCTGACATTCACACCAGTTTTAAAAGAATTCTGCAAGTTATGTATTGTAAAAATCTTGTCTTATATCCATTGGCACTGGCACTGGCACAGCAACGAGGTTTCTTATGTATTTTATATGGGAGAATATCCGTTCACTTGCATTTATTGGCACAGTGTGAGGGTGGCACTGTAAAGAGGGGCATTATTTCCTAAGATACTGCCGAAATATATTTTACGATTTGAAAAAAAAAGAGATACTTTTTACGTTCAGGGAAAAAAAAAAACTTAATCAGTAATCACATAACTGTTCTAAATACACATAAGGAGAGCCCGGGAATGTTCGATTTTGAATTTAGATGATACTTAAGATTAAGAAAAATGACAGGAATAATATTAATTGACAAAATAAATTATTATGATACAAGCCAAGAGTGTGGAGTACAAGATATCGGTGAGTGGAAAAAGAAGAAAGTCAAAGTTAAACGAACAAAGATAAAGAATGAATTAAGAAAGATTCGTTAAATCAGCAAGGGACAATAAACCAGAGGGAAGAAGGGGCGGGAGTATGAACAATTTAAAATCTTTGAGCCCACCCAATGTGGGCGCCCCAACTTGGCGGGCGCCCCTGTGTATTATTATAACCTGTACCGCAGTGTTAAAGATACGGTATAACCTACATGTTCAGTGAATCACATACAAACATTATTAATTACCAGTGCATTATGTGAGATCGACATAATTATATTCTTAAGCATTTGTTATGAGATTATACACAGAAGTGCAATTGTGAACCTTTATTACTTAGCTAAACTCAATTTTTTCTGGCTTTTGTCAAAAATGGGGAAAGTGTTAAGAGATTCGCAAGGGATTACTCTGGTAATATAAGTTAATGAGGGCTTAACTGCAAATTTCCACATAGTTATAACTAGGGCCCGGATTTTTATGTGCTAAAAAACTTAAAAATATTTATTTTTTATGTGCTAAAAATGTTTAAAATATGTGCTAAAACTAAAAAAAAAAAAAAGTATTTTTCTGAAAAAGAAACAAAAACACCAGAATGTGTATTGACTCACCAATTGCAGCTAAACATCAGATGTAAAATGCTGACTGAAGTTGCAGTGCGCAACAAATGTCATCTCCAGATTTCTTTCTTTCTTTCTTTTTCGTAGTTATACCTCTCCCTTTTTTTTAGGATTTAAGCGACCCAAGCCGCCCGGGCCTTACAGGGCCGCGACCTGTCGGGAGAGGAATTACCTTTGGATCACATACATACTTTTTTGACCAGACAAGGACATGGAGGGCCTCCCCGGATGAGTCATCTCCAGATTATGGATCACAAATCCTTGCCTATTATCCGAGAATAATGCCTTACATTGAGAAAAGGAACGTTCTACATCACACAATGTTAACCTTGCATATTTGAAGAGGTGTACTGTATATCACTAACACACACACACGATCAAGTTCACTTATGTTTTGACCTTCCAAAACTTGAGCGACTTTGCAGCGGGATTGGTAGCCACCATTTTTCTCAAACATACCTTTAAATTTTGTTCTTAGAACTTCTATTTTCGAACCTGAGATAGTGTTAAGTTGCCTTTCAACATATTGTATTTCTTTAACCGAACTACGCAATGTTGAGATCGGGCTCTGTTCTTCTCCGATAAGCAAGTGCAAGTGAATCACTCTCACCTCATTGCAAGTGAAGCATTTGTGTTGAATTAATTCGAGATACAAATTTTTGTTGTCAAATGTTAAAAGATAATGAGGAAAAGTACTCAAATATTTATTTATGGAGAATATATCGAAAATATTTATTCATATAATTTTTTTCGTAAAACATGTATTTTTATGTAAAATAAAATTTAGAATTTGCGGTTTTCGGACCTTGATATGAGCATCAGGAAAAAAAAAATTACATAAAAAATCCGGAAAAGTACTAAAATATGTATTTATGGAGAAAATATCGAAAATATTTATTCACATAACTTTTTTTGTAAAATATGTGTTTTTATGTGAAATAAAATTTGGAATTTGCGTTTGCCGGACCTCGATTTGGATATAAAACTATGTTTTAGGAATGTACGCATCAGGAAAAAAATATTTTTTTACATACAAATCAGGGCCCTAGTTATAACTAGGGTTCGGATGTTTATGACTTGTCATAGTTTTATCCTGACCTCTGTTCTCGCCGCAACACACAAATTAAACGCGAATTGCAAATTTGTTATCCAAATCGGACCGTTTTTATTCTGCATATAAAGTCATGTTTTTGTCATCTTCGTGGTATTGGTCATATTTCGGTCATATTTGTAATTTAAAGTCATATTTTAGTTATAAATTTTGTAAAGGAGCACAATAAACAGTGTATTTATTACATGCTCGATTTAAATATGAAATTTATTTAATTAATTTAATGTTTAGTCGGCCACGGTGGTCTAGAGGTAGCGTGCCCGCCTCTAGATCCGCAGGGCGCGGGATGAAACCCGGCCGCGGTCGATGGATTTTTCAGGACGTAAAAATCCTGGGCACGGAGTCCTCCGGGAGGGACTTTAAGCTGGGGGTCCCGTGTCGTAGATTTACGGCACGTAAAAGAACTCCAAGCCTGAATTAGAGCCTATGGAAAAATTTCTCGGCCCTTTCACGTCCAAGAAATACTTAGTTTCCAGAGGGGGGTTGCGAGGCGATGGGCTTACCACCTGTCCCTCTACCCTCTCTCGGAAAATAAGCATATCAAAATTAGTATAGGTAATGAAACCTCCATTGGAGGCCCCTTCGACCCACCTGGGGATCATAGGGTACCAGACACAGAAAAAGAATTTAATGTTTATGCCAAATTAGTAGGCAACTTACATTTTAAAATTAATGCAGTTGTTAATATTTTATATGGACATTAGGAACATTACAGTATTTGGAGCTGATGAAGCGAGCAAACAGGAGAAATTACAACTAAAACTGTAAATCACCAAAATTGTTAATAAGTGATAGTCCGATTGAATTCATGCATTCTGAGTAATCAGCATGTATTTTTAAACAGTTCCTATAAAATTATGAAATCCATGCGAGCCAAGCTGTGAGGTAGTTGTAATATGAATTACTTAAAAAGGAAGTAGGAAAACAGAAAGCCGAAAGTGCGAAATGCATTAACTCCAGAGCCTTGATCTTGTGAACAGAGAGGTCATTCTCCACAGCGCCCACCACATAAATAAACATCCCATTCATGTTTATGTATGACATGGTCCAGCTTCTGTCAAACTTCTCTGCTATTCCTGTGATGAATGGAAATCTCCTCTTATGAATCTCTTCAAGCAAACACAAAAAACAAATAATCGAGCGAGGTAGCCGAGATGTTACCGTCTTAGACTCGCATTCGGGACGTCCCAGGTTCGAATCCCGTGGCCGGCCAATTCGACATGGGGGTTTTTTCATGGTTTCCCCATTCGTAAAGGCAAATGCTGAATTGGATATCTACATATTATGAATCATCCTTACCATTTCATCCTAGGGTGGCCATTTCTAAAATGTCAGAAAGGAGGACACATAACTTCGGTAATCTAGTATAGTATAACTTCGGGCATGGACGGCTGGACAGCAGATATTACCCTGACTAATTTTACTTAATAACTGCATTTATATAAAATAAATGATTATGCACTGCAGAAAGGGATTTTCATCTCTATTTATGAATGTACAATACAAATGGAGACTTTAACAACAGTCAACAGTACGGCCAACGCCACGTAGTGCACCAAACAAATGATAGTACGCTATCATCATATGGACAAACGTGCCAACCTTAGGAATAGATTCCTTGGCAGGAACGTACGGGAAAATACAAATTTTATTAATACGCTTTACCGATCCATCAAAGTCTCAAAAAGGAGGACAAATCAACGTCCGGCATAAAGCCGCAGCCGGATGGAGGACTGCTTAGCCAAAAGCCTTACAGTCCGGCCACCCTATTTCATCCTGTATCATATCTATTTAAATTAATATGACTTGAAATTGACTCCATCACATAGGCCTACACTTTATAATACAGACAATTGACGATCAATGGTTCCATGGCCTACCCTACTGTACAGACACAGATCCCGAACTCCTGATATATATATATATAAAAGTCATCATGGAAATCAAACAATTTAGTAGGCTATGTTTCAGCTGATTCCGTTTACTTCACCGCTTTAAATACCCACAGAACTCAATACTATCGGCGAAGAAGTTCAATTGAGATTAGACTGATTTAAAAATAGAATGAAATGGTTTGAATTGTGATATGTTAAAACTTGTTATAAACTATAGTTGAGATGGAAAATTGTGATCACAATAATAACAGGACTAATAATAATAATAATAACAACAATAAATGGCTGTATATGTTGCGCGCAAGGGAGAGGAAAGACATATCTCAAAAATATTGACTGAGAGACCCGAAGGGAAAAGACCACTTGGAAGACCTAGACGTAGGTGGGAGGACAATATTAGGATAGATTTAAGGGAAGTAGGATTTGCGAGGGATGGTTGGGTGGAGTTAGCACAGAATAGGGTTGAATGGCGGGCTCAGGTAAGCGCGGCAATGAACCTTCGGGTTCCATAAAATAGATAATATTCCCTTAGCTTGCTTAGGAATTGTTTATTGACACTGAGTAAATAAGTAAATAATAATAATAATAGTAATAATAATAATTAGGGATGGGTCCTCGATACTTTCGATACCTCGATACTCTCGATACTTGCATGGTATCGGCATCGAACGATACTTCAGAAAACTCGCTCGATACTTTTTCGATACTTTTGTAATTCTGCAATTCTGCAATTAAGTAAGAATGCTAGTATTTTTTTTAACAAAAACTTGTAAGTGGACTGTTTAAAAAACTAATTTCAGTTTTATTGTAGAGTTTAAAAATAATTATAGGCTACTGATGATCTTAAATTTTGTCTCATTAAATATGCAGACTTAATTAATTTAGTTGGTATTACACAGTTCTCTCAAATTTTAATTTTTAATATACCTATTTATTGAAACTGGAAATGTTGAAGGTATCTATAGTATCGAAGTATCGAGTATCGAGGAAAAAATCACGTATCAGTATCGAGTATCGAGATAATCTGGTATCGATCCATCCCTAGTTACGTTTCAAACTTTAGACCTTTGTTCTTCCTCAAGCCCTGCTTAATTAATTGATCTGAAGGTTAACTTGGATATAGATTACTAAAATAACTTATTTTCTGCATATCATAATATTGCAATTATCACTGATTAAACGAAAGCATTCTGGTACTTTGTTACATCAGATTTTATTTATTTAGGTTTCTTTCAAGGTTGTAAACATAAACATTAATCATTCGTAATAAGTAGACCTGGGATTTTAGACTCTAAAAAAATTAGTTTTAGGCACCTAAAATAGGCTTTTAAAACAAGTAAATAGGCTTTTAAAGGAGAAAATAGGCACTTAAAATAAGCTTTAAAAGTGTATAAATAGACAGAAAATAATCTTTAAAAATGTGTAAATAGACAGAAAATAGACTTTAAAATATTACAATTTGCTCTTCAACTGTAACGTGATCTTTTTTTACTGTAAAAAATGTGGTATGCCTATTCTTAACAGAAATAATTGCAAAATTAAGACAGAATTAAAAGTACATTTATCAAAAACAGTTTTGGATTATATAAAAAATTTACACAGTAGGTCTATGTCCCTTCTTACTATATATACCTGCTACTTGTTGTTTTGAACAAATATTCCCCCGTCAGTCAGCATTCCTTTGGTGACAATTGTTTGAGAAAATCAAGTTACTGTGAAAAACCCACCCTCTGCTGTTCTGCCCTTCATTCAGGGATGTCCATTAAATGATTGTAAAAGTTATTACAGATGTTGAAATTTATTTTAAATGTATAAAATAGGCATTTTAGGCACTAAAATAGTAAAAATAGGCTACAAAGGTCCAAATAGGCATTTTAGGGCACTATATAACTCTATAAATATAAGTGATATATCATGAAATGTCAACATATTTTTAAAATGTCATGTTATTTCATAAGGAACAAAATAGGCATTTGCCTTAAAATCCCAGGTCTAGTAATAAGACAGTCAAATGAAAACATCAGAGGGCTCTTAAGTTCAAAATAGACGAGAAAATTTTCAATGAAATTTCCTTGAATGACAAACTTGACACTTAAATGAAAATCCTCATGTTTCACTTAAAACGTAACTCCATTAATCTGATATTTCCTCTCTTACAGTTCTTGAGGCGTCCCACTTATACTGTATATCAGTAGCAATGAACAGGTTAAAGTTTGTATTTCTTCAGTCTTGCGAATTTCCTCCCTCCCCCCCCCCCAAAAGTAAATGAAGAACTGCTGGGAAATTTGGCTTTAAGGCTTATTTCTTATTCTACCAGTATCTTACTGGAAGTACAACATTTACATAGAGTTTCAGATTCAAATATTGTGCAAAAAGAATCATACTATTCAAATTTGCGTCCTCAATTCCTTAAACATAGTGGTAACATCAGGGATGACTAGGGCCTAAAATTGGCTCGGGAAGTATTGTAAACAGCACATAACAACAATATTGATCATAAGAATGATGATGATGATAATAATAATAATAATAATAATAATGACGATAATAATTATAATAAAAGTGAATGTACATAGGAGTATATTTACTACGGTCCATTCACGCTTATCCTGATCAATTGAAGCAAATATAAGAAACACATCCTTGTATAGGCTATTATAAAAATGAATTTTTATTTTTATTTTTTGTACGTTTTTTTCTTGAGAACCACTCCCACTCTGATATTTATATTGTTTTTGTGCAATTTTTAGGTTTTAAGCATTACGCTAGGTACAGTAACATATGGAATTTACAGTGTAGATTTTACTGAAGTAAGCCAAGAAATTCAACCGTAAAGAGCTTTCTTCGGTATCGCTACCTAAATCCGTGAAAGATATATTAGGGGAATATGTAAAAAAAAAAATAAAAAAAAAACATGTTCTCTGTGATACATCTGGGAAGAAGAGGAAGAAGAAGCTATTTTAGTATTGGTGAGAATGTTTTTGGTACTTTGTGATATGTCTGAGAAGAAATGGAAGAAGATATTTTACTATTGGTCAGAATGTTTTTGGTACTTTGTGATACATCTAGGAAAAAGAGGAAGAAGAAGCTATTTTACTATTAGTGAGACATTTTTTGTTCTATTGGTATTACTATGACCTATAGAAGAGGAAGAAGATATTTTACTATTGGCATTACTATGGTGTCTAGTTAAAGGTTTGAGGTGGTGCATATTATATATTGGAATTGGTGTTGAGGTGTTGATCGGTCAATGAATTGTAACATACCACCCAAACCATCCGGGTCATACCGGCCTTATATAGCAAATTTCAACCAATCACAGCTCATCTTACTTCAACCAATCAAACTGCAAATAGGCTACCTACTGCTTTTAGCCAATCACAGAGAAGGTTTCATTTCCGTTTTGATAACCAATCAAATCTTTCCTTCTAAACTTATAATATGACATCATGATTATTATATCAGTATTTTGTATTTATATTTTAATACAATTAACTATCAAATTATAATTTAATACTATATAAAAAACAAAGCGAATTAATTAATTCAGGAAATCACTACTATTAACTATTGCAAACCAAAACCATAACAGAAATAAAATAACCCCAGTTTGGGCTTGACATGGTTGGTACCCTGATTCAAGTATCATAATTTAATAAATCCTAATTTAAACATCTCAATATACAGGAAATAAAGCGTACTTCTTAAAAATTAATCTCAAAATCTCATTTAATCAGAAATCAAATTATATAATTAAACCACAAGGCTTAGCAACCTTCAACTATAGCACAAGATGTGTGTACTTCTGTATTACATTTAAAATGTCCGATCATTTTGCATTAGCAAGGATAAGTTATATTTATTCACAGATTAATTTTCAACGTGCAGGAAAAAAATGTAAATGTAAAATATTCAAACGTATAGTGCTAATGAAGTATAAAGTTATAAAAATGTAGCACGTTTAAAATATTGTAGGCCTAATATTCATTGTATATTCCATATTTTGTATTTAGAGGTTAATTTAGTAACTTTAAATATTGATAATAAACGTTCTTGTATAATAACAAACACTTAACTGTGTAAGCAAATAAAACTAACAAACTAGCTAACAAAGCTGTATTATACTTTTAAAAAATTTTGCCTGAAGGAAAGTTAATATGAAACTACCAGAATGTTAATTTAACAGTTTGAATCAGATCCCATACAAACTATAATGTAGGCTACATTGTACTCAACCTGTACTAGACTCGTCATAACATAACCTCAAGCATGGCTGGTATTCCACATCATGTTTTCCGAAATTAAACGTTTAAGGATGGGGGAAAAAAAAAAGATAGGAATAATTTATAAGAAACAAACATGATTACAGATTAACGATGGACAGATTAGCTGTTTTTGGAAAGAGTCTGGGATAAAACTAACTTATACTATAAACTTCCCAATAGATATAAAACCATTGAACGAATTAAATAGGTTATGAGAAAGAAAAAACACTTTTAAATTACCTTATAGAAAGAGCGTATTGACGAGTTCCTTAACGAACAGTAAATAGAGCACAAGACTGTAATGTAAATTATTATTTTAAATACGAACACTACATTCAATAAAAATTTATATCTTATATTTTTATTGTCAGATATACTGTAAGCTATTCTTTCTACTACAACTGCTTTTAACAATGAAAGTTGTATAATATACTGTATTTAAGAAATTTGTTAACTCTGTTTGTAGTAGTGAAACATAGGTACTTTGTAAATATAACTATATTTAAGTTTCTGTACACTCAGAATTATTGTAATTGTGGTTTCTTATATGTAAGTTAAATTACGCGTCCAATATCAGTCTTGTATTGATTTACGGACAAAATAAATCTAAATCTGAACTAGCCTAAATAAAATAAGGCATAATGTGGGTTGCTCTCGTTAAAAACCAAGACCTATCTAAATCACTTCGCTCATTTATATTGGAAAGTTTCCGGTTCCTTTTTACAGGATGAAAGTTCGTGTTTCCACTTAAGGACAAAATACAGTAAATCTAATTTGAACCAAAAACACTAAAGAAACAGGGTCTGAGACTCGGAATTCTAAGAAGAACCAAGTACTAACCACTACTGAACAACTTGAGAAGCGTTTGTTCAAAGTACCTAGCGTAATAGTGATTACAAACCATAACATCTCAAAAATATAACACATATTGTAATCACTAATCAGAAATTACCTTCAACTCCAGCTTACTGGCACGGATTCGATCCTCGATGTGCAACTACCAATTTACAACTGATAGAAATGCGCCACTTTAACGGAAAAACGCGCCCTAACACCGATTGACGTCAACGTGACAAAAACAAAAAGCAGTTGAGGTGTTTGTAGGCTTTAGTGCATTAGTGTCCCAGCGACATCATAATCGTCACTTAACTCGCGCAACCCGACGATAAAATGCCGGGTGCTAGTGATATCGTGGGTCTATGACGATACTTCATCTCGTAAGTAATCTCAAAGGACCTTCCAGAAATATGATATATTGTAGATGTAGATATATTGTTTTGTGAACTTGTGTATTTGAAAGAATTTATCAAATGCAAATCAGCTATCATGACATACTGTTTTACACTGTTCATATACTGCTTTTGAATTTGCAATACAGTTACCCACAACATATTCCTAAACATATGGTTATGAAATTAATCAGATGTTTGTTTATTTCGTTGATCAAGTTGAAATGAGTAGCCTACTACATTAATACTGTTATATACATAAGTTATATTAATATGAAATAATTAGGCCTATATACATTAAGCGGAGTTCTTTGCCAGTGTATTCTGTGAAATGTTGACATATTTTAAGAAATTCTTATATCAGTGTGTACGAGTTTGAATTAAGGTTACGTATAGGGATGGGTCCTCGATACTTTCGATACCTCGATACTCTCGATACTTGCATGGTATCGGCATCGAACGATACTTCAGAAAACTCGCTCGATACTCTTTCGATACTTTTGAAATTCTGCAATTAAGTGAGAATGCTAGTATTTTTTTAACAAAAACTTGTAAGTGGACTGTTTAAAAACTAATTTTAGTTTTATTGTAGAGTTTAAAAATAATTATAGGCTACTGATGATCTTAAATTTTGTCTCATTAAATATGCAGACTTAATTAATTTAGTTGGTAATACACAGTTCTCTCAAATTTTAATTTTTAATGTACCTATTTATTGAAACTGGAAATGTTGAAGGTATCGAGTATCGAGGAAAAAATCATGTATCGGTATCGAGTATCGAGAAAATCTGGTATCGACCCATCCCTAATAATAATAACTGGGCTGGACATGTTGCGCGAATGGGAGACCAAAGACATATCTAAAAAATATTGGCTGGGAGACCCAAGGGAAAAGACCACTTGGAAGACCTAAACGTAGGTGAGACGACAATATTAGGATAGTTATAAGGGAAGTAGGATTTGTGAGGGATGGTTTTAAGGGAAGTAGGATTTGTGAGGGATGGTTGGATGGAGTTAGCACAGAATAGGGTTGAATGGCAGGCTCAGGTAAGCGCGGCAATAAACATCCGGGTTCCATATAATAGATAATATTCCTTTAGCTTGCTTAGGAACTGTTTATTGCCTTTGAGTAAATAATAATAATAATAATAATAAAAATAATAACAATAATGTTAATAAAGTTTGCAATAGGACAAAAACTTCATTGAATATGAATGAGTTGTAAGGAAATTGAAAAATTAATTCACAGCTTACAATATAATATGATGTTTTAAAATTGTTATTAGCATGTATTTTGTAATTTTAGCACACCCCAGATTAAAATCCTGGCTGCGTCATTGAGCCCCGATCTCGAAAGCCGACAGTAACAGTAATCATGGGCGAAGGGATGTTTTTGTTATTGCTTTTACGGATCATCACAACCTATTTTGACGATCACACACCGCTACACTTACAGAACCTCGACTAATAACCGAATACAGTATACTTCAATCAATAACAATACCGACGCGCCATGAATTGGAACACCCGGTATACTCGAAGATATCTGTAAGAACTATAGGAATGGTGTGGTATATTATGACTAGGGACCGGATTCTTAGGTTTTTACCTATTTTTTTCCTTACTTCCAAAACAAAAAGCGCTCATACACTTTTTCGAATCATGTCCATAGGATTCACCCACATTAATTCTGTGGCACCTAAAAATACCTAAATGGGGTATAAAAACCTAAATGTACCTAAACGTGATATAAAACCTAAAATATCTAATTTAGGCTACTTTTTTGTCTTTTTGTTTGTCAGTTGATAAATCTATATTTTGCGGAGAGACAATTTTTGTCGGGTTGAAATTAATACCATCAGCGTTTCGTTCAACCCAATGTCGTCTAGGATGGACAGTATCAAGAGAGGAAGTGTAAGAGTACCTGCGTATTCCTTTTAAAATATTCGTACGAACAAACATTGTTGACGTCATGTGAGGTTGAAAGAACATTTTCTGCCTTCAAATGTATTCTAAGAGATAACAGGAAGAACTTCACAGTTGAGAATCTTGATATACTTAGTATATTAGTTTATATATTTAGTGATATACTGTAACCAGGAAATGTGAGACAATCTTATTTTCACTGCTTCTTTTGATTGTTTATGCTTTCTTTCTTCAATTGTATAATATTGTCCTAAAGCAAGTTTACACAAATTTAAGTCAATTTTGTTAAGTTAAACTTTACGAGTATTATGTATTGAATCATATGTAGCACATTCAAATTAATTAAACCAATTATTCTACCCGAAAACGATATTTTGGACAAAAACCTAAAAAAAACTATTTCACCTAATAGAAAACCTAAAACCGTATTTTTAAAAACCTAAAAATCCGGTCCCTAATAATAACGTACATATTAATTTTCATTGTCGTTATATCTTTCCATACTGTTCATGATTTACGTTTTACTCTGTCAATATGAATCGTGTTAATTAAAGAACGTTGCATGATTGCTTTTTGTTTGTAGACAAACGGCATAGTACTACAGATAGTTCACGTGCAGTAATTTTTAATAACCTGAAATATTTCTTCCACTAACGTGGAATTTATATTGCTTGATAAATTGCACCAGCCTAAAAAAGGCGGGATTTTTCATGGTTAATTTTGCGCCCTTCGTACCTGCGCCCTTGGCGGTCGCCCACCTAGCCACCGCCTAGCTACGGCCCTGACTTCAATCAATAACAATACCGACGCGCCATGAATTGGAACACCCGGTATACTCGAAGATATCTGTAAGAACTATAGGAATGGTGTGGTGTATTATGACTGTATCGTCAGCAGACATCCTTCCTGTCAGCATAAATCTGAAAGTGAATGCAATTGCCACGTGTTTAATTGGCATATTTATGGAATAAAGACAAACGAGAGACTGGCTCATTATTGCGTGCATCGCTCGTGGCCAGGAACGCATTCCAGACGTACAAGGCCACACATTAATAACAAACATAATCTTCTCCCTCGTTAACAATCAACTCAATTCGAATGCACAAAGAACACACGATTATCTTCCACGGCCCTCTGTATATTTTATAAAGAAGGCCGTGCTTTCTTCGTAAATGAGTCGATATATGCAAAATAATATGTTGCACAAGTTAAGATTTGTATTATTTGCCATTGACCACCAGATGTCTCGTTATTCAACTTCGCGTGTGTGTGATAATGTCCATATACATGATGTAAACCACAGGGATCTCATGAGGAGAGAATATGAACAAGTTGCAATGTGAGATTGGCATAATTATAGGGTTTGTAGAGATCCCTGAAGTTCGCGAGGCGAGATAACACGAAATTGTTAGTTTTCCTTTAAATTTGTTGATGTTGAAGGGGGAGTTTATTATTTTATCGATATAAAGTAGGCCTACTTAGATAGTTTGAAATTAAAACTTACAAAATATGTTTGAAAACTATTCTTTTACTTTTCTTTTCGAATCTCGAAATGACGAAAATTAATGCAGTACCGCGAAATATAAACATAATGCAAATTTTTGGACGAATTCCAGCAAAAATCGCTTTCTTTGTCGAAATCTTAACATCAATTCATTTTAGTACACGCTCTTTAAACCAGCTGCTTGTCGGACTGGTAACATTATGAAAAATAGCATTTTAGCAACCTAGGCCGCTAAAATTGCATAAAACTGCATTCAAAATGCAGTTTTGTAGGCCTAGGACGCTAAATTCATGACAATCTATAAACAAAATTTATATGGCATTGACCAGTCACACCAACTTTAACATGGATTTAAGCATATATTTCGACATAAATAAAGAAATTTAAGCCAACATGTTTCTTTATGATAGTCAGAAACTTTACCAGGGATTTTCCCAAAACAGGATGGCCTACTTCATCATATAACAACAAACATGAGCCAACAACTTTTCACATCTTGGTTCACAAGAGAAACATTGCTTACCATGGATGTACCAGCATTTAATTCCAATAATATATGTCTCACCAGACAGCCATAGACACGCTCTGAAGATGCCCGACCAGTGCTTTAGTTGGGCCGGTACGCACCGGTACTGCGTACCGGTATAAAATTATTTTCCTTCTACCATACCGGGAAAAATATGTGCCCCGGTACGTCGTACTGGCAGTACAGGAACGATATTGTCCTAAAATACTTATTAAATGTCTAATTCAATACCAAAAATGACAAGCACTATTAAATTCGCCACAGATATGCGTTCTAATCTTCACCTTCGTGCGCATTTCTACAGTTACTTTCTCCTTAGATCACATGTTGGCTAGCCACCTTGTTTTCATAAAATGTGTGGGACCACCACTAGACGTTTTTGATCCTGCTCCATACGTCAGGTCATGGCTACAAGGAGGCAATAGGTCAGCAGAAGAAACTGCAAGCAGAACATGTCAACCGAAGGATTACATTCAGTATGAGGCGATATGGAAAATTTTGAAGTAAGATGAGTACCCCCAAAAAATATTTTCCAACTAAAGCACTGTGCCCGACGCAGCTCGCGGCGAAACGTCAGCCAGCAAAACTGACCGATTACGGCCCATAAGCCCGGAAGAGTTGACTTCAATAGACGCCGGCCGTGAAAGCCTAAATACTTATAATAATATATTCCTTCTGTTAGTCTACTGCAGCCGAGATTTAGCTCCAATTCAGTGTTTCTGGGTTGGATTGAAATTTTCTCGGGATTATCATTCATATTTTCACAAGCTTTTCATAAATACTAGGCATTATTTCCTTTAAAAATATTTACGTCGATTTTTTAAACTTTTCATTTTTCAGGGTAAATTATTTTTTAAACAAAAAAGTAAAAATGACACATAAACCTCATCAGCAAATTTATAAATCAAGAAGCGAAGAATCTCACAAAAAAGTTCTGGCTCATATTTTTTAAGGTTGGTATCCCTTGAAAAATTGAAGGCCATCTTGGACAGTTGTTAGCAATATGGTAATTAATTCCACGTTACTTTCTTTCTTTGTCTTAGTTTTACCTCTCCCTTTTAGTATTTAAGCGTCCCAAGCCGGCCGGTCCTTACAGGGCCGCGACTTGTCGGGAAAGGGATTATCTTTGGATCACATACATACTTTTTTGACCAGACAAGGACATGGAGGGCCTCCCCAGATGAGTGATCAGCTCAATGCTTGGACCACCTCCGAGACAACACGAACACATAGGACGAGACACACCATTCACACACACAGTCGCTCCGAACAGGGAGAGGATGGGATGAAGATGATAATGACGGCCAGACGATATCTGGCCTAAAGTTACCCGACATTTGTCTCACAGGTGAGGAAAAACCCCAGAAAAATCTTGTCCCGACCAGGAATCGAACCCGGGACCGCTGCGTGAGAGGAGCAAACGCATCCTCTATACCACAGCGGTGGACTTCACGGAACCAATATTTTTATCAGGCCTAGTCGCTATCATAAAAAAATGCTATGCAATGTACTTTCTTCAAGACAATTTTAAAAGAACCGCATTTGGCTCTTTTTTCAGATTCATCCGCGATTCTCCAATGATGCCATATACAGCTTTAAAACAAGTGCCTATCTACGTTTCTCCAACAGAAATGAGAAGCTTAGGACTTCAACCATGATGGACCTAGAACTGAACCCTGAGGCGAGGTAATTTTTAATATTACAAACTGAATCAGATAGTAAAAAATAACATAAACATAGATGAAAGCAGAGCTGTTGAACCCGCTGATAAGACACACAGAGACAGCACTGTACCAGAAGGATACCGCCATCATTAAATCTCCCTTTCTCATCAAGCTGGTATTCAATTTTCCAAGCACGCGATGATTCCTGGAATCCTTGCTAAAAATAAACTCTTTGACTTCTTCCAAATTGGTAAAGGTCCACATGTTGCGAAATGGCTGTCAGTGGGGGACAAAAAGTGGCAACCTGCTTCCACAAAAACTAGCATTCGGGTATATTTACGATACAGTAGCCATGCACTGTCTGTTTCCTTTTCACATGTTTATTAATGAACCTCTTTTGTAACTTGAAAGTATTTCAGAGCTGGCCTTTCTTCACCTGAGTCAACTGCATTAGTTTGTCTTAGGTAATCCCACGAGAGATTACGAGTGTATATTTTATAGATTCGAATTTATCTAATGAAACTTATAAACTTGAGAATATTATAGGAGAAAAATTTTTCCGGCACTGGTATTTGAACCCAGGACCAGGCCCGATGAGAGGGAGGGGCAGCCCGGGCCTCAAAAGGGGGCCCGGCCGACCAGGTTTTATTTTTTACTTTCTAAATTTACTCTAAAATGAAATTGATTATAAGTCAATAAATAGCTTAAGTTATGTTTTATGTGTTTATTTTATCTGCATTGTCCTATCGTATAACAGTGACACGGAATTAATCAGTTAATCTGAAACGGATTATTCTTGAAGAAAAATTGCTATTTAAAAAATATCCTTTTGGACTCAACAATAGGCCTCACTCACGTTCGACATTTAAAATCATAATTTTCAAAATATTAAACTGGTACATACAGATAAAATTGTTCCTAATTAGAACATTTTTGTGTATTTTTCCATTTCGCGCCTGATTTGGTCCAAAATCAATAAGATCGTCCCCTGGGCGTTATAAATGGTACACCATGTTTTGTGAAAATCCGATAAAGCGTATTTGAGTTATCGCGCTTACAGACACACGGACAGACAGACAGTCAGACAATCCTGTCTACCAGACAATCTCATAAAGTACGGTCACCATTCTGGCACTTAATAATTATGCAATATCATTACATAGTCTTTTTGTTGAATATATTATAAAGGGTGAGTTGGATAGTGAAATTAATATTTGAAAGGACCCGGAAAAATTTGTACCTGGGGCCCTTGCTTTCTTTCCACGGCCCTGCCCAGGGCCTTTGGCTATTCACACCAATGCTCTACCAACTGAGCTAAGCCGGAGTTCAATTCACAGCGCCAGATGGAACCTCTCTCCTATGACTGATTGCCCTAATGGTGGCACACTGTGAGGCACACTAAGTAGTGGTTTTTGTGACCGGGCTCTCACTGTTATTGTACAGTTAACATTCAAGATTGATATATAAGCTTTCACGAACCACAGATTATTGTCTCTGTTGTACATTACATGAGACTATTATAGGAGAAAAATTCCTCCAACACTGGGGCTTGAACCCAGGACCTTTGGCTATTCGCATCTGGCGCTGTGAATTGAACTCCGGCTTAGCAAATAAATTATCTTAACACCAGGGTCCGGATTCTGATGACCTAAAATTGTTAGAAGAAAGACCTATAAAATTACCATAAATTTTAAAGAAAATCACTTAATAATTATAAAAAATTACCTAAAACTGTTATTTTATTTATAAAAAAATATTATGTACACACAAAGTTTTAGACTAATTTTTAAATAATTGTAAAAACTGCAAATAACTGTAATGGTGTGAATGTTCTTTTCTCACGGAAATTTTTACTGGCACTGAGGCACTGGTGAGTCAAACTTCGGCATTTCCTTTTGCGGTCTGCCGGATTATATTGTTGTTTACTGAGGGTAAACAGTAGTTTGCACTCTCAAATCCAAGCAGGTGCCAAGTCAATCTAATAACAATAGTAATATAATACACAAATTTGGCGTTTCTTTGATTCTCATTTCCAACTGAGACATGACAACACTTTTCCTTCTTGCATTAAACAAACAACACTTCAAAGACAGCACCGCTAGCGACGGAAAATGGCAATTTACTAACAGCAGCAGTTTTTGCTAGTAAATCTGCTCTTTAATTTCCTGATATGCCAATACGTCCTTTTATCCATGACATGCAAATATGTTTCATATAGTTTAAAATAATTTTGCATATATATCTGTGGCTTGGTTCTAAAAGGTCCAATGTCAATTTCTTGCAAAAATGAGATCTATGCATTATTAAGCTCGGCTAGTCTTTATCTTTCGTTTAATAAAAGTGCCAATGTCTGTTACTATTAGTAGACATAATACAGAAACTTTAGAGGCCAATGTCGGAAGATCTCAGCAAAAAATGTTACTTCTAGAAAGGCTTCAAAATCAGTTATCTCAAAAGCAAGTTTTATGACAACCCTTCTAGAACCAAGCCTCATTGGGACTTGACGTGGAACAAACTCCTTAAACGTAAAATAATTTATTATTATTATTATTATTATTATTATTATTATTATTATTATTATTATTATTAGGATAAATGTAAACATTTGGATAGATTTCGCAATACATTACCTTACCAATAGAAACCTCTGAGGCTAAGCTAGCATGATTCTGTTTACGTATAATTTTCTTATACATAGCATTTTTTTTATTACACGCTAGTTACTCACTAGTTTGTACATTGCATATTGGTGTGTTATTTAATGTTTTAAGGTGGGAACTGTTACAGTACATTTGGATTTCAAATTTTCAAAAGATAAATTAACTGCATAACATAATAGCCACAAATCTCGCTGATGGAAGCGTATTACACTGACCATAAATTCATTGCCAAAGGATTACTGGTACTGCACTGCCGACTGTTTCCGAGCCACCATCTCTGCTCTCCGCGCCATCGAACCGGAGAAGGGAGTCAGGTTTCATACCTACACCCTGCCGGAGGAGCGGTCTGTGAGACTGCTTCTGAAAAACCTAGGGCGTCGCATGCCAACAGAGGATGTTCGCGAGGAACTCATTGCACTTGGAGTTCCCGTGCTCTCTGTACTGCAACTTCGGTCGCAGCGGCGCGACCCCGATCCCCAAAAGGATAGGCCCTTAACGCCACACTTTATTGTGACAGTGTCGCGTGGACCCTCGGTAGCAAAGGTGAGAGCCTTAACCACATTGTGTGGTCTCCACATAGCTGTGGAAGCTTACCACGCTCCGAGCGGCCCTCTACAATGCCGCAACTGCCAACGCTTTGGTCACACAAAGCGTAATTGTGGTTACACTCCAAGGTGTGTCGCTTGTGGCGGAGACCACCCCTCAGGGGGTTGTAGTACGCCCAAGGAGGCCCTGAGGTGCTGTAACTGCAACTCCTCTCACACTGCCAACTACAAGGGTTGCAGTAAGTGGAAGGAAGTTAAAGGGGCAGCGGCGAAGCGCACTAAGGCGGGGCCCAGAGCTTCTGGGAACTCACGCACCACTTCTGCTGTGCCAAAAGGCATTGCACCCAGTCTCTCCTATGAGCAGGAGAAGCTTGGCCCAGGTTGGAGCCATGTCACCGAGCGGGGGCGTATTGTCCAGGTCCAGCAACCCACACCACCCCCCCAAACCTCTAGCGACTCAGGTGCATCACAGATGCCACCTGTTAGCAATCCAACTGTTCTGGAACCCGCACCTACCACTCCAGACAGCTATATCGAGAAGTTGAGTCAACTTATCGACGACCTTCCTATGGAAGCTAGTTTTGAGGTGACAAAGTGTCTACTTAAACAAGCTCCATCCCTTCCCACTGGGGATGCCCGTCCCAAGGCAGTCCTCAAAGTTATCGCCCTTTTCCTAGCTGGATATGGCAGTACAAACTAATGCAAGGAGCGCACGGCCCTTCTTGAGGCTCGCTTACTGGAACGCCGATGGAGTTCACAGCAAG
The DNA here is from genome assembly GCA_964059195.1 of Ectobius pallidus. Taxonomy (NCBI): domain Eukaryota; kingdom Metazoa; phylum Arthropoda; class Insecta; order Blattodea; family Ectobiidae; genus Ectobius; species Ectobius pallidus. The sequence continues at coordinate 7,798,748 of CAXKWD010000002.1, forward strand.
AAGGCGGAACTGGAGATATTCCTCAGTCATCATGGCATTGATATATGCCTCCTGAACGAGACTCACCTTCGGGAGGGCTTGCGATTTCGACTAGCAAATTACGTTTGCTATAGAAATGACAGACTCACTCAGGGGGGTGGCACGGCGATCCTTGTCCGAAAGGGCATTGATCATTGCACCGTGCCGGTCTCGGGTCTGCAGCAACTGGAAGCCACTGCCATTCACGTTGTGATTGCAGGTAGGCCTATCAAACTCGTGGCTGTCTATTTATCTCCAACCCGGAACATGATAGATGCAGATCTGACCGAGTGTCTTGGGGGCGGACTACCTGTGATTTTAGCAGGTGATCTCAACGCCAAGCACACGGATTGGAACTCAAGGACTAACAATGCCAGGGGCTTGCAACTGGCAGAGTATGTAACTGGGACTTCCTGTATCGTCCATGGACCGGATGAACCTACAACCGATCCTTACTGTACCACACACTCTCCCGATGTACTTGACATAGTGGTTGTCAAGGACCTCACACTACCAGTGAGTCTGACTGTTTGCCCAGCTCTCAGCTCAGACCACCTGCCCGTCCTTGTCGACCTCCAAGGTCGAACATCCTTCGCAACCCTTCCAGACAGGCCAGACGTTAGACGAGTAGATTGGACTAGCTTCCAGAACCACTTGCAATGCAGACTCCCAGGGAATCCCGTGGTAAACTCCGAGGAGGATATTGATGCTAGGATTGAGGATTTGTCCAAAGCGATTACGGAAGCTCTGGAGGCATCAGCACCAAAGAGTCGACCGAAAACCTGTTTACGACCTTCAATACCGCCGGCAATTCTCTCTGATATTCAGAAGAAAAACCGGCTGAGAAGGGAGTGGCAGGCAACTAGGGACACCGCTATCAAGGCCCAAGTTAATAGGCTCCAGCGGTCTATTAGCTATGAGCTGAAGAAGTGGAAGAACGGCGTTTGGTCTGAAACGCTCTCATCCTTAAACGTAGAGGATCAGTCCCTTTGGAAGGTTACAAAGAGGATGATGCGGATCTCTGATCCCACACCCCCCTTACGAGTGCCAGGAGGACTCGCTCTATCAGATTCTGAGAAAGCTGAGGCCCTGGCCAACAATCTTGAATCTCAATTTACGCCGGTTGACGATCCTTCGGATCCTGCCGTGATTGAGCTGGTTGAAAGGGAACTGACTTCGTTTGAGTTTGCTCCTTCAAGTCAACCCGAATTAACTACTCCATCAGAGGTCGTCAAGGCTATAAAAGAGCTCAAGCTTGGTAAGGCTCCGGGCCCTAGCGGTATTCCCAATAGGGCCCTGAGGAACCTCCCAAAACGGGGAATCACCTACGTCACCAAGATTTTTAATTCGGTCCTTAAGAGGCAATATTTCCCACCTGCATGGAAACATGCCAGGATTGTCTCTATCCGGAAACCCGGAAAGGATCCGACACTTCCATCGTCTTATAGACCCATAAGTCTTCTTGATTCGGTGGGGAAGCTCTTCGAGAAAATTCTGCTAAGCAGAATCCTAAGGCACGTCAACAGGCACAGCGCTATTCGTGATGAGCAGTTTGGGTTCAGACCCAAACATAGCACGACTCAGCAGATAGCCCGCCTGGTTGAGAGAGTCAAGCGGAACTTTGACGAAAAGCGACTAACCGGCGCGGTATTCCTTGATGTGGCCAAGGCCTTTGACACAGTTTGGGTTAAAGGTCTCCTTTACAAACTCCTTCTCCTCAACTTCCCTTATTACCTGGTGAAAGTTATCACCTCCTACCTTACCAATAGGACGTTCGTAGCGTCCTTCCAGTCAGCCACATCTTCTCGTCGTTTCATGCGAGCTGGAGTTGCTCAGGGGGGACTGGTCTCCCCTGTCCTCTTTAGCCTGTATGTGAATGACATGCCCACACCACACCGCCACGTCGACTTGGCGCTTTATGCCGACGACACTGCGCTTTTGGCAACGTCGAAACGGCCTGCACTAATCGTCAAGTATCTCGAGACATATCTCAAAGAGCTAGAGTTCTGGCTGACAAAGTGGCGAATTTCCATCAACGTCACTAAGAGCGCAGCTTTGCTCTTCATTGGAAGACAAAGAACGGCGCCGCCTAGGCCTGTAGAATTTTTCGGAGAGCCAATCGAATGGGTCGAAACAGCCAGATATTTGGGGGTAACCCTGGACAAAAGGCTGACCTGGAAACCCCACGTTACCCAGGTTAGACGAACAGCCATGCAACGGCTTGGAATTTTATCCCCTCTGCTTAACGGCAGAGGAGGACTTTTACCTGCGAATGGAGCGCTGCTCTATAAGCAACTCATCCGACCTCTGCTAGACTATGCCAGTTCAGCTTGGAGGGCCGCAGCACGCACGCATGTCGCAAGACTACAAGCCGTGCAGTCGAAATGTCTTCGCCTCGCTACGGGCGCACCTTGGTACGTCAGTAACAGGCAGATCCATGAAGACCTAAAGGTTCCACTACTTGCCACACACATCAGAAGCCTTGCACAGAGTTTCGACTCCAAGCTTCAAGATGCTGAGAACCCTTTAGTACGGCAACTTGGAAAGCGCCTGCGCTTCCCAGGGGACGATTAAAGTCGTCAGAATTTTTGAGGCCTTCAGCCTAACAATACCCTTTCCCAATACGTATAAGCCTTCAGCTGACACGTATCCCAACTGGTTGGTTCAACCCCTACCAGGCATTACAGAATGGAGGACCATGACCAAATCCCCTTTGCTAGTTCCGACCAGGGTTTTCCGTGGTTTTCCCTGGTTGTAAGGTGAATACCGGAACTTAAACAAAAAAGGGCCACGGCCCGAACCCCTAAGTCATTGCAGTTGCCCTGCATAGGTTCAAGTCCTATGCAAAACACCGTTAGCGTAAGCAAATTTAAGTTATAGGATAGGAACCCGTTTTCATTTCCAGCAATGCATTTCGTATGCAGGTATGGAATCGGAGCCGAGATCATCGCATTGCGGGCTTCGCCCGCAATGCTCTGATCTCAGTTAGCTTATTTGGTCTGGTCTGGTCTACTGGTACTGCAATAATTTTACTGGATGGGGGTTTAAATGGAAATATTTTTATCTCTGCTAACTTTCCAAATATAGAAAGTAATTCAGCTTCTAATTAACAGATCATTCAGAATCAGGGTTGCCATACGTACGACTATAGTCGTACACATACGACTATTTCATAGATTTGTACGACGTGCGACGCAATCATTAGTCGTACGCCAATTTGTACGACTATTTTTAACATAGCGTTTTTTATAATAATATTAGGAAATTCGCACAATGTGCATGTTTGTTTATTCCTAACAAAACTTCGTCAGTGATTGTGGTCTGTTCTTGCATTCCATCACATGATATCTGCCGCACTTGTTCCCACATAGCTTACACTGACATTGATCACTTAGTTGATGGAACCTTTCCATTCTGCACACTATATAATGGAAACCATGGACTGCATATCGGGTCATCACATGGCGTAATGCGTAGTTCGCCCGGGTCCATTCTCTGTTAATCATGGCATCGGTAACGTAGAAATCCGACCATATTTCTTCTCGCTTCGACTTTAGCTCTTTAAGAACTTCTTGGTAGGCTTCAGTGCTTTGTAGTAGCAGGCTATGACGTATGTCTTCGATGACAAATGTTTCTTTTGCAAGTACGTACGTTAGCCTTGACAAGGTATATTTTGAAATACTCATTGTTCGTTTTAAAAATGTAGCTTTCACTCTTTCTATATCCTTTAAATTTCTTTTTGTTAAGTGATTCCAAATAATTTCTAGTCCATAAGTTATGATCGGGAGAATTTTCAGGTTGAATAATTTCACAGCTGTAACTAGTGATAACTGAGTTACGTTCTTCATTCCGTGTAGGGCGTTTTTTGTTTTTATTCAATCTACTGACCAATTTTAAATTTTGATATGTATCCAGCATTTGTTTTCTCAAGGTATTTGTTGTAAGCATGTTGCTAAAATCAATGTGATTGGAAAGCAGTCCTGTTCCTTTTGCAATAATGACAACACTGTGACAACTACTGTTTATTTAATTTTATTGTATTTTATCAAATTTAGTACATCGGAAGATAATGAAACACGCCTAATCATTTACAAATAAGATTATTTATTAACAATAACATGACATATATAAGGTGCATAATATTGATTATTATTTATTATTATTATTATTATTATTATTATCTCAATACGTTCATTACACTGAAAAATCACAAAGTATACGACCACAGCAGCAATCAGAGCAATGTATGACATCCAGAACCTAACCAGACTATCAATCCATACTGCATTGCTACTATTCAAAGCCAAAGTCAGCCCCATACAAACGTATGGAATTCACCTAATCTGGGAACATCTAACAATCGCTAACCTAGAAGAAATAGAAAAAATAAAAGCACGTTTCTTAAAAGCCACACTAGGAGTGTCCAAATACACTAAGTCACGACTGGTGTATGAGCTGACGAGGGAACCATTTTTCTAGAAGAACTACGCTTAAGCCTACACCTGAAAAATACTAGGCAGTATGAACAAGTCCTAAAAAAGACATACATAAAAAAACAAGAAATATGGGAAGATTTCTTCTGAACAGATGCCATGGTATATCGCCAATGGACACAAGCTAACCAAGATTACAGGAGTGAAATAACCCGGATGGCAATTCATGGATTCCACCACAAGATGTGTAAAAACAGGTCATACCATGAACCAAACAATTACTGTGTGTGTGCATTATGTGACAAGCCATGCGAGCGCTACCACTTATAAAAATGTAAGAACAGAACAAAATCACTGATGGAAATCAGTAACGAATGACAATTGCACATATGTGCGCATTCTTCTCTTATACGACAGTTTTAACTAGCATACGACTATTTTCGGATGTTGGTACGACTGTTCTACATTTCTGATCTGGCAACCCTGTTCAGAATATAATTATTATTTTTAGGTAGATTTCGAAGAAAAATCTACCTATTGCAATGGATACCATGTCATGATTTTCGAAAAATTCTTTCATATCTTTTTGCACTCCTTAGCTAGTAAGTGTTACTTACGAAAGTTGTTTACATGGATCGTAAGTTGACATTCCCACACAGTCTTGTTGCTATGGCCGTTGCGATGAGGTTAAATTACTTACGGTCCAAGCGCCACGTCATAATTCATTACGATACACTTCATAATACAAGTCTTTATGGGCAAAGCCCCCAGGACAAATATTCGGTTCCCATAACAACAAACACATGCGAATCACTTTCTGAAATAAACATCTATTTTCAAGAATGTATTTACATAATATTTTCAGGTAATATCACAATTAATATAATTAAATTGATATAAGTAACCGTCGTGCAAAAAATAGCATGCAACACACGGGCCGTAAAGGCATTTACGGGTCTCGAAAACTTAAAAACCCGAGGCGCAGCCGAGGGTTTTCAATCTGTTTCCTCGACCCGGAAACGTGCCTTACGGCACTTGTATCGCAATATACTATTACGTTTCATGCCTCCTTAAGTACGAAACCACCGCCTGTTCAAACAATTTTTTTTGTGATATATATATCTCTTTACACGCTAGCGGCCGTAATTTTGAAGATATTTGAACCAAATTTTATTATGTTATTTCTAGGCCCAATAGTTCGGACAAGTTCGGTAATGAGCAAAATTGGCCCAAGGGGGTGGTCGGGGGAGGGAGTTGAAATTTTAAAACATTTATATTTCGGCCCCTATGAAGTATAGACGGAAACTTTGTTTTAAAAAATTACAGTACTCCCTATGGAGTTCACAGTGACACCAACGATTCGGGGGTTTTGGGGGTACGAGTGGGGGTGGGGCGATGGAAATTAGAAATTTTTGAAACCACGTCTTGTGGGGTATCGCTGAAAAGCTCTTGATGAGTACTCTACAAATCAATAACTAGTTTCTTGATAGTTCTCATATTAGGCGAGATTTGAATGTTTGAAAAAAGTGCTCTTTCCTCTTTTTTGCAGTTATTATTGCGGGTTTATCGTGCCAAGGCTAAAGAAGAAGAGTGCTACGCAGCGACAGTAAATTAAACCAAAAGCACTTCGAAATCTACCTCAGCCTGTAGGCTTGCCTAAAGGGATTTTTATATTTTATCTGCCCACAAAAGGGATTGGTTTGAAAATATATATATATAAGGCTCAGATGGGTTTGGAAATAAATGAAATGGGAATATGACAAATAAGAGAAGATATCAATATAATCATGTTATGAATAAATATTAAAGAATGAAATCCACAAAAATAATGCAGTCACATTTGGCATCAAGCACTTAAATAACCCAAGAATAAGTATAAATTCTAAGGCACCAAAATGGCTGTTGGTCTGTGTTATGTTTGTATATGATTCACTGTCATATAGGTTATCTCTTATAGTTATAACTAGGGATCGGATGTTTATGACATGTCATATTTTTATCCTGACTTCCATTCTCGCCGCAAACACGAATTGCACGCTTGTTATCCTAATCGGACAGTTTTCATTTTGCATATAAAGTCATAGTTTGGTCATTTTTACGGTCTTGGTCATATTTGGGCCATATTTGTAATTTAACGTCATATTTCCGTTATAACTTCGGTAAAGGAACACAATTAAAACTTTAAAATGGTCTAAAAGCACTAAATGGTCGATTTGAATTTGAAACTTATGTCATTAATTTAATGTTTATGCCCAATTAATAGGTAACTTAATTTTAAAAATCCCTTTAGGCAGGCCTACAGGCGGAGGTAGATTTCGAAGTGCTTTTGGTTTAATTTATTGTCGCTGCATAGCACTCTTCTTCTTTAGCCTTGGCATGGAAAACCTGCAGTAATAAGAACTGAATTCGGTAAAGAGGAAGAGCCTACAATCATTTGTTTTGACAACAAGAATAGGATATAATATTCTGGGAGGCCGTGCGCAAGATCAGCAATGAATAAAATTAGCAAAGCCGCCAAACAAGACAAAATTATGATATTAATTCTTTTAAGTGTTATTATTTTCAAACATTAAAATCTCGCGTCATATGAGAGCTATCAAGAAACTATTTATTGATTTGTAGAGTACTCATCAAGAGCTTTTCAACGATACTCCACAAGACGTGGTTTCAAAAGTTTCGAATTTTCATCCCCCACCCCCACCCCCACCCTCACTCGAACCCCCGAATCGTTGGTGTCACTGTGAACTCCATAGGGAGTACTCTAATTTATTCAAACAAAGTTTCCCTCTATACTTCATAGGGGCCGAGATATACATTTTTAAAAATTTCAACCCCCTCCCCCGACCACCCCCTTGGGCCAATTTTGCTCATTAACGAACTTGTCCGAACTATTGGGCCTAGAAATAACATATTAAAATTTGGTTCAAATATCTTCAAAATTACGGCCGCTATCGTGTAAAGATATAAATATATATATATATATATATATATATATATATATATATATCAGAATTTTTTTTTTTGAACGGGCGGTGGTTTCGTACTTAGGGGAGCATGAAACGTAAAGATATGAAAGAATTTTTCGAAAATCATAAAGTGGTATCCATTGCAATAGGTAGATTTTTCTTCGAAAATCTACCTAAAAATTAATGCAATAGTTCATATTTTATAGGGACAAGCATGGTCTACAAAATATTGTTTGGAGCTGATGAAACGAGCAAAGAGAAACAAATTCTTTAAAATTAGAAGTAAAACTGTAAATCACCTGTAAAAGTGATTGAATTCAAGTTATAGTGTCATTAAACGTTGGTGGAACGCTGTGGAAATCTGATGGTCCCAAATCTGGTGATTATGGCGGATGTCGTCGACGGTTTTCATTGTTGCAGTAGGAGCGTTATCATGTTGAAGCAAAACACCTGCACTCACCAATCTCCTTCGCTTTGACAACATCAGATTTCCAAATCTTTGGTTCGTTAAAGGATCTCCTTGGAGGGCAGAAGTTCAAGTCTGATGAAGACGTCCAATCGGCGGTGCACGAGTGGCTACAACGTCAACCAAAATAATTTTTCTCATGCGGTATCGAAGCACTTCATATCCGATGGAGTAGGCCTAAGTGGATTGAACTGGGAGGGGACTATGTAGAAATTAATGTAAAAGAAAACATTCTTCCTGCAGTAAAATAGTGGGAAAAAAATCATTTGCAGTTTTCATTTCATTCTCCCTCGTATAGCACGGCCGTATAGGTCATGACTAGACCTGGGATTTTAGGCTCTAAAAAATTAGCTTTAGGCACCTAAAATAGGTTTTTAAAACAAGTAAATAGGCTTTTAAAAGAGAAAGTAGACACTTAAAATATGCTTTAAAAATGTGTAAATAGACAGAAAATAGACTTTAAAATACTACAATATGCTCTTAAACTTTAACGTGATCTTTTTTACTGTAAGAAACCTATTCTTCACAGAAATAATTGTAAAATTAAGACAGAATTAAAAGTACATTTATCAAAAACAGTTTTGGTTTATATGAAAAATTGACACACTATATATACCTGCTACTTGTTTTTTGGGCTAATCCTCCCCCGTCAGTCAGCATTCCTTTGGCGACAATTGTTTAGGAAAATCAAGTCTCTGTGAAAAACCCGCCCTCTGCTGTTCTGCTCTTCATTCAGGGATGTCCATTAAATGATTGTAAAAGTTAAAGAAGTTGAATTTTATTTTAAATGTACAAAATAGACATTTTAGGCACTAAAATAGTAAAAACAGGCCACAAAGGTCCAAATAGGCATTTTAGGGCACTAAAAACTCTTTATATATAGGTGATTTATCATGAAATGTCAACATATTTAAACATTTTCATGTTATTGCATAAGGAACAAAATAGGCATTTGCCTTGAAATCCCAGGTCTAGTCATGACAGGAGAACAACGAAATCATCTTAAGGACATTATCTGGTCAAACTTTTTTTGCTTAAAGAAGCAGCATTTTTTGCTACAAAATGGTACCTAGTTTATATGAAAATTCCAACAGGAAATAAGTTTAAATTTGATGTGTGCACATGTTTTATCATTTGACTCTTGAGTGCCCCGTGATGTTGGCCATCTTGAGCCAAGGCGGTATCGCATACACTGATTTATGGTAGGCTATGTTAATTGTTGGTCTCAGTTGTTGCCGGATGTTGTTAATTATGTAAGATGACAACATCTTGTAGGGGAAAAGGTATATGATGTGGGTCAATCCTTGACCCTAGACTTTGGCAACGCTGCATGGTGCATTTTGCTTCCGAGATGAGGCTCTGTTATCAGCGGGTCATTGCCACGCGATAAGAAACCCTGCCTGGCCCCCTATCAGCGACATCTTTTTTACTTCTTCATCTGTTTCCATCCGATCTCTTGACTTCATGAAGGACAACTTATGTGGAGCTGCCGATGCTACCATCTTATAATTTCGTCGTCATAATAAATATAGAAATTGAGTAGGCCATGGCATCTGTCAAATGTGGAAACGAGTTGAGCTTATAATGACCAGGGCCCGGATTCTGATGACCTAAAATTGTTTGAAAAATTACCTATAAAATAACCCTGAATTTTAAAGAAAATATAGCGTATATAGATTACAAAATACAAAACCCCGGCGACGCCGGGCCTTTTAAGCTATTTCTTTGTAGGCCTACTGAATATGCGCTAAAATATTACCATTAGAAAATGTACGTATTGCTTTTATCAATAATAATCAGGGCCCGGATTCTAATGACATGTCATCTTTTACTTTCTCGCTTATACGGAGTATAGAGAAAGTATTGTGATCGTGACAAAAAATCGAAGTCGAGATAACACCGGGAGAGCATGTTTCATGAAGCCTAGAAACCGAAAAAAGTATTTTTGGAATGACGTCTGTCCGTCTGTCTGTCCGTCTGTCCGTCTGTCCGTCTGTCCGTCTGTCCGTCTGTCCGTCTGTGGACAAGCACAGCGGGTAAACGGCTCGTTGTATTTACTTCATTTTTTGAAATAAGGACTTTTTCGAAATTTTGTCGAACCGCCCAGAAATTTAGCTTTACAACTGAAATATTAAGGGGACTTTTCATGAAAACTTTTTTAAAATTTTTGATTTTTGAAAAAATGGCTCTAACGATTTTAATAAAAATTTAAAATTAGAAACTCTTATCTATGAATAATAAAATGGCTATATCTGTATTTCTGCAAAAATGACTTAAGGGGTACTTTACTCGTATCCATTTTCAGTTTTTCTAGATTATATCCATTACAGTAGGTGATACATGAAAACCTACCACAGCGAAGTTGTAGAGAAAATTAAAATGAACATTTTTTGTTTAAAATATTTCTTTATACATTTAATAGATATCAAGATAAAAACGAAATAAGTACAGCTTAAATGCGAATTTCGGAACATGCATATCAATTAAAATATGAATGGCATTTTGTTGCCCCTAGTAACAAGAAAACTATAGGCCTAATGTACTTATTGTTGTGAAATGCAATCAGTTTAGCTCAGTCGCAATGAACACACTAAACCAATTACAGTGAGGTGGTAGGCCTATGGGGTAAAAGGGAAGAGGTCCTGAGTTCAAATCAAACCTCGTGGCCGCCCAAATTGACTTGGGTTTTTCATGGTTTCCTCGTTCGCAAAAACAAACGCCGGGTTTGCAGGACTTGCTTATTTTCCATAACTCTTCGCCGCTACCTCACTGGATATTATAATCGTTTAAACTGAATGCCACATACGAAGACATTACTAAACAATAGAAACAGATGACGCGAATGAGGTGTTACAATAGACTAATGGTTCACGCAATCATACTAAACACATTACATGACCTACAATGCAGTTAAAGCGTGCAATATAACCTAAGTACTAGTAGCAGTAGGACCGCCGGCGTGGTCTTGTGGTTAGCGTCAGGTCCGTCGGTCCGGGTTCGATCCCCGGTACATCCTTGGATTTTTCTGAGGTAGAGAGGTCTGGTAGGGGTGCACTCAGCCTCGTGATTCAAATTGAGGAGCTACTTGATAGAGAAGTAGCGGCTCCGGTCATGGAAACCACCATTAACGGTCGTGGGAGTCGACATGCTGACCACATGCCCTCAACCCTGCCATCTGCCTGTGGTAGATGACGCACCGGTCGGTTGGTAGACCAAATCCCTCGAGGGATGTAGTGCCACGGAGTTTAGTTTTAGTTTTAGTAGTAATAGTAGCGAAATTCAAACATAAGTCGTCCTTTAAGCTCCGTCCATTCGATATTCACATTTGCATGGTGATGTATTTTGTTTCTGAGCGAAGCAGAGTGACCAACTGTCCTTGTATATTGTCGCAAGTGCCTTGTATCCACCTCTACATATAGCTAAATAATGCATAACACCAACCACATAGTTAAGTGCGCGAAGCGGAGGCGGCAGCCGTAGCGAAGCGCCCTTGCATTTTCGAATAATGTACGATACACTGTTTATAGGTTTCGAAAATGTGGCATATTATATCTCCCGCAAGGTTTGTCAGCCTGTCACCTCTCGTCTAGCGGTGTGACGTCATACCTCCAACGTCCAATCACGAGTTTCTTCATAATACGAGGACAGAAGATTTCGCTAGATCGTGGTAGAAAAGAAACTGCATCGGTGAGGGTGGGTTGGGTGGGACCGATTCATCCCAAGGTGCAACTTATATTTGAATTTTCCCGTAGTAGTAGTACTAATAATATGCAGTTTTACTGCCATTGACTATTATTATTACTATTGTTGTTATTATTATTATTATTATTTCACAGTAAATGCATTGAACATAAAGATCGACCCTGAAGCTTTCCGTCCTAGATACTTGTAAGTTTTATGAAAATGTATTAAGTAAAATTTAATTGTCTCTTTGATTTACTTTTTTCTGTACTAGCCTTTAACATGTATATGCGAGAAAGTTTGTGCAACATATTTTTGCACCATTTATTTATTGATGGTGCCAAGACATTGCCAACTTGTATATAAATCCTAATCATGACCTCTAGATCATAGAAATGCATTTTTATTAGGTCATTTTATGCAATTTTATATTTTTAGGGCATTTATTTCAATTTTACGTCATTATTTTGTCATTTTCTTCCTTATTTTGTCATTTTCATGCATTTACTTTAAATAAATGACTATGTTACTATAATGCAACATTTTTGTATATAGAATCTACTTTAAAAACAATTTTCTTACTTTTCTTTTCAAATGTTCCAATCAAGAACAAAATTTTTAGACCTACAACATCCTTCCTACATTTACAGTGTTTACAATTATGTACAAATTAGTCTATATCTTTGTGTGCACAGTAATAATAACTAATGTTTAATAGTAATAATAAAAAATATTTTTACAAATAAAATATCAGTTTTTAGGTCATTCTTTGTAGTTATTAAGTCATTATCTTTAAAATTTAGGGTCATTTTATAGGTCATTTATCAAACAATTTTAGGTCATCAGAATCCGGGCCCTGGTGATGACCTAAAATTGTTTGAAAAATGACCTATAAAATGACCCTAAATTTTAAAGAAAATGGCTTATTAAAAAAGACCTAAAAACTGATATTTTATTTATAAAAAAATTATTATTGTACACACAAAGTTATAGACTAGTTTGTACATAATTGTAAAAACTGTAAATGTTGTTAATGTTATTTTCTCACGCAAATTTATACTGGCACCGAGGATTCAAATTCGGCACATCCTTTTGTGGTCTACCGGATTATATTGTTGTTTATTGAGGGTAAACAGTAGTTTGCTCTCTCAAATCCAAGCAGGTGGCAGACTCTGGTGTCAAGTCAATCTAATAACAATAGTAACTTAATATAATACAAAATTTTGGCGTTTCTTCAATTCTCATTTCCGACTGAGACATGACAACACTTTTCCTTCTTGCATTAAACAAACAACACTTCAAAGACAGCACTGCTAGCGACGAAAAAAGTTAATACACTCAATGTAAATACATGAAAATGACTAAATAAGGAAGCAAATGACACGAAAATGACAAAATAATGACCTAAAATTGGAATAAATGCCCGAAAAATATAAAATTGCATAAAATGACAAAAAACGACCTAATAAAAGTGTATTTCTATAATCTAGAGGCCATGAGTAGGATTTATCTACAAGTTGGCAATGTCTATGCAGCATCAATAAAAAGATGACATGTCATTACAATCCGGGCCCTGATAATGACTAATTAACGAAACTTATTTTTTCAATGGGCATCAGCATAAATGATTCCAATTTCTGTGATCCAAATTTCTTCTCGATCTAAACGCATAGCTTTCATCCCCTCTGAAAACTATGGTAGGGTAATATGCTATCTAGCGAAATCTCTAAGAATAATGGACACGTGAAGTCAGTTTGAGAATTTAATGTTGTACCAGCACGTTGCCATGGTAGCTCAGTTGGTTAGAGCATCGGCACGGAGAGCCTGGTTCAAATCCCGGCTATGGCATTGAATTTTTCATTCTGACTTCACGTGTCCATTTTAGCCTACACACGGCCAGTGTGAAAGAATTATCATTATCTAAGAATAATGTTAATCACATTGGGGACGAGCCCAGGTTCGAATCCTGGTCGGGACAAGTTATCTCGGTGAAGTTTTTTCTCACCTGTGAGACAAATATCGGGTAACTTTTGAACCTCTTGGTCCCCGGATGTCATCTGCCGCCATTATCATCTTTAGGGACCGGATTTTTAGGTTTTTAAAAACACTGTTTTAGGTTTTTCATTAGGTGAAATAGTTTTTTTTTTAGGTTTTTCCCACAAAATATCGTTTTCGGGTAGAATAATTGGTTTAATGAATTTGAATGTGCTACCCACTGCCATAATAACCTCGTTTTAATTTGTTTCGGCATAATTAACACGTCTTCTTAAAATTCACAATGTGATCACTAAGTATGAATAACAGGGAAGTAATAAAGGTAAATAAGGGCTTTAAAGCACAGAAATCTATATCCTTGTCCATACACGGCAACAATGGTTGTTCGCACGAATATTTTAAAAGGAATACGCCAGTACTCTTACACTTCCTCTCTAGATACTGTCCATCCTAGACGACAATAGGTTGAACGAAACGCTGGTGGTGTTAATTTCAACCCGACAAAAATTATTGTCTCTCCGCAAAATATAGTTTTCTCAACTGACAAACAAAAAAGACAAACAAAAAGAGCCTAAATTAGATATTTTAGGTTTTATATCCTGTTTAGGTACATTTAGGTTTTTATACCCCATTTAGTAATTTTTAGGTGCCACAGAATTAATGTGGGTGAATCCTGTGGACATGATTCGAAAAAGTGTATGAGCGCTTTTTGTTTTGGAAGCAAGGGAAAAAATAGGTAAAAACCTAAGAATCCGGTCCCTAATCATCTTCATCTCATCCTCGCCTTGTTCAGAGTGGCTGTGTGTGTGTGAATGGTGTGTCTCGTCACATGTCTTCGTGTTGTCTCGGAGGTGGCCCTGCGGAGGTCTCCATGTTCTTGTCTGGTCAAAAAGTATGTATGATCCATAGTTAATCCCTCTCCCGACAGGTCGCGGCCCTGTAAGGCCCGGGCGGCGTGGGTCGCATAAATGTCAGGTAAAACTAAGGTAAAGAAAAAAAGGTCTTCGCATTACTTGTGCAGTTAATTAATTGCTCCCTTCACGATCTCATAACGTCCCAATTTTTGTCCATAAAAAGCTGACCACCTGACATATGTGTGCAATACGTTCTTGCTATAATATTATGTAGAAAATCTAGAATAGAGAAGCAAGGATGTAGAGGATGGATTGATGGAATTAATTGGAATTCCTTCATTCACAGGAGGCAGTGGTGAGCAGAAACATGCGGATTCCGGCATTTCCGTGATTTACGTGCTCGATAACAGTTGCACAGTTGCAACATCTCCTTCTGTCCAAAGTCATGAGGAGGCCTTGTCAAGTTCCATTAGAGGACCGTTTTTTCAAAACTCGCTTTATGCATTTTTAAAAAATAGTTTTATTGTGTTAATACATACTGCTTAGCATCCTCTAAAAGCCTAAGCAAAATTTGCTTTATTCCGAAATTATAGCACAGAGAATACAGCTTGTTTTTGCAAAACTCGCTTCATGCGTACCATAGGTAGGCCTACTACAGGTGAAGGAATTGTTGAAATTCCATGGCGAGTTTCCGCCAAGTTTAGAAATCCCCTGAATCCGAAAATACAACTTTCAGAAAACTGAGCGAGGTGGCCGAGATGGTAACGTCTTGGACTCGCATTCGGGAGGTCCCAGGTTCAAATCCCATGGCGGTCCAATTTGACATGGGTCTTTTCATGGTTTCCCCAGTCGTAAAGGCAAATGCCGATTGGTTATTTGCATACCATGAATCATCCACACCATTTCATCTTGTATCATATGCATTTAAATTAATATCACTTGAGATTTACTCCATAAAATACACTAAAAATAGAAATGAAGGGGCTAGTTCCATAAGGGCGTAAGGCACATCTTGAATTTTGAGCTTTTAACATTTATGCCTTCTCCTCATATCTCTTAAAAACTGAGTGAGCAATTTATACTTGTGCCTTAAACCTCTGCTCAGTCATAAAAAAAGACCTGTGCTTGTGAGTGGTAACACTGTTTAGAAACATTAAGATTTATCAAAACTATCCTCTTGTGCCTTACGCCCTTATGGAACTAGCCCCTTCAAATAATTGATAATCAGTAGTTCATGGCCTATTGTATAGACACAGATCCCGAACTCCTGATATGGCCTCATAGCTAAAAGGAGTACAAATACAGCTGAAAAAAAAAATCCCTTTAGGCAGGCCTACAGGCGGAGGTAGATTTCGAAGTGCTTTTGGTTTAATTTATTGTCGCTGCATAGCACTCTTCTTCTTTAGCCTTGGCATGGTAAACCTGCAGTAATAAGAACTGAATTCGGTAAAGAGGAAGAGCCTACAATCATTTGTTTTGACAACAAGAATAGGATATAATATTCTGGGAGGCCGTGCGCAAGATCAGCAATGAATAAAATTAGCAAAGCCGCTAAACAAGACAAAATTATGATATTATAATAATTCTTTTAAGTGTTATTATTTTCAAACATTAAAATCTCGCGTCATATGAGAGCTATCAAGAAACTATTTATTGATTTGTAGAGTACTCATCAAGAGCTTTTCAACGATACCCCACAAGACGTGGTTTCAAAAGTTTCGAATTTTCATCCCCCACCCCCACCCCCACCCTCACTCGAACCCCTGAATTGTTGGTGTCACTGCGAACTCCATAGGGAGTACTCTAATTTATTCAAACAAAGTTTCCCTCTATACTTCATAGGGGCCGAGATATAAATGTTTTAAAATTTCAACCCCCTCCCCCGACCACCCCCTTGGGCCAATTTTGCCCATTAACGAACTTGTCCGAACTATTGGGCCTAGAAATAACATAATAAAATTTGGTTCAAATATCTTCAAAATTACGGCCGCTATCGTGTATATATATATATATATATATATATATATATATATATATATATATATATATATATATATATATAAATATCACAATTTTTTTTTTTGAACGGGCGGTGGTTTCGTACTTAGGGGAGCATGAAACGTAAAGATATGAAAGAATTTTTCGAAAATCATAAAGTGGTATCCATTGCAATAGGTAGATTTTTCTTCGAAAATCTACCTAAAACAGAGAAATGTCGACAAACTATTAGGCTAGGGCCTCTCGAGCTCGAGACCGAAAAACCGTATTACAACAAAATTGTGTCTTTGGCTTACATGATTTTCTTGGGTTTTGACACGACGATTGACGACGACTTTCTATTACTTTTTACATGAGGTACATTAAGAAGATAAAACATTTAATCATTTGAAATATTTTTTTCCCCCAAAAAATAAATGTAAGGTAGTTATAAGCCAGTTACCGTTTGCACAAATTTCGCTTTAGCCTATGTCTTGAATGTTAACTGTACAATAACCGTGGGAGCCCGGTCACAAAAATCACTATTAGTGTGCCTCACAATACGTACTGCATATGACATAGCTTGTCTGTCTGTGAGGTAGACCATTAGGGTAATCAGTCATAGGAGAGAGGTTCCATCTGGCGCTGTGAATTGAACTCACGGCTTGGCTCAGTTGGTAGAGCATTGGCGCGAATAGCCAAAGGTCCTGTGTTCTAGTCCCAGTGTCGGAGAAATTTTTCTCCTATAATATTCTCATGTAGTGTCCAACAGAGACAATAATCTGAGGTTCATGAATGCTTATATATACACGGTGTTTCAAAATGAATATCGGGGGTTTAAGGCTTTGTAGAATTTAGTACATTTAACATACAATTATAAATAATACATCAAATGAAAGAGCAACTCAAACAGTTTCGTTGGTACTCATAATCGCAACTGGGGACCCGAAAATCCCCACGAGATGGTACAATTGCAACGAGACTCCCCCAAATTGAATGTTTATTGTGCCATTTCCCGGCGGAAAGTTTATGGGCCCTTCTTTTTCCTTGAAGCAAGTGAAATTGTAAATTCTTATCTTGATGCGCTACAACTATGGCTCTTTCCTCAATTGGAAGAAGCTGAACCAGAGAACGTGGTATTTGGCAGCAAGATGGTGCACCAACTCTCTGGCATCATTCAGTACGCGAATGGTTAAACAATGTTGTATCCGACCGATGGATTGGCCGGAAGGAGCCCGATGACAGAGCTTGTTTCGCATGGCCTCCACGTTCACCCGATCTGACGCCATGTGATTTTTACCTTTGGAGATTCATGAAGGATCAAGTGTAGGGTGCCGCCACTACCAATTGACCTACCCGACTTAAGACACATGATTGAAGCAGTTGTTGCAACAATTACTCCGGACACACTGATCAAGGTTTGGGAAGAACTCTCCTATCAACTCCATGTGTGCCATGTGATGAACATAGGCGTAACCAGGCCGACCATATGGGGGGGGGTTATAACATCCGCGGGGTCTGGCGAGTATGGAAGGAGAGGGGGTCCGGGGGCCCTCCCCCGGAAAATTTTAAAAATTAAGATGCAAAATAACGAGTTATAAGCTTCCGGGGGTTCTCCCACGGAAAATTTTAAAAATTAAGACGCAAAATAACGAGTTTTAAGCTTCCCACGCTTTGAACTTGTATTAAGCAATTTATGGGCAGACTTAAAAAAATTATACAATTTTCCTTTTTTTTTAATCAATGGGGGGGGGGGGTTTCAAACCCCCAAACCCCCCCCCTCGCTACGCCTATGGTGATGAATGGTGCTCACATTGAATACTTGTAGGAAAAACTGTTTGAGTTGCTCTTTCATTTTATGTATTATTTATAATTGTATGTTAAATGTACTTAATTCTACAAAGCCTTAAAACCCCGATATTCATTTTGAAACATCCTGTATATATATCTGAATCTAAGGGGACCTTGATACCACAAACTGCTGATGTGGGTGATTTTCTTGCGGCTGTAACTAATTATCGCCCATTGCAAAATACAGTTCAAGTACGTAGCAAATACAAACCTCGGTGCTTAAGATTTCCGATATTAATCATTAAAAACGGAAGAGAAAATTACAACGACTACACAAATTCACTCCAATTAATATTTCTTGTTTACAAATAACAAAGGTTTCCCCTGTCTTTATCAAGTAAATCTGGAAACTTGTATTTTATATCAATAACTCCTAGATGAAGTCTTGTTTCCTTTACTTTATATGTCATGCATTCCTTTAATCGACAGGCATCAAGTGAAAATGAACTGGTAGTTTATTGAAATTTTTGTAATCGATCTTTGAGTTAAGCTCGAGATCGATTCGATTAACCAGGGCTTTAGGGCCTTTTCAAACTTTTCACTTGTGACGGTCACCGCTAGTATTGCCAATAGTAGCTACATGATAAAACAATTTGTAATATCTTTTGACATCCGAAATGGCAGGTCGACATTCGACTTTAATTATGAAATCATCAGTATTAATCAAATCTAAACTCATGGCTGGATAACTAGTTTCGCTGAGATCAACTATACAACCCCATCCATGGGGACTTTTAGTATATTTTTTAGGACACTTTCCTCCGCATCTCTGCCAAATTTAAAAACTACATTATATGTTTACCCTACTTTTCCTTTGTTGCCTGGACTATAATGTATTTTCCTTTACATGTGCTGTGCTGGACCGTGATCGGATTTTTAATAATAATGCAACTTTAATGGTTGTGTAATATTTCTCCACTTATTTCACGGTGTAAATACATTATATAAAGCTTATACACAAAGATAGCCTATAACCTCTGATACTAGAGAAATTGCGATGGCCGGTTTCTTTCCGCAATCTTGAAATTTGACCGAAACTTAAAATTGTTACAACTTTTGAACATTTGGATAAAAAATAGCAAATGACTACTCATTTGAAAGGAAATTTATTTCCCTACAACTTATTTTATGAGGGCTGAAACGCTAGAAGGCAAAGTGTGTCGAAAAGCGTGAGGCCAAAGAGCTTTCTTTTCGAAAATTTGCTATTTTCGTTGGCGAATATCTCGAAAGCTATTGAGAATAGAAAAAAAAATGTGTACGATCAAACTTGTAGGAAATTTCATCAGCTTAAATTTTGTATAGAGTAACTTTTCCACTACGACGCATCGTTGTTTCGATATAAGCGAAAATCCAATAAAAGGGAACTTCTACGGGTCCCCCCGCTCACCCCCACCTTCGGGGACTTTTAGTATGTTGTTCAGGACACTTCCTCCGATTTATTTTTTGAAGTGAAACTTCTTTAGCCGAGGTAGGGGTTAGTCCAGAGCTTGTATCACGCTCAAAAATCGTCACGAAATTAGTGTCACACTAAATATCGTCACGAAATTAGTGAGGTGTGACGGAACGGACTGAACAGAAAACAATCAACTCAGTCAACAACTTATCCAAAATTTAAAAAATCCAAAAATTAAAAATTACAAAATCGAAAAACGAAAATATAAAAAATATAAAAATCCAAAATTAAATAATCGAAAATCCAAAAAATAAAAAAAATAAAAATTAAAAATTTTAAAAATTAAAAATTTTAAAAATAAAAAATACCATAATAAAAAAATACAAATATCTAAAATTTTAAAAATAAAAAATCAAAATTAAAAAATCAAAATTTTAAAAATAAAAATCCAAAATCCAAAAATTAAAAATTAAAAATCCAAAATTAAAAAATTCAAAGATGCAAAATTTAAAAAATTAAAAAAATACAAAATTAAAAAATACAAATATCTAAAATTTTAAAAATAAAAAATCAAAATTTTAAAAATAAAAATCCAAAACTAAAAATCCAAAATTTAAAAATTTAAAATCCAAAATTAAAAAATACAAAGTTAAAAAATCCAAAATTTAAAAAAACAAAAAATAAAAAATTCAAAGATCTAAAATTTAAAAAATCTAATATTCCAAAATTAAAAATTAAAAGAATCCAAAATCCAAAATTAATAAAGTCCAAAAACCCAATATTAAAAATTTTAACAATCCAAAATTGAAATATCAATAATCCAAAATTGAAAACATCCAAAAATTAAAAAAGTTTCACTTCTGTCGCGTGGCGTTCCACGCACACTTTTTTCAATTTTCCTTCGTTGCCTGGACTAATATGCACCTGTGTTGTGTTGGCAATCCGAAAATGCTATGACCGTCACAAGTGTTCGGAGTCGACACTGCAATTCAAACCTCTACTGGTGATCGTCACAAGTGCCCTTTGTTTGTCGGTAATCCAATAGAGTTACTTCAAAAATATATACTGGAGCAAAGTTGCAGAAAATGTTAGACTTGACTAGAATCGTGAATTGCAATAAACCAAACCATTACAACGGTCACCCGTCTTGAAATGAAATAAAAAAAATTAAAACCCTTACAAATGACTTCAAGGAGCATTTATGCCTAGTTGGAAGAAAATCGAAGAACGCGTTTGGTCGTGACTGCGTAACAATCAAATTTAAAGACAAACAGACGAAATGCCCAACGGTCGAGTTAAAAAAAAGGCCCTTGTTTCTCTCCGTAAATTAGCCAATCATAGACTGAATTCTATCCACAACCTCTCTAATTTAGTCGATAACGTAAAATCCCAGTATGATGAGATTTCCGAAGCTAGCTGTGTACACTGAAAACAACATCGGCTTCATTCCCATGCAGTGTGAATTACGTGTGGTGAGTTCAGCGTAAGATTTTTATTATATAAAGAAATTTTAAACAAAGTGTTTTAATGTAAACTCAGTCAGGTATGACAGAAGTGTGTAAAAATCCTATCCACTGAAAGATTACTCTTTGTGCAGGCTTTGCACTAGTTAGGAAAAACTGATGTTGACAATAGAAATATTTAGTTAATATATTATAATATGTATAAGCATTTTATATGCGTAATTATATTCAGACTCTAAACATAAGCACTCCTTGACAAGAAATTTTAACTTTATTTAATACTGCTTATTTTGCTTATTCTGACAGAAAAACTATTTTGCTCGCTTATTTTATTATTCTGAATTAAAATAGCAGGTTTTACTCAAAACTGTCACATTAAAAGTGCTTATTTCACTTCTAGACGTCAATATCACCGGTTCCCTTTCTTTTATTGGCTAAAAGAATTGCTGAAAATCCGGGTTATAAAGAACTCGGATTTCTAAAAAAAAAAAACTTCCCTGTGAAGAAACAGATATTGAAGAACTGTGTTGCTTTTCACATGCGCCTGTGAACATTTTCACATCACTGACAGACGCAGGAGCTTCCTTACACAGCCGTGAATAAGATGAGATTTCTACGAAACTAATAATTTATTTGATTTTCGTGTGAATTATTTTTGCTTATTTTTGTGTTTATTTGTTATATTTTTCATGCTTAATTGCTTGCTTATATTACTGTTTTTTTTTTCTTAAGAATTCTGTCTATCTGTCTTTACCTAGTTTCACCTCTCTCTTGTAGGGACATTTAAGAGACCCAAGCCGCCCGAGCCTTACAGGGCCGCGACCTGTCGGGAGAGGGATTATCCATGGATCATATACATACTTTTTGACCAGACAAGGACATGGAGTGCCTCCCCGGATGAGTGATCAGCCCAATGCCGGGGCCACCTCCGAGACAACACGAACATATAGGACGAGACACACCATTCACACACACACTCAGTCCAAGCAAGGCGAGGATGGGATGAAGATAATAATGACGGCCAGATGATATCTGAGGACCACAAGGGCCTAAAGTTACCCGACATTTGTCTCACAGGTGAGGAAAAACTCCACCTAGGTAACTTGTCCCGACCAGGATTCGAACCCGAGCCCGTTGCGTGAGAGGAGCGAACGCATCCCCTACGCCACAGCGGTGGAGACCGCTTAAAACTTCTACTTATTATTATTATATAGAAAGAATTGGGAATAACAGAATAAGGGAAATAATGCACTTTGAAAAGAATATTTTGGAAATTGCAGAAGAAAGACGCTTGAAATGGTATGGATATGTACTCAGAATGACAGAGGATAGAATACCCAAGAAAATTTTGGATTGGAAAATAGAAGGAAAAAGAAGAAGAGGAAAGCCCAAAGAGTGCTGGATGGATGGGGTGAAAAGGAGTATGGAGAGAAGAAGGTTAAGTGAAGAAGATGCTATGGACAGGGACTTATGGAGGCAAAAGATTGTTGTGGAATGAAGGAAAACCATTGTACTGTGGAATATTCCTTAATTTAAAACAACAATTATTATTATTATTATTATTATTATTATTATTATTATTGGTCCGTCGGTGTGGTCTTGTTTTTAGCGTCGCTGACTACAGATCCGTCGGCACGGGTTCGATTCCCGGTACCTCCTCGGATTTTTCTGAGGTAGGGAGGTCTGGTAGGGGTGCACTCAGCCTCGTGATTCAAATTGAGGAGCTACTTGATAGAGAAGTAGCGGCTCCGGTCATGGAAACCACCATTAACGACCGTGGGTGTCGGCATGCTGACCACATGCCCCCGAATCCTGCCATCTGCCTACGGGAGATGACGCAGCGGTCGGGTGGTAGGCCAAGTCCCTCCAGGGATGTAGCGCCACGGAGTTTTTAGTTAGTTAGTTATTATTATTATTATTATTATTATTATTATTATTATTATTATTATTATTATTATTATTATTACGGGCATTGTCATTTTTTAATTTTTATTTTTTTTGTTGTTGCAGTTGTTATTGTTGATTTAATTAATTCATGGAACAAAATATTTATAGAATACTTGCACCACACAAGGAATATAAAATTCGTCGTGGACTTCTTCTATGACAGACATTACTTATGTGGAAATTCTCCACGGATGGAATACAATAGGGGTTATGTTTGTTGTCTCCTTTTCTACCCGAACTCTCTCCCAGTTGTCCTAGCCGCGATGTCTATCAAACTGAGGAAGTCATTTGATGCGCTTGATTTCCTCATGCTACTCCCGTTGCTGTCCATCAACTCAGCACAAAGTATGTCCAGATATCATGCTACTTGTAACTGGTTCTGTTGGGGCCACAAAAAATACAGTGCACGCCGCTTATTGTGATCACTTCGGGACCCAAGTAATCTGATAATATTAACCGATTGCTAACAGTAGAAGAAGGAATTAAATAAAGGTAATTTATTCAGTTGAAAATAGAATTAAAAGCTATTTATTCATAACATAATACTTAACTGTGAATCATTGAGCCACTCTTAGGCTAATACAGCAATAGACTGCAAGCAACTATTTTTTCAGCCAGTAACAAAGTTTTTAATTGTTTTTACTTTCCTTTAGGAGTCCATTAACCAATACTCCATACTCAGTTTCGAGTTACGAGTGTTTTTGCAAGTCTGTACTGATATGTAGTGAACACCGCGTAGCAAAACATCTAACGCCTGTCTGTTCAAGTCTTTTCATTGTACACTATACCTGAAACGAGCTAAGAAGGAAACCTGAAGTAAACAAACACCAGTAGGCTGTCTCACTCTTAAGTCATACGAGTAATGTGCAAGAGTGAGATAGAGGTACTCTTTTTTGTTTACTTGAGGTTCCCTTCTTAGAACGACCAGACTTTAGCTATCACAGCATGTCATATATATGATTTCTCTCGTATTCAGTACAACACTTGCTGATAAACCTAGTCTATTCTTGTTTTTAGATTTTAAAAAATTACTACTTCACATTTAACAATCTCCCTAACCTGCTTATATCGAGGAGACTTTGAGGATATAAATTAAGCGAGTACCAAAATACAGCTATTAGGTAGATTTCGAAGAAAATTCTACCTATTGCAATGGATACCATGTCATGACTTTCGAAAAATTCTTTCATATCTTTACGTTTCATGCCTCCCTAAGTACGAAAATACCGCCTGTTAAAAAAAATAATTGTGATATATATATGACGAAAAATGCAAAATAAAGCAAAAAATGCAAAAACAAATTGCCCTTATTTAATCATTTATTTCCTGAAACACATTTATATATATTCGAGCTATCTTTTAACCTTCATATAAAATTATGCAAAATCATCAAATGCCTTGCCCTACTTAATATATAACATCCACTCACTGGTAAAACTGAAATTTATTAATTTATGTAAAGGTATTGTATAATTAATTTTTACTAGATCGAGAGTATAAGATTAATAGCCTAGTGGTATAGTATAGTACACGCCGGTATGCGGGACTTCTCTACTTCAGCTAATTACACACCGGCACATTTTAAGGAATTTCAATATCGGTATGCGATTTAAGTAGTGCACATCATATTGGAGCTTAACTCTAGTATCCTGTCCGTTTAATTATTCTTCCGAATTTTCATGTAGGCCTAGCTTATTTTCCTTTCTCATGTTCATGATGTCTTCCATTAGAAACTATCCTACATGTTTTTCTGATGGAAGACGCCATGAAAAAGAGTAAGGAAATACTTAAATATCTTACTGTTAGCCTAGAGTGTCAGACAACTTCTGCAGCAGTCGTGTACTGCGTGTTTTCTGGTCATTATTGCCCACCTAGTACGTTAGGCAACTTCTCTGGCATATGTGTACTGCGTGTTGACTAGTCATCAACTGCAGGGGCTCCTCGCTCGCCTAGCACCTTAGACAATTTCTCCAACAGACGTGTACTGCGTGTTGACTAGTCAATAATTGCAGGGGCTTCTTGTTCTTTCGACAATATTTTTGCAACGGGCTTGTATTGCATGTTTTCTGGTTAATGGCTATTCAGCTCATAATTCAGTGAAGTGCTTTTGGTTTAATTTATTGTCGCTGCCAAGCACTCTTATTCTTTAGCCTTGGCATGACAAACCCGCAATAATAACTGCAAAAAGGAGGAAAGAGCAGTTTTTCAAACATTGAAATCTCGCCTTATATGAGAGCTATCGAGAAATTAGTTATTGATTTGTAGAGCTTTTCAACGATACCCCACAACACGTGGTTTCAAAATTTCGAGTTTCCATCCCCCACCCCCACTCGTACCCCCAAAACCCCCGAATCGTTGGTGTCACTGTGAACTCTATAGGGAGTACTCTAATTTATTCAAACAAAGTTTCCCTCTATACTTTATAGGGGCCGAGATAAAAAAAATTCAAAATTTAACCCCCCCCTTGGGCCAATTTTTCTCATTAACGAACTTGTCCGAACTATTGGGCCTAGAAATAACATAATGAAATTTGGTTCAAATATCTTCAAAATTACGGCCGCTAGCGTATAAAGATATAAATATCACAATTTTTTTTTTGAACGGGCGGTGGTTTCGTACTTAGGGAAGCATGAAACGTAAAGATATGAAAGAATTTTTCGAAAGTCATGACATGGTATCGATTGCAATGGGTAGATTTTTCTTCGAAAATTCGCACTAAAAACTACGTTAAGGATATAAGGTTGTGTAATTTGTCTCAAATTGTTTAACATTCAACGTGATTTTTCAGAGGTGAAGGAATCGGTCACCTACGTTAATTTAGTGATCAGAATGTGAGTGCCAAGTCCCCTCCTGTCATTTTGGCAAGGTGGACATCTGTTTGTATCAAAACGATCATCTCCCACATGACGCATGTGGTTACAGAAGGCTGCCAAAATCTTATCCACAGGTATGTGAAAATAAGACTCTATAACTGCGTATGTAGAATTCCACCACACATTCCACATTCCACTTCTCTATCAAGTTCAATAATACTGGCCCATCTAACAAAGTCAGCAAAAACCGTACAAAACTTAAAAACACGTATCTTTGATAGGCCTGCAATTAAATGGCAGTCACCTGATGTTAGCTTATGTTGGGGCGATGACATAAACTCAAAAGGGAGAAGTGCAGAAAGAGTTTTCGATGCCTGCAAGAATTTCGGATTGGAAATTAATACAGAAAAAAACTAGCCTAAGTATAATATGGTCATGAAACGTCAAAATAATGCTCTACAAAATATTAGACTAGCAGATAAAGCATTCGAACAAGCGGAGAAATTCAAATATCTGGGATCAATAATTACATATACAAATAATATTAAGGTAGAAGCTAGGTGTCGATTCAAATCAGGAAATACTTCTTTTTATGCAGTTCAGAAATTTTTATCTTCTTGTTTTCTGACCATAAATTTAAAAATAAATAGTACATTGCGATACAAGTGCCGTAAGCGGTGCATACGGATCGAGGAAAGAGTTTGAAAAAACGAGGCGCTTGCGCCGAGTTTTTTTTTCAATTTCCGAGATCCATTATGCGCTTACGGCACGAGTATTGCATGCTATTTTTTGCACGATTAATATTTATATCAATTTATTTATATTAATTGAGATATTAGGCTACCTGAAAATATTATGTATATACATTATTGAAGATAGATATTTATTTCAGAAAGTGATTCGCATATGTTTGTTGTTATGGGAACCGAATATTTGTCCTGTTAAAGCCGCCACAAACTGGGGGGGTCTTGGTCCATAAAGGCTGGTATTATGATTTTACTTACGGCACAGTGTGCTTTTTGTAATTTATACCGCACGGAAATTTGTTTTGTTTCCATAGCAACAAGATTGCGCGCGGGAGTGTCAAGTTACGATCCACAGTAACAATATTCGTAAGTACCACTAATTAGTTACGTCGTGCAAAAAATGTATAAGACTCGTATTATCCTGCCGGTTGTATTAATGGATGTGACACATGGCCCCTTACATAATCTGTTCGAAAACTGGGGGCTTAGAAAAATAGTTGGGTCTAAGAGAGATGAAAATGGGGAATGGAGAAAACTGCATAACGACGAGCTTCATACCCTATACTCGACACCAGATATAGTAAGAGTAATTAAATCACGGAGGATGAAATGGGGGAGGAAAGACGTATCTCAAAAGTATTGAATGGGAGAAATAAAGTGGAAAAACCACTTGGAAGACCCAGACATAGGTGGGAGGACAATATTAGGATAGATTTAAGAGAAGTAGGATTTGCGAGGGATGGTTGGATGGAGTCAGCGCAGATTCGGGTTGAATGGCGGGCTCAGGTAAGCACGGCAATGAACCTCCAGTTCCATAAAATAGATAATATTCCTTTAGCTTGCTGAGGAATTGTTTATTGTCATTGAGTAAGTAAGTAAGAAAATCTGCGGATGACCTTCCTTACACTGTATCAGCCGTCAATAACATAAGATTCCTACGAAACTAATATTTTATTTGATTTTATGCCAATTGTTTTTGCTTATAAATCCTACACGTGTCTGCGCATGACAAACCACTTAGAGCAAGCAGTCGTGAGGGTGGAACATGTTGGGCTGGGGGAGGCTGCATCCAGCATCCAGCTGGCATCTGAAGAAAGAAGTGGGTCTTTGTGAGCTGCCACAATGGATGTCTTTCAACACTCCAGGCCGGCCGGGCACATGAGCCAGACGCAATCGACACCAACAGGAGAAATGGGCACTTCAAGACATGAAGACAATTTACTTGCATAACGCGCCACATGTTTACAAGCAATTTGCAATATACCGAGTGGGCCCCAAAAAACCTTACAGAATTGAAAGATCTGTTTTTTAAGATTATTAAATATGATTATCAGGGCCCGGATTCTGATGACCTAAAATTGTTTAAAAAATGACCTATAAAATGACACTAAATTTTAAAGAAAATGACTTCATAATTATAAAAAAGACCTAAAAACTGATATTTTACTTTAAAAAATATTATTGTGCAGACAAAGTTATTGACTAGTTTGTACATAAATGTAAAAAGTGTAAATAACTGTAATGTTGTGTGTCAAAATTCGGCACATCCTTTTAGGGGCTGCCGGATTATATTGTTGTTTATTGAGGGTAAACTGTAGTTTGCACTCTCAAATCCAATCAGATGGCAGACTCTGGTGCCAAGTCAATCTAATAATAATAGTAATATAATACAAAATTTTGGTGTTTCTTTGATTCTCATTTCCGACTGAGACATGTCAACACTTCAACATAGAATTTTTCATTCTTACATTAAACAAAAAACACTTCAAAGACAGCAATGCTAGCGACGAAAAAAGTTAATACACTCAATGTAAATACATGAAAATGAGTAAATAACGAAGCTAGTGACACGAAAATGACAAAATAATGACCTGAAATTGAAATAAATGCCCTAAAATTATAAAATTGCATAAAATGACAAAAAATGACCTAATAAAAATGCATTTCTATAATCTACAGGCCATGATTAGGATTTATCCACAAGTTGGCAATGTATACGAAGCATCAATAAAAAGAATCCGGGCCCTGTTGATTATATTATCATAGGTAGGGGCGAATTTCTATAACTTGTCGATTTTTCCCATTTGCAATATTTCAGGTTTCCGACTAATTTAAACCCGATTCCAAGCATCCTGGTGAAAATGGAACGGCTTTTATTGTGCATATAACTGCATATTTAGGAAATTTTCAACTATTGTCGCATATTTAGTATGAATATGCATATCTAGGTCATATTTTGGCATATTATGTGCATATTAAATAAATTTTGAAATTTCATATCATATTTTGTAAATTTTGCATTATAATGATACTTTTTGAGAAATTACACATATTTTAAGTAATTAACACTATATTTTAATAAAATGTATTGTAAAACACAATAAAAAGAAGTTATCATTCAGACTTTTGGATTTTAAAATGTATTGTAATGAAACTTAAAAAATATACACAATGTGTAAGTGGTAAAGTCATATTTAAAAAATTTATTGGTCATATTTTAATGTTTTTAGGTCATAAATGCATGCATATATCCTACTTTTTAGGTTATAGAAATCCGCCCCCTAACCATAGGTAATCCCACGAGAGATTCCGAATTTATCCATACATTCGCGAACGCGAAGCAAGACAGAATTTATTTGATGAAACTCGTAATCTCGAGTGGAAATTATTAATACTATCCCACGAATAAGATGTCTCGGATTAGCGCTATGTAAAAAAATAAGTAAATTCTTACACGTGTTTTTATTTTATTTATTTATTAAAATCAAATTAAATTATCAAACAAAATTATCGCAAATTACAAAATCTTACATGTGTACTTTCTCTGAAAGCCCCAGATGTGGAAAGCTCGCGTTAATGTCATATCTTTTCTTTCTTTTACCTCTCCCTTTTAGGATTTAAGCGACCCAAGCCGCCCGGGCCTTACAGGGCCGGACCTATCGGGAGAGGGATTATCTTTGGATCACATACATACTTTTTTTGACCAGACAAGGACCCGGATGAGTGATCAGCCCAATGCCGGGGCCACCTGCGAAACAACACAAACACATAGGACGAGACACACCATTCACTCACACACTCATTCTAAACATGGAGAGGATAGGATGAAGATGATAATGACGGTCAGGTGATATCCGGGGACCACAAGGGCCTAAAGTTACCCGACATTTGTCTCACAGGTGATGAAAAACCCCCGGAAAAACCTCACCCAGGCAATATTTCCCGACCAATAATGGAACCCGTGAGAGGAGCGAACGCATCCTCTGAGCCACAGCGGTGGACTAATGTCCTATCTATTAGGCCTAAATAAGAGAGCATACAGCAATTTACAAATAGCCTATACATACAAATTATATACCCTATATAAGAACAGTTAAACAATTTTTACAAAGAAAATTTAAAGTATGAAATTCAAAATTGAAAAAAAAAAAATCCGTTTTACTAATTTTTTATATTTAGAAATTGAAATACTTGGAAGAAATTAAAACGAAAGACAAAAAATCTTATGTGAAATTTGCATAACTTCCTCTGCCCAGATAAATCGACTGTGGACTGTTCATTCATTTAATGCAGAATATTACGGCTGATAGAATAATGACAACAAACATGAAAATTATTATTATTTAAAAAATCCGTTACATTTATTCATGGAATAGTCTTAAGAAATTTTACTCGAGATAACCAGTTTCATCAGATAAATATATTGATAAATAGACCTGGGATTTTAGGCTCTAAAAAAATTAGTTTTAGGCACCTAAAATAGGCACTTAAAATATTCTTTAAAAATGTGTAAATAGATAGAAAATAGGCTTTAAAATATTACAATATACACTTAAACTGTAACATGGTATCTTTTTTTACTGCAAGAAATGTGGTATACCTATTCTTAACAGAATTGACTGCAAAATTACACAAAACGAACTATATTCACTTAAACAGATGTTCTTTCACTGATGACGTGACACAGTAGTCCTTCCCCCTTAATGCTCCCCCTCCCCTGTCAGTCAGCATTCTTTTTGCGACAATTGTTTGGAATAATCTAGTTTCTGTGAAAAACCCACCTCTGCTGTTCTGCTTTTCATTGAGGTGTCGATTATAAGATTGTAAAAATTATACAGAAATTGAATTTTATTTTAAATGTACAAAATATGCATTTTAGGCACTGAAATAGTAAATATAGGCTCCAAATAGGCATTTTAGGCATTTTAGGACACTATAAAACTCTATAAATGTAAGTGATTTATCATGAAACGCCCACATATTTAAAAAAAATTTCATGTTATTTCATAAGGAACAAGATAGGCATTTGCCTTAAAATCCCAGGTATATTGATAAACTAGTAATCTCTACTGGGATTGCCTATGATAAATGCATTCTCATTATGAAAATGTTTACTACGCAGTTTGATTTGCTGCTCACAAAACTGTTCCTGTTTGATATTAGTCGATGTTATAATGGAATTCTGTACTTTAATGAATAACATTATGATAATGCTACGTCACATGTAATAACTAGACTTCTGACTTTTAGGTCGCTAAAAATGCTGTTTTAGGTTCCTAAAATAGGCTCTAAAAATTGGAAAATAGGTTCTAAAATCGTAAAATAGTCTCTTATAGAATCGTTAAGTTGCCAATTTTCTGAAATATCTCAATTGTAATGCAGAATATTATATTTATTGAAGTCACCATTAATCAATAAGCATGATAAAACACAGATATAGGCCTCTGGTATACAGAATTATGTAGACCTATTACTAGGGCCTGTATTACTACCATAACAGTGAAAACCTAATCCCTAAAAATAGGATGTTTTAGGTCCTATAAAAATATCAGTTTTAGGCATGGTCAGTTATGAAACATGCATATACAAGTTTCGTCCATATATCACTTAAAGATTAAAATAAGTTTTTACCTAAAATCCGAAGTCTAGTAATAACCGTATTATAGTAAGATCCCCCCCTTCAAAGTACAAATGACTGTAATACAGAATCTATCTCTTTCTAGGGAATTAATAAACAACAATGAGAGCGTGCAATAATGAAAGGAACATCACCTAGCAACCAGATTGCAGGAAATATGTGCCTTGCTGCTGCAATGTAAGTCATTTTTTGCACTCCTTAGCTAGTAAGTGGTACTTACGAACTTTGTTTACATGGATCATAAGTTGACATTCCCACACAGTCTTGTTGCTAAGGCCGGTTGCGATGAGGTTAAAACACTTACGGTCCAAACGCTACGTCATAATTCATTACGATACACTTCATAATACAAGCCTTTATGGCCACGGCCCCCAGGACAAATATTCGGTTCCCATAACAACAAACACATGCGAATCACTTTCTGAAATAAACATCTATTTTCAAGAATGTATTTACATAATATTTTCAGGTAATATCACAATTAATATAATTAAATTGATATAAATACTAATCATCGTGCAAAAAATAGCATGCAACACACGGGCCGTAAAGGCATTTACGGGTCTCGAAAACTTAAAAACCCTCGGCTGCGCCTCGGGTTTTCAATCTGTTTCCTCGACCCGTAAACGTGCCTTACGGCACTTGTATCGCAATATACTATTAAGCTATGAACATTACAAGCATTTACAATGTTCACTTGTAAGACAAACACACACACAAATCGAAACATTACACGCTTGTAACTTAAATAATTACTTGTTTTCTGTCATACTAAAAATGTCCATAGACAAAGGTTGCAATTTATTAGTCAAATTCAATTACTTTTAAAGAGGAGAATTTTCGTGTGGAACAAAGTAAAAGATTTCTAATCTGTTAAGGCAGCGTTTCCCAACCTATGGTCCGCGAAGATGGTGCAGATGGTCCGCAGACATAATTAATTTAAAAAATATAAAGCAAGTTGGAAGTAAAGAAGTAAACATTTTTCACATAAAATGGACACTAGATGTCAAAGTTTTTAAAATCTTCGAAAATACAGGTCATATTGCAAGTTTCCTTATTTTTGCAGTTACGAACCACAGTTTCAAACCCCTGATGTACTGACGTCTCTTTCATTCAAAACCCTAAAAAATAAGACTTTGTCGGAATTTGTTATCAGAGGCGCCATGCAGTTTTCAACAACCAATCTTTGTTTAACTAAAAACATAATACAGAAACCGACTTAATGTATCTGCTGATCTTCGACTAAATTTGACTAATATTGAGCCAAATATCCAGGAACTCTGCAAGAGGCAATAATCTCAACCGTCCCATTAAAAGTGAGTAATAACATAATTCCTAATTATATTATCAAATTGGTAATAAATATTAAAGTCTGTTGGCACTCTGCTGATGATGCAGGAACACCACGTAGATCAATAGACTTATTACATCAGTTTACCTGATTTTATATATTATTACACGAGGTTTAAATGCTGCTTCGCCACAGACATAAATAATTATACATTATTTTCATATCTCCGTTTGTTCATAAGCACCTTACATACACCCAACTAGCTTAAAAGACCCGGCGTCGCCCGGGTTTTTTATTTTGTAATTGGAAATTATCTTATGAAGGACTTTCGATTTTTAAATCTATGTCCTTTTATAGGCATTTAGGATTTGAGATAGGAAGAACGACTTATTACACTCAAAAACTATTCCCTCAGAAAACGCTTGATATAGGTTTTTTGTGGTTCATAGAGGATGTAGAATTTTGCATCCCATCGCTTCTACACACAAAGCCTGGTAGGGGTTCAAATAAGAAGAAACAGAAATTCCGGAACATACAATTTTTAGGTATTTGCGGAATATTTTATTTCTCACTTTCATGTTACCATAAAACCGTTTTGGGGATGAAATTAAACAGAAATGCAATATCACTTTCATACTTCTCTTCCCAAAACAAATTACCTTACCTCGTATTGTTTTCTCTATTTCCAGGCTAGAGAAAGTTATTTTCGTGGATTTCATTCTTTAATATTTATTTGTAGCATGAATTATATTGATAGTTTCTCCAATTTGTAAAACTCCCATTTTTATTTTTAAATATTTCCAAACTCATCTGAGACCACTGGCAACAATATGTTGTCATGTGAACTGTGATTTGGATTTGATAATTCTGTGTAAAAAGGGATTAAGTATTCTCAAAAAACATTTAATTTTTGGCATTTAATATAAAAAAAATTCAAAATCCTTTCTTAGTGAGCACCTACATTATGAAACGAAGGTACTGTCAAAATTCCAAGTCCCTACCTATTAGTTTAGGCTCTGCGTTGATTCTCTGTCATTAAGTCAGTCAGTCAGTCAGTCAGTCAGGACAAAGCCTCTTATATACATAGAGATAGCTGTGTTAAATGATTAATCGTCTTGATCAAAGAAGCTACAAGTGTGAAGATGTTTCAGTGTTCTGTCCTTATGAATTTACATAAAACAAGTGAACGTAGGTGTGATAAAGATAAAACAATAAAATTATGATACATGCGATCGGTCACTGATTCATGGGCTAAAATAATCAGAACAACTTCACGAGTAATCCAAGAAACAAATGAAAGCTCATTAAAAAGTCCGACAAAAATAGCCACATGAAATGTGGACAGGCTAATGCAGATAATGGCTATGTGGCTATCTTGCATAGCAGGTCTTCGTCTAGGCATGACTTCTCAAGATGTAAAAATAACATTTGAAGTGCAGACAGCGATCTCTCCTGTGTTTGCTCTTCCAAGGTAAATATCTGGACCCTCACCCTGTATTTAGATATGGGGAGTCTCGTCCATAAAACTTCCTCTACCCTTAAGTTAATGTACGGATTAGGAGAACAACGACTTAGATGGAAATGTGTTCCCAATTGGGCTTCACTTGAAAAAACAAAAATTCTTCGTGACGTGTACAATACACTAAAAACGTGTAATTATCGCCAAAGGAGCGAATTTATCTGATGAAACTCGTCAACTCGAGTTGTATTGATTAAGACTGTTCCATGAATAAAAATGTAACGGATTATACAAATAACTAGCATGTGCCCGCGGCTTCGCCCGCGATAATTATTTCAAAAATTAAAAATTAAGAGCATAATAGTAAAATCATTACATTTATTAACACCTAAATCACGTGGACTACATACCACGATTAGATAGCATCGTCTGGTAAAAGCGACCTCAGATTCGAGTTTCTTGGTCCAGAAAACCCCTGTATAGTGAGTTTCGTCCAAATAAACAATGTTTGACCATATTAGGGCTTACAACATTCAAGCGATCGCGAAAGTTTATTTTCCAAGGTATGACAAAAATAGACAAAGCAAACTGTTATTGTCAAACTTCCATTTAATTTAATTCCAAACCCATCTGAAACCCACTGGCAACAATATGCTTTAATGTCAAATGTGATTCGGATTCGATAATTCTGTGTAAAAAGGGATTAAGTATTCTCAAAAATATTTTATTTTTGGCATTTAAAATCAGAATTTTTCAAAATCCTTTCTTAGTGAGCACCTACATTATGAAACGAAGGTACTGTCAAAATTCCAAGTCTCTACCTGTTATAGTTTAGGCTCTACGTTGATTCCTGTCAGTCAGTCAGGACAAAACCTTTTATATATAGAGAGATAGCATGTGCCCGCGGCTTCGCCCGCGATAATTATTTCAAAAATTAAAAATTAAGAGCATAATAGTAAAATCATTATATTTATTAACACCTAAATCACGTGGACTACATACCACGATTAGATAGCGTCGTCTGGTAAAAGCGACCTCAGATTCGAGTTTCTTGGCCCAGAAAACCTCTGTATAGTGAGATTCGTCCAAATAAAACAACGTTTGACCATATTTAGGGCTTACTTCTTCTTCTTCTTCATCGTTTTTGTTTATAGACGCTACTGCCTCTATATGAAAGATGGCTCCTGCGTCTCTCGAAAGGTAACAAGGGCTACCACCCGTATCAAGCGGATGGCGATATTCTGGTGGCGTTATTTAACTTGCATGGTAACCTGCTGGGTTAAATTTTCATTTTTGTTTTAGTTATATAACGGAAAAGAGCTTTTGCAATGTGTATAGATGGTCTGTATAATAAGCTGTCCATTTTTATAGGTCCTTGTGACGTATGTCGATAAATCATCTTCAAGAAGGTGGTAATTTGAGGTCGACGATATTCACATCCGAAGAACATATGGTCTATAGTTCCTACCTGCCCACACTCACAGTAGGGCGTAGGGGAAAGTTTAATGGTATATAGATATGCGGGAACTTGAGCTGATTTGAATTTTATTCTGTAGTAATACATTATGGAGCGTTGTGGTATAGTGCGTGCTTGCTTAAGAAATGTTTTTGTTGTTAGCAATTTAGATGTTTCCAATGTACCAGGAGGATTTTGGGCAGTGGGATCTGAATCTAGGATATGTGTCAAATAGTGGGCAAAGTCTGAGGGAGGAGTGAGAAAATGGTCAATTATTACTTTGGATTCAGATGTTCGGGCTAGGGCATCTACTAGTTCATTACCCGGGATTCCAATATGAGAAGGGATCCACGTAAGGGTGATCTGAAAACCTTGATTGACAAGGGAGTACAGGAGGGATTTAAGGAATATTTCATACACCGAGTGTCGAGCAGAATAATGTTTAGATAGGGAAAGTAGAGTGGTTCGACTGTCTGAAAAAATGTGAATGCGATTGCATGTATTTTGTCGTGCATCTTTGAGAGCTGTATAAATCGCAATAGTTTCGGCAGTAGTAATAGCCATCTGGGGATGTAGTTTCCATGTTCTGCCATATCCTTCACACCAGTTGAAGTAGGCAGCTCCTGTATTATTCAGGGTCTTGGACCCATCAGTGAAATAAATTTGGGAGGGAGATTCTTTGATCATCATGCTGGAATATTCTTTCCAAATCAGAATGGGAGGGGTATTTGAATGCTGAAAAGTAGTAACGTCAATCTGTACATCTGGTGGAAGGGATTGTCGTTCCATAAGGTAAATAGGATTAACTGGGGTTCTGTAGATCGAGGGGAAACGGGTAAAATGAACATAAAAGTCTACCAGATCGTCAGTATGTGGTAATCGAGAATGAGGGTAACGTATGCGTAATTCCGATAAGTGTTGGAGTTTAGGTAGGAGAATGTTATTACCGGTTGTGAATAAGTTTGCCATATAGGAAGAAGCCTTCTTTCTACGGCGAAATAGAAGATCAAAATAAGGAAATTCATATTGTAATAGTATGCGAGCCGGTTTACCATTAATGCGAAATATTATTTTGTAAATATTATATATTAAAGACAAGTATTGATTAATGGTGGATTGTGTAAGTTGGGAATGGAACAGAGAGCCGTAATCAAAACGCGAAAGCAGAAGGGGGGTCACAAGATTAAAACTGATCAGAGGATCAGCACCCCAATATTTACCGGTGATGCGTTGTAAGAGATTAGAGAGTTTGTGGGAAGATTGTAGTATATGTTGAAAATGTTGATTGAGTGTGTTTCGATAGTCTAAATGGATGCCCAGGAAAGTAATTTCTTTGGCCGCCGAGAGGGTGGCGTTAGGTAAATGTAAAAATAGTTTTCGTCTGGGATGTCCAGGTTGGAATATAATAAATTGTGTTTTAGTTAGATTAATATGTATGCCTAGATCGTTCAATGCACAAATACAGTCGGTGGCATCAGACTGAAATTCTTGGAGATCAGAGTCTTGTGTGGTTCTACTAATAGGTCTATACAGACAAATATCATCTGCATATTGCAGAATTCGGAAGGGCGTTGAAGTTGGTGGTATTATATCCTGAATATAAAGGGCGTATAGAAGAGGGCTGAGAGAAGAACCTTGTGGAAGACCGTGGGTGGAAATCCGAGTGATGGGATTGTGATATTTGGTGGTAAGGGACAATGTGCGAGGCTGCATCAAATGATATATAATGTGAAGCAAAGAAGCTGGGAAATCATATTTGCGAAGTCTATGGAGGAGAAGGGAAATATGTACTGAATCGTATGCCTGCGTTGCATCTAAAAATAACGCGGCAGTTCTCCGACGAAGTAAGAACGAGATGTGAATGTCGGTCATGAGAGTGTAAATGTTAAATTCCGGATTATAGTGTTTTCGGAATCCGAATTGAGTTTTAGGCCACATTTGATTACGTTCCAAGTAAAATGTAATTCGATCAGCAAGAATTTTTTCAAATGTTTTACGTAATGTAGAAAGTAAGGAAATGGGTCGATAATCTTGTGGAGAGTATCCTGACTTGCCAGGTTTTTTAAGCGGGACAATATGAATCCGATTCCACTGCGGAGGGGTAATACCAGTATGGAGAATATTTGTGAAGGTAGAGGCTAGTGGGAAAAGGAAACTGTCAGGCAGATTGCGTAAAAGAGAATATGATATGTCATCAGGCCCCGGGGAGGAGGTACGGGTTTTGTTGTCCCAAACATGTTGAATCTCGGGAATTTGAATAGGTTGAAGTATGGGATGATGTGTCAAGCAATCAATGAGAGGCAAATTAGGCACCGGATCACGAGCCGTAGGGGGAGCCACCATTTGCAAAAACTGGGATTGGAGATCGATGTCTCCTGACAAAGGTGTGAGTTCCGCAATATTGTTTGAAGTTTTATACCAAGCCAGTTTTTTCCATATTTGGGATGAGGAGGTGTTTTGGTTGATTGATGTACAATATATCTTCCAGGATGTTCTTTTAGCTTTGTTGAGGATCCTTTTTGTTCTTGCCTCCTGCTGTTTATATGCCATATAGTTCTGGAATGTGGATTGGTTTCGATACGTTCGAAGAGATGCTCTACGGAGAGCAATCGTTTCTGCACAATCCTTATTCCACCATGGAGGGTGTCTGCTGCGGAGATTCGGGTGAATAGTATACGGATGATAATGATCAAGATAATTGGTAAGCATAGATTCCAGATCTTCATATGATAATGTGGCCGGATCAGATGTGTCTAGTAGGTCGGAGATGTATGTGGATAGAGTATCAGGATTGATCTTACCAATTCTGTGCGGAGGAAGAAGGGTGTTTAGTATGGCCGAGGAGTTATTGATGTGAATTTGAAGCGGAAAGTGATCACTATTACATGTGTCATCTATACGCTCGATCCGTATGAGATTACTGAAACCTTCGGAAGCCACTATGAGGTCCGGTGTGGAATCTCGTTGATTAAAGTTTCCTAAGCGGGTGGAAATCTGGGTGTTTAGAATTGACCAATTATTTGTGAGGCAGTGAGTGATGAACGGATGTGAAATACGTCTCCAGTCTGCTGTTCTGTGAATATTGGGGATGTTAAAATCACCACATATCAGAATCTGTTTGTCCAGCGGTGGTGGAATAATGGAGTTCCAATCTTGAGCTGAAATATGATTGCGGCTGGAATTGTAGACACCAAATAACACTATGTCTTGAAAAGTGATGTGGACCAGTTCTAGATGTGGAAATGGCACAGAAGTATTATCAAAATGATTGATCTTGATGTCGTGGTGAATAAAGATAGACACTCCTCCTCCTTCCCTGTTGCGGTATTGATGTATTGACTTATACCCAGGTAGCGAAAAATGGACTTTACCATCAAGATGTGTTTCTGTTATTATAAGAAAATGATATAAATGGGTGCGTAGCAATTGTAATAATTCATTTTTCTTATTTCGAATACTGCGTGCGTTCCAGTAGAGAAGGTGTATATTGTGTGTGATCTTCATGGTGGATTGTAACAATTTTTCAGATTATATCGATATTAATAGTTTATGGCATCAAATCTTTGATTTGAGCTTTGAGTCTTTCCAAATCCCCTTTCAGTGTTTCAGGGGCCTCGCTTAACATTTTATTTATTGACGTAAGTAGGGCAAATTTTGGTGGTGGCAGCTTGGATGCTGAAGTCGTAGGTATGGTGTGAACTCGCTGAAGAAGCGGTGACTTAGACTTACCCCCGGAGGGGAATACGCAGGAGGATGTCTTCTGAGAGAGGACGGAGGAAGCGTCCGGAACCCTGCCTGTAGGGTAGAGTAAAAGCCTCTTGTGAGCTATGTCATCTGAGGCTGGAAGGCGATCATGAACCTTGCGTTTAGGTGTTGCAGTCTTGGAGGTGCTGAGACCCGAAAATGAGCCGAGTGATTTATGTTCCTTTACCATTGTAGGATCATGTGCTAGTTTTTCTTCAAGACGGGGAAATTGACGGAATGGCTCAAAGGTGGCAGGCACCTGTTTATTTAACATCTGTGCATACGAAGAACGTCCAGATGCTATTTGACGTGCCTCGAAACGAGACACCGGAAGGGACTGTAATCGGTCATTGATCTGAATTTCAAGTCTATAAGTTGGACATAGGGTCTTTTCGGTAGTTTTGTGAGCACCCTTACAATTGAGACATTTCATCTCTTGAGCCTGACATTTATCCGTCGAATGATCCTCCCCACAGTTAAGACACTTAATGGAAGATCTACAGAATTTAGTTCTGTGATTAAAGCGGCCACAGTTAAGACACAGGACCACACGTTCTTTATATGATACAACAGGACATATTTGGTGATATAGTTTTACTTTCTGTGGGAGTGTCTGACTGCGAAATGTGATCTTCACTGTCTGGGTTGGAACATACTTTATTTGACCTTGTTCATTTGAGATTTTCCGGTTGAATCGGTAAACATTCGTGACTTGAAAACCCTCGGGCACTATGAGATCTTCTTGTATTTCTTCCGGGGTAAGGGATGCTTCAACTCCCTTGATAATCCCGGCCGTGAATAAATTATACGAAGGTATGAAAGATTGAGTATCATGCACTTCGTCAAAATTGGAATTGAGAAAATTGTTGGCAGCTTGAAAACTGGAGAAGTGTACATCGACTTGCGTAGAATTCACTTTATTTAAGTATCTCACATCATAGTTCTCTTTGAACAGCCATTTCCCGATTTTCATTGGGTGCATATTGCCTATGGTATTTGATTCATTTTTAACAGTTACAAAGTAAGGCCCTGAATCGGAATGAACATATCGATTTTGGTTTCTAGCACTTTGTTTAGATGACTGAGCAGCAACTTTATCAGTCAAAGTGTCCTTCAACTTTCCTTCTGAATTGTTTTTAATTGCACTAAGGGAAGCTGCAGCAACATCAACGTCCATTAAAGGCGGTAGAACCGAAGGATTAATTGCAGTTTGCTCCATATCAATTTAACTTACAAAAGACTGGATTCTCCGAATTTGATATACGTAACCTCCCCTCCCGGGGGGTTAAATACCTATTCACTAGGAGTTAAGCTAAAGTTGTTTACTTACAGTTTAGCACACAACACTATTCACAATATCACAATAACCCAGCAGGTTAACTCAATAGTTTTAACTAAAATAATCACAAATACCAGTTAAATTGTAACACACGACTTTCTAGATAGTTAAACGTTCTTAGATCCACCAAATTAAAAACACAGAAGACAATATATTAATCTTCTAAATGCACAAAACATATAAATTTAACGCCACAGAAATAGAATCCTATTTAAACTGGTCGCCATTTATACCGGAAGTCATTTAGGGCTTACAACATTCAAGCTATCGCGA
The DNA here is from genome assembly GCA_964059195.1 of Ectobius pallidus. NCBI lineage: Eukaryota > Metazoa > Arthropoda > Insecta > Blattodea > Ectobiidae > Ectobius > Ectobius pallidus. The sequence goes on from CAXKWD010000002.1 coordinate 7,839,831, forward strand.
AAGTTTTATTTTCAAGGTATGACAAAAATAGCCAAAGCCAACTGTAATTGATTTGACATTGAAATGTATAACTGAAAACTTATGTTTTGAAAACGCACAAAATGCACGTTTTTGCCCGTTTTTCACCCATAACTCACGAACGAAAACTAAAATTAAAATTCCGGCTTGGAGGTGCATTTTCCGACCCTTCAGCCCACCTATGTTTAAAATGTCAGATCTCTGCGTTCAGTAGATTTCGCTGGACATCGAGAACAATTCCTTTTATTAATACAGATAATATGAATTATAATGATACCTTCTCTAATTTGTCAAACATCCATTTCATTTAATCCAAACCCACTTGATACAACTGGCAACAATATGTTCTGTGAATTTGTTTGGATAATTCTGTGTAAAAAGGGGTTAAGTATTTTCAAAAACATTTAATTTTTGGCATTTAGAATCAGAATTTTTCAAAATCCTTTCTTAGTGAGTACCTACATTATGAAACGAAGTTACTGTCAAAATTCCAAGTCTCTACCTGTTATAGTTTAGGCTCTACGTTGATTCCTGTCAGTCAGTCAGTCAGGACAAAGCCTTTTATATATATAGAGATAATTACTTTCGAGCTTTGTTGTATAAAAACAAAACTAACAGCTTCGAGATCACGCTGTGAGCAGTGGCGTATTCAGAGGGGGGCTGAGGGGACTACAGCCCCCCCCCGAAACGTTAAGTAATGCTAATATGTTGCACATAAGAACATTTTAATTTGACAAATAGGTCTAGTAGACAGTTTAATTGCACATCCTGACAAAATTCAGCCTAACATCGAATTTTTACCTGAAATTTGTGAAATATGCTCCGGAAAAATGAGGTACGGTATGCTCTATTATTTAAGTAAATTTAATACTGTATTAGACGTTCTGTTGTTGGCTGAATTACATCACGAATTTTAAAAGATAGTATAAGTCTTACGAATTACATAATAAAAATTAAAATAAAACAAGGTTAAGTTATTGCAATAATTTTTAGTAAATTGAAAAATAATGAATATAACGTCGCTTTAATATTATATAATCGGTTGCAAAAAAATATTGTCTATTTACTATCAACAAATTTTATAGTCGGTTTCCAAAACATTCACTTAGTCAAATAGCTTCTTTTTTCTTTTTTTTAATTAACAGAAATATGCACAATATTTGACATCTCTCATAATATGATGTTATAAATGTGACAAATTGGTTAAATACACACAAATATTTTAATATTGAGCAAATATGATGCATCATTGCAAAACTAACAAAATATGCAAAATTAAACCATCAATTTCTTAATATTTCTTAGACACCTTGTAATAATTTGCATTATTAAAAATATGATTTTCATAAATTTCCGGGCCCTAGTGATAACAGTGTTAGACTTATATAGCCCCTCCCGAAAACATATCTTGGATACGTCCCTGGCTGTGAGAATATTACATTAACAAATGGCTGACCCCCTTTCATTATAATTATTTATATTTTTTGTTTCATTTCATATAATTTAGAGAGCTTTTACTAGCACCACTTACGCAAAAACTTTATCGGACTCATCAAGTACGCCTCGGACGCTCTACTAGATTCGTCCGGTGAAGCGTTATTTTGCGTGCTTGATAGCTATTTTACACTACTATTTGACATGTACCGGTAAATTTACTTTCAGGTAAATTATTCGCAGCATTCAGGCTGTACATTATCCCGGGGAGATAATCAGTGGCGGACGCAGGGGGGGGGGATAGGGGGATATATATGAAGTGACCAGTTTTATAAATTAATTATATATGTAAGTTAATTTATTTATTTTAGTATTCTTTCTACCTATTCAAATCCCCCCGAAAAAAATTCTGCGTCCGCCACTGGAAATAATATGTAGTAGCCAAGGGGTCCTTAAACCCAAATCCTTACTCACTAACCAGGGAACTGATCTATTAAGCTCTGAGACATTATGAAAGTGATGTGAGTGGGTCGCTAATAACAAACACCTGTTTCAAGATGGTAACAAATCATTTGAGTTTGACATAAGAGCTGCCCACTGGAGCGACATCGTGTAGGACGCACTCTGTGATCAGAATATCAAACAATATCCAGCTTGTCACTGAGATAATATTCTTTTCAATCGGGATATTAAAAAAATCCCTTTAGGCACGCCTACAGGCTGAGGTAGATTTCGAAGTGCTTTTGGTTTAATTTGTGGTCGCTGCGCAGCACTCTTCTTCTTTAGCCTTGGCATGACAAACCCGCAATAATAACTTCAAAAAAAGAGGAAAGAGCACTTTTTCAAACATTCAAATCTCGCCTTATATGAGAACTATCGAGAGACTAGTTATTGATTTGTAGAGTACTCATCAAGAGCTTTTCAACGATACCCCACAAGACGTGGTTTCAAAAATTTCGAATTTCCATCCCCCACCCCCACTCGTACCCCCAAAACCCCCGAATCGTTGGTGTCACTGTGAACTCCATAGGGAGTACCCTAATTTATTCAAACAAAGTTTCCCTCTAAACTTCATAGGGGCCGAGATATAAGTTTTTCAAAATTTCAACCCCCTCTCCCGACCCTCCCCTTGGGCCAATTTTGCTCATTAACGAACTTGTCCGAACTATTGGACCTAGAAATTACATAATAAAATTTGGTTCAAATATCTTCAAAATTACGGCCACTAGTATATATATATATAACTTTTTTTTAACGGGCGGTGGTTTCGTACTTAGGGAGGCATGAAACGTAAAGATATGAAAGAATTTTTCGAAAGTCATGACATGGTATCAATTGCAATAGGTAGATTTCGAGATTTTTCTTCGAAATCTACCTAAAAATCCAAGCCTAAATTAGAACCTCTGGACAAAATTCATCGGGCCCTTGCACGTCCAGGTTTCTTCTTGAGAGTTGTCCCTCTGTCCTCTCTCGGAAAATAAGTGTAACTAGATGAATCCTAGGTACTGAAACCTCCATTAGAGGCCCTATGCTTCACATGCCTAAACATAGCAGAAATGGTATAGGCCTATTTCATGAGACACTCCTTCACAAACAACTTTATTTGATAGTGCTCATTATGGTTATTCTAAACGAGCAATGATTTTGCTTGCTAATTTTATGTTTTTTAATGAAAAAAGCATACTTTACTAAAAAAAATATTACATTAAAAGTGCTTATTTCACTTCACCGGTTTCCTTTCTTATGTCGGCTAATAGAATTACTGAAAAGTACGGGGTATAAAACACTGTCAGATTTCTAAAAAGCTTTCCGGTGAAGAAACAAGATTCTGAAGATGAAATCATCGAAGAAGAACTGTGTCGCTTTTCACCTGCGCCTGTGGATATTTTCGCTTTACAAATCGCTCTTCACTGACAGACGCAGGAGCTCTACACAAAAGAAAACCTGCATATGATCTTCCTTACATACTGAAACTAATAGTTTATTTGATTTTGTTTTTTTCTTATTGTGGTACTTATTTCTTACATTTCTCGTGCTTTCACTGTTTTTTTTTCTCCTTGCTTTAAAAATTCGGGGCATATTCATCATCATCATCAATCGGGGTAAGCCGAGTATTGTGGTTGGTAGTGTGGTACTACCATCAATCGGGTAGTGTGGTTGGTACCAGAACCATAGGCATACACCAGAAAGCTAGTAGTTCACAGAAATTCCTCCGAATTTGATAAAATTTCGTACCGGTTTAATTTTTAAAATAACAAAAAAAAGTATTTTTTGTTTATGTCTACTGGTCCTTTCTGAGATACATGTAGGGCACTAGGAAAGAAAGAGGGAAGCTAGATATAAAAATCCAGCCCGGCATACGCTTCAGTGGCCCGGGAGTTGAGCCCGATAGCTCCTGGATTCTGCTCCTGAACACTGGATAGGCAACCATGCTTACACTCATGTCTGATGTGTCATCTACCTCAACTCTTTCTGTTTGCTAATTGAAGTGTTTAGTTGTATAAGTGTCTAAGTGAGGCCGGTCTCCTTAGCCGTGGTAGCTAAGGCATGTTGCTTTGGAGCCGCGATGAAGGAGACTGTGGGTTCGAGTCCCGCCTCGGGCATGGGTGTTTGTGTGATACGGAAAATGAGTAAAACAAAGTAAACAAATTGTAAAATGAGACAAAAGGAAGAAGTTCAGGAAAATTGGCCTTTGGCCGGCTAAATTTAAAAAAAAAAAAAAAAAAAAAAAAAAAAAAAGTGCCAAAATTATGGTTTTTCAGCTGATAATTTTAAATGGATGTAATGTAGGCTACCTAGGCCAATGCATTTCAGAAAGGTCCAGGGAAAGCCACGTTAGTAGCAATAAATTCCAAGATATAGCGCTGGGACTATTTCCACGTCTACACAATCATGATGGCATAAAAGCTCCCTCTTTGAAAAATGCTTTCAGTACAAAGGAATGGATATTTATAATATATTACCTTCTAGAATTAAAAATAACTAAGGTCTTCAAAACTGAATTAAAGATTTCTGATAAATGGTTGTTTTTATCCAGTAGATTATTATCTTAAGCAATGACAATTTAGGTTAGCTATGTTTATATTGTAATTATTTTTATTGTATTTAATTAGTGTTGTATTTTATTTTATTTTATTTGTATAGTATCATGGCATGTCCCATGTCATTTTTTTATGATCACGTAAACGAAATCTATGCGAGGCGATGGGCTTACCAACCGTCCTTCAGCCCTCTCTCGGAAAATAAGTGTAACAAAATTCACATATATCAGAAACCTTCAATTGGAGGCCCTTCGCCCCGACCCTGGGGATATAGGACAGAGTCAGTCAGTCAGTCAGTCAGTCAGTCAGTCAGTCTATCAGTCAAACGAATAAAAAGGAATAAAAGAAAGTGTTTGTCTTTCTGTCTGTGCGCGATGCCCAGCAAAATCTACTGAACGCAGAGATCTGAAATTCTAAACATAGATGGACTGAAGGGTGGGCGAACGCACCTCGAAGCCGGATTTTTAATTTTCGCTTTCGTTCGCGAGTTATAAGTAAAAAACTGGCAGAAAACGTGAATTGTTTGCGTTATCCAAACATCAGTTTTCAGAACACATTTAAATTGTCAAATCAATTGCAGGTGGCTTTGCCTACTTTTGTCATACCTTGGAAATAAAAGCATCGCGATCGCTTGAATTTTGTAAGCCCACGCTGGACGATTCATTTGTTTATAATGTCAAGGGACACAGACGTCAGAAATTTTCAACATAGACGTAAGAGGGAAATGGGACGAAACTCACTATGCAGGGGTTTTCTGGGCCAGGGAACTCGAATCTGAGGTTATTTTTCCCATTCTGCGCTTTCTAATCGAGGAATTCACTCCAAAGTCGTATTTTAGCTGTTTCATTAATTATTAATCGTTTAGTTTAGGCTTGATAAATATAATGTTTTAATTTTTTGCTCTTAATTTAATCTTCCAATTAATTATCGTGGGCAAAGCCGCGGGGATCTGCTAGTATATAATAATAATAATAATAATAATAATAATAATAATAATAATAATAATAATAATAATAATAATAATAATACTTGCTTATTTTTTATTGTAATTATTTTTTTAATATGGTTAGTCTTTGTGCAACCTTTAATTGAGAGAAGACGAGTTTTAAGTCAGCACGGATTTATAATGATCAGGGCCCAGATTTGTATGGCCTAAAAATACTTTTAAAATGAGCTACAAAATGATCGCAAAAATACAACAACAAGAATCCCAAAAATGTTTTATGAAGATGCTAGTTTTCATCAGACTGTCACTATTCTACATTTATGTTGTTGGCCCAATGATAGGCTTGTAATTACTTAATTGGTCCATATGGTTAAAGCAAACAGCAAACACCGTCTTTATGTATCCAAATTATAGCAAGATTTATTTATTTATGCTTTTTAGAGTTCCGATAATATTCAATGGATAATATTCAATGTAAGTAAAACAACACAAATTAAGAATATAATGCCTTTATATTTTGAAAATTACCTTAAAATATGAAATGTGAAAAAAGACCGTAAAATGGCCAAAAAATTACCAAATAATGGCATTAAATAAAAAAATAACCTAAAAATAAAGTGGGGGGGAAATGACAAAAATGACCCAAAAATTACCAATTTTATAATCTAGGAGTCATGATCAGAATATTTGCACTAGTGGGCAACGTCCATGACGTACCAGTTAAAAGATGCCATGTCATCCGGGCCCTGATAATAATTAGGGACCGGATTTTTAGGTTTTTACCTATTTTTTCCCTTACTTCCAAAACAAAAAGCGCTCATACACTTTTTCGAATCATGTCCATAGGATTCACCCACATTAATTCTGTGGCACCTAAAAATACCTAAATGGGGTATAAAAACCTAAATATACCTAAACGGGATATAAAACCTAAAATAACTAATTTAGGCTCCTTTTTTGTTTGCCAGTTGAGAATTCGATATTTTGTGGGAAGAGAATAATTTTTGTCGGGTAAAAATTAATACCACCAGCGTTTCATTCAACCCATTGCCGTCTGGTTTGGACAGTATCAAGAGAGGAAAAGAGTACCTCCGCATTCCTTTTAAAATATCCGTACGAACAACCATTGTTGCCGTATATGAACAAGGATATAGATTTCTGTGTTTTAAAGCGCTTGGTTTTTTGTTTGCCTTTAGAACTTCCCTGTTATTCATACTGAGTGGTCACACTGTGAGTTTTAAGAAGACGTGTCAATTATGCCGAAACAAATGAAATCGAATTTATTACGGCAGTGAATTGGCGACGATCTGTGAATTTCACTACAGATGGCAAAGTAATATTTTGTCAAGCCTGCCAAAAACACGTATTATTTACCTTCCTAGAAAAGGGGAAGTTTTCGTCCCTAGTTGATCTGTTGTGCGGTTAGCATGCGTAACAACCGAAGAAATCTATTAACTAAGAGATAACAGGAAGAACTTCGCAGCTGAGAATCTTGAAAGATATTTAGTGATATACTGTAACCAGGAAATGTGAGACAATCTTATTTTCACGGCTTCTGTTGATTGTTTATGCTTTCTTTCTTCAATTGTCTTAAAGCAAGTTTATACAAATTTAAGTCAGTTTTGTTAAGTTAAACTTCACACATATTATGTATTCAATCCTATGTAGCACATTCAAATTCATTAAACCAATTATTCTACCCGAAAACGATATTTTGGACAAAAAACCTAAAAAAAACTATTTCACCTAATGGAAAACCTAAAACAGTGTTTTTAAAAACCTAAAAATCCGGTCCCTAATAATAATATACATAAATGCCCACTTGTGAAAACATTTACCCTGATCTCCTTCAATGCTCATTCAGGGGCAATATAATGCAATTAAACAAATTATAAATTGTAATAGTCTATGATTGTGTATTAGTTTTAATTTTCTAACATTGATTCGGCTTGTATATTGCTCTATCAATTTATCTGTTTGTATTTATTATGTGTAGGGGACGGATTTCTATGACATGACATATTTTTCCCCTTTGCATTATTTCAGGTTTCCGACTAATTTAAACCCGATTCCAAGCATCCTGGTGAAAAGGGAACGGCTTTCATTGTGCATATAACTGCATATTTAGGAAAATTTTAACTATTGTAGCATATTTACTATAACAATGCATATTTAAGTAATATTTTTTTTTTTTGCATATTTGTGTGCATATTAAAGAAATGTTGAAGTTTCGTATCGTATTTTGTAAATTTTGCATTATACTGATTTTTGTTTTGGGTTTACAGATATTTTAAATAATTAACATTATATTTTAATCAAATAAATTGTAATGAAACTTTAAAAAATATATACACTACGTGTAAGTGGTAAAGTCAAATTTTAAATTTTATTGGTCATATTTTAATGTTTTTAGGTCATAAATGCATGCACATATCCTATTTTTTAGGTCATAGAAATCAGCCCCCTAATTATGTGTATACTGTGCCAGTGTCGTAACCGAAAATAATTTCAGGGAGGGTCGAAAGTGCCGGAGGTTTGGGGGGTATTCCAATAAAGGGGGGCTAGTGGGCTCTCCCCGGAAAATTTCGCTATTTTAGCACTGAAAAACTAGTTAGCAATTTTTTTTTACCATACTCTAAGATATACCAACTTAAACAAGAAATCGTTACCTAAGTTATAACGCTTATTACTAGGGTTCGGATATCTATGACATGTCATATTTTTATTCTGACCTCCATTCTCTCCGCAAACACAAATTAAACACGAACTGTACGCTAGTTATCCTAATCGGACCGGTTTTATTTTGCATATAAAGTCGTATTTTTTTTTTTTATGGTCTTCGTCATATTTTGGCCATATTTGTAATTTAATGTCATATTTCAGTAATAAATTCGGTAAAAGACCACAATTATACAGTGTATGTACTACATGGACACGTTAAATTTTAAATTTATTTCATTAATTTAATGTTTATGCCAAATTAATAGGTAAATTAAATTTTAAAATTAATGCAATCGTTCATATTCTATAGGGACACGCAAGGTCTACAAAATATTACGAGTATTTGGAGCTGATGAAGCGAGCAAACAGGAGAACATTCTTTAAAAATAGAAGTTCATTACAAGTAAAACTGTAAATAACCAAAATTGTTTTAAAAAAATGATTACCCGATTGAATTCATGCGATGTGAGAAATTAATGTCTTTAAACTTTTTAAATTGGAACATTTATTTTTTTTTTCAAAATACATTATTTTATCAGGTCATATTTAGGATTTTTGGGTTATATTTCGTCATTTTTAAGGGAATATTTTCAGTCATATTTTCCACTTTTTTAAGTCATAATCATCCGAACCCTAGTTATTACTATATATAAGGAAAGTTAAATAATGTATGGAACAATAAGCCTACATTTACAACTTCAGTATTTTATTATAAACAAAATAATCAAATATTTCACAAAATAGAGCTTAAATAAATTGAATAGAATTTTAGGTTTAGATTTCGGGGGAGGTCCGAACCCCCTGAACCCCCCCCCCCCTTCCTTACGCTACTGTAACTGTAAGATCGGGCTTTTTATATAAGAGTAAATTCCATTCTTCTTTTTAAAAATCCATTTTCCAGAATTCAATTCCTAAACAATAGTAAAAATAAAAATAAAACAAAACTATTACATTACAAAGACCAAGTTTTAAACAGTTGACATCCTACCTTTGTTGAACGTGGTCTTGCCCGCTTCTCTCGACGTCCCGTGTGTCCGTCCGTCCACGCCGGGTGCCCAGAGACTTCTTCTTGTCCTCTCAGCTGTCAGAGGATTCTGTGTTTGGTCCAGGCTGGAATAATAACCACCTAGTTACTCAAACTCCCGTAATTGGCAGCACCAGGCAGAATAAAACTACTGAACCTTCCTGTCGCAGCCGCAAGTTGGCAGCTCTATACATATCAAGGTATACGTCACAAAGGCATAGTACACAAACCGGCTAAAAGCAAAATTCCCATTCCTGATTTTTTATTGTCGTAGATGGTATTTTCTAACCAAAAACTAAACTCCGTGGCGCTACATCCCTGGAGGGATTTGGCCTACCACCCGACCGCTGCGTCATCTACCATAGGCAGATGGCAGGATTGGGGGCATGTGGTCAGCATGCCGATAAGTACAAAACAGCAGGTTTTCTCAGGCACATGCACAATGCTGGATTAACCTTATCAGCAAAGCACCTGCTTGGGGCAACAGGGGAAGGGGGGCACCACAGAATTTTTTCATAATCAAATTTATGAGTTTAAATGATTGAATTAATAACGTTTACAACAATTTTCAAAATTTGATGAAGAATGATGAGTAGACTTCTGACTTTTAGGTCGCTAAAAATGCTGTTTTAGGTACCTAAAATAGGTTCTAAAAATTAGAAAATAGGTTCTAAACATCGTAAAATAGTCTCTTATAAAATCGTTAAGTTGCCAATTTTCTGAAATATTTCAATTGCAAAGCAGAATATTATATTTATTGAAGTCACCATTAATCAGTAATCATGATAAAACACAGATATAGGCCTATGGTACACAGAATTATATAACCCATTACTTGGGCCTGTATTACTACCATAACAGTGAAAACCTAATCCCTGCGCCCAGAAGCTACGCATATCATACCAGCATATTCAACCCCTTATATCCCTCAGTGATTCAGAAAACTACTTTTTTAAATTTTTTTATTACTTTTACTCGATGTGGGAGTGAGGAGAAAAACACTTCAATTTCTTGGGAATTCCAAGGAATTTTTCTACTGAAGACGAAACATTCCTTACTATGTAACGACATCACAAATGTGTCATGTACTGCACATTCCGAGCTAAAAATTTATAACGGACTGAAAATAAATGCTAGAATTTATAACCAAAAATAACTTATTTTGAACTTCAGAGGAAAAACAAGCAAAAAGGCAATATTAGGCTCTAACATAAAACTAGGCTGTTTTAGGTCCTATAAAAGTATTAATTTTAGGCATAGTCACTTATGAAACATGCATATACAAGTTTTCGCCCATATATCACTTAAGGATTAAAGTAGGTTTTTACCTAAAATCCGAAGTCTAATGATGAGTTCTGTTTATAAGGTGTTCCCTCTTGTGTAGTCATATTTATCCTGTAAAATAAATATGAGGAATATAAATAATTAATACTGTAAAATAAAGTTTGATGTGCTTGCAGACTGCAAGCTACTGTTGGTGCCAAACCATTGTCTATTTACAACAGAATATGTTAGCATTGTTCCCTAATCCGAAAATCTGCACCAACTTTGACACCGACAAATAACAGGTGCTTTTGTAGTCGGATGGGTTTCCCCAGTGTTGTTGCTGTCATTCACCACTTCTCAAGTGAAGTAAACATGCTGTGGTACGTATTTGGCAACATTGTACTGGACTGCAGATAAGTGTAAATACACCTAATTACCTTTCTATCCACTGATTGACAGGTCGAAGAGGATTAGGGTAGGGGAAGTTCTTGGAAAAAAAAGAGTCTTTAAAAAGTGGCACCCACATTATACAAGCTGCTCAGCTGAGCATTTTCTCGCCTTATCTCTATTATGCATAGAAGCAGATGTATTAAGTAAGATTAACCATGAAGATCTGATCAAAGATTTTGCAAGCAAAAAGAAAGAAAGAAAAGAAAAGAAAAAAAAGGTAAAGTGATCCCTGTATGGGCCATGGAGACCTGTTGGGTTTCCGGGAGGTTGAGGCTCCCAGATTGAAACATCGGCACAGAAAGGTGGTAAGGTTTTCAGCCATATGCACCAGCTGCTTTTTACCCCCAGGAATACTACTAGTACTCATATCTGTTAGATGCTGAGTAGACCCCAGGACCATAGTGCCACCAGAAGGAAAAGACCAATGGAAAAATCCCACCAACCTCATCGGGAATCGAACTCATGACCTTCTGGTTTGTAACACAGTGCCTCAACCATTACACCATGGCATACTCCAAAAAGAAAGAAGGAGAAAATTATTAAGGGCATAAATAAAATGAAAGCTTACCGAAATAAGTATTATTTTTCTTCTTACTGTAAGTTTTTATTTCAAATTTTTGCCCCACTAACCTAATTATTGTTGAAATTATCTCATCTGGTATTCTCAGCCTACCATCTATATATATTTTACAGTGTTTGTTATATGTTAAGAGTAATTCTGATAACTTTAAAACTTATTCTGATGTACATACCTTTGGCACCAGAAATTGCAATAACATTTTACAGGATCAATGCTTGTTTGCAACAACCAAACATAATTTTAGGTACATGTCAGTGAAAATGTTTAATTCTCTTCCGGTTGCTACTAGAAATTTAACTTTTAAACACTTTAAAGGCTTAGTACTGATGAAACTAAAACAAATCTGCTTTTACAAAAATGATGAATTTTTTGAGGTAGCCAAAAATTTTAAATAATTTTTCAGTACTTACTATTTGACTTACACATTGCACTTTTTATTTATTTATTTATTGTTTTGTAGTGTTGTATTGATCCTGTATTTCTTTGTATTTCTTTGTATCTCTTTATATTTCAATGTATGTATTTCTAATATTATTCTTGTACCCTTGTACTATAATAGTTTGTTATATTGTTGTTATATTGTATCCTATACCGCAGAACTGCGGTCAAAATGGATTAAATAAATATGAAATATGAAATATGAAATATGAAAGGCACTGGTTGACCAGCAGTTATTATTATTTTTATTTTTATTATTATTATTATTTGAAGCTTGAAAATAATCAGAGTGGTGAAGGCTGTGCGAACAGATTGAGATGTAAGTTGAGTCAAAAGAAATTGAAATCGTTCATGCTGATGTTCATTGAAAAAGAGGTTATAGAAAACCTGAACCATGATGACATCATTAATGACATAGCGAAAAAAAGTTCACTGTTGAAATCTCTTCCACCTTAGCCTACACACAGTGGCGTTCCTAGGATGGGGCGCTGGAGGTGGTCCGCCCCAGGCCCCAATTACTATGGGGGCCCCCAGTTGAGCCCCATCCTAATATAAAAATAAATGTTCCACTTTTTTTTTTTTCTTTTTCCTTAAGGGAATTTTTATATTAAATGAAAATATAGCATATTTGGCATGTTACCAATAAAAAAAATTGACACTAATTACCAATGTTTTGGTCTCAGGTTCATGAGTTGGCCGCAAGAGGTTACTAGGAGATGCGCAGTTGTATCATTTAACTGAAGAAAAATAGAACAAGTCCTAATTTATAAATTAACTTAACAAAACACAATTAATGTGAATGATGACCTTGAAAGAGTTCAAAGACTTTCAAGAATCATTTCCAAACTTATGTTTAGCACTAAAGTTGTTTTAACTATTTGCATTTCAGTTGCTAAGCTTACTTGTGAAATAAATTTTTCAAAACTGAAATTAATAAAAAACTATTTGAGCTCAACAATAAGCTAAATCAGACTAAATGGACTAGCAATGTTATACATCGAGAACAATTTGGCTATGAAAATAAACTTTCATGAGACAATTAGACAATTTTCTTATGTAAAAGCTATAAAAAGTACAATACAAAAAATGCTATGGAAGAGTTTTTAAATCTACATTCTAGTGTAGTTTCATGTTAATGTTATATTTTTAATGTAATAACTGCAATATTATGTTCTTGGACAATATCAATGCCTGTATTGTGCTACCTGATAAATAATTCACAAAATAAGGCTTGGGCCCTCCTCTAGCCTGCTTGAAGAGTCAATTTTAGGCCCTTTTTTTGTTTTCTGTAATAATATAACCGAAAACAATACTACCGGTATAGACAGATTACTCTACTATAGAATATTTTCAAGGGCTTCTAACCAGGTGGCAACTTAAGTTAATTCTGAACATTCAGGGCCAATCTGAGGCTTCATTGTCTCATTCTCCTTGACAATGTAGCCTCGTATTGGCCCTGATAAGTTGAAATTTACCCATATGTATTTGTTTGGGAGAGATCGTGGTGTTTTAATAGGGCTAAATTGGGTTATGGGCTTTAATGCCAGTATCTAGAAAGATAATCAGTGGTTCAAGTGACTTGAACTATGAAGAGCTTATAGCAAGAAAATATGACATAATTGTTTAGTATAAACTGTTTTATAAAGGAACAGATTGTAATGTAGTGCAGCAATCATATTAAAATTAAAATGAAGTTATTACCGAAGTCAGTCATTCAGATTTTCTAGGTTCAGTGGCATTTGCATAAACACGAACATTCATTAATTTACATGATAGAGAATGTGACTTACATACCAGACAGACACAACTAGACAGCTCAGAAATATGATATTCAAGACCCCAACTGCAAAATGCCATTCCTCTCAGCCAAGCAACATATAAATAGAAAAGTAAAAGAAGAAATGTTTGAAAAGTACACGAAAGTGAGTGAAAACCAGAAATGGAGCTGTCTACTCACAACAAAACAAATCATCCCAAATGAACCATGCAGAGAAACAGTTGTATCATTTCGTATCTTCACTGGTCACGACCTCCTGGCTGAACACCTCTACAAGATCTCCATAATGACATCACCAGTATGTGTGTTGTGCAAAGATAATGGCAGTATCATAAACTGATACCATATTTTGAAATGTAGTGTTTTGAAAGACTTCCAGTATACAACAACAGGTGAACTCTATTGGGAAGTACGAAGACGAAAGGCTTTATGTCAAGTGTATGGGCATTAAATTAAATTAAAGCCACATTTATTATTGGTTATTTAACATTTTTATAAAGGGACAAGTTACGGCCACGCATCCTTTAATTTATGATAAACAGTGTAGCTCAGATTTATAAGCAAAATAAAGCAGTAAAACTAGCAAGTAACTTAAGCATGAAAAATGTAAGAAATAAGCACCGAAATATATATTCACATGAGCCCTGACCATGTTTATACAACGAACTTATCATTAAGTACATAATATTAACTTAATAAAAATGACTCCTCCGTGGCGCTACATCCCTGGAGGGACTTGGCCTACCACCCGACCGCTGTGTCGTCTACCACAGGCAGATGGCAGGATTGGGGGGCATGTGGTCAGCATGCCAACACCCACGGCTGTTAATGGTGATTTTCATGACCAGAGCCGGTACCGGTACTTCTCTATCAAGTATCACGAGGCTGAGTGCACCACTGCCAGACCTCCCTAACTCAGAAAAATCCGAGGAGGTACTGGGGATCGAACCTGGGCCGACGGATCGGTATTCAGCAACGCTAACCACAAGACCATGCCGGCGGTCTAATAAAAATGAAGATAATATAATAATAATGATTTACCTGAACAATTTTGAAGGTAATGCTGTCTTCTTTTAGTATGGGAAGTGTGAGTAGAATTATCTTGCTGTCAATCCACAGAAAGCCTTCTGTTACCATCAGGTCCACTAATTACGCACAAGATATTATTGACAATGGATCTTTTTTCATGATGCCAGCCAGATAGACTTCACCGGTTTTTCACAGGATAGGTTTCTTTGCTAGGTGAATATACATATTGTTCCGATAAATGAAACCGTAAGATGGAATTGGTACTAGTACCGATAACTTGTTTTTGGCAAAAGAAAGTTGGCTTTACCCTTTTATTCTCTGTAGCCCTGAAATATTTTCATGCTATTTTTAACAACATCAAAACAAGGAGAATGTTTTTTATTTGGCCTGAATAACTTAATTATTCCAGACTGACTGGACAGATTTTAATGGTTTTTTTGCAGTTGAATTTGGAATGGTGGTTCCATATAAAAATAGGCCTTTATTTATTTTTTTCCAAAATTTGTTTGGTAGCTTATTTTTAATCTTGAAATCTCTTTAGCAGAGTATGAATTTCTTTAATGTGCCGCAAATATAATGTACGGGATAATCGCGCATTTACTTCCTTTCCGAAGGAAGAATTTGCTAAATAGAACTACACCCGCCTGGCCTGAATTCATGAATCGTCGTCCTATTGGCAAGCAAACAAGCCATATATTAAAATACTGTGTAGTTATTATATTATAATAAGCTAAAAACTCGACTAATGATATGTTCTGTGAACTCAACACTATTGAGAACTCTCATTACTGAGACAAAGAGCTCCACAAAAAAGCATATTTTACTACACGAAAATGCCCGACGCAAATTGAAAATGGCGCAATAAATTCGTTCCACAGACAGGGTTTAATTTTATCAGTAGCGTACGTTATTTTCATATTTATATTTTCATTATGAAAAAGAAATAAATTAACTTTCTTCATTTTTAAAAATATATTTAATATTTTATTTTTTAATATCGTACAGATGTTATTCTTCAAATTACTAATAACTAATTTGAGGAACATAATTAATCACGTTGGCTGCATTGTCACAAACAATTGAATCGATTTCCGAATTTTGCCTACCTTCACGTAAGGAGGTGATGCGGGAGATCGGATTTTGTATCCGGTCATTGTTATATTGTGGTAAGTGCTCTATTATTCTATATTTAGTTTGAATTATCGTGTGAAGATAATATGTACGGTACATAACTATTACTGCTGCTGTTAAAATATTATAAGACTGTGCTTGCAGCATAAATATTTCACTTATTTGTAATAAAAAAATTATGCCATTATAGGCCTAATTGGCATGGCAGACCGTGAAAATCTTAATGTGTTTACATATTAATTAACGTCGTCATACTGTAAATTATATTTAGATATTAGATTTTGTTATTTGCCCTGGGATGTTCTAAGACAAGATTTGAACACAATTAGCAGGTATAAACTAATAATTATATTGCAGCAGATGAAATTAAGGTTAGGTTTGTAATGTGTAATGGCTTCTGAAGCAGACATTGCAGATGCACGAAGTTAACAAGATGATATTTTCAGTGTGAAACTGTGTGAATATTATTGTTGTAGTTTTAAATAATAAATTAAAATTTCAGAACGTAATAAGGCCTACAGTGGTGCTTGATTCGAATATATTCAGGTGTTGGATTATTTAATTACAATAAATCTGTAAAATTAAAGTGTACAGTGTAAGATAATATTTTTTATATTATGCGTGCCGGTATACTTTTACTATACGAAACAAGTATATTAGCTAATCCCATTTACTTCGTGCATATTAGGGATTTTAATTAAGTAGGCCAATCCATAATATTACCATGGGACTATAATTTTCGCTTAAGCCTAGATGAGGTAGGGTAAATAGGATACTTAAAACATATTTAATTAATAAATCAAGATTGTAGCATTAGTATATAAAATAATAGATGTCGAGCTGATGCCCTGGGAGTTGCTTAATATCGTAGTTTCATAAATTTAGGTTTCAAATTGGTAGGCCTAGGTCCTCTTTGTAATAATTACTGAAGACATAAATTGTACACCGTCAATAGAAACTGTGGCAAGAAGTTCCTGGCACATCCAGAAGTAACTAATAATCCCTCTGTTGCCTACCAGTCCACTAAGATTTCAAAACACAGTTTTGTGTAGTAAATGAGCCCAAAATTGCCTCTTTTTTTTTTCTTTCTTTTTTTAAATTGAATATGGCCAGCAAATAACTGGAAAACGGAAGAATCTGTGGCACCCTAGTCCCCCACTCCTACTCACTAACGGGACTTGCCAAGCAGCACAATTTTAACTGCCAGGAACACCAGGCCACAATAACGCCATCTAGTAGGCAGAAGATGAAACGGGAGAAAAATTAAATAATTTCTTGTCTTCCTTTTCATCCTTTTCTCTCACCTTCTCTTCACCCTACCTACCTATTTGTGACCTATTCCTAATCGTAATTTTTTTTCACATTGACCAGTATTTGAACATGGGACCATTAGCGGCGCTACAGGTAACGCCCCAAGGAAACCTGATCAAGAAAACGAAAACCACTGCAAAGAATGCAAGGAAACATTGCAAAAGGAGAATGTAATCGGCTGCGAAGGAGGATGCAACGGCTGGTTCCATTCGAAGTGCACCAAAATGACAGCAGGTGACATAAAAGCTATAGAAAGGCCGTCAACATGCCTGATGTGGTTATGCGAACAATGTCGCAGCACCCACAGCAACGGAAAAGAAGTGCTAGAAGAACTCAAAGGTTCCATAATGAGCCTAACAAGACACCTAGAAAATCTGAGGGGAGAAATAAAGGACATAATATCAGATGAAGTCAATAAAGCCTTGACAGTGGTCTCACGCGCATATGAGTCAACCCAAAAGAAGACACATGAGCATACATCGGAAGGCAGGAAAACAGTAATAACAGAAACAGTGCAGAAGACACAAGGAGTGGAAACTGTGCAACACCCACAAGATGCGGAAACTAAGAAGAAGATGAAACCCCAAACATGCGTCAACACAAGTCCGAATAGAGCAGGCGCATCCAGAGTAAATGAAACACTCCCAAGGGCGAACAAAACTAATACACCCCAAACAGGATCGTCCACAACTACTGACAATAATAACAACACCGAATTACACCAGCAAACATTAAGCCCAGAAGGCACTCAGGAAACTCAAGAAGATGACAACGAAGTCGGTGGTACCTGGTCGGAGGTCGTGTCAAGGAACAGCAGGCGGAACGGCAACGCACCGAAGACACCGAAGACTCCCACATTCATCGGCACCAAACAAAACGAAACAGAGAGCGGTGACGATCTCCAAGCATGTATTCGCAGAGCCTGGCTATTCATCGGGAGGCTGCACCAAAACACAACCACAGACAAACTCAAGAGACACCTGCACAAACTGCAGGTCACAAATGTGATAGAGTGCGACGAACTGCAAGTAAGAGGCCCTTTCAAAGCCTACAAAGTGGGAATCCCGATATCAGACCTACACAAAGTCACATCCCCAGAATCTTGGCCAGAAGGAGCTTTGGTCAAGAGATACAGGTTTTTTCGACCCCAACAAGAAGGAGCAAACCTCGACCAGCCCGAGAATTAATGTCCTCCTGTGGAACGTGGAAGGCCTCAATCAAGTGCTAGGCCTCTCGTCTCAAGAACTACTAAAACAACAAGATATACTCATCTTAACTGAGACCCTGACAACGACTCCCACCAGCATTGTAGGTTTCTATGCAGAGCACATCCTAGCCACCCAAGGACAAAGAGGAAGACCTATGAGAGGAATATCATGTTTCTTCAAACCCTCAGTAGGTAAAATAACCACGGTATTCAAAAATGAAGACTCCATAGTGATAAATACAGACAAACTAAGCATCATAGGGACATACATAGAACCACTCACATCAGCAGAGGCCATCATCGGTATAATCATGACAGCAGTATCACAGGCGACTCCAGGGAAAAACATAGTCTTAGCAGGAGACCTAAACTGCAGGCTGGACTCAAAAGATAGTAGAACCGAAGAACTACTAGAGATGATGACTGAAGAGGGTTTCGTACTGGTCAACAAAGATGACAACCGAACGTACTACGCATACAACGGAAGCAGTACCATAGATCTTATCTTCTTCAAAGGTCCAGAAATAAACCTAAAAACGCACAAGGTAGTATACACGGAAGCAGAAACACCACTCAGGAAACACTGCCCTGTCACTGCAGGCTTCGAACTGAAGAATGAAGAACCAACAATGAACCTAAAATCTCCCCAGCACATATCAAGAAGGCTAAACGTCAATATACTAGCCCAAACCATTGAAGGCTTAAACAAGCACCAAAATGTCTTAAACCAGCAGGACCTCGACTCGTATGCCCAAAGCATAGAAGGAGCCATAAAAGAGGCAATCCCTCCAAAGCGGCAGAGAAAGGCACAAGTATGGTTCACGACAGAATGCTTCGAAAAAAGGAAGATAGTGCTCCAAGCCCTACGGACAGCGAGAAACAGCAACGATCAAAATGACCTAAGAGCATACAGCAACCTAAGAAAGGAATACAAGGATCTCATAAAACAAAGAAAGAAGGACTACATAGAAAGCGAAGCATCCAGGACAGTAGAGGAAGCCAGAAAAAACCCTTATCTCGCTCTCAAGCCCAGGAGAACGCAAACAACAGGCAGAATAGACATGATCACGTGGGAGGAACACTTCAGCAGTATACTAAACAAAGCGAGAACCATAATGGCATGCGACCCAAACACAACTGAAATAAGCTGCAATTGTAACAGCCTTCTCACTGAAGACGAAGTCCTTAAGACTTTACAATCATTAAAAGATAAGAAAGCGCTAGGCCCAGAAGGACTGTATAATGAACACCTTAAATTCGGTGCACAAGCAATAACCTCAACTCTGACCAATCTACTGAACCAATGCTTCAAGACTGGCAATATTCCTACATCGTGGAGAACGTCCAAAGTAAAGGTCTTATATAAAGGCAAAGGTGACATAAACGACCCTAATTCATACAGAGGGATAGCTCTTGAAAACTGCCTCCTCAAAGTTCTGACGAAGCTTATGACGACAAGATTAGCGAAAATGACTAAAGAGTTCATCCCAGAAGAGCAATACGGCTTCACAGCAGGGAGAAACACGCTACAAGCAGTTAAAAACCTAACTGATGACATAGAGGAAAGCCTCAGAACACCAAGAGGGAAGTTCCACACAGTCTTTGTCGACTACTGTAAAGCCTTCGACCATCTAGACAGGGAAATCATCCTCTCGAAACTAGAAAAAATGGCAATAGAGTGCAAGCATATAACATCATTAATACGCAACTTACTCACCGTAAACAACATCTACATAGAAGACAACGTAGCCACCTCAAAAGAAATCATCCAAACCAACGGAGTCCTACAAGGGGACCCCCTCAGCCCCCTCCTGTTTAATATAGCAACATACGATGTCGTCCAACATATAAGGCAAGAGGCAGAAACTATCAAGATTTATATCTACGCTGACGACCTGGCAATCGCATCAAGTAGCAAGTCAGAGCTGCAAACAGCTGTTAACGCATTGGGGAAATGGGCAGAAGACAACAAATTGAAAATTAACATGGATAAAACAGTACAAATGACTTTCAGGAAAGGGGGAAGGGAGAGTCAAGAAGACAGAATCACGCTTGGAAACACACCATTAACCACAGTAAACACATTCAAATATCTCGGCATAACACTTCAGACCACCATCAAATCCTTCAGACTTCATGTGAGATCGAGAGCTGCAGCAGCCACAAAAGCAATGTACGACATAAAAACCCCAACCAAACTCTCCCTAGACACTGCAATGTTGCTATTTAACACGAAAATAATCCCAATCCTGACCTACGGAATAGAAATAGTCTGGGAAAAACTGGGCATCGGAGACATCAACACCCTAGAAGCAGTAAAAGCACGGTACCTAAAGGTAGTCCTAGGCGTATCCAGGTACACGAGATCTCGGTTAGTGTATGAGCTCGCCAAGGAAACCTTCCTAATGGAAGACCTGAGGATTAAGTTCCAACTACCTTCTACAGAGAGCTGGAAAAGGTGCCTACAAGAAAGGGAAAATAAGAGAGGAGAGATCCCGATAGAGTTCTACGCCACCGAGGCTATGATAAGCAGATCCTGGACAGAAGCTAATCAAGACCTCCGGCACTTTGTCAACTCACTGGCGGTGCACGGATATCATCATAAAGTGTGTAAAACAAAACAATACCATGAACCGGACGCCAACTGCGTGTGCGAGAGATGCGATCAGAACTGTGGCCGTTATCATGTACTTTACTGTGAAAGACGTGGAAAGCCAATAATAGAGTTCTGTATAAAGTGAACGACGGAGGGGAAGAAGAAGAAGAAATGGAACACCCACAAACTCTTTATGCACAACTTGTGCGCATTTCTCCCTTTATTAGCACCATAACCAGCAGCCTTAACCACTATGCCATGAATGATTGGTGAGCTTTGAAGGGAAAATTCATGTAATAAGTATAAAGACGTTTAATAAGCATACATGAGAAATTGTTTTGGTGCAAGGGTCTGTTTTTATTATTTGAAGTAGCCTATGTTTGCCATGAAAAGAGTCATTTTGGTGCAAGGGTCATTTTTGCTGCATTAATTAAGTCGTCTTGTTTTTTTCCCAAATAACGCATAAGTTAGTACAACAGTGAGCTGCATTACTGGCATTGAGCAGGTTGTGAGGGGTAGGTTCAAGGCTGAAGGCCAGGCTAGGGGAAGTGGACCATTTCCATGGCAATGTGCAGCGGAGAGTGAGAGCCACCGTGCCTCAGATTCTTCCATTTCTCCCAAGTAACTTGGTAGAGACACCAGGAATTTTGGTGCTTGGAGGCCTAAATTAAATTACGTTTTTTTATTTATTTATTTATTTATTATTATTACCGGTATTATTATTATTATTATTATTATTATTTTTTTTTTTAAATTTTTTTTTTAAAATTTTTTTTATTTCTAGATTCAAGCTCTCACAGGGTTAAAATGTAGGTGGGCTTGGTTTCATGCACTTCGCACACTTTTGCCTCCACACTAGATACCAGCTTCCGATTCCTGGTAAGTGACAGTTAGGTTAGGAATATTGATAGGCTATTAGTGTTGATCCCCATCAAGTTTACAATCTCAGCCTTGTTTCTGTGATCCATGTAGGCCTACAACTTGCTGCCAGTAGTAATTCTCGCCCACCAACAGCCATTTTTCTGATCAGAGGCTGCCATTTATGGTTTAGGAAAGTAACATCTTCATTCTCATTTTCCCATTGTTTCAGTCACTTTCCAGAAAAAAAACGAAATCACTGTATGATTTCTGTGGTTTATGAGAAAACCCAAAAAGCTAAAATTCACCGATTTTGAACTCTTTTTCTGTGAATAAACATAGTGCCTAATCATAGAAACCATCACCATGCAGGCAAGAAAATTATAGGCCCTAAATATTCTTAGATTAAGAAAAGCCATGCTTGAATCTAGAATCATATAGACGATAAAATTGCAAGAAGAAGAAGAAAAAATACTGATGATAATAGCCGTGCGTTTTAAACACTAAATCATTAAAAAATATATATTTAGGGTTGAGGAAGTCATGAGAGTGTATCAAAATGTATAGTCACAGGTGAGTGGCGAGTAAACTGTAGAAATATAGGCTACTTAAATAACTTAGAAAAAAGCGTTTAGAATTGTATGCAAGAAAATTGTAGATGTAGATATCTCATCCTGTATATCCTGTGTTGAGCAAGGCTCAAGAATATAGAAAGTCATATCAAAATATACATGCCTGTTATAACAACGTCAACTGTGGTTGTCTAAAGGTAGCTTGCCCACCTCTAAATCTGAAGGCGCAGAATCAAACTAGGCCGCAGTCAATGGATTTTTCAGGATGTAAAAATCCAGAGCTCAGAGTCCCCCTGGAGGGGCTTTAAGCTGTGTCATAGATTTATGCCATCTAAAAGAACTCCAAGCCTAAATTAGAGCCTCTGGACAAAATTTTTCGGCCCTTTCACATCCAAATAATACCTTAGTTTCCGGAGGGGAGTTGAGAGGCGATGGGCTTACCACCTGTCCCTCTGTCCTCTCTCGGGAAATAAGTGTAACAAAATTCACATAGGTAACTGAAACCTCCACTTGGAGGTCCTTTGCCCCAACATAGGGGATATAGGAAACCACATACAGATACAGTTATAACAACAATATACAGAACTGTAAGCTCCCAAACTTATTCAAACTGGAAATATTCATCCATATTGTAGAAGGTGTGAATTATTAAAAATTCTGGGAAGATGGTACTTTGCGACCCAAGCTGGTCCCCTTTCCACACGCCACTTGCCTGGCCGCTTCCCCGCCTGCTCTGCTTCCCCGCAGCGCATGCCGTCATGCCTGTAGCTGCTGCTCAACCTCAACGCCGGTAATGCATAATTGCAATTGACATGTCACCTCATTAGTAAAAAGTTAAAAAACTAATAACATAATTACCAGTGGATATGTTTTGCGGCTTTGCTATCACAACATTTCGACCCTCTCCAACGGGCATTCATCAGGTGACATCAGGAGAGGATTGGTTGACCTTGATAAGAACTGTAAGGGATAAACGTGAGGTTAAATTTCCACTGCCCCCCGAATGTAGTGTACAGCAGTGTGAATATGGAGTGCCCAAGGAGTGGATAGACAAACATCTCAGGAACACTAGTTACATGTTTAACAACACACCCCAAGGGAGGGGTTGTGAGGCGGCATCTTCTTCAAGCTTTATTCAGTCACTTGATGAAGGCCCGTTGGAGAGGGTCGAAATGTTGTGATAGCAAAGCCTTAAAACATATCCATTGGTAATTACTTTATTGGTTTTTTAACTTTTTACTTCTATTTGTCTAAACAGTGGAAAATAGGACCATCATGTATAGTATATGTCACCTAATATGCCTATTTCACATTAAAAAAAAGACCCTTGCACCACATAATATTTCACAATTTTAAAAACGACCCTTGCAACAAAATAGGCTATTTCACAATACAAAAATACCCTTGCACCATACATAATATTTCATAATTATAAAAAACTCTGTATTATAACATTAAATATGGCTTAATTGATGCAGGAAAATTCCTTTCCACCAACACTACTCTTTTCATAATTAACAAAAAATCTCAAAATTATAAAAACCGATCCTTGCGTTAAAACTCATGAAATCCCCCTTATCATAACTCAAATATATGAAAGCTTCCTTCAGTGCTCAACATTCAATCGTAGCGTAATGGTTAAGACTCGTAGCTATAATGCTAGGGGTCCCGAGTTCAAATCCCGGTCGATCCAAAATTTACTAGTAGGATAGGTCTCAAATAGGTAGGGTGAAGAGGAGATGAGATGAAGAGAAAGAAGAGAATAAAGAAGAAATAAATTAGTTTTTCTGTTTCATCTTTTGCATAAGAGATGGTGCTACCGTCGCTGCTAGTAGTTTAAATGCCGCCGCTAGGGGAGGGATTGAGAGTAGGAGTGGGGGAATCTGTTGTGTCGTAAAGTACCATTTTCCCAAAATTCCTTCAGAGATCTTTTCAAAGATTTGCATTTTCTTTTAATACATACGGTAATAATTTAATGTTTAATTGTAGGATATAAAAAGGTAGAGAAGGCCATATAGTCTATATAAGTTATGTGTGTTTCAGAATGCAGAATCATAGGCAATAAATGTATTAAAAGAACTTGCATATGGTAGAGAAATTTATGTGAGGCTAGCATTTTTAGCTTGTTCCATTTGATTGCATTGACTATTGCTTCACTGCCTTCTCGTTTATCACATTGACTGAATACCGGCAACAAAATATTGGGCTTGACTCCTATTCACATAGATCCGAGAGCCTTACATGAACCAGTAAACCATAATACACACTATGGGCTATAATCTACATGATTTATTTATGCAGAGCACTATGAATCATTGTGTCTATGTTCTGTTGTTTCTGTATCTGTATCTATATTCTGTATTCCAGATGTAGTGATTTTGTTTAACTTCTCGTGCTGGTTAACCAATGGAGTTAAGTCCATTCCAGAAAATTTGGATTTATGTATTGAAAGCTAATACTAACTGGACTCCTGAGATCCAACCGATCACACCAGGTTACCGGTATCGAATCATTTATTAGAAATTCCGAAGGAAATTTTGTTTATCAGTAATGCTTCATTGTTATAAGAAGTATAAAATTAATAAATTATTTAATAACAATACCGGTAGGCTTATATCATCTGTGCAGTAGAAGTTATTTCAGATCATTTGCTCATTGAGATTAAGTAGCCTATGTGCATTATTATTAAATAAATTATGAGAATCTAATCATGAATGAGAAATTGAAATTTACAAGACTTTTTTTTAATAATGCTGTGTTATGTAAGGAAATATAATAAAATAACCAAACCAATTTTTTTTTAAATTTGAACATGATGTTATAATACTAAAAATCACAGATATTTCGGGAGGAGTTTTGACCCCCTCGCTCTTAACCTCATTTTCAAAAGTTTTTGAAAAAGTCATGTACAAACGCATAATACACTATCTTAATTTGAATGACATTCTTACTTCATCTCAGTTTGGATTAGAAGTGGCATGTCCACTGAGAATGCTACATTTCAACTTACTACAGAAATACTGGAAGCGTTAGATAAAAAGAAATATGCTCTGGGGATTTTCTGTGACTTAGCTAAAGCATTTGACTGTATAAATCATGAAATATTACTTCAAAAATTGGATCATTATGGGTTCGATAATGTAACACTTAAGTGGTTCAAATCATATCTTTCTGATAGAACTCAAAAGGTAATAATAAATGGAAATGAATCTAACCTAGGGGTTGTTAAGAATGGGGTACCTCAGGGATCAATACTAGGACCTTTGCTCTTTTTAATTTTCATTAATGACTTGCCCTATAACTTAAGTGACGAATCAAAGGCATTGCTCTTCGCAGATGATACTAGTGTACTTGTAACAGGAACGTGACAAGAACATTTATCAAGAATAGCTACAAAGGCTTTTCACGAGTTAAACACATGGTTTCTAGCTAATAAAATGACACTTAATATTGATAAGACCCATTTTATACAATTTAGGACAAAAAACAGATGTATCTCTAATCTTGAAATTAATTATGGAACACAAATCATACAAGAAATTAGCAATGTAAAATTTTTAGGACTGCAAATTGACCAAAATCTTGACTGGAAGACACACATAGAAATGATAAGTCCAAAACTGAGTTCAGCGTGCTTTGCTTTAAGAATTTTGAATAATATAATATATTATTATATATATTATATATTATATATTATTATATTATTAATATTATTAATATTATTAAAACAGGATGCATTACTTATGGTATATTTTGCATATTTTCACTCGGTAATGAGGTACGGGATCATATTCTGGGGCAACTCTTCCCATAGGGAGAAAATATTTAGATTACAAAAGCGGGCAATAAGAATAATATGTGGAAAGAAAAAAAGGGAATCTTGTAAACCGCTATTTGAAAAATTAAAAGTCCTCACTCTTACAGTGGAATATATATACTCTGTTATGTGTTATGTAGTGAATAATATTGATAAATTTCAAACTAATTTTAGTGTACATGGACGTACTACCAGAAACATGAATGATCTACACAGACCAAATAACTCGTTAAAACTCTTTCAGAAGGGTGCTTATTATTCTGCAGTACAGATATATAACAAGCTTCCAAACAACATTAAATTATTATGTATTCAAAGAAAGAGCAAACCTTTCAAAACAGCTGTCAAGGAATTTTTAATAACTCACACCTTCTACAATTTGGAGGAATATTTCCAGCTTGGATAAATTTGGCAGCTTGCAGTTTCTGTAGGCCTATATTATTGTTATAACATGCATGTAT
Organism: Ectobius pallidus; assembly: GCA_964059195.1. Lineage (NCBI taxonomy): Eukaryota > Metazoa > Arthropoda > Insecta > Blattodea > Ectobiidae > Ectobius > Ectobius pallidus. The sequence goes on from CAXKWD010000002.1 coordinate 7,866,508, forward strand.
TTTTTGATCTGACGTGTTCTATATCCTTGAGCCCCACTCAATACAGGATCTACAGGACGAGATATCTACATCTACATCTACATAGTACCAAAATTGTCTTTTAAGTTCTCCAATATTAATATATGCCTATTTTACATTTTGCATATTGTTTTTTGCAGATTTATGAATTACAAAGATACAAGAAGGTGTTTCTAAATGGCAACTCTTTCCAGTTAGTGTACAGTAATAATGGCAACTCCTTACGTAGTTCAGAAAGTGGCCTTAAGCAGTTCAAATTCTGGGTTCCATCCCGATTCACAAGGCGGGCGTGCAAACTCCAATTACTACCAGTGCCGCTTTGCATATCCTAACTGGTGTCCTGTTTGTGAAACTCGCAAAGCACCAAGGTGTGGACGCCGACGTAGCAAAAGCGAGGGACTAGAAGCCGATCCTCTGCGAGAGAGGAATAGGTTGTGCGAGTCAAGGTACGATGTGGAACACTGGAGAAAGAGGGTCGTGAAGGAATATGACCTGTGCAGTTATCAGCAGATGTCCCACTTCTCACGACAGACTGACATGCCACAAGAAGTCCTCTACCATGCTTCCTTACCTCAGCCCATGGATGTGGACAGCACTCTGGCACCTGTGAAAAAGTTCAAAGAACATTTCCTGCTCGGCAGTTCGAGACATTACCATCGGAACTACGATAACGGGTATGCTGGGGGTCAACATGTCACAATTTCTGAAGTTAATGAAAACCCAAAACATTGTATCAAATCTTATAACTCATATGATCCATACACGAATAATGGCTCAGACAGAGGACAAGTAAGTGGTTCTGTGGCAAGAAGAATGTCATCAAAAGTATCTTCGGAATTGTGTAGGAATAGAGGGTCTAACTGTGATCACATGCGGACTGAAGTGGAGAAGCACTATGAGAATAACGTAACACCACACCATGGCCTTGAAGTTCGGAAGGAAGGGCACTACTCAGGGGAAAACTGCCGTTGCGAACAAGCTCGTACACAAAATGGAGATGGAACTATCTTCCCAAGTTCTATCGCAGTGGACGCCACCGCAATGCAAGATCGTTACTTCCACGAGGTGGAAATACTGCGAAGCAAGCTGCGGCACATGAAAGGGGGAGCAGAAGGGAAACGAATGCGTCAGAGAAGCGAATCTGAGCCAGGAGCAGGTTTTGGAACCAACGGACAAGAGAGCGCATGGGAAGCAAAGCGAGCAAGAGATGACTCACCAGACATAGCAGAGTACTTGAAGGATGGAGACCTCTATGCTCAACACAGAATGAAGCATGTTCATGTGATTCATGCACACAGACACCACAAGGAACACAACTCCAAGGTAAGCGCACCTATTCTATTTTCACTTTAAGTTCAAAGGAGATGTAAACAGACTCTAATGTACCACTCTGCCAAGCATGTGACAATATCATGTGGAGATTTACCCGCTACGGAAAGAAATGGAATGAGGATTTGGTACATTCCAGTGTTCTCAGAAGTACTTTTAAATTATTTTTTATGACATGCAACATTATTGAAAAATGTGATAGTTATTTCGAAAAGATCAAAACATGCAACATTATTGAAAAATGTGATACGTTATTTTGAAAAGATCAATAACTTACATCTGTACAAAATTAGGCTTAACATTAGTATTTAAGAACGTCATAGACAGTTAACAAGAAGATATTAACTAGTATAAAAAATTACTCTCATTTTGCAATGTTGGCTGCCCTCTTCAGAGGCGTTTTCTTTTTGAATGCTGTTCACTATTCATTAATTTCTGTTTGTAACCGCCCCAATCCTATTAGAGCTGTATGTTACATGTAACTTTTGACGAAATTTTTGTCTTGCTCTAGCACATGACTTTCTTGTCCTCACATACAAATTGTATAGCCGATATAAATAAATAAATGAACGCACATTCAGCAGGTCATACCCAGTTCTTGGAAGGGGGCTGTGGCAAGTTCATTCCATTGATGGCATGCTTGAGCATGCGCACAGCCATCGTAAATGCCTACTATTTACATTCTGTTGTAACTGTTTAATTAGTTCACTTAGTTATTATGCGTCAGGAAAATCTGACCAAATTAATTTTGTTTCATAAACAGATCTGCTTCAGAAATGTGTTTTTAAATTTCTCTGCACAAAGATAGCTACAAAAATGTACGGTTTGAACCAAACTATTTTATTAAATCAAGAGTGTGCATACTAAGCAGCAAAAGTTAAAATTCATCGACTAGCCAATAAGGCGCTCCCTTGTCACTTGTCCTTGTTTACAACTACTTTGAACTTAAAGTGAAATTAGTATAATCAGCGTTAGATTCTCTCTCTCTTTAATGTCTGTCGACCTCACTGAAAGATATTTATGTCGTACACTTTTTTCCTTCTGTGGATTCATGAACACATAATCATCTACATTTGCTGTAACGTTTGTAAAATCTGTACTTTGTGTTCTTGACCCAAGAACTTTTCGTAATAAATAAAATAAATTATGGTTTTGTAGCTTCTGCATCTGCCTGTATCTTCCAAGTCAACTTTACTGAAGAAACAGTCTTCAGAAACTCAAGATGATGAAACAAGTATATCTTCAGATTCAGACTTCGCTGACAGGTAAGGAATATCACCACTAAAATAGCGAGTTGTGTCACCCCTATTAGGTTCACATGGAGATTATTCAAAAGTAGTCAAACGTTTAAAACACTTTTAGCTCACTTTATATACCATTACTAGGACATGTTTCAAGAAGTTAGTTCCCTCCCATTGTCGGCTAGTGGTCTAAAATACTTCATTCTAAACTTTGTTTCAACTGGAGAATTCAACAGCCAACTCTGCGTGCCATGCCAAGCCACGAGAATGAAAAGAGAAACAGCTATCTTAGTGATGAGATTTCTTGGCCGTTATTCTCGGGTCAAACTTCTATTTTATACAGTTTCAAAGCTGTTGTTGCTTTATGTTGCTTAATGCCTCATTAAGCACACCATTATTATTATTTATATACACATACTCATGGTTTGATGTAATAATAGATTGGCTAACGTTGTAAAGAACTTTCATTCCTATAAGTTATCGCTATTAATTTTTGAGTTATTCAAAAATGAATCTTTAAAAATCTACATATTTCAAAGATTTTGAGATTTATTAGCCAAATGTAAAAGGTTTACAAGGTTTGAACAAAATAAATTTTAAATACACAAATGTACTTAATTTCTAGGTTATAAACTTATATTAAAAATTAATAAACTGGTATAATTTACTGAATATACATACTGGTATCTTATGATTTAGTCCTGTCTGTATTTTATACTTTTTTAAAAATTAATTTATTGTGTAAAAGGCATTTTCTACTAGAATAGATTTTATCCTTCTTAGCTTCAATTTATTATTTGTTGTATGTTTCCTTGTATCAGGTAAGTGATTGTATAGGTCCTTTGCAATAATTTCTATACACTTTTGCCTAAAGAACCTCTCAACGATTTCATAATACCGGTATAGTTTTTATTATTTCTCGTATAATTATGATGCTTGTTTTGATTTTTATCTCTTTATAATTTATTATTGCAAAGTGAAACTGCCACACAATTTTTCAATAAAATAATCTTTTTTAATAGTACCAACAACATATTTAGAAAAAATATCATGCATTAATTAATTTCCTTGTTCTTTTACTGCAAAAGGAGAAAAAATTAATCTTAATGCATGTTATATGTGTAAATGCATGTAAAATTATTTTTTAATCTTTGAACTTACAGCAGATTTTTAGTTTTATTTAATCTAATCATGATTAAATTTAAGTATTATTTAACAGTTATTTATGACCTGATGTAACAAACAGGTATCTTTGACCATGCCTAGCAAAGTTTTACAGATTTCATTTATTTTCACTATTCTTTGAAGTTTTGGTTCTGTTTGGTTTGTGTTGTCAGTGAGAGGACGTGTGTGAGTGGCGAAGATGGTGACAGCAAAGGCGAACCAGCGGAAGACAGCGAGGAAGGTAAGTCAGTTTTATATTTGTGGAGCACATGGTCATTTTATTCAATGAGAAGACCTTGAGGCCAAATCTGGGTTATAAGGCAGAACAAAGTTAATTTGATTCACTTGGAATGGAAAGACACATTGAAGTGAACCATTATTAATACTTAATAATTATCTTGAACACTTGCTATTTATTCTTATTAATTATTTACTAGTAACTAGTTTTCAAGAGGACCTCCCTCTTATCGTCAGCTGTCCAAATGCCAAACTTCCATCTTGTACCACCTGATGATACTGTTGCTGTTTCAGGAGTTTCCCAGTTATGCCTAACTCAGTTTGGAGGTTATTTCTATGTTTCTGTATATCTTTAGTAGTTTAGCCATTTCATTAAATAGTTAATGTATATCCCACCGCCATCTCGAGAATTACACTGCCTGTCCTATGCTTTATTTTAACATGGAGTTTAGAGAATTGCTCAATTGCCTAGTTTCTCCAGTAGAGGCGACACAGTTCACACCCAGATTGCAGCAATCACCGCCACCTATACAACCACCGTCTCGAGAATACACGAGTAATAGAGTCTAGAAGGCATTGCCCTATACATGACCGTACATTGCTTCTATGCGTTTGCTGCGTCAAAATAAGCATTAAACAGACACAGATACTTGTGTTATTTGTTTAGAACATAATATTATTCCAGTATATGACACTTACCTTGAAATGGAATTTTGGAGCAATAATTAAAATAAATATAAATTAATTAGACGCATTGATAGATTATATTATGAGCACCGCCGTCTCGAGGAGTAATACAATTTAGAAGGCAGTGATTATGATACGGCAGTGACAGCACTACATAATCAACAATGTCGTAGCAAAAAACAAGAAGCAATCTGGGTGTGAAAGGTGCTGCCATCTGTAATGTCGCCGAGTACGCAAAATTAGCCGTATAGGACAGGCAGTGTATACACGAGTAATACAGTTTAGAAGGCAGTGGTATATCCATAGGTTGCAGACCTGTGCATTACTGTATCAATCAAGGATAGCATGAACAAATGGGATACATTTTATTTTGAAGAAGTCGGATATGACAGTCTGTTTCACATTTTTTGTTGTTGTGGAGAGAGAAAAATACAAAGACCTAATTAATTCAAGGCTCACTAAATGACCTTCTAGACACTTGAGACAATTGGATAGAAATTTCTGTCGAGTTTCAAAAATTGAGGAGAATTTTACGTTATTTTAATAGAATAAATGCCAAGTCTGTAATATTTTATCATTATACAGAGTATATATTATGGTTTGTAACACACTTAAACACTTCACTTCTTTAGTTTTTACCTTAGAAATACGTAGTTTCAGTCACAATGATCTCAATGGTGATTGAAACTACGTAGTTCTAAGGTAAAAAATCCCTTTAGGCAGGCCTGGCTGAGGTAGATTTCAAAGTGCTTTGGGTTTAATTTATTGTTGTTGGGCAGCACTCTTCTTCTTTAGCCTTGGCATGACAAACCCGCAATAATAACTTAACTGCAAAAAAGAGGAAAGAGCACTTTTTCAAACATTCCAATCTCTCCTTATATGAGAGCTATCGAGAAACTAGTTATTGATTTGTAGAGTACTCCTCAAGAGCTTTTCAATGATACCCCAACTGACGTCATATCAAAAATTTCGAATTTCCATCCCCCCACTCGTACCCCCAAAACCCCCGAATTGTTGATGTCACTGTGAACTCCATATATATTTCACAAAAAAAAAAAAAAAAAATTGAACGGGCGGTGGTTTCATACTTAGGGAGGCATGAAACGTAAAGATATGAAAGAATTTTTCGAAAGTCATGACATGGTAATGATTGCAATAGGTAGATTTTTCTTCGAAATCTACCTAAAACTAAAGAAGTGAAGTTTAAGTGTGTTACAAACCATAATATGTAGGTTATGACTTCACTGTGTTCTTCCCAGTATCAGTATCTGTTATACAGAGGATTATCGTTATATTGGTAATCGTATAGAGATTTCACTAGAGTATAAAGTCAGAAAATTGTATTGCTCATGCTTAGAGTATAGAAAGTTTTGAGATCAAATTTTTTCCTCTTATGCTTCTGGATTTTCAGTAAATAAATGAAAGGTTTTATGAAAAATCAGGTTTCTGTCTAATAATTACAATGGGTTACTTGAAGTTCTTTTGTGAACATTTTGATTTGATGGAAGTAAACCCTGTATTGGGGTGAGTTAAAATTCCTGCACATAATGGCTCCCCCTGTGTTGGGAGTGGGTCAGAAGTTGATAGGAATCAATACCTCACCCCCTACAAGTGTAGAGATTCACAGAAGTTAAGCTTTTTTACATATAACTTATACATCATTTCTAGACAGGAGGGAAATTGTGATATAGACCCACTTCTCACTCCCTTTCTTCCTCCCGTTAGTTTAGATTCCTTCACGGACATGCACAGGCGATACAAAAGAGGGAAGTTACTTTCAAGTCTATCTTTGTAAATACCATGTGCAAAATATTGTATTGTATTTCTTTTTTAGTTTATTTATTGTTATACTCAGTGAGGGAAGTGAGACGGTATGGAATACCGAGACTGGTGTCAAAGGCCCAGTGGCATACTGGCTTGCACTGGTTTGAATGGTCGAATAGCATACTGTTACTGAAAATCAGTTGATCTTAAAGAAAATTCTTAACATTCCTTGTAGCAAAGACTAGGCACTATTATCTGTTTACATCGTAACATAGCGTATTTTACGGACTGTAAGACGCACATTTTTCCCTTGAAAGCAGAGCCTTGAAAGTTGAGTGCATCTATTTGTCCGAAGTACACTAAAAGATTTAAATTATGGTAAATATTGCCAAAATATCATAGCTATTAGAAATTTTGACACTTGTCACAATCATAAAATGAGGGTTGCTGGAAGCCAGGTATACAATGCGAAAAGAAAGGAATGTTGAGTTCTTTTATATGAAAAGAATTGTCTCCGCCGGGTGGTTTAAATGAAGGCAATGACCTCTAAACAGCCTTGTCTCATTACACTTACCATATGCTGAATTAAGGGTAGTGGTGTAAAAATATCTTCAGTCTTTCGTGAGAAATCAGTTCAGTTGTTAAAATCTACGCTATGCCACCATACAGAAGAGATTTTCTTACATCGCAGGTTTTAAATTAGGAGTGATTTATACTGATTCCATTGTACAAGGTTATAATTTATTTATGCAATGAAGTATATTATTCCCTTTAAAATTTTTCGTTTACAATCACATTAAATTTCTTTTCCATTAAATTTCCATCCTAAAATCAAGGTGCGTGTTATGGTCCCGAGCGTCATATAGTCCGTTCCTAAAATTTTGTGGTTCAGAGCCAAGGAAGTTAAGTAAAAATAAAATGAATTAATATATTTTTTCAATGTGTTTATTGTACTTCTGCAAGTGAAACTAAAAAACAAAAATTGTATGAAAAAGAAAAAAAACTAAAACTATTTTATTATGTTTAAAAAACTAAAACATAGTTTATAAAAAAACATAAAAATTTGGTCGCTATTAATGACTATACTGCTAGAACCGATGTTTTAAAAATATTTCGCGCTAACAGAATATTGTAGCTTTTAAATTGTTTAAATAGTCTTAAATACTTTAAAAATATAATTATTGAAATAAATAAAGTTCTGTCAATTGCCACTAGAAGATATTTGCGACTTTTGCACTCCTACTTGTTAATCATGTATAAAACATGGATGGTTACTCACGGAGGAAGATACTTTAAAAGCATTTCCGAGTGTAGAGAACGATTTCCCGCGTATCACATACTAGTATGTTGAACGGGAGGGGGTATGCTGTTTTGAAATTGAGGTATGACATCTTGGAATAGCATGTCACCTCTGGGTTTTTTTCCACCTTTCTTTTTTCACTGGTTATACTCCATTAAGGGGAGAGGACAGTAATTTTTTCATAAAAAAATGATAAAATTATGAAACAAAAAAAATTGCTTTTCGGTCAAATAAAAAACGTTGGGCGGTATTTGATTAAGTATCACGAACGAGCATATGCGCATGTACAGGAAGACTTAAGGTTAGGTTCACACCTGCCTCTTGTCTCTCCATGTATTTTCTTGATTATTCAGTCAGTTTTGTTCCAATGTATAGAAGGCTGTGGCTATACTATGTCTCACGTCCGCCATATTCTTGGTTGCAAATTCTTATAATATTAATAATTAATAAATTTGCAAGGAATATGATTATTCAAGGAGCATTTTTTAAAGATTTTATTTTATAATACCGGTACTTCTAGTGCAAAATCAATAACTTACGCTCAACTTCTAGCATCGAAATACGCGGCTTTCCGCAGATCCTATGAAAACTTCCGGTCGCATTATAGTAAAGTTCCCACCTCTGAGCTGCTCTTTCATAAATATGGAACCTTCTCGCTGCTTCAGAGGCCGAAAAATGCAGGTCAATTACAGCCCTAACTACACTTTCTCTCACTTTAGCATTTGTATGTGGTGATGACACAAAGCAAAATGAATTATGACAATACATTAAGTTGAATATCGTGTGTTGCGCTTTCCGCGTAGTTCATTTTTTCCCTCGTTCATTTTTTTCCCTCCTGTCGCATGGCCTCATATGTTCCGAGAATGCCCTGTATTTTATGTTTTTTATAGGAAACTTGTGAACTAATGCGTTAAAACTTTAATTTTAGCTGCATACGAGTCCCGACGTTTCTTATTTGACCGACTGTACTATATATGTAGAATACATTGTATAATAATTTGTGCGTCTTTGTGCCCTTATTAGTTATTGAGATTTCGATTTTAAAGGTCCTGCGCTCTGGGGTTTTAAACTTTTTTTTCTTTCTTTCTTTTTTCCCCCCCAATGCTGCTTATCAAAGTCTCCTTGACCTGTAAATTACTACCATATTTTACGGACTAAAAGATGCTTCAGACCATAAGACGCATCTTGATTTCAGGATGGAAATTTAAAGGAAAAGAAATTTAATGTGATGGTAAACGAAAAATTTTAAAGGGAATAATATAGGCCCACTTCATTGCATAAATAACTTATAACTTTAATATATTTAAAACCTGCATTGTAAGAAAACTCTTCTTTACAGGTGGGAATGAGTAAATTTTAACTGAACTAGTTTCTCATGTAAGACTGAAAATACTTTTTTGCACTCCTTAGCATTCATTACTTACGAAAGTTGTTTACATGGATCGTAAGTTGACATTCCCACACAATCGTGTTGCTAAGGGCGTGGCGATGAGGTTAAATTACTTACGGTCCAAGAGCCACGTCATAATTCATTACGATACACTTCATAATACAAGCCTTTATGGACACGGCCCCCAGGACAAATATTCGGTTGCCATAAACAATAACAAATGCGAATCCCTTTCTGAAATAAGCACCATTCTTCAAGACTGTATATAGATAATATTTTCAGGTAATATCACAATTAATATAATTAAATTGATATAAATAATCATCGTGCAAAAAATAGCAAGCAACACACGGGCCGTAAAGGCATTTACGGGTCTAAAACCCGAGGCTACAGCCTCGGGTTTTCAATCTGTTTCCTCGACCCGTAAACGTGCCTTACGGCACTTGTATCGCAATATACTATTACAATTCCTATTCTCAATTCAGCATACGGTAAGTGTCACGGGACAAGGGTGCTTAGATGTCATTGTTTTCATTTAAATCACCCGGCAAAGACAACTCCTTTTGTATAAAAGATCTCAATATTCCTTTCTTTTTCCATTGTATACCTGGCTTCCAGCTACCCTTACTTTACGATTGTGACAAATGCACTGATGTACAGTCTGTGCCAAAATTTCTAACTATCTTATTGTTTATAACTATGATATTCCGGCAATATTTACCATATTTTAAATTTTTTAGTGTACTTCGGACCATTAGATGCACCCAACTTTCGAGCTTCTATTTTCAATGAGCATAGGTGGCAAGTGCGTCTTATAGTCTGTGAAATACGGTAATTCACTTAGAAAGGACTGTGGTATATGGAGACACAGAAATAAAAAAAGGAGGATGCATAAACCATGTAGTTCATGCGAGTGTTTAAATGTAATACTTTGTGTTATATCAGGAGATGACCAGTCAGTGCTCAGCAGCCTAACCACCTTATCTAACGACTCCAACACTCCATCAGTTGTGGGAGAGACTCTCGGGTCCATCTCACTGAATGATAACAATGCTCAGAAGAAAGGTAATCCAACTAATTTAGTATTCTTTAGTTTGTTACCTAATGCTAATATTATTTGCTGATTTATATTTGTAAAAATAAAAAAAAAGCACATCCAGCCCACAACATAATTTCCACAAGTCATGCAGAAAATCACGTGAAGATGATGTATTAACATCGAAACGCGTAGTGGGAAGAGGACTGTATCTGCATTTTAATACAGGACTTCTATTTTATGGACTTGAAATACGTTTTAAGAATTTTTAGCGATGCTTTTGACTAATTTAATGTATCACAAGTTTTATACCTCTATACCTTATGCTACTTATATGTGTTGAATGTGTTAAAATAAGTTATGTTTTTCAAAATAGGCTAAAAGATTTTATAATTTTTTAAATACTGAGCATAGGTGGTAATTGTAATTTAAAAACAAATTGTAGCCACATTGTCTATAGCATTAGACAGAATATACAGCAAACACCCGATTGTCTGTGTTAATTGAGGCCATTAAATAAATAGTTAATTGCAGCAAAATGGCCATTTACAGTTTTCACATGTTTGCAAATTCACTTATTGATTTAATTCTTTTCGGGCATTGTTCTATGTGATAATCAGATAGTAAGCTTATGTATTTGAATAAATTAATCTTTGCCATACAAGAAGGAATGAATAACTTAATGCAATGGATGTTGAAATGACATTTCACACGAATTATGAGTAGGGCCCAGATTTGAAGGTTTTAACCTATTTTTTCCCCCAGCTTCCTAATTAGAACATTTTAACATATTTTTCCATTTCATGCCCCTTGCTTTTGAATATATGAATCTTATAGAACCTAAAAAGGGCTTAATCGAACTGGAGGGCCTAAAAAGGGCTAAGTAGGACTTTTCCTGAAAAACTAAGGGCTAAAGAGGACTTTTGAAGGAAAAACACAAATTTTAAACAGATTTTTCAATTAATGCAAAGGAAAATAAATATGTGAATTTATGCATTTTAAGAAAAAACATAAGAAAAATAAATTTAAACAATGCACTGAAATTAAAATGTATATGCCGCTTTGCCGCTTGTCTTTGTAACTCAAGTGCCGATTTAAGGAATGGTTGCTTGATTATTTTCTAAAGAAAACTAAAATAACTGTGACAAAATTATAATACAATTTCGGTGTTAATATTAGTGTTTTATTAAGATGGCTAAAATCGTTTGTTTAAAACATAAAAAAGGCTATTCTATGAAAATAAAAGGATAAAATACCTTTTATAAAAAGCCTAAAAATTTAGGCCCTAGTTATGAGACATAATACTATGTAATATCTTGCAGGTGCTTCAGTAAATACTGTAATCGACCACAAAGGCTTGCCTCAGTGTCTCAGGACCAGCTTGTTCTCGCATGTTCCTCCGTACATTAGCTTTTCTACGCATGATGTTAAGGGTAAGTACGATGGAATATTAAAAAAATAATAATTTCAATACCAGACATTTTGTCTAATTTATTGTCTAATTGTACAGTATGCACTTTGGGAGTGTAAGCATGTATGCAGTATTCAGATGATGTCCTCAATTGTTAGCCGAAAAAGAACATGTCAGAGGCATTTTTATTTGTTATTGTTCTACAGTGAGTCTCACACAAGAGTTGGCCAGTGACTCAGGTTTCTGCATCGCGGCGGACACAGCTCCAACTTCCGAGCAATCAGGTGAAATATCTATACTAAGAAAGCCGCGATTGGTGTAGTGATTCAGGTTCTCACATTTACAATGAAAATAAACACGTACCTCATCACAAGAGATGTTAGAAATGTTCTCCTCTTGCATCCACACAATACTGGCACCTTTTTAAGAAATTTTCTTTCATAGGTGTAAGTTCAGCTTCCGAGACAGAGTTCATTTCTCTTGTGATAGGCCTATGTGATATTGTCTTTAAGTTCTTCTAACAATATGTGAATATTATTTATGGGGAAACTTGAAAAATAAAGTGTATAGGTCAATTTGCCATACATTAGGAGAACTTAAGACAATTTCACAAGAGAAATTAACTCTTATCTTAATACAAGTAAGAATCAGCTTGAAAAATTTTATGTCATAACCGGGATTTGAACACGGATCTTCAGCTTAACGCGCTGATGCTCTACCATTGAGCTACCATGACAACATGCCAGTATGACATCAAATTCCTCAACTGAAGATCCGTGTTCAAATCCCGGTTATGACATAAAATTTTTCAAGCTGATTCTTACTTGTATTAATATCCCAGACATGGATTTAATGTCTATTTCCTTTCCCTCCACTTAAGTAATAGTAATAAATAATAACTTGGCTTCAAAGTACCTACAAATGTAGGACGCCATTGGATGTGTGTTCTCAACGGAGAAACCTCCTGTGGTCTGCCTTGTCTTCTGGATCAGTTGAGGAATTTGATGTCATACTGGCATGTTGTCATGGTAGCTCAATGGTAGAGCATCAGCGCGTTAAGCTGAAGATCCGTGTTCAAATCCCGGTTATGACATAAAATTTTTCAAGCTGATTCTTACTTGTATTAATATCCCAGACATGGATTTAATGTCTATTTCCTTTCCCTCCACTTAAGTAATAGTAATAAATAATAACTTGGCTTCAAAGTACCTACAAATGTAGGACGCCATTGGATGTGTGTTCTCAACGGAGAAACCTCCTGTGGTCTGCCTTGTCTTCTGGATCAGTTGAGGAATTTGATGTCATACTGGCATGTTGTCATGGTAGCTCAATGGTAGAGCATCAGCGCGTTAAGCTGAAGATCCGTGTTCAAATCCCGGTTATGACATAAAATTTTTCAAGCTGATTCTTACTTGTATTAATATCCCAGACATGGATTTAATGTCTATTTCCTTTCCCTCCACTTAAGTAATAGTAATAAATAATAACTTGGCTTCAAAGTACCTACAAATGTAGGACGCCATTGGATGTGTGTTCTCAACGGAGAAACCTCCTGTGGTCTGCCTTGTCTTCTGGATCAGTTGAGGAATTTGATGTCATACTGGCATGTTGTCATGGTAGCTCAATGGTAGAGCATCAGTGCGTTAAGCTGAAGATCCGTGTTCAAATCCCGGTTATGACATAAAATGTTTCAAGCTGATTCTTACTTGTATTAATATCCCAGACATGGATTTAATGTCTATTTCCTTTCCCTCCACTTAAGTAATAGTAATAAATAATAACTTGGCTTCAAAGTACCTACAAATGTAGGACGCCATTGGATGTGTGTTCTCAACGGAGAAACCTCCTGTGGTCTGCCTTGTCTTCTGGATCAGTTGAGGAATTTGATGTCATACTGGCATGTTGTCATGGTAGCTCAATGGTAGAGCATCAGCGCGTTAAGCTGAAGATCCGTGTTCAAATCCCGGTTATGACATAAAATTTTTCAAGCTGATTCTTACTTGTATTAATATCCCAGACATGGATTTAATGTCTATTTCCTTTCCCTCCACTTAAGTAACTCTTATCTGTTGAACACATGCCATCTTATTTATTTATTATTATTACTATTATTATTATTATAACAGTAATGTCAATAATAATAGTCCTAGCAATAATAATATAATAATAACAACAATAATCATATATGCTTTGATGTCCTATGTCTTTAGTGTCTTTAAAAATAAAAACACAAAATACCACCTTTTGAATTTTAAAACAACAAACTTTACAAAAAATAAAAACATTTTCAAACACCTCTAACCATAAGACGCATGTTTTTACCTTGAAAGCAGAGCCTTCAAAGGTAGGTGTGTCTAATGGTCCGAAGTAAACTTAAAAAAAAAAAAAAAAAAAAAAAAAAAAAAAAAAAAAAAAAAAAAAAAAAAAAACTGATGTAACAAAGTGCCAGTATGTTTTTTTTAATCAGTTATGACTGCAATTATGATATGCAGAATGTGTTTTTTTTTTAAATTGATTTCCAAGTTAAGCTCCAGATTTATTCATTAAGCAGGGCTTACGGAAGAAGAAAGGTCTACCATCTCGGCCACCTGGGTCATTTTAACGGTCTAGTTGGATAAGCGCATGTAAATCAATATGTTTTTTGTCATAGCTACCTGTATTTTAATTTCCAAGGCCTTATAAGATCACAGTAAAACAATAGGCTATGTTGTCAAGATAACTGATTTTCATTTTTTTTTATAAATTCTTTCGAATACGTATATTACCATAAAATAGACACTAAATTGAGCATTACTCCGAAACAGGTCAACCGATTTTATCCATTATGAATAGACGTCTTCCCATGGACATTATAAATGTGTATACCAAGTTTCATAAAAATCCGGTAAAGCGTATTTGAGTTACCGTGTCTTTAAAATATACACTAAATTGGGTTTTACTCCGGTACCGGTCAACAGATTAGGTTCAAATTCAATAAGGCACTTCTTATGGACGTCATAAATGGGTATACCAAGTTTCATGGAAATCCGATACAGCGTATTTGAGTTCTGGCGCCTTTCTATTAGAAAGGCGCCATAATCTATTAAAATAGGCACTAAATTGGGCATTACTCCGGTACTGGTGAACCGATTTGGTTCAATATCAATAGGGTTCTTCCCATGGACATTATAAATGTGTTTTCCAAGTTTCATGAAAATCCGAAAAAGCGTATTTGAGTTATGGTGCGTACAGACAGACGGACAGACATTTTTTCGTCCACCACATAATCTCATATAAAGTACCATACTGGCACTTAATAAATAAATAAATGATGGTAAATATTGCCGGTAATAACATAACCATAAAGAAGGTGTTGTTAGTTGCAAGTTTTGGCACAGACTGTGCATCAGTGCACTTTTCACACTCTTAAAATGGGGATAGCTGGAAGCCAGGTATATTTTCCTACCCCGGTTATCACCAGGGCCCGGATTCTGATGACCTAAAATTGTTTGAAAAATGACCCTAATTTTTAAAGAAAATGACTCAAAACTTATAAAAAATGACTTAAAAACTGATATTTTATTTATAAAAAATTATTATTGTACACGCAAAGTTATAGACTAGTTTGTACATAATTGTAAAAACTGAAAACAACTGTAATTGTGAATGTTCTTTTCTCACGGAAATTTATACTGGCACTGAGGCTCTGGCGAGTCAGAATTCGGTATTTCCTTTTGTGGTCTGCTGGATTATATTGTTGTTTAATTGAGGGTAAACAGTAGTTTGCACTCTCAAATCCAAGCAGGTGGCAGACTCTGGTGCCAAGTCAATCTAATAACAATAGTAATATAATACACTATTTTGGCATTTCTTTGATTCTCATTTCTGACTGAGACATGACAACACTTAATGCCGAATTTTCCCTTCTTGCATTAAACAAAGAAGACCGCTAGCGACGAGAAAAAAAAGTTAATACACTCAATGTAAATACATGAAAATGACTAAATAAGGAAGCAATTGACATGAAAATGACAAAATAATGACCTAAAATTGAAATAAATGCCCTAAAAATATAAAACAGTATAAAATGACAAAAAATGACCTAATAAAAATGCATTTCTATAGTCTAAAGGTCATGATTAGGTATTATCCACAAGTTGGCAATGTCTATACAGCGTCAATAAAAAGATGACATGTCATCAGAATCCGGGCCCTGGTTATCACACAATCAAACTTCTATGACACAAGTGTTCAAAACTTGGTCCCACGGTATGACAGATGTCTCAATTCCTGTTTCGAATATGTTGAAAAATAGCTGAACACACTATATCTGTTGCAATAAATATCTTCATGAAATTGTGTTTTGTTTCTTTAAACTGCCCTAAGGAAACTTACTTTGTGGATGGCCCTTGTACCTTCTTCTCTTTGTTATTAAATTTTAAATTCTCTTGGTTTTATTTGTAAGATTTTGGAAGAGAATGTCTACCAGAATAAATAAATAAATACATTAATAGTGTTTAAATGAGACTTATGAATTGTTGCAGGTGAACCACTGCCGCCTGAAATTCAGCGTCACATGAAATGGAAACTAAGCACCATCACACCACTGGTTATACGCCGCACTCTGGTCAACTCTGGATTCCGATTAGTTAGAAGTGAGTTCTCCAGATGTATGCATGCTTTCTATTACTGACAACATCCTTCGCTCTGGTGTTGACTTCTATAGCACCTTCTAAATGTCACTGTATTCTTGTTTCTCTTAGATAAAAGTAGATGTAGACAGAAACACATGGCACAAGTCTTAATTCCTAAACATAGTTCCCTCTGTACAATTGCATTATATATAGCCTACACTATGTGCACAGTTTTTAGTCACATGAACTTTTTAAGAATTTTAGAAATACAGAGTCCTTCAAAAAAATGTATACACACTTTGAAGGGTCATAGAAAATCTGTTTTCCGTTCTACAAGGTTAAATTTCTGGAAATGGAAAGCTTAAAGTCCAATTTGAAAAATAAATGACTTTCTGATGAAAATGGGATTAATGTTCAAATGTTCAAAATGGTGGCCT
The DNA here is from genome assembly GCA_964059195.1 of Ectobius pallidus. Classification (NCBI taxonomy): domain Eukaryota; kingdom Metazoa; phylum Arthropoda; class Insecta; order Blattodea; family Ectobiidae; genus Ectobius; species Ectobius pallidus. The sequence goes on from CAXKWD010000002.1 coordinate 7,883,135, forward strand.
TCAGCATCAGTAAATTTCTGAGTAGAATAGAATAGAATAGAATTTATTAACACATGCTTTTACATACATAGTTATCTACATCCACATTAAACATCTCTTATCTATAAGTCTAGCGCTACCCATTAAGAATCCCTTCATACTATACCCCCTGGGTGTAGTGTATGAATGGGGATTCTGGTTAACTTACCACACCTTTCTTGATTATTTTACTCTTGATCTATTTCCTAATTTTTCTCATCCACTTCTCTCTCATTTTTCCTAAATACTCCCAATTTTCTTTGTCTTTTCTTCTCCTCTGAATTTCAACATCTTGATGGTTATTATCTCGTTATGAAGTTTATCCCACTTTGTCTCCCAGATTTCTTCCCTCCACCGTCTTACCCCTTCACATTCCGTTAAGTAGTGTGATATTCCTTCCTCTTTATTACATAGTACACAACCTTCCTCTCTGTCCTTCCTTAACCCTTTCAGATATATCACCCCTGTTCTCAGCCATGCATATCCCTCTCTTCCTTGCTTATCACAACATTCGACATATTTCTCCCTTCCCCACTCTGTTTTAATTACTCTGTATAATCTTAAGGAACTTTTGTTTACAAAGCTTGCCCATATCTCTTGTCTTTCCATGTCCTCTACTCTTTTTCTTGATTCCCTCCAAAATCCTATCTTATTACCTTCTCCTCTTTGCCAAATATCCCCCCTTCCAATTTCTTCCAGTATCCTTTTAATTTTTTCCACCCAATTATCATGCCTCCTACCTTCATTTAAATACTTCATACATTCTTTCAATGCGTTATCCTCATCCATATTTATATTGCGATACCAATAAAATTTCTGAGTAAGAGTCCCACTGATTCTGTGCACACCGCTTGAATCTCATTCCAAAGTGTGTCTAGGTCACATGGTTTACGTTTGTACACCTCATCTTTTATTATGCCCCGTAAGAAGAAATCCAGCGGCATAAGGTCTGGAGATTGTGCAGGAAACTCGATTTGCCCCTGCGTCCTAACCACTGCCTTGTCAAATTTTTATCCAGGTATGTTCATACATCCCTAGGATAGTGTGACGGCCCACCACATTGTTGGTAATAACGAATGGCAGGGAATATGGAATCAGCAAGTATTGTTAGGTACTTTTCATTGTAGGATGATTATTGGCACGATTGTTGGACGATTGTTGAAACTATTTTGCTGCCACCTGTTGAAGAAATATAACATTACTTTCTCCCAAAAATTTAACCTTGTAGAACGGGAAATAAATTTTCTATGACAGTTCAAAGTGTGTATATATATTTTTTTGCACTCCTTAGCTAGTAAGTGTTACTTACGAAAGTTGTTTACATGGATCGTAAGTTGACATTCCCACACAATCGTGTTGCTAAGGGCGTGGCGATGAGGTTAAATTACTTACGGTCCAAGAGCCACGTCATAATTCATTACGATACACTTCATAATACAAGCCTTTATGGACACGGCCCCCAGGACAAATATTCGGTTCCCATAACAACAAACACATGCGAATCACTTTCTGAAATAAACATCTATTTTCAAGAATGTATTTACATAATATTTTCAGGTAATATCACAATTAATATAATTAAATTGATATAAATAATCATCGTGCAAAAAATAGCATGCAACACACGGGCCGTAAAGGCATTTACGGGTCTCAAAAACTTAAAAACCCTCAGCTGCGCCTCGGGTTTTCAATCTGTTTCCTCGACCCGTGAACGTGCCTTAAGGCACTTGTATCGCAATATACTATTGTAGCACACTGTAGTGTATTTCCAGCTCTCAATAGTTCATCATGAAAATGCAAGCGATTGTGCATTGTTTTAAAATATGCAGACACAAGAATAGTATCACCACCATTTAATGTCATATGCAATTTTCTATGGTAATGTTCTTGTTTACTTCTTATATTGTTTTCTACTGACTATTCCTTCCATACGCTGTGTGTTTGAAACTGGCCAATAGCATTTAGCTTGGATATAGACCAATCATGATCATTTTATCTTATAAAATGCTTGCTATTAATATGAGGATGCAGTTTTATCTAATAAAACATCAGTTCGTTACTGGATTTGTAGGAATTGTAGGTGTGACCAATACGTCACATGCTGCCAGTGAACACAATAAAAACACATTATTTTATATAAAATAACTTGTTTAGAAATTGAAGTAATATAAATGTACATTGATTAAAAACAGAATTTCGATTCGGTGCAAGCCAGTTCGTGTGCTTTTATTCTCTTCTGCTGTTAGCTTGCCTGAATTAGGTTTTAACTATGTCTTATGTGCACAATTGGTAGCACTGATCACAACATGGTAACTCGAATCGATTCATGGATGGTTGGTTCATAGTATAACAGCTGTCTAAAAAATAGGGTATGATACACATGATAAAATGATTTTATTTTGTGTTCCCTGTTTTACCACTTGTATCATAATCAGGGCCTGGATTCTGATGACCTAAAATTGTTTGAAAAATGACCTATAAAATTACCCTAAATTTTAGAGAAAATGACTCAATAATTATAAAAAATGACTTAAAAATTGATATTTTATTTATAAAAAATTATTATTGTACACACAAAATTATAGACTAGTTTGTACTATTGTAAAAACTGTAAATAACTGTAATGTTGTGAATGTTCTTTTCTCACGGAAATTTATACTGGCACTGAGTCAAAATTTGGCATTTCCTTTTGTGGTGTGCCTTATTATATTATTGTTTATTGAGGGTAAACAGTAGTTTGCACTCTCAAATCCAAGCAGGTGCCAAGTCAATCTAATAACAATAGTAATATAATACAAAATGTTTGTGTTTCTTTGATTCTCATTTCCTACTGCGACGTGACAACTCTTAACACCAAATTTTTCCTTCTTGCATTAAACAAACAACGCACTGCACTGCTAGCGACGAAAAAAAAAGTTAATACACTCAATGTAAATACATGAAAATGACTAAATAAGGAAGCAAATGACATGAAAATGACAAAATAATGACGTAAAATTGAAATAAATGCCTTAAAAATATAAAATTGCATAAAAGACAAAAAAATTACATAATAAAAATGTATTTCTATAATCTAGAGGCCATGATTAGGATTATCTACAAGTTGGCAATGCCTATGCAGCATCTATAAAAGGATGACATGTCATTAGAATCCGGGCCCTGATCATAACTAAACTAAACTCCGTGGCGCTACATCCCTGAAGGGACTTGGCCTACCACCCGACCGCTGCGTCATCTCCCGTAGGCAGATGGCAGGATTGGGGGGCATGTGGTCAGCATGCCGACACCCACGGCCGTTAATGGTGGTTTTCTTGACCGGAGCCGCTACTTCTCTATCAAGTAGCTCCTCAATTTTAAATCACGAGGCTGAGTGCACCCCTACCAGACCTCCCTACCTCAGAAAAATCCGAGGAGGTACCGGGAATCGAACCCGGGCCGACGGATCTGTAGTCAGCGACGCTAACCACAAGACCACGCCGGTGGACGGGCCCTGATCATAAGTAACTATTATTCGTCAAATGTGTTGAAATGTTGTGTTCTTGTTCTTCTAACAGAATCGAATGACTGGTGTGGAACTTGGGGGAAACACATGAAATCCTTGTGCTTCAAGACTCTTAAAGACTTCCAAAAGATAAATCACTTCCCAGGGACCTTTCAGATCGGTCGCAAAGATCGATTATGGAAGAATCTGTATCGCCTTATGACAAAATTTGGAAAGAAAGAGTAAGTATTTTTCAATTACCAATTAAAACAGTCTGATAAAATTTATCTCAGTGTGTAATCATGCATGCAGTTGAATGTATTTATTTATTTTTTTGTTAAATGTATTGTACAGATTAAAAAATTGTAACAACTTGTAATTTAAAACTTGAACATATATTGATTGGACAGTAATGTTCATGTTCCCAGCTGGTGTAATTTCTTAGTAATATCGATCTTAATTAACTATTGCTGGGAATTACACAGTGAAGTGGTATTAAATTACACTAAATCCGATATATTAACATACATGCTTCTATAAAGTACCAACAAATAGAAAAGTCAGCTGTAGCAGCTCATTATTGGGAAGAGGGTCACAAAATTAATAATGAAGCTAAACTTTTAAAACAGGTAGGGAAACAGAAAAATTTAACAGTTTGGGAAAAACTATTCATCCATAAAAACAAGGAAATAGTTATGAATTTCGATATCACAGCAGAAGACAACCTCATTACCAGGTGCATCAGAACTGCTGGTAGTTGAGATCAGCTGATGATGGCCACAATGGTGGCTGAAACAAATTTGTCCTGTTAAAAAGGTAAAACTTTAGTGAAGCATGTATGTCAGTATAATTGGATTTAGTTGATTCTTGTCTTGTTGACAAGATCTTGTTGATTCCTAATACCAAATGTTGTAAAATTACCGTAAATGTCTTATAAAGAGAAGAGCATATATATATTTCCAAATTCAAGGCACCGGTGATTCGTTGTTTAAAATGCAAATGTGCCTTATGTCAAAGCGTGAAGTATCCAGTTGCCAGATTGACATTGGCGACTAAAATCCTGATGAGGGCAACAAAAGGCCTTAAAATGTGGGGCGGTTAGTCACCTAAACAGACGACAATTTGGGAATTTACGTTTTTCTGATTTTTCAAATGGATTTGGGGTTGGATAGTGATGACTCTACTTCTACATCATTTAAACTCGAGTAAGGAAAAAGGGGAAAATGCAAAATGTATTTTTCTGTTATTACTTCAGTAAGAGCTCTCACGGTAAAAAACGAAATATAGCTGTCCCCCAACATTGTGGAATGTCTCTCTTTTTTTTTTATGGTCTTGTCCCCCATTCCTTCTTTCAACAGTTGATCACCCTACTTCTGTTGCTTGTACGTTAGAGTTGTCCAGCTGAGAGGTCCTTCAAAGGAGGCAAATATTTATAAATTCTGTATTAAATAATTAGGGGGTTTTATAAGCGAGGGGGTCCTACAGCCGAATAATTATGGGAGAAAATAATTTGGCTCTGTACCAGCTCTTTCCGAGACTACCGGAACTTGTTCAAGTTTTAAATGACATAAGTTAAATACAATTTTGTATGTTATATAATTTTATCACTGTATTAACAACATTTTTCCTGTGTTAACTGGAACAGTCATGGTTTATTGGTTAAAAGAAGAGCCTTCCTGTTGCGTTTGTTCTCGTACGAGGTGCTGCATACCAGTGCTAGGTATTACGAAGTTTAGCTTCAGCATTAGAAGTGCTTCGTACAGCTCTAGACACATGGCATAGCTTACTACACCGAGTACCGTATTTATTCTTGTGCCACACACACCCTATCTGGAATCAAAAAACATGGGAAACCTATAAATTACCATAAAATAACAGAACTTTTATACAGTGAAGCAATATATTATGTTAATTAAGGGGGATGTTGACATTTAAACACTTTAGACTTCACTTTTACTTACATTTTTGCAGAATGTACGTAAAAGTGAAGTCTAAAGTGTTTAAATGTCAACCATCTCACTTAAAAATTTGTCATAATTCAGTCCTTAATTTCACTGTCTTCTTATATTATATAACTGTTAAAATACCATTGATTAATCTACTCACAGTGAATAACTTGAAAAAAAAAATATCTTACGTTTCAGATCGTCCTTTGACCCTTCCTCATGTGCCTCCTAAATCTCAACTGTTCACAAGACGAGAAAACTTCCACACCCCCCCCCCCCCCCCCGAGTTGTTTGGTAACTATTGATCATAAACATCGTACATTGAACATATTTATTGATCCATTTATTTGGGATTCCAAATTCTACATTCCTTTCTCCCTCCTTGGGTGGTGGGGGAAACATAATGGCTGATTTATCGCTCCTCAATCTCTTAATTACGTCTGTCCAATCTTCACTTAAATCTCCTTGATACCTGTTCATCGAGACCTGTTGGTCGACAGGTTTGAGTCAACATATTGTCCAAGATAAACATCGAATTGGTGAGGTTAATGTTTTGAAAGTTGAGTTCGATAGGGTTAGAAGAAAAGTGACTGAAGCATGGAATATTATCGAAAACCAACAGATCTCGATTAACAGGTATGAAGGAGATTTAAGTGAAGATTGGATAGAAGTAATTTAAGAGATTGAGGAGCGATAAATCGGCCATTATGTTTCCACCACCACCCAAGGAGGGAGAAAGGATTGTAGAATTTGGTACCCCAAATGAATGGGTGAATAAATATGCTCGATGAACGATGTTTATGTTCGATAGTTACCAACCAACAGCGGGGTGTGGAAGTTTCCTCGTCTTGTGAACAGTTGAGATTTAGGAGGCACCTGAGGAAGGGTCAAAGGACAATCCAAAACGTTGTGCAACATTTTATTTATATATTAGGGTTGCCACTTTTTGGTAAGGCCAAGGAGGGACACTTATTGAATATATGCAGATCGCCGATCTTCATACCTAAATTTGTACACGGAACAATTTATTAATAACTGAAAGACGGAATATATTACAAAGCCAAAACTGAATAGGCTATGTAACAGTAACACTAACATTAGAAAAGAAAAGATTAGCAAAATAATAAAAAAAAAACCTGGGCAAATTCAAGACTTGAAGCTGTATTTCTTGTTTGATTTGGCAGCTTCTAATAGTTGTTTGTTCTGTTTCACCCTCACTAAATAATCTTTGCAGGTATCTGTAACATTTGTAGAAATGATTTCACTCTTTATGAGGTCAGCTGAGCACCTATTTCTGAATTCTGTCCATTTTAGATTCAAGAGAGAGAACACTCTTTCCACAAAGGCATTGCTACCAGGAATGCTCAGGACAAAGCATATGAGATTGGGAATGTGTTCTTTACCAATCTCCTGAATAATTTTCTTCCATTTCATACTCATACTTAGTCTCTCCTTCTGTATAGTTCACTTTAGTAGGATTTATTATATCTGAACTAAAGCAGAATTCCTCATATAACTCATCCAAATTAACATCAGATTCTGTGCCTTCACAGAGTCTTTGAGATGTTTGAAAGATAGTGAACTCTTAAGATTAAAGTTCTTCAGTGTGCCATAAAGATTGTTCTCTGTGAAGTCAAATACTTTCTCTAAGGAACTTAAAGTTTTCTCATAGAATTTCAAAAAACAATGTACACTCATAGACATGTTTCGAAAAAATTATGAACATTGGCAATCCAGACTCTGACTAGATAATGGCTTACCACTAAGTTTAGGAATAACAGGAGAAACATTTAATTAGTTCTTACTCAACGAACGACACATAAAACACACAGAGAACGTGGATTCAAATTACAACTGATAACACTACACACGTCTTACTGTGCTATAATTCCAGAAGGAACTGTACTTGGCAAATCAGTGCAGAGTGTCATATGATCTGTTTTCGGTACTTCCCCGTCGGATCACCAGTTAATGGCTCACACGCTGGTTGTACAGAACACGGAAATACCCCAAGAATGCCCGCGCGACTTATACAAATAAACTACAAAGAATAACATCATGGGCGGTGATTTCAATGCTGCCAACACGATACATTTTAGCGATGGAACGACATCGATATCTTGACCATGAGACGAAATTCACAAAAGACGCCACCAAGAATTGCTGTCTCATATTTTGTTTTGGAATAATTTGTGCGTCCCGCAATATAATGCGTCCCTCTTAGGCATAATTCGGGACGCTGAAAATGTCCTTAAAATGCGGGATGTCCCGCCTAATTCGGGACAGGTGGCAACCCTATTATATATATATATATATATTTAAGTTAGTTATTCACTGTGAGTAAATTAACCAATGGTATTTTAACAGTTACATAACATCTCACTTAAATAACATAATGGGACACCTAGTTTTCACACCTTCACTTTTTTATTTACCTTGTGTTATTCTATTAATTGTGGGTGGAATAAAGGCATATAACTTTAATGCCAGGCAGCTCTTGATTCTTGTGAGAGTTTTACTAAACACTGGATGTTCTTGAATCTACCGAGAACATGACCCCAACTTAGTTAAAAAAAATGGTGCGTGTGGTACTGTGGGAAATACGATAATCAATCTTAGAGCATATACTGCAACAAAGAAATAATAGTGTAGGTTATAAATCAGACTTCTGTTTAAAATCCAATTTTTGGCATTTTGAATTATTCCATGAGCAAAGAACTCATTCAAGGTGCCAAAACATTTGGAAAATGCTTTTATTAAAAATCTAGAAATGGAAGGGCCCCAACTCTTACCGTGCACATTATGAATGCTCAAAAAATAGCCAACATTGCACTCCATTGACATCCTTCAGAGATAGGGATATGTGTAAATGGTTTTATTTTATAAGAAAGTATGCTTTAAAATACTTTATTTTGGTATTATTACTAATTTGGCGATGTTATTTTAAAATATTATGTAAGCTTTAGAATCCGGTCATTATCATTATTAGGAACTACTAAAATCAGCTGTTTGTTGTCAGCTTAATTCAAACTTCCTGTTCTTGTATTTTCGTTTATTGTAGAAAATATTGATTCTTTCTAATTTTTCTGAAGTTCACAGTTAAAAAAGTACATCTGATATCTGAGTTGACTATATACACGTTGTTATTTCAGTAATTTGGTAGGACATGTTTGAAGGATCCTAATCTTCATTTTCAAGTATGTGAACTGCCAGATTTTTCTTATGAAGATCATGATCTGATTGTCTTCTTGCAGTATATCAAAATTCATTAATTAGTTTTCATATTTTTAAATGTTTTTCTCATATTTGCAGATCTTTGTTTTTTGACTGAATTTAATAATTTTGCTTCCTAAATTTCATGATCATTTTCCACACTTGCGATGCTACAGCTGATTTGATTGTATTTAATGTTCCTCATATTCTTTTACTGTTTTATCAGTGTTTGTTTTTGTTCTTTCTCTAAATTTTACCACAATTCTCACAAGTAATTTAGTATATTCCTGATTTTTTTGTCTGGAAGTGTGTTGTCAACGTGATTAATTTTATTAAGTTTTTGATAATGTAGTTACTTTTTGTGGCTATAGTGATAACAAATTTTCTCAATCTCTTCAGATTTTAAAGAAGAAAAATGTTGTCTTTTTCTTAATAGTTGCAAGTGTAGTTGTTTCTTTGTCAGTTTCCATTTCTTGAACTTGGAAATCTTTTTGTCTATTACTTTTATTGAACCCTTTCAATTCTGCAGCTTCCTGTATGCGTAGATTTCTGATTTATACTCTTCTGTTAATGATGTCCACCAGTCTGTGTGTAAATCATTTTATGATGTCTTGGGTACCTCATATCTCTTCACCTAGTGCATACACAGTGGGAATAGATATTTTGAACTTTGAACGTGATTATTTTACCGTTACGTGTATGTATAATATGTGATCAATGTCTTCCGTGGCTTGAGTTTACAATAAAATCTTTTTGACTTCTTCAGATATCTGCCACAGCATATTTATTATGTCTGCCGATGTTTTGACTATCTTGCCATGGTCTTTAGTAAGACTACTGCTTCTCAGCCAATCATATCTCACTCCCCATATTGTATAGTGATTAGTCTTTCTCGAGCTTCATTGTGAAATTTATGTTGGGCAGACACCTTAAGTATGATGTGGCAGATACCTGGAAGCCATGTTTGTTGAATAATTCTTTGTGGTGTGCAGAGTTGGGTCCCTTCCAATGTTACAGTATCTTTGTAGGTTACATGAAACTTGAAACATAAAACTGAAGACCTTGCCATGGCTCATGGCAGATAAATGCATCCACTTAAATTACTCAAGAATTACATTTTACTATTGCTAAATATAAATACTCTTAAAAAAATATAAATAATGCTAACAATGATATGCATGTTGTCATAAAGCGCACACACACATTAACAGAATCACAAAAATAAATTGAAATGGCATTGTACATAAGAAAGAAATTGAAGTGTAGTTAGTAATAAATAACAAATGTACGGGCAGAATTTTTTTATTACACTTATTAACTTCATTGAGACGGACGGAACATTTTTTTGTCAACAAATCTTTTTTTAATGTTGGGAGAGTATGTAGTGGCTGCCATTCGAATACAGTTGTCCAAGTGTTCATCAGTTAGTCTGTTGACGCGATGTACCGAAAATGTCCCTCGCGATCGACGGTTTGGCGATCACTACAGTAGAACCTTGATTTTTTGCCAACTTGGGTATCGAAAACAAATATAGTACTGAAAATACAGATGCTTTCACAGCCAGTGTCATGAGATTGGAAAACTTCCGGGCTGTTTTAGTAAAGGCATTCATGGTACCAGAATCATCTATACTCTATCGGGCAGTCAAGCAGCGTTAAAGGCTCTTAGTGCTCTCACCATTGAATCAAAGCTCAATGAGGACTGTTTGTTGACACTAAATCAGCTGGCAAAACATAATAAGGTTACCTTAATGTGGGTGCCAGGGCATGAAGGAACTGATGGCAATGAAATTGCTGATCGCCTAGCCAAAGAAGGGGTGAATAACCCTTTTATTGGCCCAGAACCATTCAGTGATGTAGCAGATGGCTATGTCAAAGGAAAGATAAAAGCCTGGAAACACAGGAAAACAAATAATTATTGGAAACATGTTCCAAAGTTAAATCAATTAAAACAGTTCATTGAACTGTCAGCGAAAAGATCAAAAAAAGATCCTCACACTCAACAAACAGGAGTTGAGGTAATTAATGGCCTCCTTACTGGAATACATGTAGATTCTGCTTAGAGGAAAAAGAAACAGCAGGGCACATACTTAAATCAATTGCCCTGGAACAAAGAATAAAGCATCTGGAGTTTGCAGGACAGATTGCCTCAACATCACCCAGAAAAATTCTAGGCTGTATTAAAAGCATTAAATTAAAGTAGGGTATTCACAATAGATCTATTAAAGTCACAGTGTTGAGAAGCTGAAAGGCTTATACTACCCCTCATTAGTCTAATCCAGGCTGTCAGGCTGTGGTCCAAGGTTACTGAGACCTGATGCAAGCATTCTCAGAGGCATTGACTGGAGCTATATCTTCCTGTGAGCTGTGGCTGCAGACTGCATTCTTTTCGCGTTGGGCACCGGTATTTATACCCTGGTTCTGGAGTGGGGGGGGGGGGTGGTTGCCAGCACGGTAGTACTGCTACTTCGCATAAAATCTAGGTTCTACTGTGCCACTGTGACATTATAAATACCTGGAAGCAATATAGTCTCTAAAATTTGTATAAGGCCGGTTCTCATGAAGAAACTTGTAATATCAATCACCCACTGTGCTGTGTGTGTGTGTGTGTGCTACTAGAATAAATCCAAAGAGATTTGTGTTTATGCATGGAAACATGATCAAAATAATAATAATAAGGAACATTGTTATGTTAATTTCTTAGTTATTAATAGTGTAATCCTGCTTTTTGGCGTGGGTGTCCAGTTGTATTTCTGTTATGATTAGACATGTTTCATAAACTGATGTACACATCTTCAGCCATTTTATGGTCGGCAAAACAACAGAAGTACCAATGGACTTTCTAACTCCCCTGATCTTGTGCCTTGCGATTTTTATTTTTTATTTTTTTCCTCTACTCAAGAGAGACCTCAAGGGTAATCATTACACCTCAGATGATGAGGTGAAGGCAGCTGTCAAGTCCTGGATTCGAGAAAAGTTGGAAGAATTTTTCAGTGACGGATTCTAATTTATTCAAACAAAGTTTCCCTCTATACTTCATAGGGGCTGAGATATAAATGTTTCAAAACTTCAACCCCCCTCCCCCGACCATCCTCTTGGGCCAATTTTGCTCATTAACAAACTTGTTCGAACTATTGGGCCTAGAAATAACATAATAAAATCTGGTTCAAATATCTTCAAAATTATGCCCGCTAGCGTGTAAAGATATATATATATATGTATATATAATTACACCATTTTTTTAAATTTTCTTTTAACAGGCGGTGGTTCTGTACTTAGGGAGGCATAAAACGTAAAGATATGAAAGAATTTTTCAAAAGTCATGACATGGTATCGATTGCAATAGGTAGATTTTTCTTCAAAATCTACCTAAAATACAGACATATTGCAGGTTTTGAAAAATAAATACAGATGCCAGGACATCCTTAAAATATAAGGACATGTCCTGCTAAATACGGACATCTGGTAACCCTACACAAAACAAAAGCACTGTTGTTAGATATTCCAAGTTATCTTTCAGTAACATAACTCGCTAACCAAATTATACTATTAGAGTGACAACAGAACTCCAATTATCTGAATTAGTTGGGATTGGTATGATCTGCATATGCATAAGTGCTAGTACCTACAGTGAGTCCCACACAAGAGTTGGCCAATGACGCGGGTTTCTGCGTCGTGGCTGGCACAACTCCAACTCCCGAGCGATCGGGTGAAATTTCTACGCAAATAATGCCGCGGTCGTTGTAATGATTCAGGTTCTCACATTTACAGTTAAAATTACAATGAAAATAACCACGTACCTCATCACAAGAGATGTAGGAAATGTTCTCTTGCATCCACACAATACTGGCACCTTTTTAGGAAATTTTCTTTCACGGGCATAAGTTCAGCTTCCGAGACAGAGTTACTTTCTCTTTTGATAGGCCTATGTGATATTGTCATTAAGTTCTTCTAACAGTATGTAAATATTATTTATGTGGAAACTTGAAATATAAAGTGAAAAGGTCAATTTCCCATACATAAGAAGAACTTAAAGACAATATCACAAGAGAAATTAATTCTATCTCGGAAGCTAAACTTACGCGCGTGAAAGAAAATTCCCTAAAAAAGGTGCCAATGTTGCGCGTATGCAAGAGGAGAACATTTCCAACATCTCTTGTGATTAGGTACGTGGTTATTTTCATTGTAATTTTAACTGTAAATGTGAGAACCTGAATCATTACAACGACCGCGGCATTATTTGCGTAGATATTTCACCCGATCGATCGGGAGTTGGAGCTATGCCAGCCGCGATGCAGAAACCCGCGTCATTGGCCAACTCTTGCGTGGGACTCACTGTAGCAGTATGGCATGCGTTAAATGAAGATAACCCACAGTTATTTCAACGCAAACAATAGTTTTTAAGAGTGTGCATACATGGTATAAGTTGGCCTACAAAAAATATTAAAAGGAAATTTTCAGAAAATCGTTTTACATAAATTGGTGCTCAGATAATATTTGGAGTACTCCTGTACCTTAGAATCAAGAAAGCATTGAGAAAAGCCTGTACATCTATATGCAAACATGTTCTGATGTGGGTTTTAGTTTGTGTGTTTGTGTTTACATTTGCATTTTTCATTGTGAACACAATATACCTATAAACTGTTCACATAATATTATTTTATTCTTCTTTCTAAGTTCTTGATTACCATATATAATCTTGTTCTTATTTATTTATTTTTTTCCTTCTTGCTAATGGATTGATTGTTTATACAGATTCTTGTTCATTGTTATGTTCTAAATCCACATTATCTCTTTTTATATCAATTCTGTAATTGCCTCTTGTCTGCTCTGTCCATAGCTGGTAGCCCCCAAATACAGGGAGCCATTATTGTGTTTAAGAAATAAATAAATAAAAAGGACACAAAAAACTACTTAAGGATAAATACCTTAGAACATGTTTCGAGAGCTGTTGTTCTAATCCTCAATTGATCTTGACTACTGGATGCTTTATAGTCCCTTTGTGATATATGGATAAATCTTCTGATTGAACAGTCATCTGCTGGTATTTCAAAATTCATTAACCTGTGTTTGTTCTTTGTTTGGACAAATACTTTCTCTTAGACTACATTGCCGCTTATTGTGATCAATTCTGGATGCAGCTAATCTGATAATATTAACCAATTGATAACAGTAACCGAAATAAGTAATTGAAGGTCATTTGTTCTCTAACACACTACAAAACAGAATTAAAAACTTTTCATTGAGGCATAATCTTGAATCATTGAACCACTCATAATGCAGTTTTAAACTGCAAGCAACTATTTTTACAATCAGTAAATAATTTAGTAGATGGTTCAGTTTTCCCTACTAGTCCATTAACCGGTATTTCATATTCTCATAGTTTTTTGTGTGTCTACTGACCTATAGTGAACACTGCTTAGCAAAACATCTAAGCCTGTCTGCTCAATCTTCTGATTTTTCACTTGCCATCACTGTATGTCAACACTGCAATCTTCACAAATAAAAAAACTGCAGCTAAACTGAGGGGTGAAACATGTTTTATTGCTTAAAAGAGAAAGTAGGGAATACAATCCCCTCAAACAGGTCATTCTGTGAGCTCGGAACAGGACAGTACTTGGAAATAAGGCCGCAAAAGAGAATGTGATAACATAAACCAAATCTTTGATCACAATATGCAGCATTTTTTCAATGTATCAGTATTAATCAGTATGAGACTTGATAAAATTTATATTACCCGACTGATAACATTATTTGTGTTTACATCAAGCGCTGTATTAGTTCTCGTGGTCTTTTTTACTGATTTTAGTAGCCTGACGTCTTCTTCTATCTCGTGCCTTTCCTTCCGAAGCCAGGCAACACAAGTTTCTAGCCTTTGAGAAAGTATTCAAACATAATTAAAACTCTATGTAAAATGTATATGACAACACTATTTATTTAGTGGTTAAAACATTAATAAAAATGGTTAAAAACCTTACACTGTACGACGTTTCAGCCTGTCTCCTCCAGGCCTTTTTCAAGTAAACTGATTGCCATGATCACTTCCGCTTTTATTAATGTTTTAACCACTAAATAAATAGTGTTGTGATATACATTTTACATAGAGTTTTAATTGAGTTTTTAGTGGAAAGTTTGGACCAAGCATTTTATATCTTATTATTGATATTCAAACATAGTTTAATGATGGTTAAATTAATCGGGAAAACATTGTGAAGTGTATATTGTATATTATAATGAACGAGTATATTCGTCTTCACACATTTTTTGTAATAAAAACTTACCAAAAGCACGATCGTTTCGATGAGAGGCTTCTCACCATCATCAGCTGTTCTCAACTGACGTGTTTTCTTCTTTATCCACCAGATGCCCTCCATGTAGTAGAAATGTAGAAATGTGGGAAAAAGTGTACATTCAGAAAAATAGAGACAGACTTATGAATTTTGACATCCCAAAGGACAATGGCCTCATTTCTAAATTTCTACTACATGGAGGACATCTGGTGGATAAAGAAGAAAACACGTCAGTTGAGAACAGCTGATGATGGTGAGAAGCCTCTCATTGAAACAATCGTCCTTTTGGTAAGTTTTTACTTACAAAAAATGTGTGAAGACGAATATACTCGTTGATTATATATAGATTAATGAATTTTAAAATATCAGCAGAAGACAGCATTATCCACCAGAGAGACTACAAACAGCTCTTGAAACTTGTTCTTTCAAGTGAAGTTTTTGTGTGTTATGTTGTGACTTCACTGTGTTAGCTATATTTTATGTGAATGGGTCTTTAGTGTTAACTGATGTGGACTTGTGTTGTGTTGACTGTATAATGTGTTGGGTGTTCAGATTTGGGTTTATCCCACGCACATACGTACTACCTCAAGACAGCAAGCTGCTACGCCAGGCTTGGGAGAAGAGCTGTGGCAAGGAGAAATGGATAATCAAGCCGGTATGGACCTCTTTTGTTTCTCTTCTCTTCTTCTCTATCTGTTGCCCTGGAGAGCAGCTTGATGAATGTTCTGAATGCTTATAGCCCGCCTCTGCGAGGGGCACGGGCATCAAGGTGGTGCATCGCTGGGCCCAGATCCCCAAGAAGCGACCGCTTGTCGTGCAGAAGTACATCTCCCAGCCCTACCTCATCAACGGCAGCAAGTTTGACCTGCGCCTCTATGTTCTTGTCACCAGCATCAACCCACTCAGGATATACATCTACGATGATGGACTCGTCCGCTTTGCTTCAGGTGAGTAGATTAGCTCTTAGATTGCATTAGATTTTAGATTTAGGAATAGTAGTAGTTCATCAAGTCCTTGATGATCCTTAAAGCAGGATTTACAATGCAGGAGGTTTGTCAACCATTTTCAGAATGTCTTCTTCCATTCTTCACTTTGCAATGTTTTCTGAAGAGTAGAAGGGAATTTATGAACTGACAATCCCTTATTTTGAGAAAAAATACTACCTGGACTCGATAGAAGTAATTTCTCTCTCAATTGGAGCATGTGGGACCATACACAAATTTTTTGAAAATCTTTGAAAAAATATGGATTTCATTCCACCTTAAGGGATGGTATTGACACCATCATGCTATTTTGCCAAATACTTGATAATCATCTACAGATTAATGTATCCCAGTCGAACTTCTGCAGAAGGCCAATATCATTATTTAATTAATGAAGGAAGTTTACACAGTGAAGTTGTAATCCCGAAACCGGTCCAGGTTAGTACAAATATTTAGTGAAGTTCAGTGTATTAAGTCTCCACTCATATGCTTACATATTCTGCAGAAGACTTGCTAGGAGGTGTTTAAACATCCACCCTAAAATATTAATTATTACAGGAAGTTAGTAACAGTGAAGTTTTTCTAATATAGTAATATAAGAATTGAGTCAATTTTTGTGACACTTACTTCACTTGAGTCCTCTATTTGGAGACATGGAATGAATATGGGAGGAATAACTTCCCGAAACTAGTCTCCAAATAGAGGACTCAAGTGAAGTAAGTGTCACAAAAATTGACTCAATTCTTATATTACTATATCCACCCTAAAACCCGGACCTTACTCCCAGTGATTTCCATCTTTTCCTACACCGCAAGAAGTGACAGGGAATGACAGAGAGGAGGAGATGTTTGTCACAAGTGATTCAAATCCCAGGCGGCAGACTTGTACGACACAGATATTCAAAAGTTGGTGCCACAGTATGACAAATGTTTCAATTCTGGTGGCGAATATGTTGAAAAAATAGCTGATCACTGGCTGTGTCTGTTGCAATCAATATTTCCATGAAATTGTGTTTTGTTTCTGTAAACAGCCCCAGGGAAACTTACTTTCTGAACATGCCTCGTACTTCATGAAATCTTTTTAATAGTATTGTCTTAATGTAAAATGCTATTCAAATAATTCAATTTCATTATATTAGTTAACTATTTATTACATATTATTTGCTAATAGTCATTATAAATGCCACTCATGACTTACAACTCCCCTTGCTTGTAATGATTGCAGTGAAGTACTCAGGGGACATGGCAAGTCTCAACGATCGCTACATGCATCTCACTAACTACAGTATTAACAAGATGAGCAGCCAGTACACTCAGAACGAGGACGCCAGCGCTTGCCAAGGTCACAAGTGGTGAGTTGTGCTTTCAACTCTGTTTTGCTCAGACTTAGTGATGTGCCAATTGAATAGATCAGTAGAGAAAAAAAAAAAAACACCCAAATTCACAATTTAAAATTTTTTTCAGGAGAGAGAGAAAATCTAAAAATCCGTCGCCGTGGGTGAGTCGGTAGCGCGCCTGCCTTCCACTCCGGCGGCCCGGGTTCGATTCCCGGCCGGGTCGGGGATTTTTCAGTAGTGAAAAATCCCTTTCCCGGGTTCAGGACTGGGTAGGTTAAGTCTTAGGTTAAGATAATGCACATTGTGCGCGATTCCTTAATTAAAATCTAAACAATTATGTTCATTAATTGACAGGTTTTTTCTGGCATTAGGAAATGTGTGTGCATAGTTTGTATGGTCTGCAAGCTTTAGTTTAAAATAAATGCCTTTTTTTATTCAACAAATTTGGGCTCTTTTTGTACACAACCTTCTAACTTTTGACCGTGATCAATTACGTCATTAGAAGCCTGATTTTTTTGGGAAAATAAAACAGCTGATTTTGGTGTTAACTTCCTTCTGTTCCTTTATATATATAAAAAATAAGTTATTTTATAAACTACTATATTTTATGTTAAATAGTTTACTCATTCATTTGTGTTATTACTCAAATTTAGCGGTTGAGCGATGCAACCAATATTGTTATAAAACATTATTTGGAAATTAAAGTAAATTTTAGTTTCTGTCTAGTAAGATAAAACATTAAATAAATTAAAATGAAGTGATATAAACAGTGGAGCATGCTGAACCTTGAGAAAAGTAAAAAATAAAAACACTTTTAACTCCACTTTCGTCAGTTTATAAAATCTGACTAGTTTCGGGAGTGTTACTCCCATCCTTCGCTGGCGGTTGATCGCCGATTTCGACTTTTCTCAAGAAGATAAAGCATAATTATTCACAGTATGACGTATGTAGGATTTTTATTATTTTTTTTAATCATATCTGTGAGAGGTAATTTCAACTATCAATTTAATCTAAGTTCTTTGTTTCTCACATTTTGTTCATGTGGCGGCAGCCTCTAATAAGGGAAGCTTTCGTTCATAAAGAAATAGCCATTATCTAATAGAATTGTAGACCATGTTCAATGAAATAGGCATATAATATCTGTTGAATACCACATAACAATAATTGCTTTAATTGATCGTAAATATCTGTAATTTCTTGGCAGTCATAGAGACGGCATAAAAGGAGAATAGCCCAGTCAAATTAGATAAAAAACGATGGTTTTGCTGCAAAAAATCATGTAGTTCCAAATGTTTCAGGAATGTGTAGTGGGAGGTCCCCTGAACAACGCCTAATGTTTTCCCGCCAATTTCAGGTGCCGCGGGGGGTGGGGGGGGGGGAGGCTCAAAGGTCCCTTTTTTCAGTTTTTGGCGCAAATCTCGAAAACAGTGCATCGTACAGAAAATGTTATGGTATTCAAAATTAAAGCTTATTAAATTCCTGACAAAACGGTATATTCATATTTATCTTTATATGTTACCGTCTCCGAGAATGAGCCGGCGAAAATGGAAAAACTGCAGAAAAATTTGTAGCGCCTCACGTTTTTCGTCGAACTCGCCCTTCCAATTCTTTAGTTTTCCATTTTACAGGAAACTTGTAAGAAAATAAGTTGTAGAGAATTACATGTTCTTCAAGAATATACATACATTTGATAATTTATCTTCACGTAGTCAAAAGTTAGACCGTTTTTAAATTTCGGGGTCGATTTCGAGATTCCGCTAGTAAACTGCCCATCATTTTATTTCCGTTTTCAAGTGCTTTAACTCTCTTTATCACTTTATGTATTGTTTATGTAAACATAAATGGTATTTATTACCCATATAACTTATATATATATATATATATATGCATGTGAGCCTTTATACCAGTATGTATAAAATGTGAACTTTTATGTACGTTATTTATTGTTTACATAATCGACGATAGTTAGTTAGTCCATTCTGTGAGTGGAGAACAGCATGTCGACTTTCGAGCATCACGAGTTAGCAGAAATGACCAAGACAGAAGGAAACTTGCTCAGTGATTGGCTGATCACCTGCCATTTTCTGTTCGCGATTCTTTGGTGTCCCTTTCAACCGGAGTAATAGGAACCAATAACATCAACTGTTACCAAGCAATGGAAATCGGAACCCGTACAATGGAAACTTTTGTTGGAATGAACTTCGCAGAAATGAAGCAGTGTAAGAAGAACGCAGTAGTCCCATTGGCTGCTATGAGCAACACTGTCAAACTGGACAACGGAGTGGTGGTGATCAAGCCTTTAATGATTTTCCAGAGGATCATAATTACCCAGAAAACTAAAGAGGATGTAGAGGAGCTGTTGAAGTGTGAGTTAGCCCCATAGCTACCCCATGACTCTTTTCGACAAATGGATCATGAGGAAAACGATGCCTTTCCTTTAAGCAATAAAATGGTCAACTTGAAGAACAGTTTCACGGTAATCTATGGCGGCTTCCTCCTTCATAGAGTAAAGTGAAACAATAACACCAAGTTCGCCTCCATCTGCGATCAATATGTGTCTTACATGATCAACCGTTACGGCTACAACTCTGCTGTGGTTTTTGACGGTTACGAAGACACGAATTCCACGAAAAGAGCCGAACAACATCGAAGGGCATCAAGTAAAACATCAGTGGATATAGACTTTGATGAGAACATGGTGGCTACTGTTGAGCAGGAAAACGTCCTTTCCAACGAAAGGAACAAAACCAAGCTGATATGTATGTTAGCGCAGGCCTTGGGCGCAAAAGGTGTACAAGTCATCATAGACAAAGGAGACGCTGACTGCAGCATTGTTAGGTGTGGACTGGAAAATACCTCTCATTCAACTGTGGTGGTAGTTGGCGAAGACATAGACCTGCTCGTCTTGCTCGTGGCACTCACACCACGAGACACGAATGTGTTTTTTTATGAAGCCTGGACGAGGCAACACAGAAGACAGGTTGTACTCCTCCCAACAACTTCAGGCCTTGCCATTCAGCCCATACATTTTGTTTATCCATTGCTTCACTGGATGTGATACCACTTCTGCGATTTATGGAGAAAGTAAAGCAGCCATACTTAAATGTTTCCAGCGGTTTCCTAACGAAACCAAAAACATCGCTGAAGTGTTTTACGACTCCACATCCACGCCAGGAGATATTGCTGAAGCTGGGGAACAAATGTTCCTACTGATGTATCAGGCCCCACCCAACGAGCATGACCTCAATCATCACAGGTACATTTCATTTTGTATTGCATGTACTAACTTCATTGAATCATGCTGTTTGATAAAAAATATTCTATTTTATTGTGTTTTATCCACAGGTTCATGTGCTTCATCAAATCTTCAGCCAAGATGAAAGCGAACTTGTCTTCATTGCCACCTACAAAAGATGCTGCTCTACATCACTCGTGCAGAGTGTTTCTACAGGTACAGCAGTGGTTTGGAAATGAATCTCTCGAACCTGAACGTTGGGGTTGGACAAGAGAAGATGGAGATATCTGACTCCTATTAAGACCAAGGCCCCTATTGCACCTGACAGCGTGCTCAACTCCATATTTTGTCATTGTGCCACAGGCTGCGGTATGAGATGTGGATGCCGGAAAGCCGGCATTCACTGCTACCTGTCTGTGGCTATTGCCATGGTGCTTGCACTAACAATGCTCCCGTTCAAGAGGTCTTGGAAGAGTTGTACGATGAGGAATATGAGTATGAACAGCTTTAAATGTGTGACAGGATGGAAGGGTGAGCGGAAATTAGGTTGTGTAAGCCTCTTTTATTACTTTTGCATTATTAGCTATTATATATATATATGTTAGTTATATGGATAATAAATAACATTTATGTTCACATAAACAATAAATAACGTGATACAGAGAATTAAAGCACTTGAAAACGGAAATAAAATGATGTGCAGTTTACTAGCGGAATCTCGAAATCGACCCCGAAATTTAAAAATTGTCTAACTTTTGACTACGTGAAGATAAATTATCAAATGTATGTATATTCTTGAAGAACATGTAATTCTCTACAACTTCTTTTCTTACAAGTTTCTTGTAAAATGGAAAACTAAAGAATTGGAAGGGCGAGTTCGACGAAAAACGTGAGGCGCTACAAATTTTTCTGCAGGTTTTCCATTTTCGCCGGCTCATTCTCGGAGACGGTAACATATAAAGATAAATATGAATATACCGTTTTGTCAGGAATTTAATAAGCTTTAATTTTGAATACCATAACATTTTCTGTACGATGCACTGTTTTCGAGATTTGCGCCAAAAACTGAAAAAAGGGACCTTTGAGCCTCCCCCCCACCCCCCGCGGCACCTGAAATTGGCGGGAAAACATTAGGCGTTCTTCAGGGGACCTCCCACTACACATTCCTGAAACATTTGGAACTACATCATTTAATGCAGCAAAAAATCTAATTTGACTGGACTAGAACAGGATACGACGAGGATGAAAAATAAATTGCAAATATTAGCAATTACAATTTCAAAAACACATTTCTGAATAGTCATCGCTTATTTACACATTTCATGAAATCCAACAAACTCTTCAACATTTTGTGGGTACAATTTGCTTAAAAGTGTTATTTTAAGCATTAGTAAAGATTAATATAGTTAAAATTTGTTAAATATAATTAAATATAGTTAAATAAGTTTATAGCTAAGAATATACTGTAATATTTCCTGCTTATCACTGTTGGGAAAAAATAGAACGTAAATCCTTAACACATCGTGCACCATTACCCATTTTTTGGGGTTGTATGTAGAACAGAGGAATAATTTTGTTGCTTGTATAAAATCCTTTGTCGGCCGCGATGGTCTAGAGGTAGCGTGCCCGCCTCTAGATCCGAAGGTCACGGGATTAAACCCGGCTGCGGTCGATGGATTTTTCCTGGTGACGGAGTCCTCTGGGAGGGATTTTAAGCTGGGGGGGCCCGTGTTGTAGATTTACAGCACATAAAAGAACTCCAAGGCTAAATTCGAGCCTCTGGACAAAATTTCTCGGCCCTTTCATGTCCAAGTAATACCTTAGTTTCCAGAGAGGGGTTGAGAGGCGATGGGCTTACCACCTGTCCCTCTGCCCTCTCTCGGAAATAAGGGTAACAAAATTAGTGTAGGTAATGAAACCTCCGCTTGGAGGCCCTATGCCCCACCATAGGGGATACAGGACCAAGTCAGTCAGTCAGTCATTTAAGATCACCAAGTTGTCTTATGACCTTTTCATAACTATATAAAATGAAAAAATAATACTGAGATAGATTTTGATACATAAACTTCACTTAAATTTAACACAGTTTTTAGCTCCACACAAAAATCCACAAAATACAAATTCAAATGTATTAACTGTAACTTGAAATTTAAAGTCAAGTGTAGTGTATCAAAATCCATCTCATTTTTTCATTATGATAATTTCACTGTACAAACTTCCAACAATAAAAGAACATAAAAGAACTCCAAGGCTAAATTAGAGCCTCTGGACAAAATTTCTCGGCCCTTTCACGTCCAAGTACTACCTTAGTAGTATGATAATTTCACTGTACAAACTTCCAACAATAAAAAATGTAACCATATAAAAATATGTTTCGTTCGCTTTGTTCTTAATTTTTAGTGTGGCTTCTAGATGACCTTGGTGGTTGAACCCCACCAAGGAATTCTAGCAACAAAAGTTTGAGTAACTTCTGTGAGTTGAGACGGGATGCATGCAAAAAGGAGAACACTACGCATTGAGAACTGTAAGCAAACATCTCTGAGTCTTCTAATAAACATTCCAGAATCCAACGGTGGACAGTGATACTGATACATTTTGAAATGTAGCAGATTCTTTGTTTATGATTATTTCTAAAACAGTTTATCTGGAATCATTATTAATATTACTAGGGAATTAGCACAATGAAGTGTTCACATCTGTAGCAAAATTGAGTGCAGTAGAGTCGCGATAATCCGAGTTAATTGGGGTTGATGGTACCTCGGATTACAAAAAACTCGGATTGCACGGAAAAAAGAAAAATAACAGAATTTTCAGAATGACACCAAATGACCAATCGCCACCAATGTGACCTACAGGACGTTGCTAACCCACATCCCTCCCACCTTCCATTTCCAACTGCACCTTCTCCAAGCCTCCTTTGTATGTTGTCAACGATAAAGATACTTTATTTTTTAAAAATTCTCCGCCTTTATATATGGATTTTTTTAAATTTTATGTTTTTTTGCATCTCCAATTGCTCGGAATCTCGGATTATCGAGGATCGAGGCTCGGATTATCGTGACTCTACTGTACAGAAATATGCACACTAACTTCACTATTTGGTATATTTACCAGAACAATTGTTTCAACTGGTATTCCCGTCATCATCAGCTGATTCCGACTGGCCATCTGGTGACTGGTGGATGAACTTGTTGATCAGAGTTCCCTAGATTCCCACTGGGGTGTAAAATCAGTGGATGACTGGTTGGTTGGTATAGGCTATAGTTATTCAACAACGGGGATGTACTGCAACTTAGGTCTGTGACCGTCGCCAGTGTGCCGGAATTTTGTCCCGCAGGAGTTCTTTTACATGCCTGTAAATCTACTGACATGGGCCTGTCACATTTATGCACACATAAATGCCATCGATCTGGGTCAGGATCGAACCCGCAACCTTGGGTCAGCTGATGATGATGGGGAAACCCAATGAAGCATTTAAACTCCGTGGTGCAACATCCCCGAAGGGACAAGGCCTACCGCCCGACCGCTGCGTCATCTACCTTTAGGCAGATGGCAGGATTGGGGGGCATGTGGTCAGCATGCCGACACCCACGGCCGTTAATGGTGGTTTCCATGACCGGAGCCGCTACTTCTCTATCAAGTAGCTCCTCAATTTGAATCACGAGGCTGAGTGCACTCCTACCAGACCTCCCTACCTCAGATAAATCCGAGGAGGTACCGGGGATCAAACCCGGGCCGTGGTCAGCGACGCTAACCACAAGACCACGCCGGCGGTCCAATGAAGCATTTGCTTTGGGTAAATATACCTATCAGTGTATATATTTCTGTACTTAGTCTTGCTACGGTTTATCTGGGTTTTATTGTCTTGGGATGAATGTGTGACTTATCAGAATAATGAACTAAATAGAGCTTTGAGAGGGCAGAAAGTGAAATAAATATCTAAAAAATGAAAAATCTTGAGTTGCACTTTTGAACTGGATGTTGGATAAATTGAATTGATGTGTTATAATGTGATGTAGCCATCGTGTTGATACCAGTTCTCTTGCTTATATTTAGGACTGTGAAAACCTTGTGGACGTACCTGGAGAAAGAAGGCGTCGACGTCACTGCCCTCTGGAACAGTCTTGTTGATCTGGTCATCAAGACAATCATCAGTGGCGAGTCTTCCATAAGTCAGCTCACAAAAGCCAATCTTGTGTCGCGGTACTGCTCCTACGAGTTGTTTGGCATCGATGTTCTCTTGGACGAGTCTCTCAAGCCTTGGCTACTAGAGGTTAGTATTAGAGCAAGGTTAAGTATTCGTTGTATTCATCGTACACTTGATTCAGCTGCAGATGCTGTAATACGACAAACAGTTTGCATGAAGAAGGCCTGAAAAGCAAACGCTCGAAAAAAATTAGAGAAATCCTACAACCGAAATTTATTATAAAACATTTTCAGTGAAAATAAATTTTAGTTGGGTTCTGAAAGATAAAATGTATTTAATTACAGTGCTAACATAACTTGCATTGTTTGTCTCACTTTGTCCATGTGACATCCTCTAATAAGGGAAGCTTTTGTTAATAAACAAAAACATGCTCACAGAAGTGTCAACTATGAAGTGAAATGAAATACTGGTTTTGTTGAATACTGAATACTGGCAGTGAAACAAAGCTTTACGCGTAGAGATGCCAAGCAAACAGTGCAGTACCACTAATTCGGGGAAAGTTCAGTAAAGTTCGGAGAATTTCCACAAGACTTTGACCTTGGGTCGGACACATGTCATCACATGTAGATTTCTGCTGAAGATCTGAATTCATGAATTGAGGGTTGTTGTTGAAAGTGTTAAGTGCGCTTATAAGACGGCGAGATTTCGGCTGGCTGATACCATGCACATTATTTTAGCCTACCGCATTTAATTCTTTTATGATATGTCATGTTAATTATAACTGTTTTAAGAAGAATAAAACTGCTAAAATAATGTTATATATGGGCCTATGGTTTTTTTTTTTCTTCTTCTTCTTCTTTCTTCCAAATTTCCTTTTGAAAAATTTGGGGGCTGGTAGTATTCGAGTATATATGGTATACCTCAACTATATTGTATGTTGTATTTCAGGTTAACATTTCACCCTCCTTGCATTCATCTTCGCCCCTGGATCTTGCCGTGAAGGGTCCGATGGTGAGGGACCTGCTCAACATGGCTGGCTACCAAGTCCCCAACAAACTCCTGCTGGCTCAACAGGAAGACATCCTCAGTTCCTTTGGGCTCAAAGAGAGCAGCATGAGTCTGTGCTTCGACAAGAGACTCTACACCACTGTGCTGTCCAAGGAGGAAAGATGCAAACACGCCTTCTATCAGCAGAACAACTCCAGAGAGGAGGTAACATCCTTCAGGCCATTGCTAACATTGTAAACTTCACTTTGTCATTTTAATAGATAACTAATATCGGGAATAACACAGTAAGTCTAGGAATTAAATGCTCACAAAACTCCTCTTTGGGATAAACATCTTAAAACCATAAATGCTGATACTGGGAAGAACACAGTAAAGTTGTAACATATATTGTTATAGATAAAATCCCATTCTGTGATTACTCGATATTCCAGGCATTGCTAAACATTATTGATCAATATCAAATATGTGGCATATGAATGGAAAAGTCATAGTATATTCACTGTATAAACTTCCTAAAGATGTTTATAGTTAATGTTAATGTTAACTGAAAAACCCAGCTATTGTATTACTTTGTCTTCCTTTGGGAATTGGAGATTGTGAGCTTGATTTTGCTTGCAGTATCTGGAGGAGATTCTCAAGGACTTGACGCCGGACGACATACGGCACTTGATTCAATCCGAGGACGAGCTCACTCAGACGGGAAGGTAAGCATTCCGTTTCTCCCAAATATCAGGAACTTATAGTAATTACAGACAACAGTTGATAGTAAATGTTCTCAGTTTCCTAAAAGACAGTTTCAGTAGAACAAAAGTGAAAAGAAGTCGTATTATTATAATAGGTAATATAACAAGAGGTTGAATTTATGTTGAGAAAGTTCGAACCTCGAATCATATTTATTGTGACTATTTAGTGAATAAATAGCAGAATCATTAACAACCTACAAACTTACATTCTTCTTTTCTTCCTAAATATTTATATTCCTCTGCAAAATGTTTATAATTGTGGCCATGATAGTTTGATTTCCAGGGCACATGAATGTTAACAGAACCACGGCTTTCTTTAGCCATAACAGAACTTACATATCAGAGTTCTTTATAATGTGTTTCATTTTGAAATTTGATGCAGAGAAGATAATAATAGTTAAGCTGATGTAGGTCTGCTGTATTGTTATTTTCATTTTCATGCAGCAGGAGCATTGCACGAGTTGTCTGTGGCTTGCAGAATAGTTAAAAACATCTTAATGCTAAGGGCCTGTACTTACCTTTCAGGTAACTTAGCTGGAAATGTCTTGTACTGCTATAAAGAGGTAAGAAAAGGTAAAGCGATCCCTGTAAGGGCCATGGAGACCCGTAGGGTTTCCAGGTGGTTAAGACTCCCAGATTGTGACATACAGCACATGAAGATGGCAAGGTTGTCAGCCCTATGCACCGGCCGTGATTTTACCCCCAGAAATACTCCTGGTACTCATTTCTGTTAGAGGCTGAGTCAACCTCAGAGGCATAGTGCCACCGGAAGGATTAGGTTAATTAAAAAATCTCAACCCGCGACATACCGGTTTGTAGCGCAGTGCCTTAACCTCTACACCATGGCGTACCCCACTATCAAGAGGAGTGCAGTAATATTTCCTTATCGTGAGCACATATGTAAGTTTCTTCTAGCTTGAGCGGCCTCCGCTAGATGCGGCAACTCAATTCCATTGTATTTTTCAATTTGTACAATAAAATTATATGCATTTATCAGTTTGTGCAATTCTGAATCATTCAAACGTGAGCCTGAAACGGCCTATTTGGCTTCAAAGATCTTGTGGGCAGCCATTTTAGAATAGAATAGAATAGATTTATTAGTCCATCGGAACATATTCATGTTATGGGACACATCAAAAACAGTTACAATAAGAATATAACGTAGGATACAACAGTTTGAATAGAACATCAGGCTTTACAAATTGTACAGTGTTTAGAGTCTAGACCTAATATTAATAGAACATTTTGATATTTACATAGTTGTAAGCTACTAAGGTGTTGAGTTATTCTGTTTTTCAACGATAAAAGCCATAATGTACTAAATATTAAAGGCGATAACAATATTAATATTAATATAATAGAGTTATGAATAATGCAAGAATATTGAATGATTGTAACTGTAAAGAAAGACTAAGATTAAATTCAATAACGTACAAGATATTTAACCAGAATAATTCAGCACCTGCCTAACAAATACATGGAAGTCCGTAGTGTCTCCACAAGTCAACACTGTGCTCTATACGAGGTCATATTGGTCCATTTGTTTCACACTGTCATCACTACTTAATTAATTTCAAACTTTCACTTTCTCCTTGAGGCCCATAGACGGTATGAGCAGTCAGTTTTCTCCCTGTAATGAAGAAAAAAATTCATCCAATGAATAAAAGCAATGATACCACGTCTGCCTATCTGGCCACGCCTACCTCTTGATAGCTGAACTGAGATAGATTTTTATTGGGAGGTCATAGTAAGCAATTCTTGTCCAACTTCCAGATAAATATTGTATTACGATCGGCAGTTCAATAAAGGTAGTGTTTAAGTACTAAAGCTAATGTGATTGATGTCAAACTATCTGCCGTGTGTTAATTATGTATGCATGTATTATCTGGAAAAGGACCTGCCAGAAACCGGAAGGTAGGTACGGCTCCTTTTCGGAAGTGTGTAACTTAAGGGCCAGTGTAAAGTGTCTTAGAACAAATAAATCATATCATATCATATCATAAATATTGTATTAGAGGAAGGTAAAACAGGATTTAAGAAATATTATTAAAGAGTGCTTTTACTTCTATCCAGACAGTGCCTGATCTATGATGTAGACCTTGCTTTAGCAATTAACCAAACATATTTGATGTGTTCAGGTTCATGAAGATCTTCCCGACTCCAAACACACACATCTACCACGAGTTCTTTGAGGCTCCCAGATACTACAACATGATGTTTGATGCGTGGGAGACAAAGTACAGCAAACACAGACAGCGAGGTAAGTAGCAGTCGTAATACATTCTCAGTTATCCGGAGGCGGTTTAACCGTGGCTCATTTTAGTAAAACTTTTCCCCCCCTCTAAAGAGTTCTTCACGATATATTCTTGCATACTTCTGTGTCCAGCCAGGCATTGTAGAAAATCAAAGATTATCGTGCGTACATAGGTGATGCTTTACAGTTCATCCTAAATAAATGAGTCATGATTGCGTATGACCAAAGAACACCATTTAATAACCTTGTATGTTACACACCGCATGTAATGATGTACGTAATTTACATTTACATTTTGTGTGGAATGATGCAATTGTTAGGGGCCGTATTTTTTGGTAACAACGATAAGCGCGAAATTTTATAAAAGAACGTCCCTTAGCTATACTTAGCTTTTATATGCTTAAAATACCAATATGAACCAAATTGAATCCACGAAATATTGCAAAATTTACTCAATTCCACGAAATGTGTCTATTAGTGCGAAATATGCCCCTTCTGTCCGTAAAGTGAGAAATGAGCACGAAAATGTGCCTTAAAATCACAATATTGTGTTTTGGTGTGCTGTGTTTTTTATTTCTTAGCAGAATGCTGTTTTTCTGCTGTTTCTGTGGCTGTCGAAAATTTACTGATATATCAATATTTGATTGCAGAATTTATTCCAAGATTGTGTGTGACCTGGTTTGTACTGTTGAGTACTCTCCTTTCCTGCTATCTCTTTGCCAAGTTAGCGATGCCTATGATCGATCACAGCTGAAGATTGTAGAATTTTTGTTACTTGTATTCAGCAGTTTTCGTCTTTTATCCACAGTGGTATGGTTGGCACTTCTGTTTGCAAATGGCTATCTGATGATGCTTAGTAGAAATTATGATAACATTTCTCGTAATTATATTTGAACATTAACTCTAATCATGTCTAAAACGAAAGTTACTTCAGTTCGTACAAGGGCAGAAGAATATAGAAATGAGGGAGGTGTTAGTTCATGTAAATAAAGAAGCAAAGTTTATCAGTGCGCAATGTCCCCACTGTAGTACAAAGTAATTTATTTCACGAAATACCCACCGAATTAGAAGGAAGTTAACACCGAAATCAGCCATTTTATTTCACCAATAAATCAGGGCCCTACCGATTGTTTTCTATGGCCTTACTAGCAATTTGATAATATATGTATTATTTTGTTTTCAGGCATTGATCTCTTGGAATCCCACTGCGTGCAAAAGAGGCACTTGACCATCCCCATACCAGGAGGATTCTCCAAGGTAAGAAGCTAGCACTTACATCCTTATTGCATGTTCTTCATGCTTATGTTATTCATAAAGTAGATTTCTCTCTCTCTCTCTTCAGTTAAACATTACATGCAAATATGTTCTCTTCTTTTTAAGAGCGTTGCATATTTTGGACTCTGTTTTATAATTCAGATTCAGGTTATTGTCTTATGTCATTGCACTTCTATATCTCTAGAAATTGGAGGTATTAGAAAGCCAGACAAGGGTTTTCTAATTGCAGCAACATTGTAAGGAAGATATGATCGCTTTTCATAATACAGCACGAACCAAACTTGAAGCCATCTGACTTTTTTCTTCACCAGGCATTGAACGAGTGACCACCGTGGCATTTTTTTAGTTCTCTCGCTCCATCCATCTCTCGGAGATTCAAATAAGGGAATATCCAAATGAAACTATAATTATTTATTATACAAGACGATAAAATTAATTTTTAGTAAGAGTTGAGACGTGAAACTCTTATCTTCTGAATTATAAAATATAAATTTTTTTTTTTTTTTTTTGTGTATCATACTCATTTTAGAAGATATCACATTAAAACCTTACCTTTCTTTGATTTCTCTGCAAATTACGACAGTAAGATTTCTTCTGGAATATCTTTAATGTTCTTCTCTAATCAGAAAACACTCACTATTCTCTTTTCAGATAATATCAGTTATTCAGTGTTGAAAACCAGTTTATCTCTTACAGAAGATGCCAATATTTCAATGTTTCTTCATCTGAAGACTTTCCTAAAGCGAAAGTATGCTGACTATGTGCCACTCATATACATATAATGCACACGGCCATGGTTAAAAATATTTATTCAAACAAATGAAAAACAGTAGATAAAATAAGCTTTTTACGATTCAGATGAGTGGATACAATAACATTTTAAAAATCACAATCAAATAAAAGAATTAACTCACCTTTCTTAAAGTAGATGTCACCACTTTCTAAACAGTCTTGTAACACATGATTATGAAGGCACATTACTTTCATAATAACATCTTCAAAATTTGCAAATGCATTTTTCATACAATTTATGTGCAATAATGAAACCACAGATTATTGTCTCTGTTGAAAGCATTTTTCATACAATTTATGTGCAATAATGAAACCACAGTTAGATCATGAATATTATATAAAAAAAAAATCCTCTTACACTGGGATTTGAACCCATGATCTTTGACTTTATGTGTGTTAACGACCAGCTGAAGGCCATGGATTTGAATCCCAGTGTCAGAAGAATTTTTCTCCTAAAGTCCTATCATGCAGTTGTTTTTCAGAAATATGGCAAAGTTTTAAATAAGCAGGTTGGGTTATATAATTAACGTAGAAGTTTACACATTGAAGTTATATAGTCATGAAAACGTAAGTGGGGGAAACACCACAGACATATTACATATGCTCAAATCGAGTAATCGCTATAGCAGCCCATTTGTGGAATATGGACCTCAGCAGATAGTTAGGTACATCTACTTATAATTGGGGAGAAGATCTTTATCCAGAAAAATGAATTTTGACATCCCCATGGAAGATGATCTAATTGAGAAGTTTGTAGGATAGAATAATTATAATTAAAGTTGAACTTAGACAATTATGCTTAACTTACCAACTTTTTGGTAGAACATATTTCAAGGACCCTTGGCTACATGTCCATAGCTGAGGATGGGGACAAGGGTCCTTGAAACATGTTCTACCAAAAAGATGGTAAGTGAAGCATAAGTGTCTTAAGTTCAACTCAAATTATAATTATTCTATTATAGTTGCTTTACTGTTTATGTTCCATCATTTTTCAAATAGTTTGTAGGATGTCCACTAGAGGGTACTTGGTTCGCACATTGGAGAATGTTGAGGATGAGAATGAATTTCTCAAAATAATTGTCCAGGTCAGTTTTATTATTTTTATTGAAGTTCTGTGTATAAAATCTCCACTCTTCTTTTCATAAGAAGATTGAGACCTAAAAGAGCTTTGACTCAAGAAAATCTCAATGATATTCACGCGAGAATTGATGTAACTCATAAAAAGCCCAGTCGTCGTTTAGCTCAGGAAGCTGGGATTTATCAAACGTCTTGTTATAAAATTTATATGTCGTGAGATGCTTATAAATGAGAGGGGACATCGTTTTCAATATTTACTTTAAGATAGGGGAATTGAAAATTGAAATTATTCTTTTAATTTCAATATTCACTTGAATCTTTGACAAGGGATGGAAGTAATGGAGAGAGAGATAAGCACACCCTATGCCCTGTGCCTGCTGTGCCCAGTTGAAGTCCAATGGCTTTATCTTTGGTTTACATTGAGTAGTTTGATTGAATGAAACTCAGAATTATCAGGATTTGTAGAGGTGTATATTTGGTTGATTTTGATGTTTACACTGTACAGATTTTTGTGAAAATAGATAAACTATTATTCTTATGCAAAAATCATATTGATGTCTCCATCTGATTTTGTAAGAATTTTACAATAATTGGGATATTAATTTTTCCAATTTTATGAAGATACATTTTAAGAATATATTAATTGGTTTTTGAGAAACTCCTTAAGTCATGAAATAAAGTTTTTTGGGGGCTATACAGAAAAACTGTTGACATGAAATGCTTGAGTTAAAAATTGGAATATAGCAGTACACCACTAGTCCAAAAACCCGGATAATCCAAACCCAAATTTGGACTCACTATTCACCTTCTTACTGAGCTGGAGTGCTATAGGACCACTCAGTGGAACACCTCTCAGTCTTTCTTGGGAAAACCATACAAAAACTGCTTCATCAAATTTTGTCAAAGCCTGAAAATTTTTATGTATATTGCTCCTCAATTACCTTCTGAGTCACAATTTCACAAAGTTCTATCTTGAATCAATTTTTCTTCTAATCACTTATTATCACTTCAAACACAAAATTCAACAACAGCATTCGATCACAAAAATAACAGTGCACGTTACAACTATTGAGTAGAATTAACTTGTAGACTCTATATATGGGTATACACATATTTATGTAATTATTAGGGCAAGGCGATGATTTTGCATCTTTTTTATTTGAAGGTTAAAAGATAGCTCGAATATATATAAATGTATATCATGAAATAATTAATTAAATAAGGGCAATTTGTTTTTGCATTATTTTGCTTCATTTTGCATTTTTCGTCATTTTTCAAAAGATAGGTCATTTTTTGGCAATTTTAGGTCATTTTCGGCATTTTTAGGTCTTTTTGGCATTTTAGGTAATTTTTGGCATTTTTAGCAATACATATTTTTTTCTTTCTTTTTAAATGGCACATATTTGATAGGGCCAATTTGATGGGCATGCCAGTTCAGAAAGAATTTATTTTTCGCTAAGGGTGTCCAAGAATTGTAGTATAAATTTACTGATTTCTTTAGTAACAAAATAAGTGTGTAGGCCTATTTATTATAAATTCATATATAAAGCATCGTCATAAACTGTATTTAGAAATTCATTTCTTAAGAAAAAACTAATTATAAGTAACAATGGTAAATTTATTGGTCATTATTTTAAGATTTCGGGTCATTTTTTCACTATTTTTAGGTCATAAATGCATTTTTTATTTTGCATTTTTTCACTGTTTTATGGTCATTAAATGCCTTGCCCTAGTAATTATCAATTAACCCCATCAATCCGAACAGGCTCCGGTCTCAAATAGTTCGGACTAGCGGGGTTCTGCTGTATTTGATAAAGAAATGTTGGTAAGATTCCAAGGAATATTTCTGTATGAAAAATAATCTTTTGCATACAGAAATATTCATTGGTTAAGAATGATGCAATTCTCAAAGCCAGCATTTAGAAGCTGCCTTCGTATGTTTTGCTTCTTGAGAAGAAATTTTTGTCTAACTTGTATGAAATTTCATTAAGGACATAATTAATAATAAAGTCCTGCATGAAATAATAATGCAATAAGCACAAAAGCCAACATTGTTCTAACAGAATCCAAAATTCAGATCCCAAACATCATATTTATCACGTAGAACTTGAAGCTAGCATTGGGTATCTGTCGCACCAGTATTATAAAGTCCAGCTTTCAGCCATTCTTAGCTAATAGGTGGGAAAGTCTCTCTGCCAATCAGAGAATGTTATCCCCGTTTAATTCTCATAATCAGTATACAGGGTGTTTCAAAAATACTTTTACAAACTTCGGCCATGGGTTCTTTACATCAAAAGAAGGAAAAAAGTTCATATAAACATAGGTCCCAAAATCCTTTGTTTTCTCGTTAGGAACTGTTCAAAAAATCAAATTGGTGCACTCGTAACACGTCAACACACAAAATTCATAACAAATGCTCGAAATGTCCTCCTCTTGCTTCTGGACTTCGAATCATGTACTGTCGCACCGTTTTAAATATTCCGGGATGGTGTCAAATGGTTTCGCAGGCTTCCATGACACATCAATGCAATGTTTCTTCATATGGGATGTCTGCTTCATAAACCAATAGTTTAAGGTGCCCCCAGAGAAGAGTACATTTTGAGCATTTGTTATGAGTTTTGTGTGTTGACGTGTTTTGAGTGTAGCCTACCAATTTGATTTCTTGAACAGTTCCTAACAAGAAAACAAAGGATTATGGGACCTATATACATATGAACTTTTTTTCCTTCTTTTGGTGTAAGGAACTCATGGCCAAAGTTTGTAAAAGTATTTTTGAAAAACACTGTATAAGCTCCATTCCAACATATCCTGATGAAGACTGTTGTAATCCTGACACGGCTGATAACCCGTGAATCCATAATTACCTAATTTACATCCCTCCTAGTGTCCTTAAGATACAGTTAAAAGACGTTTTTAAAAATTATTTCCAAAACAGTGGATAAAAGTTAAAACTCACGACGTCTTCCTCAGGTGATACATCACACTAGACTTGCTCATAAGGGGAAATTAATTTTGTTATTATATGGAGTGTATTCAGTAAAATGTAGTGATTATGAGGGAATTTATGTCGGGGAAATAGAGAGGACTTTAAAACTAGAATCCGCAAGCACGTAAAGACTAGTTTACACGATGACACTAGGTTTCGTATCTACTTTCATGACAGTGATTTCATGAAACTAGTTACACCCAATTTCTTGAAAACTAATTCCAGGGCAACTGCACATTTCATCTTATTTCTGAAGTTCAAGTTGCTGAAATCCAAGATGCACGTTTGAAACACGTTTGGATCCAGGCATTTCACAATTCCCTCACTTATCACTTCATTTTGCAAAACGCAAACAAGCTAAATAAGCATATAATCTTACAAGTACTATTACAGTTTCGTGAAAAGTTGTAATCAGTCAAAACTGCGTAGTGTCGTAACTTATTGTCACCAGTACATCTCGTGCTTGTGCATTCAATTAAAAAACAGTTGCGAAACTTATTTACAAAACCTATTTTCATCGTGTAAACTAGCCTTAAGGGATGTAAGTAGTGGTAAATGTTTTACTGGACTCAGCCAACATACATAGGTATAACCAGGCTGACTATATGGGGGGGGGGGGGGGGTTATAACATCCAGGGGTCTGGAGAGTATTCCATATCCCCCGGGGTCCTCCCCTGGAAAATTTTAAAAATTAAGATTCACAAGAACGAGTTTTAAGCTTCCCACGCTTTATACTCGTATTAAATAATTTATAAGCAGACTTAAAAAAATTGTACAATTTTCCTTTTTTAATCAATGGGGGGGTTCAAACCCCCAACCCCCCCCCTCGTTACGCCTCTGCCAACATATGATAGAAGACAAACATAACATTGGTGATGTAAATATTTTAAGAAATGAGGATGATTGCGTAAAGAGAAACGTATATGAGCCATGGAGTATAATCAGCACCCAGGGTGTGTGTTTCAATAAATATGATAGGGATGTAGGTGAGGATTGGTTGGATGTAATGAGGAGATTGAGAAGGGAAAATCCGGTGGTAAAAATTCCCTGGCTGCCTATGGAATGCATAGAGGAAGCAATATTTGATATTCCAAAGGAACGGAAAGACAGATATTTTAGAAACAACGTTTTTATCGATGGTGGACAACCGAGTTACCATGACGAAATTCAAGCTTCCTTATGATCAGTCCAGTGTGGTGTATCACCTAGGAAGACTCTAGGGAAGAGTCGAAATGTTGTGTGTTTTAACTTTTATCCACTGTTTTAGAAATAATTTTTAAAAAGTCTTTTAATTGTGTTCAACACAGTGGAAATCAGGACCAATATGGATGTTTTATTCCTTAAGATAGATAACCTAAAAGTCGTCAAGTATAATTAATGGTAAGAGTTAAGGAACCACAACAAAGTGCCATGAAGATTCACCTAAGGTGGATATTTGTAAGTTTTGTGTGGTGATATTGTTCTGCAGTTGAAGACAGTGTATTGATAACATTTTAATTTCTTAGTTGTAACATATCAGTCCAGAGAAATTGTTTACATAATAGTTAAGAAGGATAGTCATTTATCCTTTGTACAGCACTTGTAAATCACGCTCATATCAAAACCTTCCTCTATATATATTGTGAGCTTTCCCAGACACTCTTACTCAGTCCACCATACTTACACTGTTCTGTTACGATGCTTGGGTAGATAATTTATTCCATAAAAGTAGATGCCTTACTCTCTGTACTTTTAACTTTTTATTATTTAACAAGAAGTTCTAATACTTCGTCATTAAAGTCAGCACATGACACCCCACTCTTGAAACTTTCATTAGTGTAGCATCAAATACCCTGGCCAATAAGAATCACAAAAAAGTGGAACATTTCAACATCCCCAATAAAACTTTTGGGACAGGGACATTTTGCTGAAAAATGGGACTGTCCTGAGAAAAGTAGGATAAACAGACACCCTAATCTTGTCTGCTAGAAGAATCTCCATATACCCCTGGTGGTAATTTTATGTGTTTTGTGATCAGGTTGTCTTTGACTGTAATGTCAAAATTCATGAATCTGTTTTGAAAGTATTTCATGTAAATTTTTTAAAAAATCAAAAGCTGTGCAAATGTGTGCACTACAGTAATTGTGCCTCTGTACAGATTTTGTGATGTGCTACTTCTATGTTCTTTTGTCCTGCCAACAATGTTCCTCCTGTTTGTCCTATGTATACACTATCACAATTATTGCAGTCTTTCTTGTGTATTCCCGGTTTTTTAATTGGGAGGTATGTTTTGTGCTGGTCTATTTTTGTTAGTGTTTTTATATTAAATGTGTTGTGTTTAGTTAAAGAGATGCCTCATTCATTGACAGTTTTCAGAAAAATAGGCTTCATGACCAGCCACAGGCAATTCCGGGCTGAGCTCACAATAGATATGATTGGAAGCGAGGTTTTGATGCGAGCTTTTGCTTGTACTAATCAGGCATGTTTTCTTGAGCCCTGATCTACTTAATGCAGCAATTGGAATTGGATACCCATTGCCAGTACTCAAATACGGTAACTTTACAAGAAGTAGCTTTCAGTTTAAAGGCTGAAACCCATACCAAAACCTGGTTTTAAACAGGAAAAGTTAATGCAGAATATTTTAGTGTTTTCAAGTAGGCTACTGAGAATAGTCCAATTGTTATTTTACCACTCTTTTTACTATAACCAAAAAATCTTAAAGAAACAGATTGACCATTGCTACAAAATATCAGAATAGCCGGTAAATCAAATATCTGGGAGCAAAATTACAGATCACATAATATTAAGGCAGAAGTTAAGTATAAACTCAAACCAGGAAATGCTTGTTTTTATGCAGTTCAGAAACTCATATCTTCTCGTCTTCCATCAAGAAATCTAAAAATAAAAATTTATAAGACATTTATCCTGCTGGTTGTATTATATGGATGTGAGACATGGTCACTTACTCTTCGGGAAGAACATAATCTGAGAGTGTTCGAAAACAGGGGGCTTAGGAAAATATTTGGGCCTAAGAGAGATGAAATTGGGGAC
The DNA here is from genome assembly GCA_964059195.1 of Ectobius pallidus. Lineage (NCBI taxonomy): Eukaryota > Metazoa > Arthropoda > Insecta > Blattodea > Ectobiidae > Ectobius > Ectobius pallidus. The sequence goes on from CAXKWD010000002.1 coordinate 7,920,948, forward strand.
GGGAGAAAACTGCATAACGACGAGCTTCATAACCTATACTTGTCGATATAGTAAGGGTAATAAAATCACAGAGGATGAAATGGGCTGGACACATTGCATGCATGGGGGATTTAAGACATATCTAAAAAATATTGACTGGGAGACCCAAAGGGAAAATACCATCTGGAAGACCTAGATGTAGGTGGGAGGACAGTATTAGAATAGTTTTTAGGGAAGTAGGATTTGCAAGGGATGATTGGCTAGAGTTAGGACAGAATAGGGTTGAATGGTGGGTTTAAGTAAGCGCGGCAATGAACCTTCGGGTTCCATAAAATAGATAATATTCCTTTAGCTTGCTTAGAAATCGTCTTTCGCCATTGAAGTAAGTGAGTAATAATAATACCATTTTTAATGCCTATTTTGCAGGTAAAAAAATGTGTTATGGAAAAATACAGCAAAAAAGTTTGTTAGTTTTAATGTGATACTCGTTTTTTCGAATGTGAGGTATAAGCCAGCAGTTTGATTCTCCAGTAGTTGGCAGATTTTTCGGCTTGTACTGTACTGCATACCCCAAAATTTTGAGAGCTCAAGAAAACATGTGCAATTAGTAAGTTGTTCTATGCTTGTTACTAACTTTCACAGTAATTCTAATTCACTAGATCATTTGGAACAACTTAAAAGTTGCCCTAGATTCTAGAGTGCATGTGTTTTATAAGTTTGGGTTTGAATTTGCATTTCTGTAGAACATGAAAACTTGTAAAAATGTTACATAGCCTCTCTCTTGTCGTTTTCTTTACTTAAGGAGAAAGTGTTTGGTCTATTGCGGAAAATTTACAGCCAATATAAGAAGGCAGAAAAGCGTAAGTGAAGTATAATGATGCTGGTAGGGAAATTAGTTTAGGTCAGTATATCTGTTAAAGTAATGCGGTGTTATAAGTAAAGTATGTATCTAGCCAGACGTGTGTGTCGTAGTGAAGTGAGGAATTGTTTCGTGTTTAAATTGGTGGTAACAGGGTGGAAAATAGATTGGTAGTGGTCCATAATGCTTCTTATTTTCTTGTGTAGATCAATAGTAATTACATCTCAGTCGCTTGGTTCACTGTTACTGAAAATGAGTTTATACGTACTACTTACCCTTCCTGCCTTGAGGAAGTTCTTCATAGATACCTAAGATGAGAAGTTTTCCTGGTGAAGAAGCTGAGTGAATAGTCAGCCAAGGTTTGGAAATCAATTCTTCCTGACGTTTCAAAGGCCCACGCTCCCTTCATCTTCAAGGGCGTTGACTCAAAACTTCAATGAAATGAGAATATTATAGGAGAAAAATTCCTCTGGCACTGGGACTTGAACCCAGGACCTTTGGCTATTTGCACCAATGCTCTACCAGCTGAGCTAAGCCGGAGTTCAATTCACAGCGCCAATTGGAATCTCTCTCCTATGACTGATTGCCCTAATGGTCTACCTCTCAGACAGACAAGTTATGTCATATGCAGTACTGTGAGGCACACTAACTAGTGATTTTTGTTATAGGAGAGAGGTTCCATCTGGCGCTGTGAATTGAACTCTGGCTTAGCTCAGTTGGTAGAGCATTGGCGCAAATAGCCAAAGGTCCTGGGTTCAAGTCCCAGTGTCGGAGGAATTTTTCTCCTATAATATTCTCATGTAATGTTTAACAGAGACAATGATCTGTGGTTCATGAATGCTGCTATATCTAACTTCAATGAAATGTTTGGCCTTTGAAACGTCAAGAACAATTGACTTGCACACCTGGCTGACCACCCGAGAAACTTTCGCTCTTCTTTGTTGACAGTTCGGCAAGGCAACATCACATACCTCGTGCTTCTCATGTGGAAAAGCTGTGATATTGTTTCGAACAGCATGACCGTTATATGAACGTTCATAACCTGATCAAGCAGACTTTTAATATAACTTTCTGCATTTCTTTTTACTTACTGAGTTTTGTTATTATTGTATAGAATTTGATTTACACAAAATCAAAACACTAAATGTAAAGATAAGTTGTATGTGACAGTACATATCAAGCATGAAGCGATAATTTGAACAGCTACTGCAAGACTGGCAGTTTGGTTAATATTGTGTATGCTTGGCAATATTAGGCTCACTTCCAGTAATACTGAACCAAGGCTAAGGGCCAAAAACGAGCCACTGAGCTGTAATCCAGCTTTTAAAATGTGTTTTAAAGAAAAGAAAATTTGCTAAGTCAAGGTTACATCAGTTCATGTAGCTAAACTCAGAATGCTCTGTCATCTTATTTCATATTAATGAAGCAAGAATATTTCCCCCCTTTTTTTCTGTTTCTTCTAACCCCCCCCCCCTCCGGTATATGGCAGGAGCACACTGTGAAAACAGCCATTGGCCATTTATTTTGAACATAATATTTGCCAAAACCTGAATTATAATCTTTAATTATATATAAATAAAGACTTTGTGGAACTTTATACAGTGAAGAAACTATAATAAAATTAATTTACTATATGAGTTGACATAAACACACTTTTTGCTTCACCTACCATATTTTGGTATGCCGCGTTTCAAGGAGCCTCCTCCCCATTTTCAAACGCACTGTCAAAACTGAGTATTTAAGTGAAGTAAGTGTCACAAAATTGCCTCAATTCTTATATTACTATATTATTCAGTACTGTCTGCTTATCAATTCTATGTCTAATGATACGCCAAGAAACAAGTAATTTCCTATGATAATTTTTTGGATGTCATCAGTATTCTCAGCAAATTCAACAACCTCCAAAATGTCAGCCATATTTATTTATGTGAATATGCCAAAGTCAAAGTTGAGATTGCCGGCGACTTCGAAGTGAAGTCACATCAAAGTTTACTTTCGTCAAAGTCTCGACTAATGAAAATGGTGACTTTGTTTTTTGCAAAGTCAACTTTAAGTCAAAATCTTGTTTATGAATGCCGACCTAAATAATTCCAAAAAATGACCAGTGGCTGTTTTTAAGAGTTTGCTCTTTGTATATATAAAACATGACGAGTGGAGATCAGCTATAGGCATACAGAGTCGGTTCACCTAAAACTCAGGCTGATAGTATCGTGCCTGCATTTTCATATAACATTCACTTTCTTATTTGTTACTTAAGTATTCATTGCTATTGAATCTATGCACATTGGATAGTGTTAGTACGTTATTTCCCAGTAGTAAATACAATAGATAATAAGTAAATAAGCACACTAGAATAAGTATAATAGAAAGTTGATAATGCTTTTTTGAGAAATATCTTAGAGGTAACTCAAATGAATGCATGGATTAGAAATGTTGTAGAATTTAATATAGAATATAATTATCTATATTGTTTAGGGATATACAGCATCCTTTTTGTGGGAGTTGATTCTGTAGACATAGTTTATAAATAGCGATTTACAATTTATTATGTAGTTTGTTTGTACTAAATGAAAGATATATCACAACTTGAAGCAGTGAAAACCAAATGAAAGGTTTCAACAGCATATACCATCATTAAGTATCGTCAGATATTCTGAAAGTGTGGGTTTGACTGTTAGCCCTGCTTCATACATGGAACTTTTATGATCAAATTGTTTTCAAGAATATTCACAGGTAATATAACAAGAGGGGCAGATTTTACTGATTATTCCACTCATATGCCACGTGTTTGATATTGACCAATAACGTTTAGCAATTCCTCGGATATAGACCAATCACTATCGTTTATTTTATAAAATGCTTGCTATTAATATGAGGAAGGGATTATACCTGATAAAACGTCAGCTCGTTACTGGATATGCAAGCATCAGTGTGCCATGATTATTACATCACATGTTGCCATTAAGCAGCACAAAAACAGATTATTTTATACAACATAACTTGTTTGGAAATTGAAATAATAGAAATGTACATCGATTGAAAACACAATTTTGATTCGGTGCAAGCCAGTTCGTGTGCTTTTATTCTGTTCTGCTGTTAGCTTAACTGAATTAAGTTAACTATGTGTTATATGTACAATCGGTAGCACTGTTCACAACATGGTAACTCGAATCGATTCATGGATGACTGATTCATAGTATGCCGTGATCTCGCAGCTGGTAGGTTTTTTTTTTTTTTTTTTTTTTTTTTTTGCAAGAGATGGAAGTAGCGGAGAGAACTCAAAATTATCAGGTGCCCTATACCTGAAGACGGCTGCATGTCTTCAGTCTGAAAATCACCAGCCCTGATCATAATATGAGGCGCATCCATAACGTAAGTTTCCCTGGGGCCTTTTACAGAAACAAAACAAAATTTCAAGGAAATATTTATTGCAACAGCTATTCAGCTGTTCAGCTATTTTTCTACATATTTGTCACCGGAATTGAAACATTTGTCATACCATGGAACCAACTTTTCAAATCCGGTGTCATAGAAGTCTGCCGCCAGGGATTTGAACCACTGTGTGACAACCACCTTCCCCTCTTTGTCATTCTTCGTCATTTCGTGAGGTGTAGGAAAAGACTGAAATCAGTGGGAGTGAGGTCAGGGCTGTAGGGTGAATGTTTAAACTCTTCCCAGCCGAACTTCTGCGGGAGACTTGCTGGGAGGTGTTTAAAAATCCAGTCTACAGCCCAAATCTCGTTCCCACTAATTTTCATCTTTTCCTACACCTCAAGAAATTATGATTGTCACACAGTGGTTCAAGTCCCAGGCAGCAGACTTGTACGACTCAAGCATTAAAAAGTTGGTCACACAGTATGGCAAACATCTGAATTCCGGTGGCGAATATGTTAAAAAATAGCTGAACACTGACTGTGTCTGTTGCAATAAATATTTTCTTGAAATTGTGTTTTGTTTCCATAAACAGCCCCAGGGAAACTTACCTTATTGATGCGCCTCATAGTAGCTGTTATTTGCTGTGGTTTATGGTAAAGACTCAGTTGTACATATCAGTAAACTTCAGCTAGAAATGATATCAAGGAAGTTTTCTTTTTGTGGATGTAGAAGATAATGCAATTATGTAATTTTTAAAGAAGGAAACCGGAATCTAATATTTTTTGTTGTTGTTTTTATGCCTAAGAAATTAATATTATACATGTTAGTGCCCTATCTGTCACTGAATTCAAAAAGCAAAGCTCTCGCTTGGTGTTGTGGGTAGCAACTTGGTCGCTGGATCAAAAGGACTCGGGTTCGGTCGCAACAGAAGAAGGAAGTGGAGGTTGTCAGGCGAGGTAAAAGTAGGTTGGACGCCATTCTGCGGAAAGGGCGTAAAAGTAAGTCATGTTACCAGGTGTGGCATGTTGAAGTTATCTGGATGTTTTCAAAATTAACATTTTAGTTTCTTCTGGAGGGGCGACAGCAGATATTAAGAGGAGATTCTTGGAACTGTTCGAATACATAAAAGAATTGCAGGTTTTGTTGTATTATCCCTTTTTTGTTCTTTATACAAGGGTGCATTGAAAAGTAATGCACCATAATTTTTTTTTCTGCATTGGTTTTGCGGCTGGGATGTTGAACTTTCACCAAGATGGAGTTTGAAGCTTCTGCTATGGACGCTATTTTGTTCTCATGTGTAGCTCTAGCAAGAGAAGCGTGAATTATGAAACAAAGATGGCACGTATGCTACTATCGTCCACTTGTGAAAAGCAGCGAGGTGTAGTGCGATTTTTATGGGCTAAAGGGCACAATCCGAATAAAATTCACAGGGACATGCGTCGCATTTATGTGGACGACAGTGCTCACCCCCATGATGCTGCAGCTGTTCAGGTGGTTTCTACATTCATTTGCCCAGACTTTACTGATTTCCATTACATCTACTTCTGTTAGGGGCAGGTTTAGATAGTGACCCCCATAAGATCAATTTTAAAGATGCTTACACAACAAAATTTAAAAATAAAATGTGTGTTAAAATTGAGTCAGTGCATATGAATGAGGCTTCGATTAAAATGCAAGCATATCTGGGAGCACTGATTACAAATACAAATCATATTAATGTAGAAGTTACGCATTGATAAAATCGGGAAATAACTTTTTATGCAATTCAGAAACTTAAGAAGATAAAAGTTTCTTCTGTCCAGAAATCTAAAAATAAAAATTAATAAGATAGTTATCCTGCCGGTTGTATTATGTGGATGTGAGACATGGTCTCTTACTCTTCGGGAAGAACATAATCTGAGATTGTTTGAAAACAGGGGTCTTAGGAAAATATTTGGTCCTAAGAGAGATGGAAATGGGGACTGAAGAAAACTGCATAACGACGAGCTTCATAACCTGTACTCTTTACTGAATATAGTAAGGGTGATTAAATTACGGAGGACGAAATAAGGAAGGAAAGACATATCTCAAATGTACCGGTATTGACTGGGAGACCTGAAGGGAAAAGATCACTTGGAAGACCTAGACCTAGATGTAAGTGGCAGGACAATATTAGAATAGATTTAAGGGAAGTAGGATTTGTGAGGGATGGTTGGATGGAGTTAGCAAAGAATAAGGTTGAATGGTGGGCTCAGGTAAGCGCGGCAATGAACCTTCGGGTTCCATAAAATAGATATTATTCCTTTAGCTTGTTTAGGAATTGTCTATTCGTCTATTGCCATTGAGTAAGTACAATCCAATTTTGTATCTAAGTAAACCGTATAGGAGGTTTTGTTATATTTTTATTCGCATATGGAAATGAAGGAATTTTTTTTTTTTTTAAATGACAAAGGTTGTTGACTGCTGACATTGAATGCATTTTTTTTCTGTCCCATTGAAGAAACTTGTTAAATGTTAAATTTTGAAAAATCCATGTATTACTTAGCTTGCTGAGTGTCATCGTCGTCTTAATAAACCAGTAGTGTAAAGATTTTAGTTTATTAGAGATGTGTTCCAACATTCCAAAAGAAAATCTTGTGAAAATGCGGTAGTTCTTGATCAGTTGAACACTTATTTTAAGTTCATCATTGTTTCTGTTACATTTTGTTTTTCTGTAAATTCTGTTAACTGCAGACATCCTCTGATGACTCTCCAGACACTACATAAGGTATCGCGAAACGTTAGGCAAAATACCTTTCCATCCACATGGAATTCATATGACGTTGATTGGAGTGTGTATTTCAATTGGGTGATACATTGCAGGCTTCCTTAGCTATGGATTTCGAGTCATATCTGGTCATCCTGCATTTTGTCATTTTAATATAATTAAATGTGCCATGACCATTGAAGATATCCTATAAGCTGATGACAATATTACAAGTGTGTATACAAAGTAAATCCAAAATCCAAAGTAACAATACAAATAAAAGTATAGTTGGCGATTATTACTTGCTGCATTGCAAGGAAGTGAGTGCAAGCCTGACAATGAAATTTAAGGGGAGTTTTCGTTCATACCTACACTGTGAACCAAAGATGAAGCCGTCAGACTTCTACCATGCATAGCGTGTGTTCGTCTCTGCTATATCCACCTCTTGCTGAAGATTCAAATGTGAGAATACCTGAATGAAAATAATTTTGTAATTTAACTTATATATCTTAAAGTAGATGTTGAAAATGCTGTTCCCTTATATGGACTGACTAGCTTAAAAGACCCGGCGTCGCCCGGGTTTTGTATTTTGTAATTGGAAATTAGCTTATGAAGGATTTTCAATTTTAAATTCTAGGTCCTTATATAGGCATTTATAATTTGAAATAGGAAGAACGACTTATTACACTCAAACTATTCCCTCAGAAAACGCTTGATATAGTTTTTTATGGCTCATAGAGGATCTAGAATGTTGCATCCCATCGCTTGTACAGTGCACAGCAAGCCTGGTAGAGGTTTAAATAAGAAGAAACAGAAATTCCTGTAACATAAAATTGTAATATCGAGGCGGGAAATTTCCCACTCTTATGTTACCATAAAGCATTATCACTTTCATATTTTTCTCTCCAAAAACCTGCAATATAATATAATAATATACACATTACCATACCTCGTTTTGTTTTCTCTATGTCCAGGGTAGAGAAAGTTATGTGATTCCATTATTTTAGTGGATTTCATTCTGTAATTTTTATTTATAACATGAATTATTTTGATAACTTCTCTTATTTGTCAAAAGTGCATTTCAATTGTTTTTTCCAAGCCCACCTGATACCATTTGGCAACAATATATTCTGTGATTTGGAATTGATAATTCTATGTAAAAAGGGATTAAGTATTTTCAAAAACATTTAATTTTTGGCATTTAGAATCAGAATTTTTCAAAATCCTTTCTTAGTGAGCACCTACATTATGAAACGAAAGTACTGTCAAAATTCCAAGTCTCTACCTGTTATAGTTTAGGCTGTACGTTGATTCCTGTCATTCAGTCAATCAGTCAGGACAAAGCCTTTTATATATATAGAGATCTATAAACTTTTAAGACTCCTTAGCACAGGACTAGATGATGACTGGCGTTTTTTAATGAAAGTGGAAGAGCGCACAATATGCATTGAATTAATATAATAGTTATGAATTCTCTATGAGCAGATCCTGTTTCAGTTCTTTGTCTGCAATTTAGGGCAGAGTATTGATCATGTGCTTGGTCACATCGTCGCACAAACATAATCAGCTTCTGCAGAGTTTGTGGTGGAATCTAGGCATGGCCATCCTTGTCAATGTTCATATCTTCCCTGCCACCAAACAAATAGAAAAAAAGCCAATTTTGGCAACTCTCACTCCCTGATAAATTATTGATCCTGATAAGGACTGATTTCACATCCAACAACATTATTAAACTCTCTTTTTCTTTCCTGACCAATCAGAACTCTCCATTTAATGATTCCATTTTCTAATTTTCCTATTGGCCAACCACCTGTTCTAATATATCCAGTCTTTTCTTATATAAGAAAAACTTTCTTCCCAATCCAGCTCACTTCTCCCAAAAGATGGCTGCGGAGATAGCTGCCGAAAGCTTGGAACTGAACCTCCAACTCACCCGGTTAGAAGCCTAAGAAACAATAATACATTCTCAACACCGGGAGAGCCTCAAGTCACACACAAGTAGAAAAGAAGTTATCTCTTATTGCATCCTCTTTCCTCTGAAGACCAGACCTTTTATAATACATTTCAATTCTCTTACGATTATGATTAATATTTTCTTGAGTCACAGCTTGTTCATTATATTATAATTTGTGATTTACATTGTTCGGTATTGGCTACCGCTTTGTTGGAGATGTTTATAGAATCAATATATTCTGTTATTCTTCTGTCACAATTTCTTCTTTTTAAAGCTGTTCTTATTAAAGATGCTTTTTGATCTTTCAAACACATTATCCTGAAAGTAATGTGCCTACTCGTAAAACATCCATATCGGTCCTGAATTCCACCGTTTCACATTCAATTAAAAGATGTTTTTAAAATTATTATTGGCAGTGGATGAAAGTTAAAATATAAAAACACGACGTTTGAGTTTTCCTCAGGTGGCAATTCATACTATATTGCTCAGGAGGAAGATTGAGTTTTGTCATGGTAACTCATTTGCCGACCATCGATAAAAACATTATTCCTAAGCTATCTATTTTCCATTCCACTCCATTCTCAAATATTTGAGATCCCAAAGGAATGGAAAAACAGATAGCGTAGGAATAATGTTTTTGTCGGTGGTCGGCAAATGAGTTACCATTACGAAACTCAATCTTCCTCCTGGGCAGTATAGTATGAATTGCCATGTTTGCCGCTCAAACGTGTTTTTATATTTTAACTTTTGTCCACTGCCAAAAATAATTTTAAAAACATCTTTTAATTGTACTTCAAACTCATGTGTAATATATTTTCAACGTCTGCTTTAAGAAGAATGAGTGAAATTCTTTCTTCATTTGAATACTTTCTTATTTGAATCTTCAGTGAAAGATAGAAGTAACAGCAAGAACTAAAAATTGTCGTGGCTCTCTGTCATCCAATGCTCAATGACAGCCACAGGTAGAAGACTGGTGGCTTTGTCTATCACCTCGCTTTGAGGCTGTGATTAAAATTTGCGAACTAGATCTTCAGAAAGCATATTAAAAACAAATTATTACCGAATCTAACGAAGTGGGTTTGGGAATTTACATAAATATGACCAGTTTATTTTGTAGTAAAACAGTAGAATTAGTTTAGAAAGATGGAAATGTTTTCATTGTGTAGAGATTAACTTTTACACTTTTATAATTGTGTCTTGCTTGATGGTTTGTGAACTCATAAAGAGAACTCAGTTGAGTTTTGTACATTAGTTGTGATGTAGGTAGGTGTAGCGTAGGAGTGTAGGTAGTTTTGAAAGATTTTATTGTAAGCTAAGTACCAATAGTTTTAAGAAGAATTTAATCTTGACTGCTCAAGTTTCTGCAATAGATAGACCCCAAGGATAATAATTTCATGGACATATGCCCAATTTCCAACACACTACATACATAAAGTCAGCCATGGGCATTGGTAAATTGAACTGCATTGGTGTATTAAATGTGGTATCTGTCTGTTCAATACATATACCGTATTTTTCGGACCATAAAATGCACTTTTTTAGTTGAAAACAGAGCCTTGAAAGTTGAGTGTGTCTAATGGTCCAAAGTAAACTGAAAAATAATAAAATTACGGTAAATATGCCTATACCGGTAATACACCAGTAAGTGAGTTGTAAATTTGGCACAGACTGTATTTTTTTTTTTTTTTTTTTGTATGTTGATGTACTTGTGACAATCACAAAAGATAGTAGTTGGAAGGTATACAACGCAAAAAGAAAGAAATGTTGGTTCTTTCATACAAAAGGGTGTGTCCATGGGATGGTCTAAATGAAGGTTATGACCTTTAAAAAGCCTTGTTCCGTTCCATTTACCTTATGATTGATTGTGGGGTGTAAAAGTAGTTTCAGTCTTTTGCGAATTTTCGTTTAGAATCACATTACACATTTTCCTTAAATTTCCATGCTAAAATCAAGGTGCGTCTGGTTCTGGAGCATCTTATAGTCTGAAAAATACGGTACTTCACTCATAGACGACAATACTAGTATTTTCTTAGTAACCTTCTGATTTTAGTGATTTTTTTGGTCACTAAAGTTCATTTCTCCAAAAGAACACCTGACTGTCATCCTTTGTTATTGAATATGTATTTGCTTGCAGGATGATTTCGTTCATACACTTCAGCAAATAATTCATCATACTTTGATTAAAGTGGATACGAGAATCTTAATGTAAAACTGTAAAATAAGTTTAAAAAATTCTACTTGCACTGATGAAAGAAATTAGAATAATAACTGGTTCTTTTTACAGAGACCATTGTAGACCGCTTTTGATAACTGTTATCGATTCTTATATGTATCTAACCTAGGCAACATGATCAGTAGACTTCGGATTTTAGGCAGTGCTTTAGTTGGGCCGGTACGCACCGGTACTGCGTACCGGTATAAAATTATTTTCCTTCTACCATACCGGGAAAATATGTGCTCCGGTACGTCGTACTGGCAGTACAGAAACGAGATTGTCCTAAAATACTTATTAAAAATAATGTCTAATTCAATACAAAAAATGACAAACACTATTAAATTCGCCACAGATATGCGTTCTAATCTTCACCTTCGTGCGCATTTCTACAGTTACTTTCTCCTTAGATCACATGTTGGCTAGCCACCTTGTTTTCATAAAATGTGTGGGACCACCACTAGACGTTTTTGATCCTGCTCCATACGTCAGGTCATGACTACAAGAAGGCAATAGGTCAGCAGAAGAAACTGCATGCAGAAAATGTCAACCGAAGGATTACATTCAGTATGAGGCGATATGGAAAATTTTGAAATAAGATGAGTACCCCCAAAAAATATTTTCCAACTAAAACACTGATTTTAGGTAAAAACCTATTTTAATCCTTAAGTGATATACGGACGAAAACTTGTATATGCATGTTTCATAAGTGACTATGCCTAAAACTGATACTTTTATAGGACCTAAAACAGCCTATTTTTACGTTAGAGCCTAATATTGCCTTTTTGCTTGTTTTTCCTCAAAAGTTCAAAATAAGTTATTTTTTGTTATAAATTCTAGCATTTATTTTCAGTTCGTACTAAATTTTTAGCTCGAAATGTGGAGTACATGACACATTTGTGACGTAGTTAAATAGTAGGAATGTTTCGTCTTCAGTAGAAAGATTCCTTGGAATTCCCAAGAAAATGTATTTTTATCCCAACTCCCACATCCAGTAATAATAATAATAATAATAATAATAATAAAAAGTAGTTCTCTGAATCACTGAGGGATACAAGGGGTTGAATATGCTAGCGTGCGTAGCTTCTGGGTGCAGGGATTACAGTAGGTTTTCACTCGTATGGTAGTAATACAGGCCCTAGTAATGTCTAATTTATATAATTCTGTGTACCATAGGCCTATATCTGTGTTTTATCATGATTATTGATTAATGGTGACTTCAATAAATATAATATTCTGCATTGCAATTGAGATATTTCATAAAATTGGCAACTTAACGATTTTAAAAGAGACTATTTTACGGTTTTTAGAACCTATTTTGGGTACCTAAAATAGCATTTTTAGCGACCTAAAAGTCCGAAGTCTAATGATCAGTATGTTATTCCTTTCTGTGGATTGACAAAAATGAAAAATAGTTACAATCAAACCTCTGTGTATCGAAGATTTAAATAATGATAAACCCGCATTTAGCGATTTTTTCTTTGTTCCTGGCGAATTTCCTATCTTAATAATGTTAAATTTCATTCACTACAGTGATGAAGCTGTTTTAACGTTATTTTGATGTTAAATTCCCAATGCAAACCAGTGGCTTAGTAGGTATCAGATTAGTGTTCATCCCTGCCATTAATATTTGTTTTCTGAGGCCTGATGACTGTTAGGTCTACATTTCTTAGAAAGTCAAGAAGATAAACGTTGATTAAGGGCCTGAAAATATAGTCACTGTCGCTAAAATCATCTCTTGCACTTACAGAATCACACAGTGATTTCGGTTGCCACTTCGTGTATAGTTACAACACCATATGGAGCAAATTGTTTTAGTTTTGCTGTAGCTATTTGGTGAATTTGCTGTTTTTTCAGAATTTCTGGCATATGCCTAGGCTCAGAGCTTGCCGTATCTGTCATGTCAAACCAGTCTGAATAATTAATTTTCAGTATGTGGGTGTAAAATAGCTATGGTTATCACTCAACGGAAATCAGGAGGTTTATTAGTCTTTTAAGATTTGGATTTGTGATCAATTATACTTTTTTTTTCTTTCTTCTTTTCACGTCTTTTTCCTTGCATTATGCTGTAGATCACAAAGTATTCTGCATGCCATTTTCCTAATATCTACTCTTATACAATTCAACGGCCCTAAATAGCGTGCTTGCTCGCTCGCCCGCTTCGTGAGACATCGGGTATACTCGGCGATGTTCGTCTCTCGCAGTGTAAACTTTCATGACAACTACAAAATAGGTAAACCGCTATTATATAAAGTCTAAGTGAAATGAACACAATGAACAAATATTCTAATTTTATTTTTACTTACAATTTTCATAGCTCTGAACCACAAACATTTTAAATAATCTACCAGTGTAAATTTCTTAAAAATCCTGGAGTCAATGAATCATGGTGGTCGAAGCACCGGGGGCACCAGCAGTAAAATATTGATGGTTTAACTCTTGAAATATCGCTGATAATAATCCAAACAAACCAATCCTTCCTTTGAAATATTATATAATTTCTGAAAATTACACTGAATAGATAAAATAAAATTCACATCATATTCATGTCAATAAACAGTTGAGAAACAATACGTATTATGTGTTCACAGGTTTCTTTGGAACTGTATAATCGATTCTGATATAGTTTTCCCAGGGGGGACTTTCTAATTTTAGAATGTACTCTGAAACCGGAATTTTAGCTGTTTCATTAATATTATTAATGGCTTAGTTTATGAATGATTCGCGTGCAAATGTTAATAAATATAATGCTTTAATAATTATTATACTCTTAATTTTTAATTTTTAAATGAATTATCGTGGGCGAAGCCACGGGCACCTCCTAGTGTGGTACATAACCACCCCTCAGTACAACAATAACCCTCATATAATGATACAATATGCTAGGGCCCACAAATATCTCTATACGGAGGTTTGATTGTATTTAGTTGTATTAAAATTGCAGCCTGCAGTTCAACAATGTACTTTATGCATTGTGTATTGTGTATTCTTACTCTGATGTAACATATTGCATTTCAATGTCTATTGCATCACATGAATGCCTAAGGACTCATGGAAAATAAAAATCATAGTTTTAGTGACCTTTTCAATTGCAGGTACATAGATATAAAACATTAAATTGTATGAAATATTGTTATTTTCATGATACATATTGAACGTCGCCTTCTTTCCTCAGGGTACATCTATTGCAGTTTAAAATCGGTAGAGTTGGTGCCAAATTAGATTTTAAAAACACACCGAGATGAATTCTATAACTATGTTTCACTTGTTATAAAAACACAAAGGTGTGAATTTTTTAGTTCATTAGAAAGACATTGTTGAACTTGTGTGACGTTATTTGGCGCCATCTTTAAATTTTGGTCATGCTATTTTGTTAACAAATTTCTTTGTGTAGTTTTGGAGGAATGTTGTATTTGTTAGAGGTATTCCAGTTGTTTGGTTTTACAAGTTGGTTACATTTTAAGTATTGTGTCATAACTACGTCTTTTTCTCTCTAATAAGTATCACCGAGGCTCATTTCACACCAAACTAATCGCTGACTACTAAAACAGGGTCTTGATCACGTAGCAGCGGTTTTCAAGCCGTTGCCTGATGTCTGAATCTCATGGGGAAGACCGAGCACTGTCTTGATAGAAGCCGAAGTCTGGCAACACGCTGAAAATAATAGAAATTTCTTAATGTTACTTAATATGTTTCTACAGAGACAAAAGATTCTGTTTGTTGGAACCAGAAGTTTGTTGTGAATTTTACTATTGAAATTACAGTAAAACCACCTTTTTACACCCCTCAAGGGACTGATGCAAAGCATTTAAAAGGTTAAATCTATTATCGCCATGATTTGTATAGACAGCCTTGTATAAGAGCCTTGGATCAGAAAACGAGAAATCGTGATATGGTTTTAGATCATGGCCATGGAGAAAACCATGCTTTAGAATTCAACCTTAAGTCGAGTCACATCTGACTTTCCTGAATACAACACCCACATAAATGCAATCTAAATATTTTATGGCTGGCTTGATGTGAAACAGTCTGTAGATCCATGTTTGTGCACTTGGAGAACTCGAGAAGAGAACTTGCAAACAAGTGGGATATCTCCAGTAAATAGTATTTGAAGTAGTAACATGAATTCATCACTAGAAATATCAAAACATTTTACTCCATCAAACTGCACATTCTCATGAGTTTTTAATATTTGCTAAAAGGAATGTGATGTGTGAGGAGGTAGAATAGAGGTAAGGTTAGATCACAGATGAGAATACTCGTTTCATTCTTCTTCAATGCTGGCCGGCATTCACCAACTGCTCTGGCGGTCAGGTCCCAGAGGATGGATTCAGAGCTGGTGTTCGAAAGCTCAGAATTTTATAAAACTACTACTTCATCAATAGTACTCCCAAGAAAAATTAAAGTCATTCGAAGAAATAACTTGCACGCTGTGTAAAAACAATTTGTACTACAAAATTGCAGGTAGTCCTTTTTCCACTGTATATACCAGCAGTTCCCTAACTTTTTTGCCCTGGGACCCACCTTCACCTAGAAATTTTTTTCACGACCCACTACTACGTAACAATAACCAATAGAGGCTATATAAAATACAGCACGTTTTTCATATGCCTTTCAATAGTTTTATTGTGTTCAAATGCCTTATATTCTTTATACTGAAAACAAGTTTAATTTTTCCCGCCCTTTTCGCGACTCACCAAAATTGCTCCTGCGACCCATAGTTTGGGAACCACTGGTATATACGATAAAACTTCAAAACACAGCACAGTTTAAAATTAAACCCACAGTGGATGTAATATAACCTATTAAAACTCAATGTTTCGGCCCACCCACTAGGCCTTCTTCAGGAACACTAAATGGAAAGAGTGACCTTAGTCAGTGTAGAGCAACAAGAGGGACTTCCATTCCTTCCATTTAGTGTTCCTGAAGAAGGCCTAATGGGTGTGCCAAAATGTCGAATTTTAATAGGATATGTGACATCCATTGTGGGTTTTATAAACTGTATTGTGTTTTGAAGTTTTAATTTATAAATACTACGCTTGTTACTCAAAATAATGTGACGTGCAATTTAAACTGTATTGTGTGTAAGTTAGGCTGTAGGATAATATGATTTTTTAGTTTCCCGTCCAGTAACAATACATTTATGACCTCCCCATTGTGTGAGTGATGTATACAGAGTAGAATTGATTTGCTTACGTATACAGTAGTATTAATAAATATGTAATTGAATTTGCAGTCCTCTGTCAACCAGTTGAATACTGCCCCGAGAAGTCCAAGCCCTCTTCCAGCGTCCGAGGAAAAGTGTGAAGAGAAACCCCTTGAAAGGTAAGACATTTGCTGTATTACAGCAAACTCCTGAATAGCATTCTCTTTCTTCTTTCCTTTTTTCCTTAGAGAAACGATAAATTCAAAATGAAATGTGGAAAGTTAAAACCTTGCATAAGGTTAAAAATATATACACTGGTCAAAAAAAGTTAAGCATATAATGGTGATGCCTTACAAAAATATAATATCAATAATTTGACATATTTGTTTGCTTTAAACAAATGCACTTCAGAATAAAACAAACGAAGGAATTTGAGTTGGTCAACAATATATGTGCTACATAAAACTAAAAGAATCTTAAATATTAGGTATCATTGAGTAAACTAGACATATGCTTAACTTTTTTTGACCAGTGTATATACACTGTAAATATTCTTAATGAAAACTCAGTATAACAAGCGTTATGACTAGGGTTTGGATAGTATAACAAGCGTTATGACAAGGGTTTGGATGTTTGTGCCCTAAAAAAGCTTTAAGGGGGGGACATACAGTTTTCGATGCTAGAAAATAGGTGAAGTTTCATTTAATTCACTTGGAATTGGGAAACACAATGAAGTGTAATATTATAAAACACGTTATCACCAAGAACACTCACTACTTCATTAAAATAACTAACTTCCGGCTTTCAAGAGGACCTTTTCTCCCATCATCAGACTTCGCCCACTTCAGTGGGCATATGAAGTGGGCGGAGTCTGATGATGGGAGGAAAGGTCCTCTTGGAAGCCGGCTAACTAGTAAGTTAGTTATTTTAATGAAGTAGTGAGTGTTCTTGGTGATAATGTGTTTTATGAAGTTTCATTTTTTTTCTCTCTCTCTCTTAGCAATGAATTGTTCTGTAGCCTTGTCATCTGGCATGCTCTGTATTGACTAGTTCTAGAATTGCATACTATTTTAAGAATTACTTTAACTATTACAGTTAATGGGTAATTCTCATTACAAAATGGCAGCCAAATTTTGTGCAATGAAGTGCCGTTTCGCTCATAACTCAAACATTTATTAACATATTGCAATGAAATTTTGCATACAAGTATATTTGATATTATCGAACAACACTATCTAGAATCATTGATGTAACTTTAATAGTTTTTTTTTTTTTTAAATATTTCTTATGTAAAAATTTCTAAAAAAAATAACAAGTGATGAATTATTTTTTTTTAAATATTTATACTGCAGATGATCCAAAGATTCTAGATTATGTTGTTCATATGATATTTATAAATAGAAAGAAAAAGGATCACTCAGAAATATTGGTATTTATGAAAATTATCATTATTATTTGTAGTGTTATGTGAGAAGATGACTATGTTCATTTCTTATTTATTGCAATATTTTTAATACCATTTTATTTTGTCTTCTAAACATTGTCTTGTATTGTATTTTATTTTTTCAAGAGGATTTCTTTATGAATATATGCTACTTCCTCTCAATCCTTCAAATCACTGCCTTCTAGACTGTATTACTCGTGTATACACTGCCTGTCCTATACGGCTAATTTTGCGTATGCGGCGACATTACAGATGGCAGCACCTTTCACACCCAGCTGCAATACCCTTTACATTACCGTATGCTGTGTTGCCCTCTGAAGTATAAACTCGGAAACTGAAATATGCTGGAATTTCATGCTATCTGGGTGTGAACTGTGTCCCCTCTACTGGAGAAATTAGGTGATTTAACAATACTCTGAACTCCATGTTAAAATTAAGCAATGGACAGGCAGTGTAATTCTCGAGACGGCGGTGCTTCAAATAGACATTTCTGAAAACCTGATTTTACTACTTAGCACTGTTTTTGCATCCAGCTCCTCAATAATTTCTCTTAGTGAGCATTCACACCAAAGTAGCATAGCATGCTTATTGCACTACCTGGATATAGGCTGCACATCGAGTTGCATGGTTCAGAATTTTACATTCACACCGAAGTAGTGAACGCAATCTGCAGTTTAATGTAAATTATATATTTTCGCTTGAACTATTGAGAAACCCATTTAAAATAATGCAATTTACCTAAAGAGGATATAGTTTCAGCAATTTTAATCCAGGCTTTTTTCCTATTAGTTTCGATTGCCATATCATATAGTCTACGCATGTACAAATTGTATGTTAAATAGCTCTCTTTCTAGCAGTTTTCATGACATCTTTGCCATAATCTACCGCTACACAAGCGATTATGTGTTGAATTATCTTAACAATCAGAAAATGACTGAAAAGGCAACTGTACGCATGCGTCATCCCGAGTAGCATCGCATGAAATGAGTCCAGATCTATCTGAAGAAATGAATGTCGCACTCTGTGAGATTCGTTATTGCCACGCTACTTCGGTATGAAGACTTGAACTTGTTTATTTGGGATTTAAAATGAGTAGCGTACAACCTGCATCCAACTATTGCAACTCGCTTGCTATGCTACTTTGGTGTGAATGCTCCCTTAATCACAAGCATTTTTTATTTCTTTTAATTAGATGATTTATGACCAAACCTAGTAAATACTTTGGTGTTTTAGTTCTGTTTTTGCTGATAATGAAGTTGCAAAAGTTTTTAATGCAAACAAACTTTTTTTCCAACCAGCAGAAGAGCCCAGAGTTTGTCGTCAGTGGCTCTGTACCGAGCCGCACGTCCTCGTAGTGGAAAGCTTGGTGTTGTCCTGAAACCGTTCCCACGTTCAGCTTATTTGACAAGAAAAACAAAGCCGCCCACTACTCCCTTGAAGGTGTCAAGCAGTACTCCAGCCACCAGTACCTCGAACGACCCCGAGCCTAGCTCCCCATTGAGGCTGTCCGAGAATGATCAAGTTAAAGAAGTTCCCTCTCCTGTATTGATGTATTGATACCATCCAAATTGTAGTGAAGGTCAACATGTTAACATTCCCAAACTATTTTTTTAATAATGTGTTTTAGAGCTCTGTAAGTTTAGTGCGTTCTTTGTTTGTCCCTGTGTTGTGTGTCAAATGCCTTCCAGATTACGTTGAGGTGGCCTAACTTTGTGGTTTGATTTTCTCATTCATAGGCCTATTTATTTCAATTTTAGAGGTTTTTTAAAAATGAAAATGAATATTAAAAAGAGCAAATTGAAATGTGTGACTGTGATTCAAATATAATTCTTTTTTTCATTTATATTAAACTTAGGTAGACTGGTTAGAATTTCAGAAAGTAATTATAATTGATTGTCTTGTACACTGTACAACAGTTCTTGTACACTGTACAACAGTTTCATTCATATTAATTCTTAAATTTAAAATTGAAGTTAGTGATAATGTTATGGTGTGCAGTGGAATGCTAGTCCTTCCCATTTTAAGGGCTTTTGGTTTCGTATGAAGGTAATAGAGATCCCTGGAAGTAGTTGTATTTTTAAGGGAAATTTGTTTCACAATTTCTGGTTTAGAGTAAAAGTATGTTTTAAAGTTGAACTGATACAGAAACTTGAAAACAATATTCTTGCATAACGCAACAAAAATTTGTATATACTTTAACGTTCTTCAGCAGTCTTTTAAGGGTCATGGCCCCATTGGAATACCGTATGTACTTTATTTTGGGGAGAGACATAAAACATTTGCATAATTTTGAGACCGTTATGTTGGCCCAGGCATATTTACCGGCCGCAAAAATAGAGAATTCTTGGGAATTCATTGATGCTTTGAATTCTTGGGATCCTTGCAAAGTTAACCTGAAATAATAGGTATTCTGGCTTCGATTTATCCAAATTTAAGCTTAACAATTCTGAAATAATTGCATTTTTTAACATATATTTATACAGGAATTGCAAGGGGATTTAATATTTATTCAAATTATACAACACTTTGTATCGTCAAACATTGAATTAACTAAATTCTATTGATTTATGTAAAGTTGTCAGTTTTTATGAAATAGGGCCCAGGATGTAACTTCGGTATAGATATAATACAGTGGACTCAGTAATTCGAACCCAAAGGGGAATTAGAAAAAAATTAAATTATCCAAATTTTAACTAACCAAAATTTGACTTTCTAATGCCCAGTTTCTACAAACTAGTGAATTACCTATGGGTAAATTATCTTATGGACAAATTAGTTCCATTTAACCTACAATGATTTAATGAGCAAGGCCTTGGAGTTGTACAGTTAATTTAATTCAGAAGGCTTTGATTCTCATTGTTTAAATATTACTATTGATCCTATGAAAGGTTAAATTTTATCCAGCCATCCATGAAAGGATAAATTAACCCGAAGATTTACCCTTGGAAAGATCTAGCCCGAGTTTGTAGGAACATTTTTTCTGTCATTTTCATATTTACTCAGAGGACATTTATCTAGAAACTCGCCACAAGTGTATGTGATTGCTATCTTTAAATTATTTGTGTTTGTAAAAGTTATTCTTGTGTAAATTCTGTCCATTGGATAATTTGCCCATAGGTAATTCGCGAGTTTATAGAAACCGGCCATAAGTGAAATGTATCTTTTTCAATAAATATTTTCATGAAATTTTGTTTTGTCCCAGGGAAACTTACTTTCTGGACTGCCTCGTACTTGTCATGGGCCCAGTTAACATGGATAATGGGTAGTTTGCTGTATTTAAAAATTTGTGACTTTTCTCTTTTTATATACCGTATTTTACAGACCATAAGATGCACCTTAATTTTAGGATGGAAATTTAAAGGAAAATAAATTCTAAACGAAACATTTTAAAGGGAATAGGCTAATATACTTCATTGCATAAACAATGGAATCAGTGTAAATCACTTCTAACTTAAAATGTGCATTGTATGAAAATCTCTTCTGTACAAATGGAATCGCATAAATTTTTAACTGAACTGATTTCTCATGAAAGACTGAAAATAATTTTACACCTTCTCACCCTCAATTCAGCTTATGGTGAGTGTAACGGAGACAACTCCTTTTGTATAAAAGAACTCAACATTCCTTTCTTTTTGCATTGTATACCTGGCTTCCAACTAGCCTCATTTTATAATTTTTACAGGTGCACTGATCGTACAGTCTGTGCTAAAATTTGTGTTTTACCGTTTGCAACACCTTGTGTGTAGTTTTTTTTTTAAGTATTTACTTCCTTATTCCCTCTGATATTAAAATAAACATACAACATACTGTGACGTTGATATTTATGTATAGAACACTAAAAAGATCATTAAAAATATATACACAGATTAAAAATTAGTCACCAATTACACAGGTCTGTGTAGTAAAAATACTAAAATGTGTATAAAATGGTGTAACTTCATAGTCATTCATAGTCATTCACCCAAGTTCCGGCTCCACAACATAAGGAACTGAGGATGGTGTAACTATTGCGCCGAAATGCATATCCATTTTTTTTAAACAACACTACAACACACTGGACATCCGATTCTGCAAGAAATTCATAAAATAATCAAGAAAGAACACTCTACAATACTGAAGATTTTGACATCACCGTCATATATATGGTGTAAAGTCTCCCGGCAATAGGGAAATCCATTTTATACACATTTTAGTATTTTTACTACATAGACCTGTGTAATTTGTGATTAATTTTTAATCTGTGTATATATTTTTAATGATCTTTTTAGTGTTCTATACATAAATATCAACGTCACAGTGTGTTGTATGTTTATTTTAATACCAGAGGGAATAAGGATGTAAATACTACTCAAAATAAACCTCCCTCTGCGGCAAATATGAAATTTATCAATTCACACCTTGTGTATAGGACTAACTATGGTATTCCGGCAATATTTACCATAATTTTATTTTTTTTAGTGCATTTTGGACCATTAGATGCACCCAACTTTTAAGGCTCTGTTTCCAAAGTAAAAAAGTGCGTCTTATGGTTCATAAATTACGGTAGATATTAATTATGTCTCAGGTTTTATTAATTATTAATTCAGATTACTGAAAACCATTGGCCCTTCAAAATGGAAGAGTTTCTGTGCTCTACCCCACAATGTAATGCGTGTTGAGTTAGGATTGTTCTTTATGTTCTTATTGACAATAACAAGTTGTGAATATTTCAAAAAACTCTGGTCGGAACGTTCACAGTGGAGTGTAACAACATTTGAAAATGATGCGAGTTGACTACACACTATTTTCTCCACTTACCAATGGTAGTGTGTAGTCAACTCGCATCATTTTCAAAAGTTGTGAATATTTCTGAGTTTCACTTTGTCCGAGTGTATCAGATGTTTAAATACTTTGTTCGGAAACACCAGTAATGGGAATGTATAGCAACTGTGATAGGAAGTTTGGACATCTCTCTTCATAATAGCCACCGCCGTCTCGAGAATTACACTGCCTGTCCTATACGGCTAATTTTGCCGACCAACCAGAGCACGATGAGGAGGTATAAATGCCAGTGTTTGAGAGCTTACCAGCAGTACCTAGCTGTAACGAGCTCTGAAGATGCCAGATGCAGTTCGTGGCGAAACGTCAGCAATTTCATCGGATAGACCACGGCCATACAGCCCGGAAATGGAAATACCCGTATTTACTCGTCTATAGCACCCCCTCACCTATAATACCCCCCCAATTTTCGACAACGCGCAAAAAAAAAAAAAAAAAAAAAAATCTTTTAAAGTGATCGGCAACTGCAACATTCCTGTTAACGGTAAAACGCACGCTTCCCTGCCACCTGTGTGTTGGCCTTAGTTACTCTCACCTCCCCCATAGATTTCTAAATGCCCTTCAGTTTTCTGAGTTCAACTTCCGCCATACGCGTGTATTGTGTTGTAGCCTGCCTGAGAGTTAGTAAGCACGTGAAAAATGAGTTGGAGAGCAAGTTTTACGGCATCCTTCAAGTTGAGTGTGTTAGAATATGCAGCCATGTATGATGATATCTTATTGGCGTAAACAGAAAGACAAATTATCAGGAGCAAAGAAAATGTTGAAATCATTCCGTGGTGTGAAGAAAGGGAGATACGAAATTTAGGCTATTGCTGTCTAGTTGGATGGTAACACTGCAATGCTGAGTTAACCTTGAACACCACGCGGGCACGCGCAGCGTTTAGTCACGTGACCCAGTCAGCTGCGGTAATGCAGGAGGGAGTTATACCAAACTGTTTAAAATTCTAAAGTTAAATTGACGTGATAATTTAACTTTTTGTAAATAAAAAAAATGGATTTAAACTATTTTGCGTGTTGATTTAAACCCGCTAAATGTGTCTTTTTCTGTTTTTAAAGCATGACAACCCAACCTATGTCATGTGAAAATTTTCACCTATTATACCCTCCCCTATTTTAGAAGTTGAAAATTGTGAAAAAAGGGGGGTGTTATAGGTGAGTAAATACGGTATTATTAACTCTCTTTGCCCGCGCACCCTGGAATTATACCCCTTCCACTCTGTATAATCATGCACTTTAAACTGATCACTGTTACAGTTTGTGTTCAGAAAGAGATGTTAACTCCCATGTGCTTTAAGTACTCGGTTCAATTCCATATGGGGCTGGTGTCCAAACTTCATGTCTAGTAATGATGTAGATGTGACTGATTCCATTTCATTTGGTCGTAAGAATGTAGCTTAACGTTCACAAGTTGCCAAATGTTAGTTCTGTTAGGGTAAGGCGGTGTTAGATACAAAAAGTGAGTATTTTTTATTGTCTTACAAAGTTTACTCCCTCAAAATCAAAATGACAAACATGCAATAAAAAAACATGTTCTAAACAGCCATTACTTTGTGTACAGTTCTGTTTGCTTTCATAGTGATGATAATTTCTGTGGAAGTATGAAAGGATTACAATATGAATAAGCACAAACAGTGCGATTTTACAATCTTAATTCCAGTCGAGTGTTATCAGTAAATTCCCATAACAAAACTGAACAAAGAAAGACTGCCTTTACTATGGTAGCTTCTACAAAGAATGTACTACAGAGAATCAAAATTTTTGGGACAATATGACATATATATGTAGTTTATAAGACTGTTATCAATTCGTGCTAGATTTATGATGCTGGTATGGTGATTTTAAAAATTATTTTCCAGTGCGTAGTGCGTCTATTCTGCCACAGTATACACAAAACTATAACACGAATTATTCTGGCCAAAATAGTTTTCATAAATTATGTGGAAGTTTAATTTAATTAAAATACTAAAACATCCCCCTGCATTCTTCCCCAACTAAGCATGATCTTAACCCAAGTCAACAAGTTATCATGCAAGCACTGGAGTAGCCATTAAGGTAGGGCTTGAGGAAACGAAGCAAGAAGCTACAAATACTCAGAATACATATTTAATGCAAAATAGAACATCTGTGTAATATTGCTTTAAGATTAAGAAAGATAAAATTGTAAATTCTGGGAGATTAAGGTAAATATGTAAGGTACCCCTGTACTACCACTGCCGAATGCTATTAGAAAGTGTTCAGTAAAATTTAGTAACTTGGATAGTAGAACAGTGAGCATTAATGTGCGTTTTTCTAGTTTGAACAGCGTCAGGTGGGACAACTCAGTCGTAATATATTTTTCAATTTGTACAATGAAATTACATCATTAAGGGCCTGTACGACGACCACCTGATATATATTTCTGCCAGATAGAGAACTTATCTGGAAGTTGGCCAAGAATTGCTTACTATGTAATGATCTTCTGACAAAATCTGTCTGGAAAGACAACTCCCAGATAAGCTAGCAGGAGGATGGAGTGGTTGATAAAATATCAACTGGCAGTCATGGAAGCTTGGTGGAAACAAGATGGCAGCACTCCGAAGCTTCATAGCCATCTGAGTTTCAGAATTGATACTGGAAAATTTAACGTACACAAAAATGCCATTTTAGGCTCACACTTGAATAAAATATAATTGCACAAATCGATTAATGTGCTTAAAACGATATGTTATGTAATTTAATTATAGAAATATAAATTTAAGCTGCCGTCAAACTATAACAAACACACTTCTATGCTCAACGAGTTAAGGGTCATTTTACAAAATTTTACTGCGTTTTTCCTGATAGTTCCGCGGTGGTATTGCAAGACATCTTCCAGTTAACCTATCTGGAAGTCACATATCAGGAGGAATTGTCGGCAGGTGGTAATATGGGCCCTAATTGATTTGTGCAATTCTATATCATTTAAGAGTGAGCCTAAAACAGCATTATTGTATAAGTTGAACCTTCCAGCATCAGATCTAAAATTCAAGTGACTACAAAGCTCCATTGGGCAGCTATTTAATTTTGTTAAAGTCTGTCTGGTAATTGGTGGTTTACTGGCCACTCCATCCTCCCAATAGCTTAGACGGAAGTTGACCTTCCAGACAGTTTTTATCGGGAAGTCGTAGTACAGTTGAGTGCATAGAATCTTTATGTTATTTCATTCACTCCTGAAGGTTATTGTTTGAGTGCAGATTTTTCGCATTAAACCAATACAAGTCAGACTCATTCAGGGGCTGGTGTGGACATTCGTAGTGAACACATGCCTTCTAGCCACTCATACTCCTCCCCCTTGTCACCGCTCACTTAGGCCTGATCGTTGTTCATGGCCTAATGTGTGTGTTTGGACTAGAATTCAAACAAATAAGAGATTGGATCACCCAGGGCTGGTGTAGAATACAGATGATAAGATATAATGCCAAAAATAAAACACCAGAAGAAACTAGAAGCATTGGGAAGTTTCTATGCACTCAACTGTACACAATTCTTGGCCAACTTTCAGATAAATCCTCTACATGAGAGATAAATATTTTTATCAGAAAGTGGTAGTACATGTCCCTAAGTCCAGATATTATATCACTGTTATTGTGTGTCAGCCTGGGTGGCACAGTTAGTATTGCGTCTTTCTGTGCCCAAGGTAGTGGGTTTGATCCCAGCCCAGGTCGATCGCATTTATGTGTGGATAAATGTGACAAGCCCATGTCAGTAGATTTACTGACATTTAAAAGAACTCCTGTGGGACAAAATTCCGGCACATTGGCAATGGTCACAGGCCTAAGTTGCTGTACATCCCCGTAAGATAAATAACCATAACACAACTGTTTTTGTGGTAATTATGCTGGGATTTTAAAACAGGGTTTTACTGTAATATAATGCAGTCAAGTCTCACACCCTTGGTTTTCCAAAGATGTGTTGAGATCCTTATAACATGCTCAGCATTTTAAATTGACTGGTATTAACGTTACGCTTGTAATCCTTTCATATGTGAATTGTAGGCAGGGATATGTACAGTGCTTATTCATGACAATTCTCTTGTTTTGTACATTTAGGGTAAGTAGTAAAACCACCTATACATTTGAGGCAATAGCAATAAAAAGGTAATTTGTAATATAAACTTTCACAGTGCATTTCTGTTTATGTTCCTTTCCATCCTCAAGTTCGGACTTCCAGTGTTCTTTCTGTCTAGCTAATTACAGTGAACGCCACTTAATGTAATCATGGATAATGTTATCAATCAGGTAATATAATCACTTTTATGAAGTCCCGTACGGATTAATGCTCATACATTGAAAAAATGCTGTTTATTATGATTACATTTTCCTTTTTGCAGCTTTATTTCCAAGTATTGTATGTCATTCAAAATTTTGTTTTTAAGGGTCGTTTCTAACTCAACTGTATTGTGTTGTACAAGCAAAACTGTTCCCAGGATGACCAGTTTGAGGGGGTGGCATTGCCTAACTTTCTTTTTTAAACTTTTTATTGATTCTTTAATTTACAAATGTGTAGTATTTCATCAAGGGTACCCATCTTGCCTTAGCCCCTCGGTTTCATGAAAAGTAACCCCCTCACAATAGTAGACCTACTCTATACTTCTTCCCCCCCAAAAAAGGCATTTCTGTATTTGTAATAAAATAAAAGTGTCACTTGAAAAAATGTTTAATGAAGCTCCTTCTATATGATATTCATCAGTTTATATTTAACAGATAACGAATGATTACAGAATATATTCTGAAATGGTAAGGATGATTCATGGTACAGTATGTAAGTATCCAATTCGGCATTTGCCTTTACGACTGGGGAAACCATGAAAAGAACCCATGTCAAATTGGCCGGCCACAGGATTTGAACCTGGAACCTGAATGCGAGTCCAATACGTTACAATTTCGCTCAGTAAGAGGTTTTTATTACCCTTTGAAGTTATAATACCTGTCCGTTTTTTTAACATATAAAATGTTAATTTTGCAACATTTTTTCAAACCCGCCTTCAGAAATTTCAATAACGCACTCTGCGACTTACTTGTAGGCTCCCCTGATTTAATTGTTAATTAATTTTTGCATTAAAAATGTTAGTTAGTTGAAAACCTGATATCGTGTGCACACATGATAGTACTTAATGATAATGATTTTATTATTATTTATATTGGCTGCTCGGATTATTATTTATTAGCTGGTTTATTTTTGTGTGTCAACCGTTCTTTTTTTTTAAAGAAAATTTAAAGCTGCTGAAGTGTCACAATCATGTTCGCCACAGCGATGACTATGGTAAAGTGATGAAAGGGTTAACGCCTTTTATTGATATAGTAGGGGTAATTAAATCATGGAGGATGAAATTGGCTGGACATGTTGTGCGAATGGGGGAGGAAAGACATCTCAAAAATATTGACTGGGAGACCTGAAGAGAAAAGAACACTAAAGGCGGGCTCAGGCAAAGGTGCAATGAACCTCCAGGTTCCATAAAATAGATAATATTCCTTTAGCTTCCTTAGGAATTCTCTATTGCCACTGAGTAAGTAAGTCCAATATAAAAGGAAAATATTTGGACCTAAGAGAGATGAAAATGGGGACTGGAGAAAACTGCATAATGATGACCCTCATTATCTGTACTCTGCACCGGATATATCACGGAGGACGAAATGGGCTAGACATGTTGCGCGCAGGGGGAGGAAAGACATATCTAAAAAAAAATATTGAAGGGAAAAGAGCACTTGGAAGACATAGACGTAGGTGGGAGGACAATATTAGGATAGATTTAAGGGAAATAGGATTTGCGAGGGATGGTTGGTTGGCGTTAGCACAGAATAGGGTTGAATGCCGGGCACAGGTAAGCGCGGCAATGAACCTCAGGGTTTCATAAAATAGATAATATTCCCTTAGATTGCTTAGGAATTGTGTATTGCCATTGAGTAAGTAAGTATTATTTTTTGTAGTTCGCTGCAGGAGAAAATTAGCAGCGCTTCATGTTTTGAATTTGATGTGCGTAGTACTTTTGCAAAGAGCATAGAAAGAAAATATAGCGAGCAGCGTCAGTTTGCGTGCAACGGAGGGAGAAGAAAGAGCGGTTTCTTGGATTCGCGAGTTCGGTGTCATTGTTTTGTGGTTCGTATAGGGCTGAACGGTCGTGTCGCGTGTTATAAAATGTTATTACCTTTTTAATGAATATGGATAGATACAATTACGGCAAAAGTGGCCCTCATGCCTTCTCCAAAAGCCCTGAAATTAGACTCTGCAAGAACCTTGTGTGCCATAACTGCTCACAGTTGTTTTCTTTGAGAGGCAAGTTACATATCCATTGTTAGCAGAATTGATTCCATTGTTATGATTGAATGCTTGGCATTGTTGTAATTAACAATTTCAGAAATGTTAAATTACGATTAACATACGTACCATTTAGGCCTACTGAGGCAAGAAGCATGTTGGTCACACATGTTATGTTTGGGTCTGGTTTTCGATATGCCGCACATATCAGAAGATTACAAGCTAAAAATTTAGCCATTTCGCGTTTTTCTAAAATCAAATAGGCCTAAATGATTTGCGGCATGAACGAAATCATTGCCCTACTCTTGAAAGACATGCATTTTATAAAACGTGATGATGTATCCTGTATTGGTTAGGTAGATTTCTGATTTACAAACCGGCACATTTATAGGCATATAGGGTGTAATTCATTCGTAGCTACTACGCCACCAAGTTATCTCTGCATGCAGAAAATATGTAAGGAATGTGCCTTGCATTTCGATCTCCCTCCTTTGACGTTGCCACTTCCTATTCACTGAGTTAAGTCATTTGGCTGCAAGAGGGGTGCTGAGAATTACCGTGTTTTTAAATGACCTGACACCTTCGGCAGTCGTTGTCGAAATGAATAATCTGGCAACCATGTCCCTACTGGGGAAAATGCGAGAAATGAGCTGCCCCTTCTTTCACCCCCTGCCGCCACGTTGCCTCTTCTGTCCACCGTGTTTGTTTATTTGCCTGGAAGAGGGGCGCTGAAAATCACTGTGTTTTTAAATGACCTGACACCTTCGACAGTCGTTGTCCAACTGAATAATCTGGCAATCATGTTATGATTTTTCGCACGTGTTTAGGTATTCGCCACCCACTACTTCCCCTACATCCCTTCCGTATAGTGGTAGCTGGGCGACACTAGCGCTAAAACACTTCCCCTATCGCCATGCAGACTTAACTTGGTGGCATAGTTCACGCCCCAGTGAGGTATGGAAATGTGAGGATTTTCTCAATCCACCTGTGGGAATGGTTAGGTTAAATGACATGAAATTCAGGCTAATGAACCAATAAGACTGCTTGTTTTAACACAATTAGTCCTCTGCCCTATGATTTTCAGCTCGTTACAGGGAACAGGCTTTATTTATTCACTAGCAAGCTCACCACCATTTCTATCCATTGGCTGGATTACATGGACAGTACTGATTAACAGTATTTCGCTGTCACATTGCAGGGTTGGGGAAAAAAAAAAAAAAAACAGGTCACCCCTTAAGCTCCTCCCACTCTACTCACTATCACGACCTGTCTGGGAAGGAGGGATTTAGGGTGCTGGTAGTTCCACCATTGTCACCTAGATGTCTATTTGTTTAGCAGCGTTGAAATTTTGAATTTTTGGTACTCCTTCAGAATAGCGTAGCCAGACATGCTCTGCCATTAGCGACCGTGCCCCTCCGAGCCACGGGGAACAAAAGAGAAACGATCGGTGCAAGGGTAAAATTTCCCGTCGCAGAAAAGATTCAATGTGAGACATAAAAAACCCTGCACTATTCAGTATAGGCTATTGTTCCTAAACTAATACAAATGTTCCTAACCCAACCTAACTTGTCACTGACCTAGAATTTGGCTGTCACTACTTCTAGAAGCCTTATTACCCTTCCACGCCTTTCGTAAAACATCGTTACATGGCTATGCAGAAATACTGCTGCTAAACTAACATGACTGTTCCTAACCTAACATAACCTGTCACGGACCTAGAATTCGTAATGTAGAAGTTTTTTTGCCCTTCCACATCTTTCATAAAACATCGCTGCAACAGTCGTTTATCTGCCGTATTCATTCGGCATGTAGTCATGTTTGTAATATTGGCGACATTGTAGACTTGGTCCCACTCGGTACGGCCCAGTTGTGACGGTGGTCACAATTTTTTTCCTTTCTCTTCTTCTCTTCTTCTTTCTCCTCTTAACTCTCTTCTCTCTTTCACCCTACCTACCTATCTAATCCTATCCTACAAATTTTTGCTCCTAACAGAATGCTGCACTGTCCCCAACGCAGTATTTTGTTTGTAGTTCCACTATCTGAGGTTAGAGTGCACTCCTCTATAATCGAGAAGAAATGTTCTGAATGGGGTCAGTATAGCGCTTCGGTATTAGAAGCTCGGTAAATGGCCAAATAAAGTGTCATGTTATTCTTTAGAACCTGTAGAATCCTACAAGCACCTTATATTTCTACGAAAATTCTAAATCTAAATAAAATCATGAAGAAGTGGTCACAAAATTAGCTTAAATTGGCACTGTGAACTGCTGTTAAATTACAATCTCCATGTGCTGGACGATGCTCTATTGTCAGATTGGAAGTGAGTGATTGGTTGCGTGGAGAAAATTCAATGCTGCCGACTAATGGTAAAGAAAGAA
Organism: Ectobius pallidus; assembly: GCA_964059195.1. Lineage (NCBI taxonomy): Eukaryota > Metazoa > Arthropoda > Insecta > Blattodea > Ectobiidae > Ectobius > Ectobius pallidus. The sequence goes on from CAXKWD010000002.1 coordinate 7,952,108, forward strand.
AACAAAGGGAAAAAATAGTTTTATGCTGCACTCTAGGCTCCTCCCATGAACCGTCTAACGCGACCCGCCTCGGAAGGCAGGGTTTAGGGTATCATCACAGAAGACATTCAATGTGAGGCATAATAAACCTCACACTATTCAGTATATTGCTCCTAAACTAACATAACGTTGCTAACCTAACAAAACCTGTTACTGACCTAGAATTTAACTATAATTATTTAACTAAATGCAGAAGCTTTTTACCCTTCCACACCTTTCATAAAACAGCGTTACGACTAGCAAGGAATCCATGGTACAGCACGCAGGCTCGGAAGCGAGGGGAAGGAACTGGCGGGCTATTCAAGTCTAATACCAAATTCAGAATGCCCTCCTAAATTAATATCACCGTTCATAACCTAACTGCCACTGAACTAGAATTTCGGGAGAATTCAGAATGCCCTACTAAATTAATAAAGTAGGCCAATTTTACTACGGTACAATTGTAATTTTCATAATTTTCTTAACTGAGCAAGTACATAGCCGTGATAGGAGATGTAGGGGAAGCAAGCAGTAGCATACGCATTGGCTCGGAAGCGAGAGTCAGCAGGGGAAACGAGCGGGCGGACGAGAGCGGGTGGAGCTTCGCCAGGGCGCAGCATATATATCTATCTTTTGCAAAAAAAAAAAAAACAAACAGACAAACAAACGAACAAACAGTGGTCTTGGTGGCTTAGTCTCTATCAAGGTTGAGGTTTCTACCGGATACAGAAACTTCGTATTGGCCCCAGATTCCCTTCCAGGTAAAGTGGCCAATATCCTGATTTGGCCGAGACAGTTTCAATTTTTGAAATCAAGTCCCCTTATCCACACCGGATTCTGCTGGGACACCTAATTTTTCCATTACAGGTATTAGATATCAAATTCCATGCTGTTTGAAGTATATAATTTTTATTTTTCTATTAATGTTATTCATGAATTCAGTTCAGTTGCTTCAAAACTTCTGGCATAACGCTCATATTATGAAATGCATTCATACGCCTATGTTGTGTTTCATGATGCATTCAAGTTCGAGAGCTTCAATAATACTTCCGCTGAACTTTGTATTAAAGGTAAAAGAAAAGTGATTCCTGTATGGGGCATGGAGACCCGTAGGTTTTCAGGGAGGTTAGGCTCCCAGATTGAGACATCGGCATAAGAATGTGATAACTGATAAGGTTATCAGCCGTATGCACCGGCCACCTTTACCCCTAGGAATGCTCCTGGTACTTATTTCTGTTAGAGGCTACGTCAACCTCAGGGCCATAGTGCCATTAGAAGGATTAGGCCACTGGAAAAATCCCTCCAAGCTTATTGGGAATTGAGCCATAATTTTCCAGTTTGTAGTACAGTACCTCAACCAATACACCACGGTGTACACCCGAACTTGGTACTACTGGGCTGTATTTGCTTAAAAATGTTACTCGTTGGGTATAAATGTCTAACACTTCCCACCGAAACAGATATCTTATTAAAATAAGTTATGGCAAAGTCGGGGGCCCACCTCGAGATGTGCACAGGTTTCCACGGACGGGTGATAGCGAGGCACGTTGACCAACATGACGCTTCTTGTACATTGCTGAATTCTCCCGAAATTCTAGTGTAGTGGCAGTTAGGTTAGGAACGGTGTTACTAATTAGTGATGGGTTCTGTTAGGTTATGAACAGTCATATTAATTTAGTAGGGCATTCTGAATTGTCCCGAAATTAGTAATTAGTGACTGGTTCTGTTAGGTTGGTGAACCTATTTCCCAGAATTCTACGTGATCTGCTGGTGAGATGTCACACCTGTAACGTCCAATCACAAGTTTCTTCATCATACGGACATAAAAATATGGCGGAATTTACGGCACTTTTCGCTAAAAGAAAGTGTAACGTTTAGGGCAGGGAGATCGGACAAACTCATTCGTCGAGGCAACATCTCCTCTCCAGAGAATAATCTACAACAAAATACGTGTGATATTAGGTGTTTTATGACAAGAAAATTGGTTTTGAAAGTGAGCTCCCCTACAATGCGATTATACCTAAGTTATTTCTAGCATTGTGGAATTTGTAGGCTTTTATAGGCTTACCTTCCTGTACAAATACAGTGGTACAGCTGAGAAAACTCTAATGAAAGTCAACACAATACTGCGATGCTAACATCTGAATAAAATCATTCATCACAAAAGTCTGGGGGCATTAAGAACTCAGGGTTATAAGCTTTGTTAGACATCATCTTCGAAACTCAGTTGACACTATTAACGATTTCATTTTAAACAAACAAGGAAAAAATATTTATAGCCTATTACAATGTAACTATAATATTATTTATAGATGTAGATGTAGATATCTTGTCCTGTAGATCCTGTGTTGAGCGGGGCTCAAGGATATAGAACATGTCAGATAAAAAAATACATGCATGTTATAACAATAATATACACTATCTGCAAGCTGGCAAATTTATCCAAGCTGGAAATATTCCTCCAAATTGTAGAAGGTGTGAGTTATTAAAAATTTCTTGACAGATGTTTTGAAAGGTTTGCTCTTTCTTTGAATACATAATTTAATGTTGTTTGGAAGCTTGTTATATATTTCTGTATTGCAGAATAATAAGCACCCTTCTGAAAGAGTTTTAACGAGTTAGTTGGTCTGTGTAGATAATTCATGTTTCTGGTAGTACATCCATGTACACTGAAATTAGTTTGGAATTTATCAATATTATCTACTATATAACACATAACAGAATACAGTGATACCTCGAGATACGAGTTTAATTCGTTCCGTAACCTTGCTCATATGTCAATTTGCTCGTATCTCAAAGCAATTTTCCTCATTGAAATTAATTGAAATGCCGTTAATCCGTTCCAGCCCCAAAAATGCTACCCCAAATTGTTTTTGTTACGTGTTTTTGAATAGGAAAAATGTATTTATAAATGACAAATATTGTATAAAAACATAATAAAAGAGAATGTAAAGCAAAAAAAAACTGCTTTTATAAAGTGTACACACATAGACCTATTTGTTACACTTTCTTCGGACCCATGGTTATAAAAAGAAATGTGATAAAGTATGTAAATGCACAAAAAGCGCAAAGCCCTAGAAAAACTTAGCAAAGATGCTTCGACAGCGAGGTAAACAAGCACACTGTGGGATAATGTGCGAGACGCACGAGGCGCAGGCGCAGTAAACTGGTGGGCCGTGTGCAGCGTCGCAGCTGGCCGTTTCTCGTATTTCATAACAAAACTTCGCTCGCTCGACAGCTCGTATCTCAAATAACTCGTATGTTAGGGCACTTGTATCTCGAGGTACCACTGTATATATACTCCCCTGTAAGAGTGAGGACTATTAATTTTTCAAATAGCGGTTTACAAGATTCCCTTTTTTTCTTTCCACATAGGCTATTATTCTTATTGCCCGTTTTTGTAATCTAAATATTTTCTCCCTATGGGAAGAGTTGCCCCAGAATATGATTCCGTACCTCATTACTGAGTGAAAATATGCAAAATATACCATAAGTAATAATAATAATAATAATAATAATAATAATAATGTTTATTAGCCTATGTCCATACAGGTGAGGCATCGTCAATATACATAATAACAGTTCTTATAAGACAAAGTCAGCAGTAAGGAATTCGTGTACAGAGTAAAATGGTCTCCTTATTAGCCATGCATATACATAATTTTTAAAACTATTTATGGGTAAGTAACGGACGCTTAAAGGCAGTTTGTTGAATAAATTAATTCCATTATAAAAACAAGTGTTATAAGAACTATTTAAACGACACTTCGGTAAATTTAAATCTGCCCCATGTCTTGTATTATAATTATGCATTTCTATATCAGTAAAACTCTCTAGATTATTCTTGACAAATAAGATACAATAAAATACATATAAGTTAAAAACTGTCATAATATTCATTTCAGTAAAAAGAGGTCTACAGCTTTCTCTCTGACTTTTGTTTGCCATTATCCTCAGGGCCTTTTTTTGGAGAAGTAAAATCGAATTTGTTTCCCTGGAATGACCCCAGAGATATATTCCATAAACAATATGGCTTTGTAAAAGAGCAAAATACACAGTCCTTAAAACTTCGAGTGAAATGCAATTCTTAATTCTTCTTAGAACAAAAATACCTCTCGCCATTTTCTTACAAATATTTTCAACATGGGGCTTCCAAGTAAGCTTAGAATCCAGGTGAAAACCAAGTAATTTAATATTGTCGCAGTTATTAGGTATCGTGCTTGTAAGACCAAAAGAGTATTTCTGAGTCTTTGAATGCATTTTACTCATGGAATAGTCTTAATAAATCTAACTTGAGATTACGAGTTTCATCAGATTGCTCCTACTGCGCAGTCGTGAATCTGTCGATAAACTTGTAAACTCTTGCTGGATTACTTATGATAGTTGGTGAAGGTGAGTTTGGGATGCTGTATTGAATTCCTGTTGTTTCTGTGTTTCAGACTTCCTGCACGTGCGAGGACCACGATGTCCACTAGTGCTGCAGTGTGGTCACTCAGCGTGCGAGAGCTGCATACGCACATCAGTGCAGAATAACAAGAAAGTGATTTGTGGACTATGCAAACATGTTTCCACTCCTACACACCAGAGCGCTGATATCAGGGCAGACTTCCCTCTCAACAGGTATTTGCTGGGCGTGTTTACTGTTCGTCGCTTGGAGCAAGAACCTGAAGACTCCAAAGTTGCATTTGCCCCAGTACGTTCTGTTGGCTTCGGTCGTAAATCTCACCTACAGCTGAGCAAGGAAAATCAGAAAGAGGACAAAGGTATGGTTTTTATTTGATTATAGCTTACTACATGTGATGTAATGGTTCATAATGATATCCATTTCGATACAGATGTTGTGGTATCGAGTATTATCAAACACGGAACAATCTTTAGACCTCAAGAGTAGCAAATCAAACTGCATAGAAAACAGCATGTATTTAAAATAAAATCAATATTCTATTCATGTTAATTTTGTTAATTTTGATAAAACTTCAAAACACAGCACAGTTTAAAATTAAACACATTATCTATTAAAAACTCGATGTTTCGGCCCACCCACTAGGCCTTCTTCAGGAACACTAAATGGAAGGAATGGAAGTCCCTCCTGTTGCTCTACACTGACACCTGACATTGAATAATTTGGACATAACTCACTATGCGAGGGTTTTTGGCTAGGGAATTCAAATCTGAGGTCCCCCCCCCCCCCCCGGGTGGCGCACTTTAATCGTGAAATGTTTATCAAAACCGGGATTTTAGTTTTTTTTTTTTTTTTTTTAAATTATTAATCATTGTAATAAAATTGTTTATGCATCTATGGTTCATTTTAGTCGTTTCGTTTTGAATTTGTATGCCCATATGGCAGCATAAGATTTGTTTTCTTCATTTAATTATTTATATTTTTAGTGTTAAACAATATAATTACAAATAAAATGATGTAATTCCTGCAATTTATGTAAAAACAATGTCAGTGTTAATAAATATAATGTTTTAATTATTTTTCCATTAAATAAATTATTTAGGCCTAAACAAAACATCTAGCAGTTGAGTAAATAATTGCAGGTGAAGCCTTGTACACCTGCTAGTACGTATTTAAAATGCTAATTAGAGCTCAAATATTGCTCATTTAAAATTTGTAGTTGCTTATTCTTCAGATTTTAAACCATTGTAGCAGCAAAAGATACTGTGTGTGGTCCCCCCCTTAAGAGGGGGTACGGTATCCAATAAGAGAAGTTTCACTATTTATCATTTTGGATACATGTCAAATGAAACTTTTATTTTTGTGTTGCAGAAATCTGCATAGAATGTGAACAAGACGCAGAGTGGAAATGTGTGCAGTGCGAGGTCCTGTATTGCACTCCTTGTTTTGCGAAGGTAAACCATCACAGCAGTAGAACTTTGATAATCTGAACTAATTGAAGCATTTACTTTTATAAGGGTCTAAGTGCCAAATCCATGATTTTTTCAGCTGATAATTTTAAATGGATATATATGTACCCAGACGAATGCATCTCAGAAGGATCCAAGGTCCAGGGAAAGCCACATTAGTAGCAATAAATTCCAAGGTATAGCGCTAGGCTATCTCCAGGGTGTCTTTCTGTGAGTCTATATATATATATATTTTTTATACAGAATCATGATTTTGGTATTCAGACCCTTACAAAAGTAAAAGTCTGAGACGTTACCATCTGGGCCACCTTGCTCGGTTATAGGGAATTAATATTCCTATTATAGCTACCATGAACATAACTTTTTCACAAATTTGTAAGTTAGATGTAATTTAAATAAAAATCATTATGCCAACAAACTGCAATATCATTCATGTTGTTATGTTTTTAAAAACAAATTGGTTGACCTTAACACACTTTAGACTTCACTTTTGCCTGTATTCTGCAGGACGATCGTTTCGCAGACTTTTTCCGCATTTTCAACTGCCAAAATTATTAAAATCAGTTAATAAACATAAAGATTTGGAGATTTGGGAGAAGATTTTTTATGAGAAAATTTGAAGACAGGTTAATGAACTTTGAAATACCGGAAGAAGAAAATTTAATCAAGAAGTTTGTAAAGTCTACACCAGAGGGCACATCGGGATGCTCTACATGGAAATCCGACAGTTGACTAGCAGTTGAAAATGCGGAAAAAGTCCGCAAAACGATCGTCCTGCAGAATACAGGTAAAAGTGAAGTCTAAAGTGTGTTAAGGTCAACCAATTTGTTTTTAAAAACTTAGTATAGTGCTTCACTGTTAAAAAGTTCCACCAAGATACTGTTTATTAATTCATGTTGTTTGTGTGTGAGTAAATGCACTAAATCCCTATGGAAATCGTTAAGAAAAAAAAAAAAGATCGAATACCAAATTAAATTTAGCTTGCACGAATTGCTAATATGAGTGATGGGTTTTGTTTTGACAGGTCCACAAGGCTGGAAAAGCCTTCGGCAAACACAAGAAATCTCCGATTGAGAGAGGAGGTGAAATTGAGGACAGACCAACCTGCGCAACACATTCTGGCGAGGCTCTGGACTTGTACTGCACAGACTGCAGTCAGATGGTGTGTCCACGCTGTGTATTCCTTACCCATCGCACTCACGATGTTAAGCAGGTTGCTGAACAGGTGAGTTTAGTATTAACATTTTGTTGATATGCTTGAACCCATTGGCACACAACATTTTGTACACATTGCACACCCATAAACACTAATATTTTTTAGCAAAAATAGGACTTTTGTAATTTATAATTATTTCAAGAAAATTCAATTTTATCAACCTCTATTATGCTGTGATGTTGAGTTGGTGCATATTTACCAGGGTTTAAGCTAAGATCGCAATTTTCGCAAAATGTGAAAGTAAACTTCAGAGTGCAAAAGAAATTGTAGCCAATTTCGCAAAAATGCAAAAGGAAATTCTTACATCGTGATCATATAGTCCCCCTTCCTCCCCTCCTTATTCGAGAAGTGGGCCAATTTGAAACAGAAAAGTGTTAAGTGTTTTGAAAAAAAAAAATTAATAATTTGCTTTATAGTTCAGTTTGTTATTTGTACCATTTTATTTTTATTATTTTGAAGCTACATAAAAAATGCAGTTAACTTTTTGCACTAAATTTGTATTTTAGCGTTTTGCTAAAGCTTTTTTATCCATTTTTGCTAAAGGTTTTTTTTCCCTAGCTTAAACCCTGTAATATTTACAAATTTTTTGAGATATGATATGCCTTAAACAGTCTGGAACATCAAGCGCCACCAAACACTTACAACACTTATATCTGGTTTCACTTCTCACTTTGTACACCACAAAACACCACACAATCAAGGCAAGAATTCTTATTTTTAGAATTAGAGGGAAAAAAATTACAAAGTGGACCCAATTATTAGCTTGAAGACGGATAGGGGAAGGACCCTCCTGATGCCTGCCATGTTGATGTTAGAAAATCGGCTTCTTACAAAAACATCTCCTATAATGTGTAGATATGGGAAAGGCTACATGATAAACGTTGGTGTTTTCAGTAGCTCTGCACTACAGAAAAAGATAAAAAACATCACTTCACAGAATTTAGGCTAGGCCTACACCTGACTGAGGGTGTTGACCTACTAATTTCTACTGAATGTGACTGGGAATCCCATAATCACAAGCTTTTTATATCGATTTATAGCTTAGAAATTGATATAACACTTATCGTGTTGAATACAACAAGATAGATAGCTTTTGCAGGTATAAAACTGTGATGCCACCTACTAATGGAAAGCTAGAGTAACCACACATTCACAATTGATATATGCCTTGAGAATTGAGATTAAGGGCCTGTATTACCACCTGCCGACATTTCCTCCTGATACGTGACTTCCAGATAGCTTAGCTGTAAGATGTTTTGTAATACCACCGCTGAACTGCTATCGGCAAGAACGCGGTAAAATTTTGTAAAATGATCCTTAGGTCGTTGAGCAAAAAGGTGTGTTTGTTGTGGTTTGGTAGGCGTCTGCTAGGTGCAGCAGTTCAGATTTGTATTTGTACAATTAAATTACATAAGATCATATCGTTCTAAGTGCATTAATCGATTTGTGCAATTCTATTTCATTCATATATGGTCGGTACAACGCCAAAGTGAACTAAGCGCCAAACTCCATATTTTGAGAAAACTGAAGTTGAAGTTTGAGTGTTGTAAAAAAATCTTGATCAAAACGAAATTTCCTTTTTTCTCAACTGATTTTACTATCGTAGTATCGCTTAGTTCGTTATTGCAGACCGTAGGATATCAAAATCTGCACCATGGACTACCAATAGTCTATATTTTGACAATTGGCGCTTAGTTCACTTTGGCGTTGTACCGACCATATGAGCCTAAAGTGACATTTTTATGTAAAGTAAATCTTCCAGCATCAGTTCTGAATTCAGGTGGCCAGAAAGCTTTGGAGTGCTGCCATCTTGTTTAATCCAAGCTTCCCTAACTAGCAGTTGGTAGTTTGTCAGCCACTCCATCCTCCTGCTAGCTTACCTGGGAGTTGACTTCCCAGACAGATTTTGTGAGATCATAGGTGCTCTATCTGGCAGATAAATATGATATCAGGTGGTCGTCGTACAGGCCCTGAGTATATCGTGTTGCATGCTATTCCATAGAGAATTTATTCAGCTTTAAAATGGATGTGGAATGTTATGCCATCTACTCAGGGAAAGCTAGAACTAAAAGAAAAGAGGAGTGTTCTTAAAGTCATCGGAGAAAATGCGCTTTTTTAAAGCTGATGGATATGCGATGAGTACGTTGAGCGATGTAAATAAGAACGATCCGATGGATCACCGTATGTAAACATTATACTGAACATTCCAAATCTTGGCATATTTTGTCGTTAAGCATAAAATACGTAAAAAAACATTGGCTAAAGACAAAAATAAACTTATTGGATTAAATTGAATGACATTGATTCAGCAAAATGTCCAAAGTTGTTGATATGTCAAATTCTTTAAATTGAAAGAAATCGTCAATTTATAAAAGGGATTTCTCATTAACCAGTCATATAATAAAATATCAATGTTACTATCACTATCTGAATCTGAAGATTCATTGTAGTTTCCTTCATTGTGTCGACATACTACCGGTCAAGAAAACCACCATTAACGGCCGTGGGTGTCGGCTTGCTGACCACATGCCCCCCAATCCTGCCATCTGCCTACGGGAGATGATGCAGCGGTCGGGTGGTAGGCCAAGTCCCTCCAGGGATGTAGCGCCACGGAGTTTGGTTTTTTTTTTTGTGTCTACATACTATATAGGTTAAGTGTTACGAGCTACGACTTCCCTATACCGAAAAGCAGACGACAATGGTCAATCGCATTTCCATCCGTACCAAAGACCGATGGAAGCGTTTGAAGTGCGATGAATCATGCGCTGGAAAGGAGAACGAGCCGATGGATTCCAGCGCTGTGTTTAGGAATGCTCTCGATGCATGCGCACGAAAATGCGCTGAGTTAAAAACTCTCCTATTGACTTGGATAGTTCGCCCATCTCCCAGCCAGTGGGTTAAGAGGCATTTCTGAAGGATTCTTAGGTTGTAATTGCCTTGTTTAAAGGACAGCTTTTTGTAATTTGTAGGTAATCAAAATCCTAGCCCTAATGAGTACAGTCGGTCAAATAAAAACGTCGGGCGGTATTTGATTAAGTATCACGAACGAGCATATGCGCATGTACAGGAAGACTTAAGGTTAGGTTCACACACGCCTCTTGTCTATCCATGTATTTTCTTGATTATTTAGTCAGTTTTGTTCCAAAACAAACATGTATAGAAGGCTGTGGCTATATGCCTCAAATCCGCCATATTCTTGGTTGCAAATTTTTATAATATTAATAATTAATAGATTCGCGAGGAATATGTTTATTCAAGGAGCATTTTTTTTAGATTTTATTTTATAATACCGGTACTTCTAGTGCAAAATCAATAACTTACGCTCAACTTCTGCAACCAATCTTAGCATCGAAATACGCGTCCGGCCAGATCAACGTTTGCTATGAAAACTTCCAGTCGCATTATAGTCAAGTTCCCTCCTCTGAGCTGCTCTTTCATAAATATGGAACCTTCTCGCTGCTTCAGAGACCGAAAAATGCAGGTCAATTACAGCCCTAACTACACTTTCTCTCACGTTAGCATTTGTATGTGGCGATGACACAAAGCAAAATGAATTATGACAGTGCATTAAGTTGAATATCGTGTGTTGCGCTTTCCGCGATTTTCATTTTTTCCCTCCTTGTTTATATTTTCCCTCCTGCCGCATGGCCTCATATGTTCCGAAAATGACCTGTCAAAACTTTAATTTTAACAGCATACGAGTCCCGACGTTTTTTATTTGACCGACTGTACAACAGCCCTAGCTGCTCAGAGTGTTAGATTATTAGTACAATATGTTGTAGAAGTAGCAAGTTCTACAAATTGTGCTGTTGTGTTTCAGAATGAAGAAGACATGGAAAAGTTGGACGTGGAGATAGAGAAGGCTACAGAGGTGCTGAAGCGACTTGTGCAGTCTCAAAAGGTAAGATGCTGATAACATCTCGTATAAATTTTTGTTTAAAGTTAATTTTGTTCCGTGTTTGGAGGCCCGTGAAATTCACAAAGCGTGAATAATGAGAATTATCGTATATATACTCAAATACTACCCGCCCTTGAATAATACCCACACCCAAATTTTTTGAAAGGAAATTTGGGGGGGGGGGGGAAACTATAGGCCCATACATAAAATTATTTTGCCAATTTTATTCTTAATTAAACATTTATAATTAACATTACATATCATAAAAGACTTATATATGGTAGGCTAAAATAACATGCATGGTAACAGCCAACCGAAATCTTACCGTCTTATACGCGCAGCATAACACTTTCAACAACCACCACCCTCAATTCATCAGTTCAGCTGTTCAGTGTTCGACCCAAGAAAATTCACCGAACTTTCCCAAATTTGTGTTTCTGCTTGTACTGCACTGTTTGCTTGGTGTGTCTAAGTGTAAAGCTTTGTTTCACCGCCAATGCCAGTCATCTGGTCACGTGGCGGACCATGTGCATAAGAAATCATCTTCTTTGTCTCACTTTTCTTTCATTACAGCTTCGCTATTGTTATACTATACTGTGAGGCTACTACAAAGCATAGTGTTATATTGAGCTGATATGGTATAAAATGACGAAATTCAGATGAGAGTCTAGTATTCAAGTAATACCCGCACCCCAGATGGTCGTTTGTATTTTTTTTTAAATATATGCGGGTAGTATTAGAGTATGTACGGTACATTTTACTGCCTCAACAAACACACCTCTTGAATTGCAAAATAATGCAAACGCAAATGAAACACATATGAATTATAATAGTTAAAGAATTCAAGTTTTTCGGTCTTAAGCACTAGTATATAGTAGGAACTCAACAAGATATTAAAATACGAAAAAATATAAGTATCAACAAAAGCATTAAAGATACTAACTTTTTTAAACGAATATTAAACTTTTATAGTAGTATACCACAATTTGTGAAAAAGAAAGTGTATACATAAAAAACCAAGTAAATGGCTATACTCATAATTTGATGAGACCTGGTTTTACAATACTTTTAAAATAATAATTAATTTTAAATTTAATAATTAGTTGTTAAACAACTACTTTTTGATAAATTATAATTAATTGCAAACAAAATATATAAGATTGTAATTTTAAAGTTTTAATACAGGACTTATTGATAAAATGTGTAATATATTTTATCATAGGTAATCCCACGAGAGGTTACGAGTTCATCGATAGATTCGCGACTGCGCAGCAGGAACGAATTTATCTTATGAAACTCGTAACCTCGAGTTGGATTTATTAAGACTATTTCACGAATAAAATGTAATAGATTACATGAATAATAATTACTTTCTTCTTGTTAGTTTAAAATGAAATCATTAATACTGTCAGTTGTCAGATCACGGCATACTAAATAAATGAACAGTCTCCATAATGGATTACTAATCAATGCTACCAACGTATATTGACAAAATACCGTAGTGAACCACTACCAACGTATATTGATAAAATGCCGTAGTTAACCTAAAAATCAAGATACGAAATAAAGACACATTTTAATTCAAGAACGTAATTTTAATATATGAGCAATCTGTTGCATTTCAGTTTCTTTAGTCAATTTGTACTTACGTTTCTCACAAAACTATTGGAACTGGATCCATATGCATTTTCTATTTCTTTCGGTATTTTGTGGCCTAGCTTCCTTTATAATAATGTCAATTTCGTCAACAGATGCATTACCAAACTTGAGGCTGCCATTTCTGTTTTCAATTTAGCGCCGACAATGGATGACGTAATCTAGTCACTGCATAGCGATACTGTTACAGTTCAGTAACGAACAGCATGTTTTACCCGATAAAATGCTATCCTCGCGATTCCTACAAGAATATTGTAAGATAAACGGCCGTGATTGGTCTATATCCGAGGATTTGCTAAACGTTATTGGTCAATATCAAACACGCGGCATATGAGTGGAATAGTCAATATAAAAAACTTCTTATGACAATTTATTAGTCAACTAGTATGTTATGATATAATAATGATTTATACTTATGACTTTACCATTAACAAGGACAATTTGAAGCAAGATAGTAAGCTGTGTATATTGTGATATGATATAATTTATTCTTGCAACTAATTTGTACAACAAGGTCAGTTATAAACTGTATCATTATATGTTATTGACAGTAAAATAAATAACCTATAAACATTCTACGTATTCAGCTCTAATATCTTGTTGAGTTCCTACTATATACTAGTGCTTAAGGCTGAGAAACTTGAATTCTCTAACTATTATATTAATCAGCACTAGCGGAAATGAAATTCATTAATACATATGAATTAATTTCTCCAATAATTGTTTTATTTGGATGAAACCAGTTCTCATGACAACAGTGTATTGTTGGCAGTGGTCACAGGTAGCTTTGGAAATAAACGATACAGGACTTAGACAAATTAGAGAAGCTATCGATATAATTCATTGCTTTAAATAAATATTGAAGATGAAATCCACGAAAATAATGCACAATGTGCTGCAGTCACATAACTTTCTCTACCCTGAACATAGAGAATACCGTACGAGGTATGGTAATATATTATATTATGTCGTAGGTTTTTGGGGAGGGAAATACAAAAGTGATATTGAATTACTTTTTTAATAAAATATTCCGTAAAGACATTACAATTTTATATTACCGGAATTTCTGTTTCTTCTTATTTGAACCCCTGCCAGGCTTGGTGTGTAGAAGTGATGGGATGCAAAATTCTACATGCTCTAAATGCCATAAAAAGCTATACCAAGTGTTTTCTGAGGGAATAGTTTGAGGGGGATAAGTTGTTGTTCTTCATTTCAAATTCTAAATAATTCTAAATTCTAAAGGACCTATAATTTGAAAATCAAAAGTCCTTCATAAGTTAATTTCCAATTACAGAATACAAAACATGGGTGAAGCCGGGCCTTTTAAGCTAGTTTAATATATTACGTTCCATGCTACAACAGATAACACATACCTTCATGTGCAAAGGTTAATGCACACAACACAAAAGTAACATTTCTGTTTTTCGGTATTTGGAAGCAAGAGAAGATTTAAATTCAAACATGCTGCAGTAAACAGTTGATGCTTTGAACAGCATTTGGAGAAACTTTTTCCTCCATGCAGCCACCATATTGTATTCTGTTACTATCCATCGTTGCTACTATCACTTAAGTAGATGTTTCAACAATCGATCATTCTTGCCAAAACATAGGAAATAGATTTAAATAATACATGGTTCTATTATATAATCAATAAGAATATTCGTCTTCACACATTTTTTGTAAGTAAAAACTTACCAAAAGGGCGATCATTTCGATGAGAGACTCTCACCATCATCAGCTGTTCTCAACTGTCGTGTTTCCTTCTTTATCCACCAGATGTCCTCCATGTAGTAGAAATTTAGAAATGAGGTCATTGTCCTTTGGGATGTCAAAATTCATAAGTCTGTCTCTATTTTTCTGTATGTATACTTTTTCCCACACCGCTAAATCCAGTGGTGGTTTAAATGAAGGCAATGACCTCTAAACAGTCTTGTCCCGTTACTTTTACCATATGCTGAATTGAGGGTTAAAGGGTGTAAAAGTATTTTCAGTCTTTCATGAGAAATCAGTTCAGTTAAAATTTACGTGATGCCACCTGTACAGAAGAGATTTTGTTACAACGCAGGTTTTAAGTTAGAAGTGATTTACACTGATTGCATTGTACAAGGTTATAATTTGTTTATGCAGTGAAGTATATCATTCCCTTTAAAATATTTCGTTTAGAATCACATTCAATTTATTTTCCTTTAAATTTCCATCCTAAAATTAATTATGCGTCTTATGGTCCGTAAAATATGGTACTTTGTAGAAATAATTGAAGTATTACATCAGTTGGGTATACATATTTTATTACAAAATGGACAATACATAAATTATCTACATGTTCCAAGCGATTAAACAAGTTGAATATTGCACATGTTGAGTGACTAGATATATGTACCATCACAGGATGTGTAACATGTTAGTTCAGTTGATCACCGGGTCAGAAATACACAGCTGGATGTCGTTAACATGTAGAAATGGTATCTTATATTACACCTGCTGCATGAAACTGTTGTGGCACAGTGCTGCGGCCTTCTTTAAATATTTCTCTTTCTGGGGGACTCTTTTAAAATATTTGCTTAATTTAAGTAATTTGGGCTATTAAATATTGTCTGCTTTTTGTTTCATCACTGTAGGTGGCATGACATGCGAAAATTACACAAATTCACAGACTGACCATTTGTAGTAGCCCTATACAGGGTGTTCAATGAATAACACCGAAATATTTTACCTCTATGTAGAGGGGACATAGATAAGGAACTTTTATTAGGAGATTTTTGCTCTATGACCTAAAATGAGTATGCTATACGGCATTAAAGTCATTGCAATTTGGTGTTCATATTTAAGTCAGTAATTAAGTGAAATAGCACTAAAATTATCTTTAAATTGACTTGATATCTTCTCAGTGATTGATAAAAACCTGATTCTTAACCAGTCATCAACAGCTATATCATAATTTAGTGTTACCATAATCTGCAAAATTTGCAGACTAATCACATGAGAAGAAGTCAATCATACACACAATTCGTCAGAGGAAAGCAAATTGGGTTGGGCACATTCTCAGAAGGAACTGCTTATTACATGATGTCGTAGAAGGAAGATTGGAGGGTACAACTAGACTTGGAAGAAGAAGAATTCAGCTGTTGGACGATTTAAGGGAAAAGCGGAAATATTGGATGCTGAAGGAGGAAGCAGAGGATAGACAGTTTTGGAAAACAAAATTCGCGTACCAAGTTTGAAAACCTGCCGGAAGGCAGAATACTTACTACTACTACTAATCGCATGACTGGCCACCACTGTCTTGGTGTTCTTATTCATAACTCCAGTGTTAACAACGAAGTTCCTTTGTTTCGCATTGTTGCAAATACAGTATTAGAAGTCAGAGGCTACCATGCCCTGAGAGATTTTGTGCTGTAACAGGAAAAATTGATTCCATAGAGCAAAAATCTCCTAGTAAAAGTTGCTTTTCTGTGTCTCCTATACACAGGTAAAATATTTTGGTGTTATTCATTAACACTCTGTGTATGTTGTGCTCAGAAATACGAGTTATTTAGTGCTAAAATGGTGGTTTCTAAAAATATTTGAATGGGGAAAAAAACCTGCCTGTCAGTGCGGTGTATGCACAATAACTTTAATGAAACTTAGTGTAGACACTTATGAACTCCATTAGAAGAATCCTATTGAATTAGGATGCAATTGGTTGACAGTTACTGGAGTAACGATCAGTTAGTAGTCACATGGTTTTTAAATAGCAAATTTGCATCAGTCAGCAGAATTGAATATTCTGTTGGAAATGAAGACAAGTGACTGCTTATTTATGTTTTCAAAAATAAATTGGTTGACCTTAACACACTTTAGACTTCACTTTTACCTGTTTTCTGCAGGACAATCGTTTCGCAGACTTTTTCCGCATTTTCAACTGCTAGTCAACTGTCGGATTTCCATTTAGAGCATCCCGATGTGCCCTCTGGTGTAGATTTTACAAACTTCTTGATTAAATTTTCTTCTTCCGGTTCACTAGCAGTTGAAAATGTGGAAAAAGTCCACGAAACGAACGTCCTGCAGAATACAGGTAAAAGTGAAGTCTAAAGTGTGTTAAGGTCAACCAATTTGTTTTTGAAAACATAGTTTAGTGCTTCACTGTTAAAACGTTCCACCAAGATACTGTTTATTAATTGGCTGCTTATTTGTGTGCCTAGAGATGTTTTTGCAAATCAAAGTGGTACTGTTGATATGAGGATTTTGTCGTAAATTTGTTCTGTTAATATTCTAGTTATCCCACATATTCCTTCGCATATGCTGATCAAACTTTCTCAAGAAACTGTGGTCTAAAACTCAATAATTCCTGAAATGTGGTCTATTAACTCCATCTGGCACTTTGTTACATCAGTTTACCTTATTTTATTTACCAAAGACATTCAGCTGAATATATTTTTCTTGTCATGTACTCAGTTATAGGTTAGATCTTTGTTTTGCTCGTTGTGGACATACCAGCTGTGTAGTTCTCTTGTGATACAGGTACACTAGTACTACACTAAATATTCTGAATGTGAAGAGTAATCTGGATTACATCCATTTGAAATTGATCCATATAGATCACATACAGT
Source organism: Ectobius pallidus (assembly GCA_964059195.1). Taxonomy (NCBI): domain Eukaryota; kingdom Metazoa; phylum Arthropoda; class Insecta; order Blattodea; family Ectobiidae; genus Ectobius; species Ectobius pallidus. The sequence continues at coordinate 7,969,356 of CAXKWD010000002.1, forward strand.
AGATCCATCAACCCTGTATATACAGTGTGAACCAAACTTAAAACCACCGGACTTCTGTCATAGATAACACATAGTCTTCTCAGGGTAAAGGACGACCTTTTGCTGCAACATTTTTAGCTCTGTCCACTACTTCTTTCTCCCGTAGAAGATTCAAGTAAAAGATTACCTTAATCAAAAGAAGAATTTCAGTATTTAACTCTCACCTATCTTAACCTTATAATTAACTAGCAGATCCCTGCGGCTTCGTCCACGATAATTAATTTTAAGATTAAAAATTAAGAGCAAATAGTTAAAAATCAAAATCAACTTCAGATTCGAGTTCCCTGGCCCAGAAAATCCCTGCATTGTGAGTTTTATCCAAATCGAACACTATTTTGCCCATTTAGGTCCATAGGCTATTCATTATCCCTCTTCCGTCTATGTTGAAAATTTCAGATGTCTGTGAGCCTTGACATTATAAAGAAATTAATCGACCAGCGTGGGTTATTCTGGTCCTTACTACCAACAGCAGGATCTAAATTAGAAGTTTTCTCCAAAGAGATTATAATAAAGGTATTATTACTGGTAATAATAAGAATGAAATGTGCACAAGTGTGCAGAAAACTACGGTTTCAGTGGAAATTAGATTGCGATGCGATGCTCAGAGACATCATTTGGTAAATTCGAGAAGTAAATGCATTCTTTTTCAGTTATTAAAAAAATTGCTTTTACGAAAATGACATATTGCAAGTATTGAAAAATAAGTGACACCACGACATCCTTAAAATATAAGGATATGTCCTGCTAAATAAGGACCTTTGGTAAGCCTATGTAAATTGTAAGGATTGTCATTTATAGAAACCAGCTATTTTACTGATTTGAAACTTAAAAAAGTCTACTGATGTTTACTTATGTAAACATACAAATTGAGCTCTGAAAGGGTTAAAGTAGATGCCAAAAATGCTGTCCTCTTTGATCTATACATATGTGACAACGATGTATAAATTTTATATGGGCAGGACTTCAAACTTTCAAACGATGACTGGACTTTTATGACTTGCACTGAATATCGTTAAGGTTTCTCCTCTTAGATTACAATTTCTTCTTGCTTAAAACTGTTCCTTGTTAAAAATTATCTCCTGAAAAACAGTCATATGAAAATTGCAAAAATTTTCAAAGATGTGATCCTGAAGTATAGTGTCTTTAAGTGACGACATTTTCAACATCTACCTTAAGAAAGGCAAGAGATGAAGTAGTGACAAGCTCTTAAAATTGTCCCAGCAATCAGTCGTCCCAATGCCCATTGATGGTTGTACACTATACTTGTAAAAGTCCAATGACTATCTTTTGTTCACACTGTGCTATACAGTGGTTGCTATCTTCACTCTGTATGTACTATCCAGTGACGCTTATCATCACCCATTCTTAAAAGCAAATTAAATTACAGTCTCTAAACAATTGAAGTAATATGGCAACAAATTAAATAAGATAATCAACCATATTTCTCTTTAGATCTACATATATAAATTCTAAAATATAGCTTTAAAAAAATGAAAAAAAAAGCAATACTTTGAAACTAAATTAACCCTATCTTAATAATGTACTCCTCATTATTCAAAACAACTCGCTTCAAGATGTATATTGAAGATCTGAAGTTCTCTTCAACTAAAAATGTGCTTTCAGCAGCATTAATTTAGTAACATTTTATTTTTCCTCAGATTTTCACTTTAAAATGTGGAATTCTGTGCAAATTGTCGTGTTGAATTTATGTCTAGTAGTGTACATGCAGGATTCAGATCAATCTGAATTCGTTGTATCAAGATCGTCTTGTAAATGCTGACTCAGTCTGGCGTGAATTTTCAATCCGATCCTCTGAAAATGGAGGAGCGGATCAGATACAGGTGGATCTCAACTCCATGTAAACGCTAGTGAACCCAATCCTGGTGCGTACCCATGCACTCGCATGGCTGTTTGTCATTTTTTTAATCAGCTAATACTCTATTTATTTAAAAAAAAGACACACGCTATAACATTAATATTATTTTCTCGTTTATGCCATAATTTGTTTTACTATAAATTAATAATATAACACACATTTCTTAATCACAGAATAAACATGGCGATTGTTTAGTAGGTTAGCCACACAAATAGCCATATATAACCAAGTTAGCCAATAGTACAAAAAAACATACTCCCTGAACTTTCCATGTCAGCTGGGAACATATTGGGTTGGAATCGGATTCAGATAGGTTTCAATCCTGCATGTAAGCATAGTATAGATCTGCCTGGATATCTTACCTGCTAGATTCTTGCGTTTATAAATTCATCAGATTAATGGATAGTTGTGTCACATTTTTCCACAACTGATTTACGTTGAATGATGAATTTGAGAATGTTTTGTTACCAGTTTCATTGTCAAATGCGATATTAAATTCTTGGTAGAGTTGGATTATTCCCACAAAGTCTCTGGCCTTGAAGACAAACCCAGCCAGCGAGCTTCTCGTTACGTCTCGTTACCAAGATGCGCGAATTCGGTGCGCGTAAGATCAGTAAGCTACCGCTGGGCAGAGAGTGAACATCATGCAGCGTGTCGCCAGTCGTTGAAATTACTATAATAGTTGAGTGGAGGGGTAATGCCGCTGCGAGAGAGACAGACAACACATGGAGTGGGATAGGAGAGCTGATCCAATCAGGGTGCAGCTACCTCCCCTAGCCAGGAACTCTACGAGCGGTGAGACTCGCTCCTAAGGTATATACGTAAAAACCCAGAGACGTTGTGGAGGTAATCCTACTCTACTAAGCGATGTCCATACACCTGTTTTTCACAAATTCAATTTTTTGTTGTTGTTGTTGTTGCAAAAAACCACTAATTCAGCCAAAAATTCGGAAATTATGTTGGAAGCAATTTGATGGTGGCAATCATAGATGGCACCAACTGCAATTCAATCATCGCATAGGAAATGTGGCATTACAAATTGAAAGATAAGAATCAGCAAGCTGGAGACATTTATCAACAAATGCCCAAGGAGAACCCTTAAGATCTGGCCTCAAGGAATCTCCAACAAAGAGCTTCTTAGAATGACAAATCAAGAGCCCGTTGAGATAACCATCACAAGGAGAAAATGGTGGAGGATTGGGCACCCTCTGAAGAAGTTGGATCCGACATAAAGAAGCAGGCATTGGACTTGAATCCTGCCATAGAGAAGAAGAGGGGACGGCCAAAGGACACCTGCTAATGTAAAGAAGATAAGAAGAACATGGTTAGAGTTCCACTGGGAACCATGCACAGGAATTAAACTCTTGGTGACGCAGCGGTCGGGTGGTAGGCCTTGTTCCTTCAGGGATGTAGCGCCACAGAGTTTTAGTTTAGTATATTCATGAGTAACCACAGCAGTGTTTGGCTTGAGGGTTTGATTTGATAGACCTGGCCAGTGGCGGACGCAGAGGGAGGGGGGATCGAGGAGATATATCCCCCCTGAAATTTGAAAAAAAAAATCAGTAAAAAGAATAGATTATAAATTCCAATCGGTACAACAAACTTTACACACCTATTTATATCTGTGTTCTGTAGTAAATAAATTGCTTATTTCTCATGAATTGTTATGAATGGACTCTAGAAATACAGAAAATATTAGTCCTTAGTCAACTTGTTCAGTTCGAATTACAGTCAGTTGCTCTTAGATCCATTCTAACATTATCGGATCTGCTAATTGTCATTTTCCTTCTGGTTTTCCCATTAAAGTTAGATAATTACCCCTCTCCACTCCCATTCGAGTAACATATGAGGGGTTTAAAGCCAAAGTGGTGTAAGTCATGTTTTATGCATTCTGTCGATGTTATCACTGCTTTGAAGCAGTTTTATAGGACACAGTGGAAAGTTTACAAAACTGAGGATGTAGCAACTCACACTTCACAAACACTTACAGGAATAGTGGTGTAAGTAATTGACTTACACCACTATGGCTGTTAACAAAGCAGCTGTTTCATTCACCAGTGAAACTTTTGCTGCCATTTGTAAGTGTATGAACACAACTAGGACTTACACCAATCTTTCTTTTAACAGATCTATACCTCAACATTGCATTTCAATACTTAGGTTAAAAATTTTAAAAACATGACTTACACCACTTTGGCTTTAACCCCCTCATATCCAGCTCGTATTAACCACCTGCATTTAATTAATCTTACGATATTAGGAGAGCGATACAGAATGTAGATTTTATTATTGTATAGCTTTCTGTATTCCCCTGACAATCCATTCTTTTTGGCCCGAATATTTTCCTTAAAACTTTGTTTTCAATTCCTTTCAACTTGTGTGCCTCTTGTAATGTAATTGGACATGTTTCGCATTCAAACAAAACTACTAGTAACGTTACAGTTTTGTAAACTCTATAAATATAAAAGAACTTTTTTTTTAGTTTTAGTTTTCTTTCTTTCTCAAATCCCTCCCCGAAAGAAAATTCTGCGTCCGCCACAGGACCTGGCTCTAGTCTGTGGCTGTAAATACAGTCTTACAAGGGTCTAGAGTTCTGTGTATGTGTATGAAGTTAAGGTTTGCTAGGCTTCGCATCTTCTGTTTTGTTTGAGTTTTCTTTGTTTTTCTTCTTCTTGTTCTCAAGCTCTTCAAACTTGCGTGTTAGGTATTGGTCCACCAAGGGGCCTGAGAAATCCTCTGGAAAGCTTGGTTGCACGGGTAGTATGTACTTGTACAATCTCTCGTTCAGAACGTACAACTGTGCTGTGGATGCACACTGAACGTTGAACCACCAGTCACATGTCAGGCCAACCTGACTGAAGATTGTGCCGTTTGGACATAAGAACGATGCTTGTCCTCCGTTCAGATCACAGTAATGCCACACCTACACAAACAAAAAAACAGTTACATGACAGAATTTTCTACAACTCTTTAGCCGATTACCCCGAAAGTGTAACAAATAATAGAATAGTTAACTAATATGTTAGTTACAAAAGTGTTGCTAGAGGAACGAGTGAGCGTTGTTTCGAATAAAACTATTATTGTATTACTAGCAGGTGTCTGCGGCTTCGCCCCCAATTATTTACTCAGTCATTTATTTAACACAAAAATAATTAAAAAGTATTTATTAACACTGACATCGTTTTTAAATATATTGCAGGAATTACATAATTTTATTTTTATTGTATAATGTTAAAAATATAAAAAATTAAACGAACAAAACTAATCTTATGCTGTCTTATGGCCATACAAATTAGAAATGAAACAATTAAAATGAACCATAGATTCTTGAACCTTACCCGAATCTTGCATAAACAATTTTATTATAACGATTGATAATTAAAAAATCTAAAAACCCGGCTTTGAGGTGCATTCGACAAATAGAGTGTGCGCTCGGGGGAAAAAATACCTCAGATTCGAGTTCCCTATCCCAAAAAAACCTGCGTAGTGAGTTACTTTCCCATTTAGGACCATTTAGGAATGCTTCATTCTCCCCTTCTGTTAACGTATGTTAAGAAAATCAGATCTCTGTGAAATGAATTAAGATGGCAACCAAGCAAGGCCATCTTAAATTAATTTCACAATTGAATACTGTTTTCCACAACAATTGCTTGTGTGTTTTTTATGGAAGGTATTTCGTCTCCTCGAAAACGCTTGATTTTTTAATTTGAAATCAAAATTTTGCAAAATCCTTTCTGAGTGAGCACTTACACTATGAAACGAAGGTAATATCAAAATTCCAAGACACTACTTATTATAGTTTAGGCTCTACGTTGATTTTCTCTGACAGTCAGGACAAAGCTGCTTATATACGGGAGATTCGTGGGGGAGACTTATCCAATTTAATGCTAGCAATATCAAGACTCTATGGAACTAGGCAGGGAAAGGTTTTCCCTAATAATAATAATATTAGAACTCCCAGACTCAAATCAGAGCTTTAGAGAGAGAGAGACTGTTCTTGGTGTGCAGTTTTTGTACAAAATTTTATCACAGCTTATTAAAGTATCTTCATGTAAAATCGTAATAGTAGTAGCACCATGCGTTATACGACATTCCTAGTTCAAGATGCCTAACCCATACATAAATTCTGTTTGTGTACAAAGAGGGATGATGATATGTATTTTTCTTACCTGACATGAAGTATCTGGATCTCCAAAGAATCCCTTGTACCTCTGATTCTTGCAAGAGAAGCTTGTTTCTGGAATAGTGGAGTACGTTGGATAGTCAACTCCTGGACGTCCAGGGGTGCCCCCATCCACAATGGGAGCTGGGAATATCTGCGTAGTAGTGCTGCCTCGATACAGGTTAGGTTGTGGTATTTTAGCTGCATAGCTGTATGTGCGGAGATCATCGTCAACTGGCTTAGGAGTAGAGGAAGGTTGTGATATCGTGGTCGGGAGTAACGGCTTCTTTGTAATCTCAGGGGCATCCACTACTTCTGAGCTGTAGTCGTAGTTAGGCAGTTCGTTGGTATTGGGAGCCACCGTTGACACATGTGGTATTGGAAGAGGCAGAGGCCTCGATAGAACTTGTGGCTTCAGCCTTATCATCGGTGGCTGAGTTCTAGGTTCGTCTTCGTAGTTATCGTATTCATCTATGTTCTGTACTTGGTTTGGTACTGGTGTGGATATTTGAGACACTTTATTGATGTAGTTCGGATTAGTGTATGATTGTACGATGGACTTTGTAATGGACGGGTTGTTGTTATTGGTGTATATGATGTACTTGGGTCTGGCGTTGACTGGTGCCGGTTGTGGTGCCTGCAGAGCCGGTGCACTCAAAGACTGGTAAATCTTGTTTAATTGCGGAATGCGACTCAGAATCTTTGACAGACTATTCACAGTGCTTGCCGGCAGCTGATTGGTCTGCTGAAGTATATCTATCAGCTGTGCCATTGTTTGCTCTCGGTTTTCAGGCGTCACCCTCTGGGGGAGTTTCCGTATCGCTTGCAGAATCCTTATGATCTGGGATATTGTCATCGCTCTGGCGCTGTCGTAATTATTGTCTTGAACAACACGAGGGTGGACATACTCGACTGACTGTGTGCGATACGTTTGAGGAGGCTCTGTGTACGTCTGAGCACTGACATCCTCGGTGTTGCTGGGTGAGAACGGGCGAGGGATGAGTCTTTCAGGTTGCGGTTGCTGTTGCTGTTGCTGCGACGTTTGCTTAGGAGTGTAGCGCAGCAGATACGTGGCGGGTACCACGAGGTTACCCCGGTACTGTGGAATGTTGGACAGTTTATTACTGCTGACAGGTGCAACTGGTGCAGCACCGCTCAGTTCTTGGTACTGTGGTCGGTTCCCGTAATTCTGCTGTGCGAAGTAGAACGTCATGTAAGGTATGAGTCTTCTGAATCGCTCGTTTGCTTTCAGTGCATCCTCCTGCGTGACGGGATTGATGTTGGTGTCATTTTTTGCAGTCACCTCGTGAAATATCCCTAACATACCTGAAACACAAAATGAGGGAATTCAGATTAGATTTTAGGGTTGTCTTTTAAGGGGAGATGGTAGTTATCACTGACCAAAAAATTGGTTTTTATTTTTCTTAGGCTCATGTAATAATAGATCATAGTTTTGTGAACATTTTGGTATATAGGTTTTATATGTGGTGTTATTATTAAGCCAAGCAGAGCGACCTGGAGCTTTCTAAAATGGATAAAATACCACAAGGCACGTCATTTTCTTTTCGCTCTCCTGTAAAATTACATTTTTTGTACTTCAGGCACTATTTTCTGAAAAGCTATTCATGCTAAGATAATGAAACTTTCAGGAATTCATTATAGATGGATGACAAATCTTCCTTAGCAGAATTATGGAAAAAATCTTGACTATACAGAATTTTCAACTATTTTTATTTTTAAAAAGTATTTTTTGTTAGTCGTGAAGTTTTCATGCAGTTTTTATGCAGTAATATTGAACATATTAGACTGATTGTGTTAGGGTAAATAGTAATACCTGTTGTTAGTAAGTTCCCAAAGTTTCACAAAAATCTAAGCTACAGAAATTGAATAAAGCGTACCTATGTCAAGGGAAGTAACTGTAAAACAAAATTATCACCTATGTGTTAAAAAATGCTTTCCTACCAAACAGCGAGTTCTAGAACAACCATTTTCTGCTTATTTTAAACTGCAGAGTGCACTTGCAAAGCATAAAAAAATTCAACTAAAGCTGACTGTTAACACCTGAGTTATGGCTTCTTGAACATACGCTATATTTTCTATCATTTTGCTAGCGGTAACTACCATCTCCCCTTAAGCTATTAAGTAATGAAATGTCAATTGGTAATTAATACTGGTCTTGAGCGCATTAACAGCATCATGTACAAATATATACAGTATAGGCTAAATATTTAAAAAAAAAATCATTTTTAAAATTTTCTTTTTTATTAATAGGATATATATATAAACTATTAATGTAAAATAAATTATTGTAGATAGTGTGGCTCAAATGATATTAACAAATACATAGAAAAATATTTACAAGTATTTTAAAAATTAGTTTTTTTTTTAGATTTTCTTTTTCATAAAAAATTATATATTTACAAAAACTGTTAATGTTAAATGAATGATTGTAGATAATGTTGTTAATATGATATTAACAAATACACAAAAAAATAGTCACTCAGAAATATTGATACTTGTGGAAGTTATCAAGGAAACGGCATTTCAGTACCGGTACATGAAACATGGCAGCCATTTTGAAACGATAAATACCCATAACTGTAACAGTTTGATTAAATTAGAAAATAGTATGTAATTGTGGAAGCAGTCAATAAAGAGTATGTCAGATTGCAAGATTGTAGAGCAATTCATTGCTGAGGGGAAAGAATAATGGAATTCACCTATTTCTCACGTATGAATTTCACCGAAAGCTGTATTTCCCCTCCTAATGGAACAAAATGACTATCAGATTAAAATAGCGAACAAGTGGAATGTTTCCCCTTTTCATCTTACTGCTAGGATCTTTACATTTTGAAACAATTGTTTCAACCTGTGAAAATCTGGGGTGAGCAAAGAATTGAAGTTTTCGTGGCTTTTTTGAATTGCTCAACATGTAGCAATATCAGTCCTTGTCTCATGCCTGGTTTGAGTGATTGATGTTTGATAAATGCATTACATATGTTTTGGATATTAAGATGCATTGTGGGTCTTCACAACTTGGCTGTGGATTAATGTTGGATATATAACTTTCACTTGAGTCTACGACTGGAATCTTAAATTGCTTCGTGAATCAGGTCTGACAGGTGAGAATTGCATGAATCTTGATTTAGGTGGGGCCCATCTTACACATGTTATTGACTACATTTATGCCATCTCATTGGTGGAGTCAGTTACCAAGTAGCGGCCCTCAATTCAATTCTGTGCTGCCCGTGATAAAGCCAATTAATAAAATTTAAAATATTTTATAATTTTCTTGTGGCCACAGTTAATGTTATATAGGCCTAATCTGTTGCAGTGTGACAAGACAGTTTCCAATTGGAGCTTTGTAAACAGTAGGGCCCGGATTTTTAGGTCGTTATAAACCCTGTTTTAGTTTTTTAAACATATTAAAATAGTTTTATTTTAGTTTTTTTTTTTACCATTTTTAGACAATTTCTTAAACGTTTCCCTTTAATAAGTACAATAAACATAATTTTCACTTAAATTTCCATGGCTCTGAACCACAAAACTTGAAGAATACTTTTAGCTTAGTTTTAGAACTACCCTTGTCATTTCCAACTCCACCACAAACTTAACAAGAACTTTTTTCAATTAATCCATCAACTTTTAGAATACTTCACTTGCTGGAGCAAACACTGTGAGGGATGATTGGATGGAGTTATCACGGAATAGGGTTCAATTGCGGGCTCATGTAACCTCCGGGTTCCATCGAATAGATGATGATAATAATAATAATAATAATAATAATAATAATAATAATATATTTGGGAAGAACATAATCTGAGAGAGTGTTCGAATGTAGGAAAATATTTGGACCTAAGAGAGATGAAAACGGGACTGGAGAAAACTGCATAACGACGAGCTTCATAACCTGTACTCCTCACCGGAGGATGAAATGGGCTGGACATTTTGCGCGCATGGGGGAGGAAAGACATATCTCAAAAGTATTGACTGGGAGACCTGAAGGGAAAAGACCACTTGGAAGACCTAGACGTAGATGTGAGGACAATATTAGAATAGATTTAAGGGAAGTCGGATTTGCGAGAGATGGTTGGGTAGAGTTAGCATAGAATAGAGTTGAATGGCGGGCTCAGGTAAGAGCAGCAATGAACCTCCGGGTTCCATATAATAGATAATATTCCTTAAGCTTGCTTAGGAACTGTTTATTGCCATTGAGTAAGTGAGTAAGTAAGTAATTACGCCCGTTGCATATTAGCAAAGTGTTCCCAAGCCTGTGTAGTCTTGATAGGTTCCCATAGGGACAAGGACCATATTTATGAATCAATTCCCCGAAATCTTCGTGGGTACTCCGTTAACTCACCGGGCTGGCAAAAACCTCGTATGCCGACATGGTTATGCGGATCTAGGGCGAGGCCGTTCAGTCTGTTTCCGCGAGTGTGTCGTGTTTATGTCGCTGGACAGTGATCCCGAGCTGGCTTACTTATGTAATCTCTATTGTGCCTGGGAATCCTTCCTTTCACCTTTCTCTCCCAGGCTATCTTCTGGAGCTTCAACTCCTTTTATTGGTTTACTTTCGTTTTCTGTGATACACTTTCACGCATCATAAAGAGATTGTATAAGCTAAATAATATCGTCGTGGGCAATCAAGGGCGCAGTGTGGTGATGGGCAATAAAATTACCCACAGGTCAGGCAGTTGCACAATCTGAAAGTCCTTTCAAACTACCCAGGCCACTTCCATAATGCTTTTTTAATTGTTATTTTTATTTTTTTTATTTATTTTTTTTTTTATTTTTTTTTTTTTATCAGAGAATGAAGATCCATTCAGACTCAAAATGAGTCTCTCAGTTTCCCAAAAGAAAATATGGAAACCAAAATGTGAAGAGATGAGTGGAGTAGCGTGGTGTGGGTAGTCTGTAAGAGCTCTTATTGGCCTGCAAATTTCATTTCATTTCATTAACTGCCATTAAAGTGTATTAGAGCAGCTAAGGACAACCCACGGTCCGCGACCAAATATAATTATTAAGTAATATTTTAACAGGCTTGATTGAAAATTGACATTTATTTTAGTAAAACTGAACCTTTGATTTTATTACTGTATTGATTGCAAAGCCAGTTCCATTTGTGATAATTTTCTTTCTCACTAAGCTCTCCGTTCCTTCAGGAATTAATAAAATCAGGTAAACTGATGTAAAAAACTGCCAGTATGTTTTTGTTTAATCAGTTATGACTGCAATTATGATATGCAGAATATGTTTTTTTTTAAATTTATTTCCAAGTTAAGCTCCAGATTTATTCATTAAGCAGGGCTTACGGAAGAAGAAAGGTCTACCATCTCGGCCACCTGGGTCATTTTAACGGTCTAGTTGGATAAGCGCATGTAAAACAATAGTGTTTTTTGTCATAGCTACCTGTATTTTAATTTCCAAGGCCTTATAAGATCACAGTAAAACAATAGGCTATGTTGTCAAGATAACTGATTTTAATTTTTTTAATAAATTCTTTCGAATACGTATATTGCCATAAAATAGGCACTAAATTGAGCATTACTCCGAAACAGATCAACCGATTTTATCCATTATGAATAGACGTCTTCCCATGGACATTGTAAATGTGTATACCAAGTTTCATAAAAATCCGGTAAAGCGTATTTGAGTTACCGCGTCTTTAAAGTATACACTAAATTGGGTTTTACTCCGGTACCGGAACCTTAGGTTCAAATTCAATAGGGCACTTCTCATGGACGTCATGAATGGGTATACCAAGTTTCATGAAAATCCGTTACAGCATAATCTATTAAAATAGGCACTAAATTGGGCATTACTCCGGTACCGGTGAACCGATTTGGTTCAATATCAATAGGGTTCTTCCCATCGACATTATGAATGTTTTTACCAAGTTTCATGAAAATCCGAAAAAGCGTAGGCCTACTTGAGTTATGGTGCGTACAGACGCACGGACAGGCGGACAGACATTTTTTCGTCCCCACACACAATCTCATAAAGTACCATACTGGCACTTAATAATTAAAACCTTATATTATTTTACTAGCATGTGCCCGCGGCTTCGCCCGCGATAATTATTTCAAAAATTAAAAATTAAGAGCATAATAGTTAAATCATTATATTTATTAACACCTAAATCACGTGGACTACATACCACGATTAGATAGCGTCGCCTGGTAAAAGCGACCTCAGATTCGAGTTCCTTGGCCCAGAAACCCCCTGTACAGTGAGTTTCGTCCAAATCGAACAATGTTTGACCATATTTAGGCCTATATTGATTATCCCTCTTCCGTGTAGGTTGAAAATTTCATATGTCTTCGGGCCTTGATATTCTAAACAAATGAATCGTCCAGGATGGACTTACAAAATCAAGCGATCGCCCGCGATAATTATTTCAAGAATTAAAAATTAAGAGCATAATAGTTAAATCATTATTTTATTAACACCTAAATCACGTGAATTACATACCACGATTAGATATCGTTGCCTGGTAAAAGCTATCTCAGATTCGAGTTCCTTGGCCCAGAAAATCCGTGTATAGTGAGTTTCGTCCAAATCGAACGATGTTTAACCATATTTAGGTCTATGTTGATTATCCCTCTTCCGTGTAGGTTGAAAATTTCATATGTCTACGGGCCTTGACATTCTAAACAAATGAATCGACCAGCGTGGGCTTACAACATTCAAGCGATCGCGATGCTTTTATTTCCACGGTATGACAAAAATAGCCAAAGCCAACTGCAATTGATTTGACATTGAAATGTATTACTGAAATCTGATGCTTCGACAGCGCTAAAATCACGTTTTCTGCCAGTTTTTTACTCATAACTCGCGAACGAAAGCTAAAATTAAAAATTCGGCTTCGAGGTGCATTCACCCACCTTTCAGTCCATCTATCTTTAAATTTTCAGATCTTTGCGTTCAGTAGATTTCGATGGGCATCGTGGACAGACAGACAAACAGCATGTGCCCGCATGTGCCGCGGCTTCCCCAGCGATAATTATTTCAAATTATAATTATTAACACCTAAATCACGTGGAGTGCATTCCACGCTTAGGTAGCGTCCCCTGGTAAAAGCGACCTCAGATTCGAGTTCCTTGGCCCAGAAAACCCCTGTATAGTGAGTTTCGTTCAAATCGAACAATGTTTGACCATATTTAGGGTTGATTATCCTTCTTCCGTGTAGGTTGAAAATGTCATATGTCTGTGGGCCTTGACACTCTAAACAAATGAATCGTCTAGGATGGACTTACAAAATCAAGCGATCGCGTTGCTTTTATTTTCAAGGTAGGCTATGAGGTATGTTGACAAAAATAGCCAAAGCCATCTGTAAGTTATTTGATATTGAAATTTATTACTGAAACTGATGCTTCTAAAACGCAAAAAAATGCACGTTTTCTGCCAGTTTTTCACTCATAACTCACGAACGGAGGCGAAAATTAAAATTCCGGCTTCGAGGTGCACATTCCGACCCTTTAGTCCGCCTACTTATAAAATTTCAGATCTCTGCGTTGAGTAGATTTCACTGGGCATCGCGGACAGACAGAAGGACAGACGGAGGACAGACAGACAGACAGACGGAGGACAGACACTTCCTTTTATTAATATAGATAGATTAACATGGTACTTTATGAGATTGTGTTTTATGGCCCTCTGCATAAAAAAAAAATTACAAGAGACCGTGTTTAAGTAAAGGAAATTCATGCTCTGTTTATTGTTACTATAGCAACAGGTAATGATTGTGCTAGGATTTTATTTTGGCCATGGCCCTCTAATAAAATTAAAATTATAGAAGACCATGCTTAAGTAAAGATTGATTGTAGCTTGTTTCGCTTGTTACCATAGCAATAAGCGATGCATTAATGAGAATAAGAAAAGTATACCATTTAATTCCGTGGAGTGTGAAGAATGCGTCCATGTTCAAATAAAAATATTGTTGTGAATGTTTTTTTGCTGAAACCTTTCGCTTTAGCGCGGATAATTGACAAGTGCAATGAAGTGACTTAAGTAAGCACACAAGTATATGAAAGTGGTACATGATCACGAGCTACACGTGTGTCGTGAAGCACGTCTCATTAGCCACAGGGTGATAACTTTCTCTTGTATCTTTATAAATACACGAGATACTATGTTAACTGGCTCTTACAAGAGTAAATAAAATAGCTCGTCTCGTCACGCGATAGTTCTGTGACATTCCGTATTTCCGGTTCCATCTTTTCAAGCCATTGACTCTCGAATTTAGTCCACAACTGTTCAACTCTTTGATAAGTGAATAGCATTGCACTTAGCTGAGGGATCCCTAAGTGGTCTGCTATAGAGTGGAATGTACCGAAAAGGTAGCCAAGATTTCGGGTAAACATTTCTTGCATATAGGAGGTGATATTATGTTGTATGAACGTGGGCCCGAAAATGTCTTATTTCGTAGTTTGTCTAAAACTCTGGGCCTGCATTATTGGTGACTGTTTGGTGGGACCGTATGCATTGCTATATCGTCTCAATGGACGAAGGCACAGAGTGTTCAAACTATCCTGGCCACTTTCATAATGCTTTCCTATGAGAGAGTGAAGACCCATTCAGACTCAAAATGGGTCACTCAGTTTCCCAAAAGAAAATATGGAAACCAAAATGTGAAGAGTGGAGTGGAGTGAAGTAGCGTTACCTGTCATGTTGGAACACGTGTCATTATTCGTTGCTTTCTGAAACGACGGTTCCGAAATAAATGGATAGGGAGAGGTGAACTAATTCCTTGGCATCCACGCTCGCCTGACTTAAATCCACTAGATTTTTATTTGTGGGGGCATTGAAGAACTTTTGTGTATGCAACACCGGTGCATGAAGTAGAGAGTCTCCGTGCTCGTATTCTGCAAGGCTGCTAGATAACAGACGATATACTGCAAGGATACAACGGCGCGTAATGCTTAATTTACAATGGAGCGACACCCGCGACGCGACAACAGCGACGCGGCATTCGACATTGACTGACCAATGGCAAGCAAGCATTTCTGCGGCAAAACGTCACGATAGCGGCGCGACGGAAGTTGAGTTGGAGTTAACTTTTACCGCGCGACATCAGCTGAGATGAGCGGAAATCGAATGTATTTTGTTTTTCCAATGGCGATCACAGCCACAGCAATTTATATGGGGAACGATACTACATTTAATTAGATTTATATATGGTTTTTAATCATTTCAAGACGGGTTCAAGTAATTAAATTTAATTTTCTCAGCCTGTAAAATTTATTTACAGCCCTTTCTTTCAAAAGGTGTTATGTGTTCCACGGTATAGCTTAAACTAACCTCAAATTCAAAGTTATTGTAATATAGGATCTGCTGGAAATACTGCTTCTCGCGTTCAAAATAATGCATTTATACTATATGAGGACCTGTGATTTGCAACAAGGCGTCATTCACATATTATATTGCTAATAGGAATCTGTATATCGGTAGCCGTAAAAATTTCAGAATCAGGGAACCATAATTCCCACGCAATAAATAATTGACGCTCCCTGACATGATTTCTCATTTTTCTTCTTATATAGGGCTAAAAGTATTCTTGAATTGCATGAATATCAAGTCAGCATTATTTAATATGTTTGATTAGTTCACGTCGCGACGTATTGTGAACACAGTCCGCGGCGCGACGCGATACTGCAATTCACGCCGCGTGTCGCTGGTGTCGCCCTATTGTAAATGCCACTTAAGGGAATCCATGCGACAGCGGGTGTATCCGTGCTAACGGAGGACATTTTGAACATTTCGTTTGATGTTCTTTTACCCACAGTTCTGTTTTCGAGTATTCTGCTAAGTGGTGCAGGTGTAGAGATAGGGTTCTAACAAGGAAATGAAGCATTTTAGGACCCCTGTTCATGTTACATAATTTCACTCTATATCCGAGAAATGTTTCCTAAAAGTTTTGGCCTACCTTTTAGTTACACCCTGTGTAAGGCCCAGTGGAGGGGCCGTAGGTGTCGCAGTCCCCCTTCCTTGGTTTTTGTTTTTTCATTGCTTTGACTTTTTTATTCGTCGAAAGTAATTATCTAATAAAATAACATTCAAATTTAATTAAATACTAAACAAAAATAAGATAAAAGTAAAAATATGTAATAAATTATCTATTATGATTGCATAGTCGTTATAAATGCACCTATTTCACCAGCACATCCAACTATTTCTGGAACTATAAATTGTTGTAAAATTATCAAACCCTGCCCAATAAATAGAAAATGATTATCTAAAAAAAAACAGGGCTCAGCCGGGATTTGAACCCGGGACCTCCTGCACCCAAAGCAGGAATCATACCCCTAGACCACTGAGCCGTGTGATACATGAATCTTGCAGTTTATTGTACATGTCTCTTTGACGTACAGCTGATAACGCAATCTTCAAGTAACTTGACAATGGCTTTTATCTTTCAGACGTTTCTTGTACAACGTCAGGTATAACAGTCAGCTGCAAAAAAAAAGTGTTCATGGTTGAAGCATTAAATGTATTAAATGCAGTGGCGGATCCAAGGGCCACTGCACCCTAGGGTCGTAGGGGCCGCGGCCCCCCCCCCGGTTTTTCTTTTTTGATTTGAATTGACTTTTTTTTATTCGTCGAAAATAATTACTTAATAAAGTAGCCTAACATTCAATTCAATTAAGTACAAAACAAAAAATAAAAGCATTTGTTCACTCGCCCTATTTCAACCTGAAGCAAGTTAAATAAGTATTTATTTATATTCTAGACACCACAAGACAGAGTTGTTAAGAGTTCCTTTTCTTTAATAATTTATTATTATGATATAAATGATTAATTGATTTCTTGTGAACTATTTCAGACCAGTCTTTTACTTTAAGTTAAAGGCAAAAAGTTAGATTTTTTATTAATGATTTTATTTGTTTATGTAATTTGTAAAACCGACAAATTTCTCATCAGAATTCTGGGCAAAAAAGAGAGATTGCTGAGAAATTTGAAGGAATCACCCAGAGGACGTAAATCCTTATCATTTTGCACTTCATTTTTTTAAAAATTGCCCTCTTCTTTGGAGGTATGGAAAATTCTTCCTCTTGCTGACAGAACTTATTGAAGGGAAGGACCGAGTTAAAAGAAAATTTGCAATTATGGCAACTGACATAAATATTTTATCGGGAGGTGGTAGTACAGTTTTCCTGGGCACCTGTCAAAAAGTAATAGAATAGATCATAATGATGTTGTATTAGGCTACTTCCGGTGTTGACGTGGTCTAGGTCAAGGACTGTAGCTAATATCAGTTGAACGCTGCGACGCCAAAGGCTGTTCATTATAATTATGCATGGTAGTGAAAGTTACACTCTCCTTTCAATGTCAATGTCACCTGTAAAGATGTCACGCGACCAAATGTCATCTCCACACGCATTGGATTTACAGTAATAGTGGGTGCCACTTTTTAAAGACTTTTTACAAGAACTGACTCTACCTGCTGCCACCTTAATCGTCTTCGACCTGTCAATCAGTGAGTAAAAAGGCAATTAGGCGTATTCAAACTTGTCTGCAGTCCAGTACAGTGTTGCCAAATACGTACCATAGTACTTACTTTACTTAGGAAGTAGTGAATGACAGCGGCAACACTGTTGAAATCCACGCGACTACCAGAGCACCTGTTCTTTGTCGGTGTCGAAGATTTTCGAATTAGGGAACAGTGCAATTAGGCCCAGGGTTGCCAGATCAGAAACGTAGAACAGTCGTACCAATATCCGAAAATAGTCGTATGCTAGTTAAAAGTGTCGTATACTTTGTGATTTTTGAGTATAATGAACGTATTGCGTTAATAATAATAATAATAATAATAATAATAATAATTAATAATCTGTATTATGCACCTTATACATGTCACGTAATTGTTAGTAAATCATCTTATTTGTAAATGATTAGGCGTGATTTTTTCGTTATCTTCCGATGTGCTAAATTTGATTAAATACAATAAAAATTAAATAAACTAATTGTCACAGTGTTGTAATTATTGCAAAAGGCACAGGACTGCTTTCCAATCATATTGCTTTTAGCAACATGCTTACAACAAAAACCATGAGAAAATAAAAAGCTTGATACATATCAAAATTTAAAATTCGTCAGTAGATTGATTTAAAAAATATATATAAAACGCTATGTTAAAAATAGTCGTACAAATAGGCGTACGACCCATGATTGCGTCGTACGTCGTACAAATCTATTAAATAGTCGTATGTGTACGACTATAGTCGTACGTATGGCAACCCTGATTAGGCCTATATTCTTTTGTAGATAAACGGTGGTTTGGGACGAGGCCTTCTTAAAATAGCACCAACAGTACAGTCAAACCTCCGTATAACCATGTTTGTTGTTCCTAGCAGATTGTATTGTTATATGAGGGTTATTGTTATATTGAGGATATTTTACCACATATTAGAAAGACTGCTTGCAGAAAACTGTGTAATCTAGGCCTACAGAAACAACATGCGAAGAAGTAGAATTCTAATTTTGTTACTTAACTTTCTGACTTCCGTTGAATTGTAACTATATATTTACTTTACACCCTCACACTAAAAAAAAATTACTATTCATTATTCGTAGTTGGTAGGAAGGGAGAAGAGGAAGACAAATGAATTCAACACATAGCTAAGGCAAAACTAAAACAGTTTTTTCTTATGGTGTTTTAATTGTACATTATGTACACGTTGAAGTAACAACATAACTCACAGTATGTTTTTGCAGACATAAGGGAAGATTTTTCCCTCAGTGATCCTATTTTCCACCCCCCTAATGAACCTTTCTTTTCTGGAATTTCTAAGAAATGTAACAGATATCAGACACCCAGAAAACAATATTGGTGGCTGGGAAGGATACTGATGTGATACCGGCTTCCATCCATAGGGCTAAGCTACTGGTTTGCAGTTACCCTTCAACCTCCAAATATCGTTATAAAGGGCGTTTATAAATAGTATATTGCGATACAAGTGCCGTAAGGCACGTTTACGGGTCGAGGAAACAGATTGAAAACCCGAGGCGCAGCCGAGGGTTTTTAAGTTTTCGAGACCCGTAAATCCCTTTACGGCCCGTGTGTTGCATGCTATTTTTTGCACGACGGTTACTTATATCAATTTAATTATATTAATTGTGATATTACCTGAAAATATTATGTAAATACATTCTTGAAAATAGATATTTATTTCAGAAAGTGATTCGCATGTGTTTGTTGTTATGGGAACCGAATATTTGTCCTGGGGGCCGTGGCCATAAAGGCTTGTATTATGAAGTGTATCGTAATGAATTATGACGTAGCGCTTGGACCGTAAGTGTTTTAACCTCATCGCAACCGGCCTTAGCAACAAGACTGTGTGGGAATGTCAACTTACGATCCATGTAAACAACTTTCGTAAGTAACACTTACCATGAGAATATTATAGGAGAAAAATTCCTCCGGCACTGGGACTTGAACCCAGGACCTTTGGCTATTCGCGCCAATGCTCTACCAACTGAGCTAAGCCGGAGCTCAATTCACAGCGCCAGATGGAACTTCTCTCCTATGACTGATTGCCCTAATGGTCTACCTCACAGACAGATAAGTTATGTCATATGCAGTACTGTGAGGCACACTAAGAAGTGATTTTTTGTGACCGGGCTCCCACTGTTATTGTACAGTTAACATTCAAGACAGATATATAAGCATTCATGAGCCACAGATTATTGTCTCTGTTGGACACTACATGAGAATATTATAGGAGAAAAATTCCTCCGGCACTGGGACTTGAACCCAGGACCTTTGGCTATTCGCGCCAATGCTCTACCAACTGAGCTAAGCCGGAGCTCAATTCACAGCGCCAGATGGAACTTCTCTCCTATGACTGATTGCCCTAATGGTCTACCTCACAGACAGACAAGTTATGTCATATGCAGTACTGTGAGGCACACTAAGAAGTGATTTTTTGTGACCGGGCTCCCACTGTTATTGTACAGTTAACATTCAAGACAGATATATAAGCATTCATGAGCCACAGATTATTGTCTCTGTTGGACACTACATGAGAATATTATAGGAGAAAAATTCCTCCGGCACTGGGACTTGAACCCAGGACCTTTGGCTATTCGCGCCAATGCTCTACCAACTGAGCTAAGCCGGAGCTCAATTCACAGCGCCAGATGGAATTGAGCTCCGGCTTAGCTCAGTTGGTAGAGCATTGGCGCGAATAGCCAAAGGTCCTGGGTTCAAGTCCCAGTGCCGGAGGAATTTTTCTCCTATAATATTCTCATGTAGTGTCCAACAGAGACAATAATCTGTGGCTCATGAATGCTTATATATCTGTCTTGAATGTTAACTGTACAATAACAGTGGGAGCCCGGTCACAAAAAATCACTTCTTAGTGTGCCTCACAGTACTGCATATGACATAACTTGTCTGTCTGTGAGGTAGACCATTAGGGCAATCAGTCATAGGAGAGAAGTTCCATCTGGCGCTGTGAATTGAGCTCCGGCTTAGCTCAGTTGGTAGAGCATTGGCGCGAATAGCCAAAGGTCCTGGGTTCAAGTCCCAGTGCCGGAGGAATTTTTCTCCTATAATATTCTCATGTAGTGTCCAACAGAGACAATAATCTGTGGCTCATGAATGCTTATATATCTGTCTTGAATGTTAACTGTACAATAACAGTGGGAGCCCGGTCACAAAAAATCACTTCTTAGTGTGCCTCACAGTACTGCATATGACATAACTTGTCTGTCTGTGAGGTAGACCATTAGGGCAATCAGTCATAGGAGAGAAGTTCCATCTGGCGCTGTGAATTGAGCTCCGGCTTAGCTCAGTTGGTAGAGCATTGGCGCGAATAGCCAAAGGTCCTGGGTTCAAGTCCCAGTGCCGGAGGAATTTTTCTCCTATAATATTCTCATGTAGTGTCCAACAGAGACAATAATCTGTGGCTCATGAATGCTTATATATCTAACACTTACCAGCTAAGGAGTGCAAAAATAGCCTTATCGTTACAGTTAGTTACATTTAACATTATTAAGATAGGAAATTCGCTAGGACCAGACAAAAATACTGTTATATGCGGGTTTATCGTTATATCGATCTTCGTTATAAAGAGGTTTGACTGTATATAGTTCACAAAGAAACAGCACTCTGAAATCGATTATATATAAGCCTATATAAAAAAAATGGATAAAAAAATTTAAAATAAAACTTATTTTCTGGATATCATAATTGCAATTATCACTGATTAAACAAAAGCATTCTGGCACTTTGTTACATCAGTCTACCTGATTTTATTAAGTGCCAGTATGGTACTTTATGAGATTGTGTGTGGGGACGAAAAAATGTCCGTCTGTCTGTGTGCCTGTACGCGCCATAACTCAAATACGCTTAATCGGATTTTCATGAAACTTGGAAAACACATTTATAATGTCCATGGGAAGAACCCTATTCATATTTAACTAAATCGGTTCACCGGTACCGGAGTAATGCCCAATTTAGTGCCTGTTTTAATAGTATTATATTAGAAAGGCGCCATAACTCAATAAGCTGTATCGAATTTCCATGAAACTTGGAAAACACATTTATAATGTCCATGGGAAGAACCCTATTCATATTGAACTAAATCGGTTCACCGGTACTGGAGTAATGCCCAATTTAGTGCCTGTTTTAATAGTATTATATTAGAAAGGCGCCATAACTCAATAAGCTGTATCGAATTTCCATGAAACTTGGTACACGCATTTATGACGTCCATGAGAAGTACCCTATTGAATTTGAACCCAATCGGTAGACCGGTACCGGAGTAAAACCCAATTTAGTGTCTATTTTAAGGATGCAGTAACTCAAATACGCTTTACCGGATTTTTATGAAACTTTGTATACACATTTATAATGTCCATGGGAAGAAGTCTATTGATATTGGATAAAACCGGTTGACCTGTTTTGGAGTAATGCTCAATTTAATGCCTATTTTATGGTAATCTACGTATTCGAAAGAATTTATAAAAAAAAATGCAAATCAGTTATCTTGACAACATAGCCTATGGTTTTACTGTGATGTTATAAGGCTTTGGAAATTAAAATACAGTTAGCTATGACAAATAACACTATTGCTTTACATGCGTTTATCGAACTAGACCGTTAAACTGACCCAGGTGTCTGAGCTGATAACGTCTTTGCCTCACATTCTGGAGTTCCATGGTTCAAATCCCGAAAGCGGCCAATTTGACGTTTTTTTTTTTGTATTCTGCATATCATAATTGCAATCATAAGTGATTAAACAAAAACATACTGGCACTTAGCTACATCAGTTTACCTTACTTTATTTATTTATTTATTTATTTTGGCAGTTTTGGTATTGACTAAAACATGAATATGGCAAACCAACTTTCTTATTAAAACTTGAGTTAGGAAGCTATGAAGAGCTGACTAATGCAGTAATAAAGACAAGACTAGTTTCAATTAAAATGGTATCTCCTAATTTCCTGTCTCATCAGCTTTCTCCTAAATGCAGGAACTGGATTAGAGGAGCTTCATTAGCCACGCTTCCTTCAAACTCATGTAATTATGAATGTAATCGCAGTATATCTAAATAGTAATGTTAATTCACCATTAGAATTACAATGACATGTTCATTTCCTGCATTCCTTAACAAGGGTTATTTTCATCTGCTACATAACGACACTTTACTTAATGGGCAAAATGCCCAAATAACAGTTTCGCATCTCAGTATAATATTATTATGACATTCTCTTCATATAAATTGATAGTAAAAATGTAGAGAATGTCGTTACCATATCGCATCGCATCCCCGTAGGATACACAACCCAAGTAAAATCTGATTAATGCACTCATGTAACTTTCTTCACCTTAAGCATGGGCGATACATCTTTCTCACTTCACATTCTGATACATCTTTCTCACTTCACATTGTGATACAGAATAAAATCAGGTAAACTGATGTAACAAAGTGCCAGTATGTTTTGGTTTAATCAGTTATGACTGCAATTATGATATGCAGAATATGTTTTTTTTTAAATTGATTTCCAAGTTAAGCTCCAGATTTATTCATTAAGCAGGGCTTACGGAAGAAGAAAGGTCTACCATCTCGGCCACCTGGGTCATTTTAACGGTCTAGTTAGATAAGCGAATGTAAATCAATATGTTTTTTGTCATAGCTACCTGTATTTTAATTTCCAAGGCCTTATAAGATCACAGTAAAACGATAGGCTATGTTGTCAAGATAACTGATTTTCATTTTTTTTAATAAATTCTTTCGAATACGTATATTACCATAAAATAGGCACTAAATTGAGCATTACTCCGAAACAGGTCAACCGATTTTATTCATTATGAATAGACGTCTTCCCATGGACATTATAAATGTGTATACCAAATTTCATAAAAAACCGGTAAAGCGTATTTGAGTTACCGCGTCTTTAAAATATACACTAAATTGGGTTTTACTCCGGTACCGGTCTACCGATTTGGTCCAATATCAGTAGACGTCTTTCCACGTACATTATAAATGGGTATACAAAATTTCAGGAAAATCCAATAAAGCATATTTGAGTTATCGCGACTTCTTATATATTAACATAAAAACACTAAATTGGGCATTATTCCGGTACTGGCCAACCGATTTGGTCCAATATCAATAAACGTCTTCCCATGGACATTATAAATGCGTATACGAAGTTTCATAAATACCCGATAAAGCGTATTTGAGTTATTGCGCCTTTAAAGTAGACACTAAATTGGGTTTTACTCCGGTACCGGTCAACAGATTAGGTTCAAATTCAATAGGGCACTTCTCATGGACGCCATACATGGGTATACCAAGTTTCATGGAAATCCGATACAGCGTATTTGAGTGATAATCTATTAAAATAGGCACTAAATTGTACTCCGGTACCGGTGAACCGATTTGGTTCAATATCAATAGGGTTCTTCCCATGGACATTATAAATGTGTTTTCCAAGTTTCATGAAAATCCGAAAAAGCGTATTTGAGTTATGGTGCGTACAGACACACTGACAGACGGACAGACATTTTTTCGTCCACCACACAATCTCATAAAGTACCATACTGGCACTTAATAAGAGGTCGTATTGCACCCAAGAGCGTGTAGCCTATTCAGCTGATGCATAGCATTATTGCTTACCAGGCAAGACTGAGTTTCTACAAACAGTGGGTGGCTTATAACTACCCTTCAGAGAATTTTTACGAAAAAATATTTCAAATAAGTGTTAAAAGTAAGAGAAAATCGTCGCCAATCTTCGTTTCACATCCTAAGAAGGTTCCTAACCCAAGTACAAAGTTTTTCTTACGATTTTTCGTTCTAAAGCTAGCCACACACACACAGGTGTTCTCGAAAATAGTATTTTTTTTTAAATTCAGGTCACCTCAAAACGTGTATTTATGTTAAAAACTCTACTTCGCATTTCGCTAAGTAGTCAATGTTATTTTTATTGTAATCAGTTGCACTTCTTCCTGGCTGGTTCATGTAATAACAAGGAAGTATTTACTGGGATGAAAGTGTTTGTGGTATCATTAGTGCTGGTTTTTATGTGCTGTGCACTACGTGTTCAAATGTCGTCCATGAGTGTACTAAATTTTGAATGACGTACAGTACTTAAATGTTCGCCGGTGAGGTCTTGTGGTTAGCGTCGCTGGCTACAGATCCGTCGGCCCGGGTTCGATTCCCGGTACCTGATCGGATTTTTCTGAGGTAGGGAGGTCTGGTAGGGGTGCACTCAGCCTCGTGATTCAAATTGAGGAGCTACTTGATAGAGAAGTAGCGGCTCCGGTCAAGAAAACCACCATTAACGGCCGTGGGTGTCGGCATGCTGACCACATGGCCTCAATCCTGCCATCTGCCTGTGGTAGATGACGCAGCGGTCGGGTGGTAGGCCAAGTCCCTCCAGGGATGTAGCGCCACGGAGTTTAGTTTAGTTTAGTTTAGTACAGTACTTAAATAAAGTCGCAAAAAGCAAAATCTGATAACTAGTGCTAGGCATTTGATGATTTTGCATCTTTTTACATGAAGGTTAAAAGATAGCTCGAATAGATGTAAATGTGTTTGATGAAAGAATTGATTAAATAAGGACCATTTGTTTTTGCATTATTTTGCTTTATTTGGCATATTCTTCATTTTCAAGAGATATGTCATTTTTTGCCAATTTTTAGGTCGTTTCCGGCATTTTAGGTCGTGTTTCAGTGGGGGTTGAGAGGACTTTTCCATGTACAAATCGTTACTTTCAGACAACAGACAACCGTTTTTATTTTAGAATCTCCTCCAAGTGTTCATAGTTCATTTTAATTCATGTTTATTGTAAACACCATAGCAATTTGTCTTGAGCAATAAAGATTTCTAACTTTCTTTTTAAATGGCACATATTTTCTAGGGGCAATTTGATTAGTATGCCAGTTCGTAAAGAATTTCTTTTTCGCTAAGGGTGTCCAAGTGTGACTCAGAAAACGTTTTATTACATGTCAACTAGATTTTATAATTTTCTTCCGTTGTCATTAAAACAGTTGCCCTTTAATAAGTTTTTAAAAACAAATACGTAATGTACTGACAGTGAATTGTATATATAATATTGATGAATTTTTTGATATAAGTTTCACCAGTTGAAATTGATTTGTACAATATGGACAGAGTGGAATCAAAGTGATTACTAGGAACGAGAATCAAAAATGGTAATGCTAATTAGTTATACAGTATATAATAATATATTTTTATTGCAGCCAAACTGGCAGTTATAGTTTTTGACGATTGTAATACATTTGATGTTCTCATCTGTTCTTACAATAAAAAAATTTATATTTCTATAATTAAATTCATATATAACGCGTTGTAAAATTATTTTAGCAATTCTTCACTTAAAAAACTAATTATAAGTAATAATGGTAAATTTATTGGTCTTTTTTAAATTTGGGTAATTTTTTCACTATTTTTAGGGAATAAAAGCATTTTTTTCAATATCTTATGGCCATTAAATGCCTTGGCCTACTGATAACAAAAACCGAATCTTTAATCACAATACACAGCATTTTTTCAATGCATCGTTATTATAAGTATTGATAACAATACATGACTCATAACTATACTATTTCCAACTAAAGAATAAAGTAGATGTAAACAAACACACTGATATGTATTACTCCGCGACCACGTGTTCGTTGACACATTGCAGACGTCGCAATTCCAATACAAGAGGAACTCGTTAATATTGATCAAAGTAAGCTAGCATCTACAGAAACAAAGCTGGATTTCACAAATATTACATATGCCTACGTTTAAAATGCTAATGCATTGTAATATTTCAATGTCATAATGAAAAATCTACCTACTGCAAAATGTATTTAAAACATTCAAGATCACAGTTTTTTCGCCACTATTTAACGGCTTTCCCCGCTTGTGCTTGACAACACGAGGTGGTGAGGCCTGATTAGCTTCAGCCATTGAACTTTGTTGCTGTATTTTATTATATAATAGCTGTAGTAAGCTTGTTTTCACCGTATGAATTAAACGTTATCTGTCTACGAGGAATACATGACAAGTGACTGTGTTATGTTTTCATACCTTTGTTGTCTTCAGGCATGCGCCTCGCATTACATTCAACCGATAATATCAAATAATAATATTGGTATTGCTTAAATCACATAGAAAGTGTTGCAACAAACTTGAGAAACGTGCTTAATTTACTCCTACATCAAATACATTACTTACTTTTTATGTTTTGAAGAAACTACATTAATACTCGGAAGAAGACGACAAGCAAGAGCCTAAAGAGGTTGTGCGTCCTACTGCCAATCAGAACCCATCATGTCACGTGGTTTTGTTTACATCTACTTTATTCTTTAGTTGGAACCAGTATAGGGACCGGATTATTAGGTTTTTACCTATTTTTTTCCTTGCTTCGAAAACAAAAAGCGCTTATACACTTTTTCGAATCATGTCCATAGGATTCACCCACATTAATTCTGTGGCACCTAAAAATATCTAAATGGGGTATAAAAACCTAAATATACCTAAACGGGATATAGAACCTAAAATATCTAATTTAGGCTACTTTTTTTTGTCTTTTTTGTTTGTCAATTGAGGAATCGATATTTTGCGGAGAGACAATTTTTTGTCGGGTTGAAATTAATACCACCGCGATTCGTTCAACCCATTGTCGTCTGGGATGGACAGTATCAAGAGAGGAGGTGTAGAGTACCGGCGTATTCTTTTAAAAATATTCGTACGAGCAACCATTGTTGCCGTGTATGCACAAGGATATAGATTTCTGTGTTTTAAAGCGTTTGTTTGCCTTAAGCCTTTAGTA
Source organism: Ectobius pallidus (assembly GCA_964059195.1). Classification (NCBI taxonomy): domain Eukaryota; kingdom Metazoa; phylum Arthropoda; class Insecta; order Blattodea; family Ectobiidae; genus Ectobius; species Ectobius pallidus. Next base: position 7,996,730 of record CAXKWD010000002.1, read on the forward strand.
CTGTCTTGTTATTCACACTGTGTCTTAAGAAGACGTCTTAATTATGTATTGAATCCTATGTAGCACATTCAAATTCATTAAACCAATTATTCTACCCGAAAGCGATATTTTGGACAAAAAACCTTTAAAAAAACTATTTCACCTAATGCAAAACCTAAAACACCGTTTTTAAAAACCTAAAAATCCGGTCCCTACTCATAACATTACTCGCGATTACATTAGGCGGCGTCCACTGTATATCACAGGATACACAAAATTGGTCTAGACTGTAATAATTGCTATTACACTGGTTACTGTTCCGCTCCGTGACGACACAGAAATCAATGTAACCACTGTTTCTTGTCTTACATAAATACATCAGCTTACTTTCAGAAGTCCAGTGCATGTAAACAGAGCACTAGCAAAATAGCCCCCTAGTAAATTTCATTTTTGACCTAGTGTAACTTATATATGTTTATAAATTTGATCAGCACTTTGGAAAATTGTATTTAGTTAGATAGTTCAGGCAGACACATTTTAATAGCACATTTTTAAGTAAATATAACTCAGGAAAGATGTTTTGTAAAATTTCGCGCATATCGCTGTTACGAAAAATACGAGGTTCTAGGTTCAAATCCCGTCGCCGCCCAATTTAACACTGTTTTTTTTTTTCGTGGTTTCCCCAGCCGTAAAGACAAATGCCGAATTGGATATATACATACCATAAATCATCCTCACCATTTCATTCTGTATCATATCCATTTAAATTAATATCAGTTGAAATTTACTCCATAAAAATACACCGATAATAGAAACAATCGACAAGCAATAGTTGCATGGCTTACCCTACTGTATAGACCAGTGGTTCCCAAACTTTTCAGTCCGCGGACCCCTTGAAAAAATTAAAATTTCGCGGACCCCCTCTGGGTTTTGAATTAAAAAACTAAATAAATACTTTGATTCAAATGACAAAAATAGACAAATTCAATAGACAAAATAACAATATCAGTGGTAACAAACAGAGTTTACTCCTTAATGTGAACAGTGAAGCTGCTTTTGATTAATTAGCTCTGCAATGTTAGGTTTAATGTCTGATAATTTCAATATTAAGTCACTTTCAACTTCATGTTTATTTCTCAACTTTGATTTCAAGTACGTGAGGTGGGAGAATGCTATTTCACATACATAATTAGTGGGGAACACAGTTAAGCACTTCAAAATTACGGCATATCCTATTTCTTCTTAAACCGCTTGCAGACCCCACTTTGGGAACCACTGGTAGAGACACATCCCGAACTTCTGATATGGCCTCGAAGCTGAAAGGACTATAGATACAGCTGATTTAAAAACAAATACGGTGCCTTTTAATAAAATATATTAAAGTATTAATAGTAAACATGATTTATGATTTCTGGAGAAGTCACTTTTTCGATTGTGATGGCTTTGTTGTGATAAGGGTGAGTGACGTCATGTATTGTTTCCTTCCGGCCATATCATCATCAGACCTCAGTAGTGAAAGTGACCAGTGGCTACCAGAGAAAGTTAATTCCACTTATTGACAAGAGCTTCTTTGACACTTCTCCAAATATTGCAGGATTCAACTTTCCACCTGTCCTTGAAGTCATAAAATATATTGCGTGAAACTCCAGTGTAATAAATTCCGTGAAACCACAACTTGATTTTCCTGCAATAAGCAGTTTCTTAATATTGTAGTTTTTTGTTCGGGTGGATTGTTCTCGGCCATTGAACTTACATTCCTGGATGTTAAGATTATAGTTTAATTTATTTTTTTCTGTCTTAAGAATTGCCATTCGGGAGGTCCCAGGTTCAAATCTCGGGGCCGGCCAATTTGACAAGGGTTTTTTCTAGGGATGGTTCCTCGATACTTTCGATACCTCGATACTCTCGATACTTGCATAGTATCGGCATCGAACGATACTTCAGAAAACTAGCTCGATACTTTTTCGATACTTTTGTAATTCTGCAATGAAGTGAGAATGCTAGTATTTTTTGACTGTAAAAATCTAATTTTAGTTTTAATGTAGTGTTTAAAAACAATTATAGGCTACTGATGATATTAAATTTTGTCTCATTAAATATGCAGACTTAATTAATTTAGTCGGTATTACACAGTTCTCTCAAATTTTAACTTTTAATGTACCTATTTATTGAAACTGGAAATGTTGAAAGTATCGAGGAAAAAATCATGTATCGGTATCGAGTATCGAGAAAATCTGGTATCGACCCATCCCTAGTTTTTTTCATGGTAAAGGCAAATGCCGAATTGGATATTTACATACCATGAATCATCCTCACCATTTCATCCTGTATTATATCCATTTAAATTAATATCAAGTGAAATTTACTGATATAAAATACACCAGCAATAGAAAACAACGTTAAGAATTAAGGGAAAATAACTTGGACTCGCATTCGGGAGGTCCCAGGTTCAAATCGCGAGGCCTGCCAATTTGACACGGGTTTTCTCATGGTTTCCCCAATCGTAAAGGCGAATGCTGAATTGGATATTTACCTACCATGAATCATCTTCAACATTTCATCCTCTATCATATCCATTTAAATTAATATGAGTTGAAATTTACTCTATTAAATACACCGATAATAGAAACAATTGACGACCAATAGTTCCATGGCCTACACTACTGTACACAGATCCCGAACTCCTGATTTGGCCTCGAAGCTAAAAGGAGTATAAACACAGCTGAAATAATAATAACAAAATTGAAATTAGGGCCTATATAAAGCGATGCATGGGACATAAGCCATGACACCTTTTTTATTTTTTTAAGTTTGGCATTATTTTGAAGTTTTGAAATGTACAAATCCAAGGGCAGGGTAGGGAATGTATGTGTATGATGCTGATTGTGGGTACTAGATGTAGGATAGTGAAGGAACCAGACATCCATACAAGATGCATCGTGCCACTCTAATATATTGCGGTAGTTTTAAGCATGAAAGCAGGCATTAGCCCAACATATGACACCCTTGAAATTCTGTACGGAAGGTCCTTATTCCCAAAACTCTCTAGGTGGCATTCTCTGGCACTTTCGCTCTAAGAAGAAGAGCTCTTGTGACGTAAGAATGCTGTTCACGTCTTGTCACATCCATTCTATACGGCGGCTGACTCAGAACTTAATTCCTCTGAGCGTGTAATAGAATAACGAGTCAGTAGTGACACTTAATATGGACTAAGTATCGCAAAATAATTCTGTATTTGCACTGGTATTTAAGTATTTTTCGACCTCCGGCGTGGTCTTGTGGTTAGCTTCTCTGACTACAGATCTGTCGGCTTCTCTGACTACAGATCTGGGTTCGTTGCCCGGTACCTCCTCGGATTTTTCTGAGGTAGGGAGGTCTGGTACGGGGTGCACTCAGCCTCGTGATTCAAACAGAAGTAGCGGCTCCGTTCATGGAAACCACCATTAATGACCGTAAGTGTCTGCATGCTGACCACATCCTCCCCAATCCTTCCATCTGCCTAAGGTAGATGTCGCAGCGGTCGGGTGGTAGGCCTGGTCCGTTCAGAGATGTAGCGCCACGGATTTTTTAAAATTTAAATATTTTTCTCGGAAGTCATTATCGTTCAAGATCAAGCGATGTCATCCACATTGCAGATAACTGCTAAAGTCATCTGAGATCTACACAAAGGGAGGCGCACCCCTCCCCCCCCCAGGTTGAGAACACCTTTTTTAGACTACATAAAGTAGTTAACACAACTTCACTTTCTCGTGGATTAATTTTTTTATACTGATAAAAAAACCTGCACATCTGTGATTGTGAACCGGGAAGCGCTGTAAAGTTCAAAAGAAGCCGTGTTTGCGTGTTGTATAAAGATCTGTGCTGTTTCCTTGTGGGAATGTGTGAGGTATTTGCATCTGTACCAGCTGACCAGTGCTGTTACTAAAGTTGTGAAATCGGAATTCCTACATGTTCTACGGCAGATCAGATCTTGTATTCCGGTTAAGGTGGTCGGCCTGAGTGGATTAGGCAGTATGACACTGGCTTTCTGTGCCTAAGATCGCGGGTTCGATTCAGGCGATGGCATTTATTCATGTCTGAAGATTCCCTAAAGTCTAAAATGAAGTCTTGCGTGAGAAAATTCCAGCATAGGCTTAAGCAATTCTGGAGCTGGATTTATCCATATCCATAGTCGATTATAAGTACGTAAGATTAAATTATTTATCCACAGAAATCTAAAAATAAAAGTTTTTAAGACAGTTAATCCTGCCGGTTGCATTATATGGATGTGAGACATGGCCCCTTACATAATCTGAGAGTATTCGAACACAGGGGGCTTAGGAAAATATTTGGGCCTAAGAGAGATGAAAATGGGGATTGGAGAAAACTGCTTCATAACCTGTACTCGTCGCCGGATTTAGTAAGGGTAATTAAATCACTGAGGATGAAATGGGCTGGACATGGGGGAGGAAAGACATACCTAAAAAATATTTACTGGGAGACCCGAAGGAAAGAGACCACTTGGAAGACCTAGACGTAGGTGAGAGAACAATATTAGGTTAGATTCAAGGCAAGTAGGCTTTGCGAGGGATGGTTGGATGGAGATAGTACAGAATAGGGTTGAATGGCGGGCTGAGGTAAGCGCGGCAATGAACCTCCGGGTTCCGTAGTATAGATAATATTCCTTTAGCTTGGTTAGAAATTGTCTATTGCCCTTTAAGTAAGTAAGTAAGAATTACAGTATTATACAGTGTTCTAATAATATGTACAGACAATTGTGGTTAATATTCTTGATTATTTAACCGAGCGAGATGGTAATGTCTTGGACTCGCATTCGGGAGGTGCCAGGTTTAAATCCCGTGGCCGGCCAATTTGACATGGTTTTTTTTTCATGGTTTCCCCAGTCCTCTTCCTCTGATAGGAATCCAGGACAGTGGCCAATAAGTATTAAAGGTTTAAAGTATAAAATAAGGTTACCCCAGTCGTAAAGGCAAATGCCGCATTGGATATTTACGTACCAAGAATCATCCTCACCATTTCATCCTGTATCAAATCCATTTAAATTAATATCAGCTGAAATTACTCCATTAAAATACACCGACAATAGAAACAATTGACAAGCAATAGTTCCATGGCCTACCCTACTGTATAGACACAGATCCCGAACTCCTGATATAGCCTCGAAGCTAAAAGGAGTATAAACACAACAAAAAAATAAAAAAGAAAAAAGAAATAAAGATTATTTGAAATTCTCCGTTAAATAAAGAACATGCATCATATTTCTCAAATTGAACCTGTAACAATTAATATCAGTCGACCTTTACAGCTGATTAAATGCGACGATGCCACATCTAGTCGTCCGGCCTGAACACAGAAGGCCGTGGTAATATTCCTATCTAGTTAAGAGGAAGCTGTCAGCAGTCACGATATGATTTGCTTAAGTAATAAGTTACGGTGGATGGTTTGAAACAGATTATTATCACATAGTAGCGATAAACCGCTTGAGAATTAATTTTCTACTCTGTTACCGTCATTATAATAGTCTTATAATTGTTTCCACTGTACATAATTGTGTGGTTATACCTGTTGTTTGTAAGGTTTCCGGGGATGGAAGGTATTTGCCTATTCTTAATAGGCCTACCTGTTTTTAGTAGTCTTTTATCGACAGTTACCGATCACGATGTTCGATTTTCTTCCAATTTGGGAAAAATGTTCCTTGAAGTTACAAAAAAAAAAAGTATGTGTGAGGATTTTATCTTTTTTATGTTCAGTTTGGAGATGAAGAACAGCTCTTAGACAATTTTTGAACTCTATGTTTACTGTTCACTGTACTTCCACATTTCTGGGTGTACGAAAAAAGTTACTATTACACATGAAACCACTTCAGACACACCTAAGTCCTTAATATTCAGAGAATTTGAGGTTTTAGACTTATTTTTGACCACCCAATTACAATAATTTTATAAATTATCTCTTTGAGGGAAAAATTCCCATATTTTATGAAATGGCTGATATATCCATCCAGCTAAATTACGTTCTAATCCACAAAAACAGGCACATCAAAATGCAAATAGAAAATAAACGTAAGACTTGCAGACAGCGGTTTGAAAGTATCTGTGATCAAAATTTGAAAACTAAAAAGTAATAATAAAAAAAGTGGGGTTTAAAATATGCTCCATGTCATTTTGTTTATATAAGTCTTTCGTTTCATCCAAAACTATTATATTACTTATGTTTTGATATGTTCCGTTTCGTATAATTTTCATATTGTAGTGTTTCTTGTTTCTTCTGTTTTTTTGTAATTCTAGTATTAGTTTAAATACTTTTATAATTAAGGAATCGCGCACAATGTGCATTATCTTATCCTAAGACTTAGTATTTGATTAAACACATAATATTAGTGTTGTAAAACTGGTGTAATTAGAATAAGAGAATATTGTAATTGGGCAATGAACCTGTTTTATTCTCAACAAAATAAATAAAATCAGGTAAACTGATATAACAAAGTGCCAGGATGTTTTTGTTGAATCAATTATAATTGCAATTATGATATGCAGAAAATAAGTTTTTCTAATCAGATTAAAATCGACCAGCGTCAGCAGAACTACAGATTTGTGATACCTTGACAATCGCGCACTCACATAAAAATAAATAAAAAATAAAATAAAAAAATCCATGTCAAATCGGCCGGCTCCGGGATTTGATCCGGGGACCTCCAGAATACGAGGCCAAGGGGCTACCATTTAGCCAACTCAGTCAGTTTGACGGTGTCGTTTGATAAGCATAAGTGAAGGAATAGTGTTAACTGTCAAATTATACCGTTAGACAAAAATAAAAAAAAATGTGACCTTTAATTAGTCGTTACTCGGGTACCGGTCAACCGATTAGGTCCAAAATTAATAGGCTTCTTGCCAAGGACGTTATAAATGCGTATACCAAGTTTCATGAAAATCCGATAAAGCATATTTGAGTTATGGGGCCTTTTGTTATAAAATACCATAAAATTGCACTAAATTGGGCATTATTCCGGTACCGGCCAACCGATTTGGTTCAATATCAACAGACTCCCCATGGACATTATAAATGTGTATACCAAGTTTCATGAAAATCCGATAAAGCGTATTTGAGTTATGGCGCTTTTAAATAAAAACACTAAATTGGGTTTGACGCCGGTACCATTGAACCGATTTGGTTCAATAACAATAGGGTTCTTCCCATGGACATTATAAATGCGTATACCAAGTTTCATGAAAATATGATAAAGCGTATTTGAGTTATGGCGCGTACAGACAGACGGACAGACATTTTTCGTCCCCCCCCACACACAATCTCATAAAGTACCATACTGGCACTTAATAAATAAGTTATGTGAAAACAGATGCCATCAATTAAGCGAATAATGAGATCTCAGTAAGCCTTGGTGCTGTGAGTGAAAGAGGATTGAAATTGGCTGTTCTCATTCTTGGATGTCATTGATCCAGATCAAAAGAGTAACGTGTGAGTTTAAGAGTCATAGACATAACTTCTGCGTCGCTGGTGCATCTCAAAATTACCAGTGATAATGACGAACAAATAACTAAAAGTGAAAACGAATCTTATATTTTGTGCGTCATTAAACCGTCCCACGAAGCAGTAATTGCTAATTAAACGAGTAACAATGGAGAGAGTAGAATGGGAACTAGTAGTCGTGTCATTGGCTCACGTACTTGAGGAAGAACACTGTAGGCGGAGGATTAAATGAGTTTCATATTTCCCATCACCCTAAGAGCATTGCCATAAGCACAGCAATCCAAGAGCATTAATATTACTTGAGATAATTGTTTTGGTAACCTTGAACTCAACTCAAATCAACTCAACCCATGCTCTGTACCAATCAGCCAGTTATCCCAGCCAATCAAAATATAAGAATCTCCTGTGACGGCTGTGACAATGAAACACGGGGTTGCAAGAACTAGTTACAGTAAACAATAACACGTGCGAATTGATTAAAGCGAGGTCAGTGATAACAATGAGAGAATGTTGCAACGTTGCTTTTGTTTTGGAAAGCGGAAACCAAGACCGAATTGGTCAGATCAATTAACATAAAGAAACACCGACTTAATGGTTTATTCCTTTGAATTCGTCTGGGTATGCAACGAATAACTCTACTATACAGTCGTTTACACAGAGATTATTAGTAACATTTTCTTCCTCGGCTGTGTACAGTCGGTCAAATAAAAAACGTCGGGACTCGTATGCAGTTAAAATTAAAGTTTTAACGCATTAGTTCACAAGTTTCCTATAAAAAACATAAAATATTGGTCATTCTCGGAACATATGAGGCCATGCGACAGGAGGGAAAAAATGAACAACAAGGGAAAAAATGAACTACGAGAAAAGCGCAACACACGATATTCAACTTAATGTATTGTCATAATTCATTTTGCTTTGTGTCATCGCGTCACATCCAAATGCTAGCTTGAGAGAAAGTGTAGTTTGGGCTGTAATGTATGAATGTTTATTTTTAATACAGTTAGGCCGTAGTCTGGTGGTAGTTTTACAATCGTATTGTAATTGACCTGCAATTTTCGGCCTCTGAAGCAGCGAGAAGGTTCCATATTTCTTAAAGAGCAGCTGACCGGAAGTTTTCATAGGACTGGCCGGCCGCGTATTTCGATGCTAGATTGCTTGCAGAAGTTGAACGTAAGTTATTGATTTTGCACTACAAGTACCGCTATTATAAAATAAAATCTTTAAAAAATGCTCCTTGAATAAACATATTCCTCGCGAATCTATTAATTATTAATATTATAACAATTTGCAACCAAGAATATGGCGGATTTGAGGCATATAGCCACAGCCTTCTATACATGTTTGTTTTGGAACAAAACTGACTAAATAATCAAGAAAATACATGGATAGACAAGAGGCGTGTGTGAACCTAACCTTAAGTCTTCCTGTACATGCGCATATGCTCGTTCGTGATACTTAATCAAATACCGCCCGACGTTTTTTATTTGACCGACTGTACATTCCTGGTATAAATTCTACACTTTGATTAAGTAAGTTTGTGGTTGGAATGGAGAACTTAAGCATCAATTCAATGAAGAAGTATTGGAAAGTACAAGATACTTCTTGCACCGCCTCTAGCTACAAGTTATTGCTTCAACTCAATTCTCTATTAATTAGAATGACAAGACCACTTCATTATGTAATGTTAGAGCGATGTTTCTGCTGATCGCTCTAATTAACCAATTCGTTAAGCACGCTGACTTTCACAGTAACATCTCGCTTCTTTCTCATAGGCCTACAACTGTACCGATCCGCTGCAAAAAGGATGGGCTGACTCTCGTTCATTTGGCATTGGCAAAATGTGTATACCGAAGGTTGTGGGTTCGCTTCCCGTTAATACTTTAATAATCAATGTTATGCTAGTTTAAAATCCCTATAAAACCTGAGATAAACAAATTTAGTTTTATTTTGAACAAAAGGAAACAAATGCCACGCAACACGGAAGAAAGGGCTGTTCTAGGGATTAGTATTTTTTTCTTTCTTTCGAGGGTTTTTAGGGCTAAAAATAAAAAAATAAAAACTTTTTGGAACTTTCGTGTGGTTTACAGCCTTTTTCCTTTATGTGTACCAAATTTCAAGTTTCTAGCTCATCTGGAAGTGGGCAAATATTAATGTCAGTGAGCCGAGCCTTTTTTCGGGGGGTTTTTAGGACTAAAAATAAAAAAAAAAACTTTTTGGAATTTTCCTGCGGTTTACTGTCTAAAAGCTATATGTGTTTCAAGTTTCTAGCTCATCTGGAAGTGGGCAAACATTAATGTCAGTGTGCCGAGCCGTGCCCTTTTTCGGAAGGTTTTTAGGGCTAAAAATGAAAAAAAAATAATAATTTGTTTTGAACTTTCCTGTGATTTACAGCCTGAAAGCTATATGTGTACCAAATTTCAAGTTTCTAGCTCATCTGGAAGTGGACAAACATTAATGTCAGTGAGTGAATCAGCCATGTAGCTTTATATTATGGTACGTAATTATCTACTAGTAAGCCTGTGCCCATGTTTCACAGTGGGCCACGTAAAATTAAACATTAACGACTTTTTCGGACGCTAACTACTAGATTCTTGCAAGCTGTCGTGTAGATTTTTAACAAGTCTTCTGACTTACTTATATAAACAGATGGTATAATTTAGAAGAGTGTGTGTGGTATTTGCAACAAGTTATATAACAAGCTTGCTTGTGCTACTTCCCGCGTGATGACATTAATAGTTACTCTTTCCTCGTGCACAGATTTAGATCTCGAATGTGATGCATTCTTCCATGTAAGAATTTTATTACATAAAGGAGTTTGTACAGCCTGGACATCCGTCTTATAGCCAGACTCAATAGAGGAAATAAAAAATCCCTTTAGGCAGGCCTACAGGCGGAGGTAGATTTCGAAGTGCTTTTGGTTTAATTTATTGTCGCTGCATAGCACTCTTCATCTTTAGCCTTGGCATGGCAAACCTGCAGTAATAAGAACTGAATTCGGTAAAGAGGAAGAGCCTACAATCATTTGTTTTGACAACAAGAATAGGATATAATATTCTCGGAGGCCGTGCGCAAGATTAGCAATGAATAAAATTAGCAAAGCCGCTAAACAAGACAAAATTATGATATTATAATAATTCTTTTAAGTGTTATTATTTTCAAACATTAAAATCTCGCGTCATATGAGAGCTATCAAGAAACTATTTATTGATTTGTAGAGTACTCATCAAGAACTTTTCAACGATACCCCACAAGACGTGGTTTCAAAAGTTTCGAATTTTCATCCCCCACCCTCACTCGTACCCCCGAATCGTTGGTGTCACTGTGAACTCCATAGGGAGTACTCTAATTTATTTAAACAAAGTTTCCCTCTATACTTCATAGGGGCCGAGATAAAAATGTTTTAAAATTTCAACCCCCTCCCCCGACCACCCCCTTGGGCCAATTTTGCTCATTAACGAACTTGTTCGAACTATTGGGCCTAGAAATAATATATTAAAATTTGGTCCAAATATCTTCAAAATTACGGCCGCTATCGTGTAAAGATATATATATATATATATATATATATATATATATCACAACTTTTTTTTTTTTTTTTTTTTTAACGGGCGGTGGTTTCGTACTTAGGGGAGCATGAAACGTAAAGATATGAAAGAATTTTTCGAAAATCATGACATGGTATCCATTGCAATAGGTAGATTTTTCTTCGAAATCTACCTAAAAAAAGCTTATCGGTAAAAAGTGGAAATTAGTCGAAGATTGAATCAGTGGTTTTACCCCGGTAGATGGGGCAATTAGATAGTATACTGAAAAGAAATTATGTAACCGTGCACATGAAGTCTCACAGACAATACAACTTTCTCGCTTCACATTCTGATATAGAAAGAAAACTGATATCCAATCAGGGCATCATATTATGTATTATTTATTTATTTATCTTTCTGCACAACGCAGATTGCCTTGCAGACAAAGAATAACTTTCAACAAAGTATACACTTACACAAAAAAAAAAAATTACAAGCTTTCATTACAAGTTAGATCATAAACATAATGACAGGAAAATTAAAATTAAAATAATCAGTAATAAAACCATTAAACTTGGAGAAAGGAAACCTGTCCAGCTTAATTGTTGTTATTGTACAGGTGGTTTCTTAAGATTTGGATGGATCCCTTAAGTGATAATAACGCCACTTCAGTGTACAGATTTTGTGACAATGAGAAACGTTTACAGAAATTAATAAAGAACTTTGTTATTGTTCCCCTACTACCAACCATTAGTCCAATGACTTCAACATTTTTCAAATCGTATTTGTTCTTGAAGTACTCAATGGTTGGTTCGTATATCTTCTTTTTCTCATTATCAACAGCTGCAGGTTGATCTTCTTCAGTCTCAAAGCGGACTGTAGGGTCTACTATTAAACCAGCTGTTCGGTTTTTGTCTATTGCAATGATGTCTGCTCTTCGTGTTCCTCCATCCATGGCAATGCAGTGCACCTCCTCATAAACGTCATAATTCTGCAGTTTCAAGGCAGCCGCTATCTTGCTCCTTATTTGATGATGGCGAGTGTTCCGTAGAAGCTCCCCATGATGACAAAAGCCTAGAACGTGTGCCAAAGTTTCTACCTCACTGCAGTGCCTACAGTGGTTGCCGTTCTGACTTCGTCCATGGAGGGCACGTACTGGAGCAACATTTGCTTGCAACTTAATAGCATCTCGCCACTCGGAACTAGTAAGCCCTTTTTGATTTACTAACCATTTGTTGGCTGGAGGGCAATCTTCATATAACTTCACACCTTTGCCATGTGTATGAAGCGAGCACCATTTCTTAAATTCTTGACCCCTTAAAATACCTCTTAGATCAGCAGCTTTTTTTGAGGTTAAGGCTTCCGCATTCTGGGTTATTCCAAGTTCATTAATACATTGTAACATATCAGTCTTTAGATCCCTAGTTATGTTAATGTACTCATTTTGGGATTTCTCTAAAGATTTACAATAGTTGAACTGCTGTATAATTGCTTCCCATTCAGTTTTGAAAACGCCTAAACCTTTAACTCTTCTAGAGGAATATAACATCGAATCTGGTGTATCAATTGGTAGTTGTAAAATCTCCTTAACTGTACTCTTAATCATTTTATCCAAAGTTTCCAGAAATCCCTTGCGGAGTTTCAATTTATTCAGATTCTGGAATCGATACACTAGAGATGGTAAGATAAACTGATTAATAACAGAAAATTTTTGTTCTGTTTTCAGAAGAGGAGTTCCTGAGAGTAGGTTTAAGTTTTCTTTTAGGTCATGAGCCATTCTTTTTTCATCCAAAATTAATCTGTCAGAAAATGTGATCCCCAGGTATCGAATGCTCTCAGATTTATCTATGGAATCAATAACAAAGTTCTGATTAATGGTTATTGATTTACTTTCGAGCTTTCCCTTAACAATATGTATCGCCTCACATTTTTTAGAATTAAACGATAAACCAATTTCTTGGAATCGTTGAAAAGCCATGTTTGTGAGTGTAACAGCATCCTCCTTACTTTTTGCTAATATAACTGTGTCATCAGCAAAACCAAGGACAGTGAGTTTCGGCAGCCCTTTCACTAGTTCGTACCCATATTTGTCTGCAATTGTGATTTCAGAAAGATCGTTTAATATGTAATCTGTTGCCATGTTATAGAGGGCAGGGGACAGAGGCGAACCTTGTAACACTCCGCGTTTAATGTTTATGGGTGATGTCCTTTGTCCATTTGATTCTATGACAGTTTCATTTCCTGTCTGAAGAGCCATTATTGTATGCTGTAATTGGTGAGGTAGTGTAGAATGGACCAATGTCTTTTGGATATGATCATGCCCAATATTGTCAAACGCTTTGCTGATGTCCAAGAATATTGCAGTCATACTTTCTTTGTTACTCTTAACTTTACGGAGGATACTATCAAGAATTGACACGTTTGTCAAGGTGCCAGGACAAGAGGTAAATCCTCTTTGGTTCGGGTTGAATGTTATGTAGTCACGTAACCTAGCATCAAGGACTCGTTCTAAAATTCGACGTATGACTGAGCAAATAGTAATTGGTCTAAAATTTGATGGATCAGTCTCATCTCCTCCTTTGTGTATTAAAATTGTTCTTGCTTTCTTTAAACAAGGAGGTACGTGTCCTGTTTGCGAGATTTCAGTGAAAATATGTGCTAGAATGCTGGAAACTTTATCATTTTTCACACTACGCATTAATATTCTGTCAGGACCAGGAGCTGTATCTATTTTAATGTTCTTAATAGCATTCATAACCTCATTCGATGTAATAGTGGCATCATAAGTTTCATTTATGGTAGACATCTCGTTTTCTGTCAGGTGAGATGAGTACTCATGACGAGTACAATTATTATCTGTAGAAAATCTATTATTAAAATGCTCAAATATAAGTTTAGGCTCAGCTTTGCAACGTATACTGTTTCCTTGAAGAATTGATCGAATAGCTTTGCGCCGTTGATTATAATATTCAAACTGTGTTTTTTCATAAGCAAACTTTTCCTGTCTCTTTTGCCTAATTCTTTTTGCAGATCGAGTGGGGTTTGAAGACTGTTTGTAATTTCTCCCTAATGACATTTCCTTCCTGCGCTGACGAGCTTCATAAAATTTAACAGCTGGATGTTTTGGTCCAGGAAGGTAATTTATCGACTTAGAAAGAAAAATTTAGAAGTCTTCTACTGATTTGTCAAATTGATCAGTATCCACATGCGTGGAAAAGTGAGAAGCCCATTTTGCTAGACTGTCGTCATAATGTTTATTTTTACTATAAGTAATTGCAATGCTTTCTTTGATATTATTTGTGCTGTTTGTTTCAGTGAGAACATTTTCTGATTCATTTTCTGGGGATGGCAACGATAGTTTGTTGGCAAGTTTATCTCTGTATTCTGAGGGATGTGCCCTGCTTAAATGAATGTTAATTGATTTATATAATTTTCCACAATGTGGACAGATGCTTGTTGCTTGTGAGCTTTCAGAGATGTTATTAGGAATATCTACATCTCCAATTATCTTCAGATCTGTGTTGGTATTAAGAGAAATGGGATGCACTACATTGGTAGATGACAGTTCATTATCACATTGAGTATTATGTATTAAGTAGAAATTTCTCACACAATATACAAACCCGTGCCGGACTGCAAAGAAAACAGTTTACGTAATGATTAGGCTTATGTTCTGTTATAAATTTACGAAATACGACTGTATCCTGTAGGATAGATTGACATTTTAAAGATTAAAACGTTTTTAAGACTAAATAGTATGCGTTCTCTAGTAATTTATTTACTTGCTATAAATCAGGTTTCGAAATGTCTCACTGTTTCATGATGACGACAGTTTTTACATCACCCGAATTATGTTCCTTCTTGATATTTCAGTTTGGCCATATCGAATTCGGAGAACATTTGCAGTATCTAAAATAATTTTTGCACGATGTAACTAATTAGTGGTACTTACTAATATTGTTGTCGTGGATCGTAACTTGAACTTCCCGCACGCAATCTTGTTGCTATTGAAACAAAATACATTTCCGTGCGGTAAAAATTACAAAAAGCACAAGTGCCGTAAGTAAAATCATCATAATACAAGCCTTTATGGACCAACGACCCCTGGAAAAATATTCGGTTCCCATAACAACAAACACATGCGAATCACGTATATAAGATCCATCTTCATTAGTGTATATACATAATATTTTCAGCTAATATATCAACTAATATAAATAATCATCGTGGAAAAAATAGCATGCAATACTCGTGCCGCAATATACTATTATAAAATATCCTTACACTTACGTTATCGAGAGAAGGACGTTTCGTTACTTCAGGCGAACAACGGGATTATGTTCCTTGCAGATACTGCAGTACAATTCTCATCCTTTTTTATGCATTTGTTAATGAATTCCCTACCAGTTAAACTTTTCCCTCGATCAGTTAGTATTATTAAACCAGACCTGTTATTAAGTGCTAGAATGGTATTTTATGAGATTGTGTGGTGGACGAGAAAATGTCCATCCGTCTGTCTGTCCGCGCGATAACTCAAATGCGCTTTATAGCATTTTCATGAAACTTGGTATATGCATTTATAACGTCCATGGGAAGAAGCCTATTGATTTTGAACAAAATATATTGACCGGTACCGGAGTAATGCCCAATTTAGTGCCTATTTTAGGGTAATATATTAGAATTTCTTCTTCTTCAAATCAAGGATTAGGCCATATGCCTGTTACGGCTTCACAGTGTATCAGTCCAACGTTTCTTAGGTCTTCCCGGATGTCTTCTCCCTTTAGGTTTATAATACATAATTCTTGTTGGGATCCTTTCTAGTGTCATTCTATTAACATGTTCTGCCCATTTATTTCTATAATATTAGAACTTACCAAATGCAAATCAGTTTTCATGACAACATATTGTTTTACGGCTTTGGAAGTTGCAATACAGTTAGCTACGACAAATAACACTACCCACATATTCCTTCACGTATGCTTATCAAACTAGACCTTTCTTCTTCCGTAAACCCTGCTTAATGAGTCGATCTGGAGCTTAACTCGGAAATCGATTAAAAAAGTAACTTATTTTCGGCACCATCATAATTGCAATTATTGCTGATTAAACAAAAGCATTCTGGCACTTTGTTACACCAGTTTACATGATCTTAATCATGATGAATTCCCTGTGAGATTTATTAGAGTAGATTACTGTTTTCTCCTTGAATAAAGCAGTTTGCACCTAGGGATTGTGCAATGGAAGTTACGCTCGGATGAGTTTAATAGACAGCTTCCTTCATGCTTCATATAGTCCAACTTTCACACATCATCATCTGATCCGGAAGCTTATGAGATAAATAGCCACACAATTGAAGTAGGCGTATTGTCCAGTCTGAATTAACTGTAACAATTTCACATTGTCGATCAGAATATTTTAATTCATTGACGAAAGCGTATTATTATTGTTCTGTGAAATAGTTGAAACCTCGAGCCAATGAAATGCAAATTTATAACGCAGCATGAAATACGAGATATTAATAATAATCAGGGCCCGGATTCTAATGACTAGGGCTCGGACTTTTAGGTGCTTATAAAAACGAAAATATTTATGTTTTATGTGTTTAAAAAGTCGAAAATATGTTTAAAAAACATGAAAATATTTTAATTAACTTATTTAACCAATATTTACAGAAGTAGCCCTACTCATCTAGTCATTCTAGTCAGCAAGTGTAGAACTGTTGCAGTGAACGACAAAAGTAGATCTTAAGTAGTGCATCTTAAAGCTGTGACGATTTTCACGGAACAGAGACTTGTATCTTGAAAATGTACGTTCAACATCTTGCATATTTGTAACACTGACACTCAGATGTTCCATCTGCTCCAAGTTCTCTACACTGTTACCTATTAAAATTTCTGAAATCTTGTGCAACACTTGTAACCCTTCATTCTTATTTAGGCATGACAGGAATTTTTCTTTAATTTTGTTTGCTTTTGAACCACTGATTTTGTTAAGTTTGTTTTCAATGTGTTTGATTTCTTTTATTGATTCTGTCAACAATTGTTTTGTTGTTTCCAACTTAGTAATGCAGTGTGAGAGGAAACATAAATTTGCACTAATGAAGGCCAAATCCGCACTGATTTATTCTCTGACTGAACAGAACAACGCAACACATTGAAAATATGGCGCAATTTTACAAAAACTGTCAAAATATTCATTTCTAAACATGATATGTGGTAAAATATTACAAAAACTGTCAAAATATTCATTTCTAAACTTGATATGTGGTAAAATATGTAAAAATAATTAAGTTACCAAAAATATTTATTCAAATAAGAAATATAGAAAATATTTTTTTATGTGATATGCAACTCAGTATTTTGAATCCAAAGGTCCCACCCGAAACTTTGACAAAGTCCAGAAATCATAAGTAATAGCAAAAAAAATATGTATTTACCTATAAGTCCGAGCCCTACTAATGACATGTCATCTTTTTATTGATGCTACATAGACATTGCCAACTTGTGGATAAATCCTAATCATGGCCTCTAGATTATAGAAATGCATTTTTATTAGGTCATTTTTTTGTCATTTTATGTAATTTTATATTTTTAGGGCATTTATTTCAATTTTAGGTCATTATTTTGTCATTTTCGTGTCATTTGCTTCCTTATTTAGTCATTTTCATGTATTTACATAGAGTGTATTAACTATATTTTCGTCGCTAGCGGTGCTGTCTTTGAAGTGTTGTTTGTTTAATGCAAGAAGGAAAAATTCGGCGTTAAAGTGTTGAATTGTCTCAGTCGGAACTGAGAATCAAAGAAACGCCAAAATTTTGTATTATACTGTATTACTATCGTTATTAGATTGACTTGGCACCAGAGTCTGCCTGCTTGGATTTTACTGTTTGCCCTCAATAAACAACAATATAATCCGGCAGACAACAAAAGGATGTGTCGAATTTTGACTCATCAGTGCCTCAGTGCCAGTATAAATTTCCGTGAGAAAAGAACATTCACAACATTACAGTTATTTACAGCAGAATATTATAGGAGAAAAATTCCTCTGACACTGGGACTTGTACCCAGGACCTTTGGCTATTCGCGCCAATGCTCTACCAACTGAGCTAAGCCGGAGTTCAATTCACAGCGCCAGATGGAACGTCTCTCCTATGACTGATTGCTCCAATGGTCTACCTCATAGACAGACAAGTTATGTCATATGCAGTACTGTGTGGCACACTGATTAGTGATTTTTGTGACCGGGCATATCACATAATTGGAATAATAATAATAATAATAATAATAATAATAATAATAATAATTTTTTATTTATTGAGTGATTTCCTCATTTCTGAGGTTAAACTCCACCAACACAACAACTCTATTACATTAACATTTGTATAAAAGTTCATTAATTTCTAACCAAATTTTAGATTACAATTAACTCAAATTTTTACATATTTTAATAAAATTAACATATTTCCAAAGAATGTTCAATGTGTTGCATGGTACCACTTATCCCTGTCCATTGCATCTTCTGGGTTTAACTGAAAATTTTGTAAGGAGTCTCGAACGCAATGATCCCATTTTCTAGCAGGTCTTCCCTTTTTCCTTCTCCCCTCTGGTTGCCAATTCATTATAGCTTTTGGGATCCTATTCTCCGGCATTCTTTGTAGATGTCCATGCCAATTTAGTCTTTTTTTGTCTATTGTTAAAATTGTTTCCTCTGCTTTCATTTTCTTCCTTATTTCTGAATTTAGAATTCTTTCTATTCTTGATTTTCTTGCTGCTCTTCTCCAAAAATCCATTTCTGTAGCAGTTAGTTTTCTGTTATGGTGTGAATTTACTGTCCATGTCTCTGCGCCATATAATACTATATTTTGGAAGATTGTTTTAAAAATTATTGTTTTAGTTTTATTAATTATATTTTTATTCCACAATATAGAATTTAGCATTCCTATAACTTTTCTCCCGTTAGTGATCCTTTTCTGTATTTCTTTATTTGAAGTTCTGTCTAATTGAAGTAATAATAATAATAATAATAATAATAATAATAATATTTTTTTAAGTAAGGAATATTCCACAATACAATGGTTTTCCTTCATCCCACAACAATCTTTTGTCTCCATAAGTCCCTGTCCATAGCATCTTCTTCACTTAATCCTTTTCTCCCCATACTCCTTGAGCTTCCCTCGTCTTCTTTTTCCTTCTACTTTCCATTCCAAAATTCTCTTGGGTATTCTATCCTCTGTCATTCTGAGTAGGCTACATGTCCATACCATCTCAAGCGTCTTTCTTCTACAATTTCCAAAATATTCTTTTCAACTTGCATTATTTCCCTTATTCTATTATTTCGATTTTTTCTTGTCGGTATTTTCTTGCTCAACGCCTCCCAAAAATCCATTTCTAATACCATTAATTTGTTTGCTTGTTGTCTACTTATGGTCCAAGTTTCAGCTCCATATAATAGGCTATTGTACTTTGGAATACTGCCTGATATAGGCCCTATTAATTTTTTAGTTCAATGTAAAATATTTTTACTCCATAAGATTGAATTTAGCATTCCTATAATTCTCTTCCCATCCGCTATTCTTCTTTGAACATCTGAATTTGTTGTTGCATAATAATAATAATAATAATAATAATAGTGCTACTGTGTTCAATCTAGCAGCGCTTACAAGCATTGAGACAGCTTACAATTAGCTTGGTTTTAGAAACCCAATACAGGGGACCAGGTTGGTGCTGAGTTCATAACATAGCAGTGTGTTGTTGAGGGAAATGCAGGATGCGTGAAGACCTCGACACATGAGAAAGTTGTTTCTGTTTGTCTGTCTGGTGTCCCAAGCGTGACGTATTACTTCCCTTGTGTCACGTGCTGCAGGTCACAGGTTTGAACCCTACTTGGTCTATATCCGAGGAATATTGGTCAACGTTATACCGGGTGTTCGGAAATTCTTATTACAAACTTCTAGGGCTAGTAGAGGGGACTTAGTAGACAATATTTCGAATAGGAACCCATAGAAACAGTTTCCGTCCTACAGCCATTACACGTGACGTCTGGGGACATCTGAACCGAAGATTCGGGCAAAGATGGATAGGCCGGGGTGGTCCCCACGATCGCCGGACTTAACGCCATTTGATTGTTTCTTCTGGGGTCGTATGAAGAGTATGCTGCACAAGAGAGTAACGGGACACCAGGTGTGATGGCACGAGTTAAATAACCACATACCAACCAAATGAAAACAAATAAAACAGTTTCGTTTAAAACTATTACGGTGGACTCTTAGTAATTCGAACCCCAAGGGGAATCAGAAAAAATCGAATTATCCAAATTTCGAATTAACCAAAACTGTGACTTTTTAAATGAAAATGCCGTAAAAAAGTAAAAAATAAACTCATTGTAATAAATAATTATTGTATAGTGAATCTTACCTATGACTGCCTTCCTGTTGTTAGGATGTTAAATGAAACCATTTTTTTCCACACTAAAACCGTAACCCTAAATTTAATAAAGGAACGGTGTATGCTCTACGCGTTGACATTTTCAAACACAGTCACACTTGGAGGATAGAGCGAACACTAAAATTTTCACAGAAGTGTTGAATCCCTCCAATACTGTAGCGGAGGGGGTGATCTTCGCATTCCATTGAACATCTATTCAGCAGGAGGAAGATAACGGTGGTTAAAAATACACTTTAGTACAGTACCCGCTGGCTGCTACCGACTAGGGTTCTTCAGCGAAATAGACAATTCTTGTGGAATTCCTGGAAGCAATGAACTCTTGGAATCCTTACAACATTAACTTGAGACAAATTATGGCTTCGATTTATCCAAATTAAGCTTAACAAATTCGAATTAATTGCAATTTTTTTAAATATATATTTATATAGGAATTTCTAGGGGAATGAGTATTTATTCGAATTATACAGTAATTCGAATTATCCAACGTCGAATTAACCAAATTCGACTGTACTATCTTCTTTCTCTCCATTCCTTAAATGCCTGCATATCTAGATTAGTTCATTATTTGCCTTTTCAGTAACTTGAAGACAGGTATCCGTTTCTTAGTAATTAGATCATGGTAACGTATTGGCCTCACATTCTGGAGTTCCATGGTTCAAACCCCGAAACCGGCCTATTTGACTTTTTTTTTTGTATTCTGCATATAATGATTGTAATCATAACTGATTAAACAAAAATATACTGGCACTTTGTTACATCAGTTTACCTGATTTTATTTTACATAACCTTGTGAGATATATTGTAAGAGGTTTATGCAAGTTGATGTACCTTGTGATTATGAAGTATTGTTGAAGTTGTTTTAAGTATTGTAATTATACAATTGTCATAAAGAAGAGAGTGCATTTGTAAGAACAATGCAGATTGTGAGAAAAAGCTTATTGTATGCAGAGACCTTAAGAAAGTAGGCCGTGTCCTTTGCAAGAGACATCTAAACTATATCAGTAGTGTTCTGGCCAAGCTGCTTAGACAGGAGGCATTGAATCATGCAGTCGCCATACAAAACCAGTGTCCATATTCCTACGTCACAATGAGAGGGTTTTTATGTAATGTAAAAATATGCAACATACCTCAAAATATGTGCCAAATATTTTATATTAAGATTGAACCCATGAGATCAGGGGGAAAAAAAATCTGATGTGAAAGTCTCAGATACTTCTTTACTCTATGCATGGCCAACAATACATCTTTCTCACTTCACATTCTTTTATAGAATAAGAGGCCGTGAAAGAGCGTAATTCAGTTGTTCATCACGCAAGATAAACTTTCTACAAACAGTGGGTGAACAGTGGGTGGCCTGTAACTACCCTCAGAGAATTTTTTCGAAAAAAAGTTTCAAATAAAAGTTTTAGCTCTCAGTAAAAGGAACACATGTGCAAATTTTAAAGAAAATCGTTAGAGCCGTTTTCGAGAAAATCGCGAAAAACGAAAATTTCTTCATGTAAAGTCCCCTTAAAAATAAGAGAAATTTGTCGCCAATCTTCGAATCACATCTTCATAAGGTACCTGACCCAAATACGAAATTTTGTTTTCATACGATTCTCAGTTTCGGAGCTAGCCTGTTCACAAACTTCCACACAGACAGACAGACACACACACAGACATGTTTCCAAAAATAGTATTTTTGGATTCAGGGGGCCTTGAAACGTGTATATATGCTAAAAACTCAACTTCGAATTTTAGGGTCGAAAACAATACTTCCTCTACCTATAGTACCTATGGTACGGGCAGAGGAAGTAAAAATCTGATGTAAAATTCACATAACTTCCTCTGCCCAAATAACAGTTAGCCTCTTAGTACGGAGCCGTTTTCGAGAAAATCGCGACAAACGAAATTTTCTTAATGTAAAGTCCCCTTAAAAATAAGAGAAAGTCGTCGGCAATATTTGTGTCACATCCCCAAATACGAAATTTTGTTTTCATATGATTTTCCGTTCTGGAGCCAAACTTGTTTACAGACATCCACACACACAAAGACATGTTTCCGAAAATAGTATTTTTGGATTCAGAGGACCTCAAAACGTGTATTTATGTTAAAAACTCAACTTCGTATTTGGGGGTTGAAAACAGTAGCCTACTTCCTCTGCCTATAGTACCTATGGTACAGGGAGAGAAAATAGAAATTAGTTTGAGTATTAAATTAAAAAGAAAAATCTAAAGATTAATTATGACTAGGAGGCGAATTTCTATGACCTAAAAAATAGTATATATGCATGCATTTATGACCTGAAAACGTTAAAATATGACCAATGAAATTTAGAATATGACTTACACTTACACATTGTGTATATTTTTTTTAGTTTCATTAGAATACATTTTATTAAAATATAGTGTTAATTATTTAAAATATATGTAAATTCTCGAAAAGTATCATTATAATGCAAAACTTCAAAATTTCTTTAATATGCACACAAATATGCCAGGTCGTAAGCCCATCGCCTCACAGAGCCCTCAGGAAACCAAGGTATTATTTGGGCGTGAAATGGCCAAACATTTTTGTCCAGAGGCTCTGATTTAGGATTGGAGTTCTTTTACTACGATAATGCGTTTCTTAACAAATATAGCCTACTTTGTTAAAAAAATTATGATAAATGAAAATTTTATTTTTAGACAGTGCTTTCACTGAACCCCTATGTTCCCCCTTCTATTCCTCAGGTTTTGTTCCATTATATGTTAATTAACACTTGTCTTCTTTCGTTTCAGGTAAGATGAACTCCTGTAACTTGTTGTGTGTAAGTACCAATGCATGATTTGCTTTGATATTATTATTGTTAGGGCAAGGCATTTGATGATTTTGCATCTTTTTTTGTTGTTTGTAGATAGCTCGAATATGTATAAATGTGCATCATGAAATAATTTATTAAATAAGGGCAATTTGTTTTGGCATTTTGTTTTGCTTTATTTTGCATTTTTCTTCATTTTTAAGAGATAGGTAATTTTTTGGGAATTTTTAGGTCATGTTTCATTGAAGGTAGAGAGGAGCTTTTCTATGTACAAATCGTTGCTTTCAGACAGCAGACAATCGTTTTTATTTGAGAATCCCCGCCAAGTGTTCATAGTTCATTTTAATTCAGTTTCATTATAAACACCACAGCAGTCTGTATTGTAGCAATAATTTTTTCTTTCTTTTTAAATGTCAGAAATTAGATGGGCATGCAAGTTCAAAAAGAATTTCTTTTTTGCTAAGGATGCCCAAGTATAGTATAAATTTACTTCCTTCTTTAGAAACAAAATAAGTGTGTTTTATATTGTAAATTCATATATAACGCACTTGTCATCTATTAAATTGTTTTTGGCTATTTATTACTTAAAAAGACTAATTATAAGTAATAATGGTAAATTTATTGGTAATTAAAAAAAAAAATTCTGTGCTTTTATAGATTCATTACGTAAAAAAAATAATTATAAGTAATAATGGTAAATTTATTGGTAGTTTTTTTAAGAATTCTGTGCCATTTTTTCACTATTTTTAGGTCATAAGTGCATTTTTGATTTTGCATATATTCACTATTTTATGGTCACTTAATGCCTTGCCCTAATTATTATTAATGTTTAAGTTTGCTATTGCTTAAAATATTTCGGTGTTATTAATTAACTCCCTGTATAATAAGGCATACTATGATTAATTATTAATCACGGCATCAATAATTTCATTCCATACTGAATAGTGTTACTGAATTTAGAGAGCCTTGGCTCTACTTGAAAAGAATAAAGAGGACTTTGACTATTAAGATGACTTGTCAGCAATTAAAACATGAATGAGGTGACAATGTAAGCTCCACACAGGTGCTGTAGTTTTAAAGGTTAAACACTTGTCTGTTAGTCACTTTCTATCCGCCCTCCAGCCAGACAGAACATGAATCTCCATCCATGTTTATTCCTCTCATTTTACTCTTTTGTTACTTTCTCTACCTATAGTAATAATAAGCAGGAACGGATAGAGGATAAAAATAGGTCCGAGATTTATTTATATAAAGGCGGCCTTCAACATCATAGCCTAATACCGAGCGAGATGGCCGTGATGGTAACGCCTAGGACTCGCATTCGGGAGGTCCCTGGTTCAAATCCCGTGACCGACCAATGTAACGTGGATTTTTTTCATGGTTTCCTCAGTCGTAAAGGCAAATGCCGAATTTGGTATTTACATACCATGAATCATCCTCAACATTTCTTCCATTTAAATTAATATCAGTTAAAATTTACTCCGTAAAAATACACCAACAATAGAAACAATTGACAAGCAATAGTTCCATGGCCTACCCTACTGTACAGACACAGATCCCGAACTCTTGGTATGGCCTCGCAGCTAAAAGGAGTATAAATACAACTGAAAAAAAACGATGATGACAGAAAAAGAGAATGCTTATGTATTGACAAGCATCCATTTGTAATGCGTATATATTTACTAGCATCCATTCAGTATAAAATATATTATCCTTCAAATGCAAGGTTTGTCTGTTTATCTGCCATACGCATATAAGTGGAGAGCCATCGGTCCGATTTACATGCTGTTTTCTGCAATTTCTACTAAGGGTATAGGCTTATTGTCTGGTTAGGTTCTTTTAGGTAACTTAAAGCAGGCCTAAAATGACTTAAAATCAGTGTCAGTGCCTATTCCATCCTTTATATGGCTTCGCCGTACACTGAAACATTTGTGATAAATTGATATTGTGTTCTGCTAATTTTCGTTGCATGCTATTTTAATAAAAATCAAATTTACTTTGGTTCAAGTCACGTGGATTTGTTTACATGCACTTTCCTTCTAAAAGCGAATGGGCAATAGTGTCAGCGGCCATGAAAACTCCCGAAATCCCTGGCATTAACAAAATAAAGGAAAGGATAATTTAAGAATTATATCTTCATAGGCGTGCATTCCCCTCCTTGAAGCCACTCCTAGTAGTTCCCACACATCGAGTCCATGTATGGTGTTAGGAAAGTAGCAAGCAATTACAGATAACTCACCTGGCTAATATAGAGAGGTCTTGACCGGGAGTTGAACCCTAACCCACTTTCCAAACTCTCTTATCAGAACAACTTAGAGTCACATCTCAAGAGTTACGGTTTAATATCCGATAAAATTAGGACATTATTCGTTAGTAGAAGGAAGGGCAGACCTTTTCCTCGCAAATTTTTGAAGTGAAACTTTTTTAGCCGCGGTGGGGGTAAATCCAGAGCTTGTGTCACGCTCAAAAATCGTCACGAAATTAGTGAGGTGTGATGGAACGGACTGCACAGAAAACAATCAACTATATGATCAGGCTTATCCAAAATTAAAAAAATAAAAAATCGAAAATCGAAAATTAAAAACTAAAAAAATAAAACAAAATTCAAAATTAAAAAAAAAAAATTCCAAAATTAAAAGATCCAAAATTAAAAAGTCCAAAAATCCAAAATTTAAAAAATTAAATCAATCCAAAATTAAAAATCTAAATATCCAAAATTGAAAAATAAAAAAATTCAAAATATTAAAAAAATCCAAAATTTAAAAAATAAATATCAAAAATTAAAAAATCCAAAATTAAAAAATCCAAAATTACAAGATTACAAAATTAAAAGATGAAAAATTTAAAAAAATCCAAAATTAAAATAGTCCAAAACCCCAATATTAAAAAATCAAAAAACCCAAAATTGAAAAATCCAATAATCCAAAATTAAAAAAATTGAAAAATCAAAACAGGTTTCACTTCTGTCGCGTGGCGTTCCACGCATACTTTTTTTATTGGCGACGTAAGTTTTGAAGGCCCTGGCTATCAATTTTCTTCTATAATACAAATTATTAGAGGCTATACCTATTAATTCTCTTACAATATGTGGTGTACTTCATCACTCATTATGTAAATGAAAAGCACAACGAATTAATGAATTATGTTATAAAATACGTCTTGTATTTAGTATCTTATATCACTTGTTTTTCAGAATCAACAAATTTGCTAAGGCAACGATAAAAACAAATGAAATCTTGTTTGCTAGATATAAGTTGTAAAACATGTAAGCCTATGATATAAATACGAAAGCAAGCAATTCACTTAACAGAACTTATGTTTTCAGTCACATAAGATAGCCTATAAATAATTGTGCGATGTGTGCGGAATGGAAGTAAACATGTGACTGAGCTTGTTGCACTATAGAGAAGTATGCGCTGGTGCGATTAACCAATGAAACGACAGAAGACAGTTAGTCAAGGCAAGTCTGTTGTTTACTTTTGCTCCGTACACATCTTGGATCAAGTAATAGGAATCAGTAAGCCATGAAATGGATACTTAGCAAGTTTGAGAACTGTAACAAGCTTAGGCTAAGTTATATAAAAACTTGCATTTCCAAGGAAATCCTGTTTCTAGTTAAATGCTATTCATCTTAACCGCAAGATTTTAAATAATAATAATTACTTGAACAAATTAAAATATGCTTGAAAAAAGGGTGACTATTCCAAACTCCAACTATAAATGGGGACTAAAATTGCCTTCATTCTTGAAATTTCTTGTATTCTACAATACAGTTATCCGCGAGTTTACTTAAAATGTGAAACGTGCATAGCACATGAATTGCAATGCCACGCTGTCCTTGCAAGAAGGTGAGGAGAAATCAGGAGGTTGAGGCAATCCCCGGATTCCATTACTCAAGTAAATGACAAATTCAATTAAAACACTACCAACTCTTACTAAAGAAAACCTCGATCGTAATGCTAATAACAAATTTCAGGAACGCTGTAATTAGGCTACCTGGCTAAGAAAAACTTCTCGGACTTGCTCAGGTATTGAACCGAAGCTTTCGGTAACGCATCATCTGAGGACTTCCCAACGAAGAAAGTAAATAGGAGCAGGTTTTCAAAATCGAATATTTGTAGCTCGCCCCAGAATTCTGGTTTATACAATAAACAATTTAAGGGGATACATAAAGCTTACGATGCTGAAAAATAGGTGAAGTTCATTTTTATTTCAGCAATGAATTTTTCTGTAGCCTTGTAATCTGGCACGCTCTATATTGACTAGTTCTACACATAGCTTATCGGGTGATTCGCCTTTCATTTCTAAGAAAGAGGCCAAAAGCTTTTAAAACTCTATGACAAAAAATCCAGCGCAAACTTCTTAGGGCGCATTTCCTAACTGAAGAGGCCAAACACCGGTTTTGGGCAACCGCCCCTGAGCACAAGTTTGCTTTTTTTTTGGCGTAAACATCTAATTTGTAAATATATATTGTAATTTGTAATAATTTATTATTATTATGGTGTATTATCTTTATGTTATTATATTATTAGGGTGTATTATCTTTAATTTAATTTAATTTTAATTTTTTGGCTTTCATAGTACCACTTTAGTCAGGTTTCTGGTTGAGGTTTTTCTTCTTTTTGTCAGCCCAGTACTTCTTCATCCTTTCTGACCGCAATTTTCTTTCTGCCTACTCTTCCTATTCTCTGTTGATTTTCATCTGTAGTGTAGTGTGTTTGTCTTTCAATATCTTGAGTGTGTCTGTCTTGTATATTAAATCCTCTACTGTAATATGTAGCTCTGCCATATCTTCCTTAAATTCTGTAATCCATCTTATATTTTTCTTACTCTCATCTTATTATCTTTATGTTATATTATTATTATTATTATTATTATTATTATTATTATTATTATTAAAATTAACTGTGTGTTTAAATACCAATTAACTTTTTCGCAATATTAATGGTAGCCGTATTCAGTTATTTGTTTCACCTTAAAATAACCATGTATAGGGTAGAATATGTCATATAATATTTTTAATACTTGTTAAGTGTGGGCCATGTTTTCCTACCGAAATGTTCACCCACATTAGGGTCAGGCCAGGATTTGCGACATTGCTAAAGTCCGAACTGTTAAAACTGGATCGCCTTCGTGACTGGCCATGCAAGACACGCCCCCCTCCCATGTGTGAAATACGTCGACCTTTCCATATCCCACATCAGGCGTGAACTTCGTTTCGCCATGATTTGTGAAATATTCATGTTATGGAAAAATATATCCTTCAATCAAACGAGTTGTATAGTTAGCCGTATAGAGTACAGATATAAATCGTCCAAGATGTAAGTAGCAAGAAAGGAAATAAATATAAAATCAGGTAAACTGATGTAACAAAGTGCCAGAATGCTTTTGTTTAATCAGTCATAATTGCAATTATGATATGCAGAAAATATAGTATATTGCGATACAAGTGCCGTAAGGCACGTTTACGGGTCGAGGAAACAGATTGAAAACCCGAGGCGCAGCCGAGGGTTTTTAAGTTTTCGAGACCCGTAAATGCCTTTACGGCCCGTGTGTTGCATGCTATTTTTTGCACGATGATTATTTATATCAATTTAATTATATTAATTGTGATATTACCTGAAAATATAATGTAAATACATTCTTGAAAATAGATGTTTATTTCAGAAAGTGATTCGCATGTGTTTGTTGTTATGGGAACCGAATATTTGTCCTGGGGGCCGTGGCCATAAAGGCTTGTATTATGAAGTGTATCGTAATGAATTATGACGTAGCGCTTGGACCGTAAGTGTTTTAACCTCATCGCAACCGGCCTTAGCAACAAGACTGTGTGGGAATGTCAACTTACGATCCATGTAAACAAAGTTCGTAAGTACCACTTACTAGCTAAGGAGTGCAAAAAGTTATTTTTGTAATCGATTTACGAGTTAAGCTCCAGATCCATTCATTAAGCAGTACTTGCGGAAGAACAAAGGTCTAGTAAGCATATGTGAAGGAATATGTGGGTAGTGTTATTTGTCATAGCTAGCTGTATTGAAACTTCCAAAGCCGTATATGAACACTGTAAAACAATATATTGTCATGAGAAATGAATTGCATTTGATGAATTCTTTCTAATATATTACCATAAAATAGGCGCTAAATTGGGCATTACTCCGGTACCGGCCAATCGATTTGGTGCAATGTCAATAGGCTTCGTCCCATGGACGTTATAAATGCGTATACAAAGTTTCATGAAAATCCGATAAAGCGTATTTGAGTTATAGCGCCTTTCTGATACATTACCATAAAAAAACACTAAATTGGGCATTATTCCGGTACCGGCCAACCGATTTGGTCCAGATATCAATAGACATCTTCCCACGAACATTATAATTGTGTATACCAAGTTTCATGAAAATCCGATAAAGCGTATTTGAGTTATCGAGCGTACAGACAGACGGATAGACATTTTTCCTGTCCACCATACATTATCATAAAGTACCATAACAAACAGATACAATTTCAATTAAAATTGAAAAATTCGTTACGACCACAAAACCGGTTTTTACATAAAAATGTTTTCATTCTCATCCCTACATCTAGCTTATTATAAAACGCAGCATCTCTGTGTCTGTTTGTCTGTTAATGCGCTTGTAAGTCGAGCACAACTGATCTGATTTTGTACTTTGTCTGTCCGTACCATAGGTACTAGGCTATAGATAGAATAAGTATTATGTTCCACCCTCAAGTTCGAAATTGAGTTTTTAACATAAATACACGTTTTGAGGTTCCCCGAATCCAAAAATACTATTTTCGGAAACATGTCTGTGTGTGTATCTGTGTGGATGTTTGTGAACAGCCTAGCTTCAGAACGGAAAATCGTATTAAAACAAACTTCCTTATTTTGGTTAGGTATCTTCTCGAAATGACATGTAGATTGGCGACGACTTTATCTTATTTGTAACTTAAGAGGACTTTACATTAAGAACGAGTAGTGTTTTTGCGATTTTCTCGGAAACGGCTTTAAGGATTTTGTTTAAACTTTGTACATGAGGTGCTTATACTAAGACCTAAAACTTTTATTTGAAACATTTTTAAAAAAAATCTCTGGAGGGTAGAAGCAACAGTGTCACGTTCCTGTCTTTTCTACAGATTATTCAGTCCACTGTCTAGTATCGTGTTGAATAGTTGCACCCATTGTTCAGTCCACTGTTTAGTATCGTGTTCAGGGTTTAAGCTACGATCGCATTTTTTCGCGAAATGCGAAAGTAAACTTCAGAATGCGAAAGCAATTGTAGCCACTTTCACAAAAATGCAAAAGGAAATTTGTTTAAAGTTAATAACATCTTAATGATGAAAATTGAAGGCCCCGAAAGAAAAAGCTATAATTTTAGCAAGCCTTTGTGAAGTAAGACAATTTGAAACAGAGAAAAGTGTTAAATTCCAAACCGAAGTTTTTTTTTAAATTTTTTTAAGCAATAATTTGCTTTATAGTTCAGTTTGTTATTTGTAGCATTTTATTTTTATTATTTTGAAGCTACATAAAAAAATAATAAAATGCAGTTCAAATTAACTTTTAGTAATACATTTGTATTTTAGCATTTTGATAAAGCTTTTTTTAAAATCCATTTTAGCTTTTTTGCTAAAGATATTTTTCTAGCTTAAACCCTGATCGTGTTGAATAGTTGCACCCGCTGTGTTTGTATGTATGTCATTTTTCGACTTCGGTGTAAAAAACATTAAAAAGAACGTGCACTCTGTACACTGACTCTGGAATTAGCGAACAACAAGCGACCCTCATTAGTAGGGTTCGGATGTTTATGATATATAATATTTTTAACCTGAACTCCATTTTCGCCGCAAACACAAATTAAACACGAATAAATTGCACGCTTGTTATCCTAATCGGACCGTTTTTATTTTGCATATAAAGTCATATTTTGGTCATTTTTGTGGTCTTGGTCATATTTCGGTGATATTTGTAATTTAACGTCATATTTCGGTAAAAGAGCACAATTATGCAGTATTTGCACTAAACGGTGGAGTTAAATTTGAAATTTATTTATGCCAATAATAGGTAACTTAATTTTAAAATTAATGCAAGTGTTCATATTTTATTGGGACACTCATGGTCTACAAAATATTATTTGGAGCTGATGAAGCGAGCAAAGATGAGTCAATTCTTGAAAATTAGAAGTACATTACATGTAAAACTGTAAATCACCTGTAAAATTGTAAAATAGGTATTGTCTGATTGAATTCATGTGAAGTAATAATTTAGTGTCATTAAACGTTTTAAATTGGATCATTTATTTTTCGAAAATACGATCTTTTATTAGGTCATATTTAGGATTTTCTAGACATATTTGGTCATTTTTAAGGGCATATTAGCAGTCATATTTTCCACTTTTTTATGTCATAAACATCCGAACCCTACTCATTAGAAAGGTACGCATTGTAAAAACTCAGTGACCGGGCGGTGGAGTGAGACGATGCTTTCATGTTTTGGTAAATACTATACTTGTAAATGTGGTGTATATTGAACACGTTAAATACATTCGTCAGGTATAGACAAGGATATATGGACACATGGTTAATCCCCGATTGCAATAGACTCACGAAAGCGTGTCTAACTCACCGACTAGCAGCAATAAGATGAGTGTGTGTATCTCCATGACGACGACCGGCCAGCTTGCACGTCCAGGAGCAACTAGTTGAACTAGTCCGCGTTCACTTTCTTCACAATGCAACGTCCTTGCCACTTTCCTCATGTTTACCCCCTAATGTAATGGCTTCAGCTTCCTCACAGGCGAAACTGTACCATACAGGTTATTCAGAGAACAAAAATGTCTCCGAGAGATAGCGATGCGCGGGTATTCCTGCATGGACCCGCGAACTTCATTTCTGGACACTCAAAACTTTCGTAAGAGCGCACAGCATTGTTACTAGGCTCTCCTTCTAGCTGGGCCATCACTAGGGACCGGATTTTTAGGTTTTTACCTATTTTTTTCCTTACTTCCAAAACAAAAAGTGCTCATACACTTTTTCGAATCATGTCCATAGGATTCACCCACATGCATTCTGTGGCACCTAAAAATACCTAAATGGGGTATGAAAACCTAAATATACCTAAACGGGATATAAAACCTGAAATATCTAATTCAGGCTACTTTTTGTCTTTTTTGTTTGTCAGTTGAGAAATCGATATTTTGCGGAGAGACAATAACTTTGTAGGGTTGAAATTAATACCACCAGCGTTTCGTTCAACCCGTTGTCGTCTACGATGGACAGTATCAAGATACGAAGTGTAAGAGTTTCGGCCTTTGTCTGCCTTTAGTACTTCCCTGTTATTCATACTGAGTCGTTACACTGTGAGTTTTAAGAAGACGTGTCAATTATGCCGAAACAAATAAAATCGAGTTTATTACGGCAGTGGATTGGCGATGACCTAAATTTCATATTTTTCTTCTTCTTCTTCTTCTTCTTCTTCTTCTTCTTCTTCTGAGGCATTTTATGACGTTGCATCCCGCGGATTTCTACGTCTGCTCTGTCCTAAAGCAAGTTTACACAAATTTAAGTCAATTTTGTTAAGTTAAACTTTACAAGTATTATGTATTGAATCCTATGTAGCACATTCAAATTCATTAAACCAATTATTCTACCCGAAAACTATATTTTGGACAAAAAAACCTAAAAAAAAACTATTTCACCTAATGGAAAACCTAAAACAGTGTTTTTAAAAACCTAAAAATCCGGTCCCTAGCCATCACCATCATGAACGCCTGATGTATTATGGATAGGGTAGGGCCGTGTTAACTTCCTTCTATTTCGGTGGGTATTTCGTGAAATAAATTACTTATACTACATTCGGAACATTGCGCAATGATAAACTTTGATTCTTTATTTACATTAACTAACACACCCCCCCCCCCATTTCCATATTCTTCTGCCCTTGTATGAACTGAAGTAACTTTCGATTTAGGCATGCTTGGAGTTAATATTCAAATATAATGACGAGAAGTATTATCTTAATTTCTTCGAAACACCATCAGATAGCCATTTGCAAACAGAAGTGCCAACCCTACCACTTGTGGATAATAGACGAAATCTGTTGAATTCAAGTAACAAACATTCTACACTCTTCTGCTAGGCATCCCTAACTTGGCAAAGACATAGCAGGAAAGGAGTGTACTCAACAGTACAAACTAGGTCACAGACAATCTTTGCGTAAATTCTGCAAACTTTGTAATCGATCACAAATATTGATATATCGGTAAATCTTCGACAGCCACAGAAACAGCAGAAAAAAGCATGCTGCTAAGAAATAAAAAATACAGTACACCAAAACACAATATTGTGATTTTAAGGCACATTTTCGTGCTCGTTTCTCATTTTACGGACAGAAGGGGCATATTTCGCGCTTATAGACACATTTCACGGAATCGAATAAATTTCGCGATATTTCGGGGATTCGATTTGGTTCATATTGGTATTTTAAGCACACAAAAGCTAAATATAGCTAAGGGAGGTTGTTTTATAAAATTTCGCGCTTATCGTTGTTACCAAGAAATACGGCCCATATGGATACCTCTCAAAAATGTATTATGTACAGCAGGCCTAAATCCTGTGACACCGACCCAGGATTTAAGCTAGGAAAAAAAAAAACCTTTAGCATAAAAGCGAAAATGGATAAAAAAAAGCTTTAGCAAAATGCTAAAATACAAAAGTTAATTTTAACTGCATTTTTTTTATGTAGCTTCAAAATGATACAAATAAAAGCGTACAAATAACAAACTGAACTATGAAGTAATTTTTTTTTTCAAAACATTTTGGTTTGGAATTTAACACTTTTCTCTGTTTCAAATTGGCCCACTTCTCAAAAGCCTTGCTAAAATTACAGCTTTCTCTTTCAGGGCCTTCAGTTTTCATCATTAAGGTGTTATTGACATTACACAAATTTCGCATTTTTGCGAAAGTGGCTACAATTTCTTTCGCATTGTGAAGTTTACTTTCGCATTTCGCGAAAAATGCACAAGGATTTATGTGCTATCCTAAAATAACACTTTGCTAACCGGTAAGGCATTAGACAAGTATTTCCATTGAACAGCAAGATGTCAAGCATATGAGTGTTATTTCCCTTATTTCAATTAATTTTTAAAAATCATTTTATTACACTTCCATACCAACATTCATTATTATCATATCTTGGGTGAAATTAAATCGTTTGGACATTGTAGATAAATCAGAAACAGGATGCAACCTAAATCTAGAGCACAATAAAGATCTCTAGGCCTATGTTTCCTAGCTTTAAAATGCAGTTCACAGACCAATAATAAAAAATCTTATGTGAGATTCATATAATTTCCCCTGCCCATATAAAAATTAGCCTCTTAGTATAATATATTATGTATGACATTCTCTTCATGTAAATTGGTTGTAAAAATGAAAAGATTGTCGTTACCACATCGCATCTCCGAAGGATATATAACACATAAAATCTTATCTACTCTTATACAATTCAACGGCCCTAAATAGCGTGCTCACTCGCTGGCCCACTTCGTGAAACATCGGGTTTACTCGGCGATGTTCGTCTCTCGCAGTGTAAACTTTCACGAAGAGTACAAAATTAGGAAAACCGTTTCTTTATTATATAAAGCCTAAGTAAAATTAACACAATGAACAAATATTCTAATTTTATTTTTACTTACAATTTTCATAGCTCTGAACCACAAACATTTTTAATAAACTGCCAGTGTAAATTTCTTTAAAATCCTGGAGTCAATTAATAATGGCGGGCGAAGCCGGGGCACCAGCTGTAAAATATTGATGGTTTAACTCTTGAAACATCTCTGATAATAAAAATTCAAACAAACCATTCCGTCCCTTGAAACATATAATTTCTGAAAATTACACTGAATTGATCAAATAAAATTCACATCATATTCATCTGTCAACAAACAGTTGAGAAACAATACGTATTATGTGTTCACAGTTAGCTTTGGAACTGCATAATCGAATCGTCGCTTTCTAATCGTGAAATGTACTCTGAAGCCGGAATTTTAACTGTTTCATTAATTATTAATGGCTTAGTTTATGAATGATTCGCGTGCAAGTGTTCATAAATATAATGCTTTAATAGTTATTATACTCTTAATTTTTAATTTTTAAATTAATTATCGTGGGCGAAGCCACGGGCACCTCATAGTTAATAACATCTAAGCATATAATTACATAATGTGTGTCACTGGTCACAGTTTTCTCCGAGTGACCTCTGACCTGATACACACCAAACACTCGGAGAGTTACCAGTGGCGCATAATAATTAATACGTAGCATTCACTGGAGAAAGCGATAGCTTGGACATCTTTTCATTTCCAAACCTACGTTCATCCATTTCATATCAAGAGGTGGCGGTATGCAACTGATCTGAAGAGTAAACAGCTAGGAAATCTGTAATAATTTAATATGAACGAACTATTTTTAAAAAATATGTTGTTCCTCTGCACAAATACAAGCTTTGCCGTAATATATTATGTTGCCTAAGACAGTCTCTTCATGTAAATTGGGTTAAAATGAGAATGATTGTGCTACATCGCATCCCCAAAGGATACACAACCCAAATAAAATCTGTTTAATGCACTCACATAACTTTCTTTACCCTAATCATGGGCAATAGGCTACATCTTTCTCACTTCACATTCTGATATAGAATAAGAGGCCGTATTGCAAAGAACGCGTATTCAGTTGTTTCAACCTGATGCAAAGCTTTATTGTTTTCCAGGCAAGACTGACTTTCTACTAACAGTGGGTGGCTTAGAGAAATTTTGCGAAAACTTTTTGAAGTAAAACTTCTTTAGTGGCGGTAGAGGGTAAATCTGGAAAATCAGTCACACGTGCGGACCGCACTGAAAACAATCAACTCAATGATTAGGAGTAATCAAAGGAAATTTTTCAGACCTTACTTCCTCAATGGCAATGGACAATTCCTAAGCAATCTAAAGGTATATTATCTATTTTATGGAACCCGGAGGTTCATTACCGCGCAAATCCAAAATTAAAAAATCCAAATTTCCAAAATTGAAAAAAAAACAAAATTAAAAATTATGACATCCAAAAATCCAAAATTTAACAAATAATAAAATAAAAAATTTAAAAATCAAAAACTAAAAAATTGAAAAATAAAAAAATAAACAATTCAAAGATCGAAAATTTAAAAAATCCAAAATTAAAAAAAGTCCAAAAACCCAATATTAAAAAGTTCAATAATGCAAAATTGAAAAAATCCAATAATCAAAAATTGAAAAAATAAAATAAAGTTTTACTTCTGTCGCGTGGCGTTCCACGCACTCTTTTATTTTTTCAAATAACAGTTTTAGCTTTTAGTTTAAGCACCTCATAAACTCATTAGAGCTGTTTTTCTCTATGTAAAGTAACATGAAAAGTAAGAGAAAATCGTTGCCAATCTTTGTGTCACATAAGAAAATACCTGACCCATTAAATTATTCTTTAACCTCAAACTTTTTAATGAATCTCTCAAACAGCTGATAAATATCAGCCATCGTAAAACTGTTGCTATAGTAACCAGGAAATCTTAGATTAAGCAGACATTCATGAAATATGGTTGTCATCCAGCTTCATGTATCAAAGATCTTGAAATTCCTTTGATGAAAGAGCCCGGCAATATCCAGCCTGTCAACGCACGCCTCATCTCTTTTGTTTCAGATGAAAGCGACTTAATTTATTCACATGTAACTTTACTTTTCCGGAAGTTACGTCACACACAAACAATACACTGTTCTCTCTCACAGCGATATCAACAAAACGGAGTAATTAATTATGCATGGGTGCCATTTAAAAGAACACGGAGAAGGAAATGTATGAAATTTGAGTATGCAGTACAACAAACGTTATCTGAACTTCAGTACTGTGATATACGAAGCCATGGCCTTCTACTCAAATAACTCTTATTTGAGTAGAAGGCCATGGCTTCGTATATCATGGACCATGCTTAAGTTAGAAAGATAAGAGCGTGCGTTGTTTATTGTTACTATAGCAACAGATAAAGATTGTGATGGGATTATATTTTAGTCATGGCCCTCTAGTTAATAAAACTGTATACTTTTAATTTTAAAAGACTGTAAATAAACACACTATAACGGGGATTAGAAGTACCTGTGTTTCACAACACAGATGTAAAAGTTGTCTGCTTACATGTGCTGCATACACACGGAGTATTAAATCACATGACACTGTGTTTCTCATGGCTATACAGGACGTTCACATAACTCAGGACTGTCTTTTTTCCCTTCCACAAGCCATGCTAAGAACTCTGTGAATGAAGCAGGAAAACTATGCCAGAAAAGAGAGTTAAAATTTAATCTCGAGTTACTCGTTCTAAACTGTTGGTTTGGCGAACGTTTTGATCATCGACAAGAGTTGAGGCGTTTACTTTTATAAGGGTCTAAGTGCCAAAATCATGAATGTTTAGAAAACAAGGCACGGACCCACAGAAAGAGATAGACCCAGTGCTTTATCTTGGAATTTATTGCTACTAACGTGGCTTTCCCTGGACCTTGGACCCTTCTGAAATGCATTGGTCTGGGTACAATTATCAGCTGAAAATCATGATTTTGGGACTTAGACCCTTGTAAAATTAAACGCTTCAGTTAGTTTTCACAATTCTTACTAGTTGACTGTCAACACTTTCCTTTAGTGTAGATAAACTGTTTTATATTGATCTATGTATCGGGGCTATAACTATTGGGTATCAAAATAAATCTATTCCTGTATTGAAATAACATAAGCTGTGGAAAACTCAATTTTCATCAAAATCTCTACATGTAAGATTAATTTAACTGTGAATTGAAAATAAGCAATTTTTTATAGTTCTTCACACTTGGGCCTATATTAGACAACTGAAATAGTGTTTTAAAAATATTTATTATTATGATTATCAATGTGAACTTATTTGACTTGGAATAGGCATATCATTTAGCCTAATCCCTTATGAAAAAGATACCTTTCCAAAAACTCAAGATTTCCCTTTAAAAATAAAATTCGTTCGAAAAATTCGCACCAAAACAATTCGCAAAAAGGGAAATTTCATATTTTTTTTAGTGAGCGTAAAAGACAATGACCGCTGGTGTGATCTTGTGGTTAGCGTCCCCGGTACCCCGTGATTCAAATTGAGGAGCTACTTGATAGAGAAGTAGCGGCTCCGGTCATGGAAACCACCATTAACGGCCGTGGGTGTCGGCGTGATGACCATATGCCCCCCAATTCTGCCATCTGCCTATGGTAGTTGATGCAACGGTCGGATGGTAGGCCTTCCCCTTCAGGGATGTAGCGCCTAGGAGTTTTTATATTATACCTTAGATATGCCATTTAACTGAAATAGTTTATTAAATATTTATCAGTATTATTATTGTGCACTTATTTGTCTTGCAGCAAGCATATCATTTAAGCCCTTTCCAAAACCCAAAATTTCCCTTGAAAAATAAAATTAGTTCGAAAAATCAAAATTCGCACTAAAAAATTCCCAG
The DNA here is from genome assembly GCA_964059195.1 of Ectobius pallidus. Lineage (NCBI taxonomy): Eukaryota > Metazoa > Arthropoda > Insecta > Blattodea > Ectobiidae > Ectobius > Ectobius pallidus. The sequence goes on from CAXKWD010000002.1 coordinate 8,035,470, forward strand.
AAGGGGAAGTTTCATATTTTTTAGCGAGTTAAAAACGACAATTTTTTGCCCTAAAGGTCTTTTCAAGAAAAGGCTTATTTTCTATCACGAAATGCAGATAGGCCTATCTCTAGTTATAAGATATTGGAGATATAAGCGAGAAGTTGAGTGATCGATTTAGCCGGTACGAGTATCATGTTCCGTTTGATGGATGAGAAAAGAGAAACTTGTAATTACACAGAAAGGTCAGAGAGAAATCTCCACTCAAGTTTCCGGCGTTCATTACAAACAGAAGCAAACATTAATTGAAGGGTTGGCGAGTTCTGACCAGTGGACGCCGCTTATTGTGGTCACTTCGGTATTCAGCTAATGCAATAATATTAACCGATTGATAACAGTAGCCGAAGGAATTAAATGAAAGTTATTTATTCACTTCAAAACATAATTAAAAGCTATTTATTCATAAAATAATATGTAACTGTGAATCATTGAACCACTCATAGGCTGATACAGTAATAGACTGCAAGCAACTATTTTTTCAACCAGTAACAAAGTTTTTAATTGTTTTTACTTTCCTTTGGGAGTCCATTAACCAATACTCCAAAGGCAGTTACGAGTGTTTTTGGAAGTCTATACTGATCTGTGGTGAACACTGCGTAGCAAAACATCTAACGCCTGTCTGTTAAAGTATTTTCATTTTACACTAGCCGTCACCTCATGTCAACACTGTTATCTTCATAAATCAAAAGCTGCAGCTGTACCGATCTGTGAAACATGTTTCATTGCTTAAAAGAGAAAGTTGGTAATACCACCCCCTAGAACTGGTCATCCTGTGAGCTGGGAACAGAATTGCTACCTCCAGTACAACACAATACAGTTTAATTGGAAACGAAACCCTTTAAAACGGAATTTTGAATGACGTACGGTACAGTACTTGAAAATGAAGCCGCAAAAAGGAAAATGTGATAACATAAACCGAATGTTTGATCACAATAAACAGCATTTTTTCATTGTTTCAGTATTAATCCGTTTGGGACCTCATAAAAGTGATAACATTACGCGATTGATAACATTATCAACGATTACTTTAAATGGCGTTTTCTGTATAAATCATTTTTTGAAGTAAAACTTCTTTAGCCGCGGTAGGAGTAAATCGAGAGCTAACCCAACTTGCGTTACGAACAAAATCGTCACGAAATTAGTGGAACTGTGACGGAACGGACTGCACAGAAAACAATCAACTCAACGATTAGGCTTATCCAAATTTAAAAAACCCAAAAATCCAAAATTAAAAATCTAAAATTAAAAAATCCAAAATTAAAAATCTAAAAATCTAAAATTAAAAATCAAAACATCCAAAATTAAAAAAATTAAAAAATCCAATATTTAAAAAAATCCAAAATTAAAAATCTAAAAATCTAAAATTAAAAATAAAAAAATCCAAAATTAAAAAAATTAAAAAATCCAATATTTAAAAAAATACAAAAATTAAAACAAGTTTCACTTTTGTCGCGTGGCGTTCCACGCACACTTTTTTTTTTAAATTACACCCCCATATTAGTGATAACACTGTAATATTTAAATTATATAACGAATTTTGCTTAAAAGTAAAACCATTTGAACGGATGTCTACTACGAGGTGGGCAGGTAAAACACAGATAACAGTACTATCCTGAGAAGTTATTAAAACGGAAAGTGGTTCATGTCTCACGCCGGATTACATATCTTATATAACTGTTGGGAAACACGGAAAACGTCAGTGCCTGTGAAATCATTTTCAAAATAATCTCAGCCTTATTTTGTGTCCATTTGCTTCATTTCTTGTGAACTATATCTTGTGTTTATGGTGTTTCTGCAATCAAGCTTATCGCTAAACATTTGAACAGAGTCTAGATATGAACAAGCACAAGTTATCAATAAGAAGAATCGAGGTAGGTATTTTTTTTATTAAGGAGTATTCCACAATAGGCCTACAAAGGTTTTCCTTCATCCCATAACAATATTTTGCCTTCGTAAGTCCCTTTCCATAGCATCTTCTTCACTTAATCCTTTTCTCTCCATACTCCTTTTCAACCCATCTTTGGGCTTCCCTCTTCTTCGTTTTCCTTCTACTTTCTAATCCAACATCTTCTTGGGCATTCTATCCTCTGTCATTCTGAGTACATGTCCATACCATCTCAAGCGTCTTTCTTCTACAATTTCCAAAATATTCTTTTCAACTTGCATTATTTCCCTTATTCTATTATTCCAATTTTTTTCTTTCCTGGATTTTCTTGCTGAACGCCTCCAAAAATCCATTTCTAATAGCACTAATTTGATTGCTTGTTGTCTACTTATGGCCCAAGTTTGAGCGCAATATAATGTTGTGCTTTGAAATAATGCCTGATATATTAATTTTTTAGTTATGTGTAAAATATTTTTACTCCATAAGATTGAATTTAGATCGGTATAATAATAATAATAATAATAATAATAATAATAATAATAATAATAATAATAATAACAATAATAACTTACAGGGTGTCCACATTCTGAAAAGTCTAGAAAATTGAAATCGGTCAGGGAATATCCGGAAATTTTGTAAAGTAAAGGAAAAAGACAGAGAAATTTGTATTTAAAAAAAAAAAGGAATATTTTGGAAAATAAAGATCGGTGAGCAAAATGTAAGGGCATGTGTTTTGCTCCAGTCAGCTGTAACCCAAAGTGTAACATTCATTTTTATTGTCTCTTCACATTTCAGTTGCAGTCAAACCAAAACTATTCGTGACTTTTTCTCATAAAATTTAAGTCGACAGTTTACTGCACTTTCTGCGTAATTCTGCTCTTTTACCGAATTTATAACTGAAATATGACGTTAAATTACAAATACGACCGAAATATGGCCAAGACCACGAAAATTGCCAAAATATGACTTTATATGCAAAATAAAAAAAGGTCCGATTAGGATAACAAATGTATAATATGTTTTTTGCGGCGAGAATGGATAAAAAAAATGTGATATCCGAACCCTCCTGATTACCCTCCTTGAAGGTTAGCAACTCTATTTTAATATTACCTTGATTCCGTAAATTGTTTTCAATAAATATAGGATGTGTCCCGTAGCTTTTGGTGTTGGTTTTCAATAAACTAACAAACTGAAGAGGTCTGAATTGAAAATGTCTGCTTTCATCCGGAAGCTGCAAGGTCGAGCTATTTTCATGTCTTTCTCAACTAAATGCTTTGTCCAGGTAAACGGAACCAGCTTTCTGTTAAATATTCTGAAACCGGCCTTCGCGATAAAATATCACAGTTTGCTGTAGCTTTTACATTGCTCTCTGGGGAAGTTACTTCATATTCTTGTCACGATTTAAATAGGCTTGCTTTAAGTATTTAAAATTTGAGAACAAAATTAGGATATTTAAGGGAAGTCTGATCTGCGAGGGATTGTTGGATGGAGTTAGCACAGAATATGGTTGAATGGCGGGCTCAGGTAAGCGCGGGAATGAACCTCCGGGGTCCGTGAAATCTACTCTTAACACAATTCAACGGCCCTAAATAGCGTGCTTGCTCCCTCACTTCGTGAGACATCGGGTATACTCGGCGATGTTCGCCTCACGCAGTCTAAAATTTCACGAAGACTACAAAATTAGGAAAACCGTTTCTTTATTATATAAGGCCTAAGTGAAATGAACACAATGAACAAATATTATAATTTTATTTTTACTTACAATTTTCATAGCTCTGAACCATAAACATTTTTAATAAACTGCCAGTGTAAATTTCTTAAAAATCCTGGATTCAATTTGTATTTATTTGTATTATTATTTGTATTTGTATTATAAATATCACAAATTAATAATGGCGGGGGGCACCAGCTATAATATATTAATAGTTTAACCCTGGATGTATCGCGGACAATAAAATTAAGAAAAAACCACTCCTACCCTTGAAAAATTATATAATTTCTGAAAATTACACTGAATTTATCAAATCAAATTCACATCATATTCATCTGTCAACAAACAGTTGAGAAACAATACGTAACCTATTATCATTGTTCACAGGTAGCTTTGGAACTGCATAATCGAATCTGAGATCGTTTTCCCAGGCGGCGATTTTTAATCGTGGAATGTACTCTAAAGCCGTAATTTTAGCTGTTTCATTAATTATTAATGGTTTAGTTTATGAATGATTCGCGTGCAAGTGTTAATAAATATAATGCTTTAATAATTATAATACTCTTCATTTCTAATTTTTCAATTATTTATCGTGGGCGAAGCCGAGGACACCTGCTAGTAGACAGGCTGTAGTGACAACATTCAGTTTTAATTGAATTCACTTGTTATGAAGAGCGAGCGTTACGGAGAAGGGTCTGGATTGTGGAGCAAGGCCTTGCATCTCAACCTGTTCCTTATGTAAGGTCGAATGCACTAGTTCATAGGAATAGTCTAACACTAAGGGGACTTGAGATATATGCATCGCGTCGGAAATATTAAAACTGTCGAGTAGGTTTTATCGCAGGATGTAGTAGAGTTTTTCAATATATACCCAGATGACTTCAAAGGAATAAACCATAAAGTCGATGTTTCTTTATGTTAATTGTTCTAACCAAGTCGGTCTTGGTTTCCGCTTTCCAAAACACAAGCAACGTTGCAATATTCTTTGTTATCACTGACCTCAGTTCTTCCGTAGCTTTAGTCAGTTCACACGTATTATTCTCTTCTTCTTCTTCTTCTTCTTTTTGTGATGTAGGATTACATCCTGTTTATTTCCCCTTTATTCCTCAGATGAGCCGTGTGTACCGTCTTACCATCTAGTAGCAGGTCTTCCTCTTAATCTTTTTCCGTCTGGTCTGCTTCCTTGAGCCTTTTTTTGCTAGGCGATTGTTTTCCATTCTATCAACGTGTTGTTTCCAAAATTTTCTTCTGTAATTGGTAAATTATTGTATTATTGTTTACTGTAACTAGATCTTGTAATCTCGCGTTTCACTCCACGCGGAGTAGACGGGTAGATGTCACAGCCGTCACAGGACATTCTTAGGTTTTGATTTGCTGAGGTAACTAGCTGATTGGTGCGGTAAAAAAATCAGGTAAACTAATGTAACAAAGTGCCAGAGTGCTTTTGTTTAACAGTGATAATTGCAATTATGATATGCAGAAAATAAGTTATTATTTTAATCGATTTCCGAGTTAAGCTCCAGATCGATTCGTTAAGCAGGGCTTACGGAAGAACAAAGGTCTGGTTTGATAAGCATATATGCTTATATATTCCTTCACATATTCCTTCATATATATGTGAAGGAATATGTGGGTAATGTTTTTGACAAAACACAATCGTAATCCAACACAATATTTAGTTTCGCTCAAAACATTACTTACGACCGGCATTTCTCCCCCATTCGTTCAAAGTCTGCAATTCGAATCATACTTATTACACTTTCCTATTTTAACTAATTTTGTCGTCTTATTTATTGTTTCTTCATCTCGTAGTCCTTACAGCATCCATCCAGGTATCGGTCGGCTTCCTTTCCTTCGTCTTCCATCAGGTTTCCAGTTCATCACCACCTTGTGCAAACTTCCATCGTTCATTCTTATTCTTCTGATTTATAAATAACTTACAATTTAGTCTTAATAGATCTACAAAATGTTTTGACCCTTAAAATGGCATTTTGTACTGTAGGATACGGTCATATTTCGTAAATTTATATCAAAGTGAAAGAATAGAATTTGGAAAAATAAACTTAAATTTTAGATACATTTTCAAAATAAGGCAGCAAGGAATAAATTATGAACCTAATTATTACATAACTGTTTTCTGTTTTCTTGTGTGTGAAATTTCTACTATTCTACTATTCCACTATTCTACCATTGCTTGAAGATGATCTTCTGATGACGGTTGCAATGGTTTGAATGCGATATTTCATATATTCCCACTTACACGAAGAGTTGCCTGTTGACTGGTTTTTTTTTCCGCGTTGGCTCTGCAGATTCTGAAGACATCACCCGTTTCCTACACCTTTGCAACTTAGGTACCTCGCTGACGGGATCGGTTTTAATTTTATTATTTTAATTTTTTTAAATTTTTGAAGGTAGTTATAAGCCACCCACTGTTTGTAGAAACTCAGACTTGCCTGGTGAACAATAAAGCTTTGCATCAGGTTGAAACAACTGAATACGGCCTCTTATTCTATATCAGAATGTGAAGTGAGAAAGATGTATTGCTCAGGTAAAGAAAGCTATCCTTTTTAAGGTATTTAATCATTTTCTGGTTACTGTGAAGACATAGTCTCCTATTTGCTCTGAAGTATGCTGGATATCCAACCAACATCCAACAAAATTGATTTGAACTTCCTGTAATTCACCTTGACTTCATAGATGTCCAAATGAAGAAAAACAAAAACTCGGTTAAATATTGGTACATCACAGCCCTACATACAGGGTGTTAATGAATAACACCGAAATAGTTTACCTGTGTATAGAGGGAAGACAGACAAGCAACTTTTATTAGGAGATTTTTGCTCTATGGATTCAATTTTTCCTGTTACAGCATAAAATCTCCCAGAGCATGGCCGCCACTGACTTCTAACATAAAATAAAATATATATTTATAAAAATAAAATAAAAAATTAAAAAAAAAACAAAGGAACTTTTTTTGTTAACACTGAAGTTTTTAATAAAAAAAACTAATACAGTGGCGGCCAGTCATATGATTATTAAGTAAATTTTGCAGATTATGGAAGCCCTAAATTATGATTTAGCTGTTGAAGAATGATTAGGAATCAGGTTTTTATAGGTCACTAAGAAGGCATGAAGTTAGTTTAATGAAAATGTAACCCTATTTAGCTTGATTATTGACTTATGAGCACCAAATTGTAATTACTTTAATGCTCTGTAGCATACACATTTTACGTCATAGAGAAAAAAAAAATCTCCTAATGAAAGTTGCTTGTCTATGTCCCCTTTATACACAGGTAAAATATTTCGGTGTTATTCATTAACACCCTTTATAACAATTTATTTAATATAAGAATGACGTAGCAGTTCCGGTACCAAGACTGGAGGCAGTAAGCCTAAGTGCGGCCTTGTGAACTGGCATGTCCTTGCGTTGAAGTTCCCTTCTGATTGTATGCCACTCGCATGCTTAAGTAATTATTCTATCCCGCTCGTAATGTTTTGTAGAAAATAGAATTGCGGAACTTTTCGTTTCCTTAGCAACCAGTCACTGATTCACTTTATATATATATATAAAATTCAGCTGTGTTTATGCTCCTTTTAGCTGTGAGGCCATATCAGGCGTTCGGGATGTGTGTCTACACAGTAGGGTAGGCCATGGAACTATTGGTTGTCAATTGTTTCTATTGTTGGTGTGTTTTATGGATTAAATTTCAACTGATATTAATTTAAATGGATATGATACAGGATGAAATGGTGAGGATGATTCATGGTATGTAAATATCCAACTCGGCATTTGCCTTTACGACTGGGGAAACCATGAAGAAAACCCATGTCAAATTGGCCGGCCACGGGATTTGAACCTGGAACCTTTCGAATGCGAGTTCAAGATGGTAACGTCTTGTACCCGCATTTTAGAGGTTCATGATTCAAATCCCGTAGCCGGCCAATTTGACTTTTTTTTCTTTTTGTTAAGATATCACAAATCTGTATAGTTCTGCTGATGCTGGACAAATTTAATCTTAAAAAAATAAAAAAAATAAAAAAAAAAATAACTAGACCTTTGTTCTTCCGTAAGCCCGACTTAATGAATCGATCTGGAGCTTAACTCGGAAATCTATCACAAAAATAAGTTATTTTCTGGAAAACATAATTGCAATTATCACTGATTAAAGAAAATCATTCTGACACTTTGTTACATCACTTTACCTGATTTTATTGGATGTCCCACAATACAAACAGAAAAAAAAAATCAAACGTCTGTCCCCTTGGGAGAATTAAGATTTATTTCTAAAAATCCTGACTTAGATTTCAGATCTATGAGATTACGTCATCTCTGCACTGAAGTTTGATTTTATCAGATTTTTCGTGACAAACTACACTTAACTAATGATGACTTGAATACATCATAAACTGAAGTAATTATAGCCTTTCAATTTTTCACTTGAAATATTAATAAATAAATCGTGGGAACAGAATATAAATTTCTGTACACAGTTAAAAATTAATAGCATTAAAAATAGACATGAAACACATCTCTCCGCATAAAAGTTTTGCGTCTTAGTGTAATATAATAATAATGGGCCTAACTGCAAAAAAGAGGAAAGAGCACTTTTTCAAACATTCAAATCTCGCCTTATATGAGAGCTATCGAGAAACTAGTTATTGATTTGTAGAGTAGGCCTACTCATCAAGAGCTTTTCAGCGATACCCCACAAGACGTGGTTTCAAAAATGAAATTTACATCCCCACCCCCAGTCGTGCCCCCCAAACCCCCGAATTGTTGGTGTCACTGTGAACTCCATAGGGAGTACTCTAATTTATTCAAACAACGTTTCCCTCTATACTTCATAGGGGCCGAGATATAATTTTTTCAAAATTTCAACCCTCTCCCCGAACCCCCCCCCTTTGGCCAATTTTGCTCATTAACGAACTTGTCCGAACTATTGGGCCTAGAAATAACATAATAAAATTTGTTTCAAATATCTTCAAAATTACGGCAGCTAGGGTGTAAAGATTATATAGGCCTAGTAAAGATATGAAAGAATTTTTCGAAAGTCATGACATGGTACCGATCCCAATAGGTAGTGAAAAGAAAAAGGTGCTAGCCCGTTATAAATCATTACTAGACTTCGGATTTTTAGGTCGCTAAAAATGCTGTTTTAGGTACCTAAAATAGGCTCCAAAAATTTGAAAATAGGTTCTAAAAATCATAAAATAGTCTCGTATAAAATCGTTAAGTTGCCAATTTTCTGAAATATCTCAATTGCAATGCAGAATATTATATTTATTGAAGTCACCATTAATCAATAATCATGATAAAACACAGATATAGGCCTATGGTATACAGAATTATATAGACCTATTACTAGGGCCTGTATTAATGCCATAACAGTGAAAACCTAATCCCTGCGCCCAGAACCTAATCCCTGCGCCCAGAAGCTATGCATATCATACTAGCATATTCAACCCCTTGTATCCCTCAGTGATTCAGAGAACTACTGTTTTTTGTTTTGTTTTGTTACGGGACGTGGGAGTCGGGAGAAAAACACTACATTTTCTTGGGAATTCCAAGGAATTTTTCTACTGAAGAAGAAACATTTCTCACTATTTAACCACATCACAAATGTGTCATGTACTGCACATTCAGAGCTAAAAATTTAGTACGAACTGAAAATAAATGCTAGAATTTATTTTAAAAAGTAACTTATTTTGAACTTTAGAGGAAAAACAAGCAAAAAGGCAATATTAGGCTCTAGCGTAAAAATATGCTGTTTTAGGTCCTATAAAAGTATCAGTTTTAGGCATAGTCACTTATGAAACATGCATATACAAGTTTTCGTCCATATATCACGTAAGGATTAAAATAGGTTTATACCTAAAATCCGAAGTCTATTCATTACTGAGGATTTCACCAGATGTCGTTAGCGCTCGTCTTGTTAACTTTCTTGCTCACCTGTTAAATCCTATATAACGGTCTGACGTAAATAATTATAAACAATGCAGTTTTAATGTTAAAATCAACATAGCAACACCATAGGCGTAGCGAGGGGGGGGGGGTTTTGGGGGTTTGAACCCCCCCCCCCATTGATTAAAAAAAGGAAAATTGTATAATTTTTTTAAGTCTGCCCATAAATTGCTTAATACAAGTATAAAGCGTGGGAAGCTTAAAACTCGTTATTTTGCGTCTTAATTTTTAAAATTTTCCGGGGAAGGACCCCCGGAAGCTTAAAACTTGTTATTTTGCATCTTAATTTTTAAAATTTTCCGTGGGAGAACCCCCGGAAGCTTAAAACTCGTTATTTTGCATCTTAATTTTTAAAATTTTCCGTGGGAGGGCCCCCGGACCCCCCCTCCTTCCATACTCGCCAGACCCCGCGGATGTTATAACCCCCCCATATGGTCGGCCTGGTTACGCCTATGAGCAACACCCAATTTAACCCTTAAATACGTGAGACTCAACTTCTCACACAACCACTCTATGTAATCCCATTCCGACTGCACAGAAAATATTTAACATAATGATTAGTCCCATAGTTTATTTCTTGTACCGTATTCTGTAATTTTACAGGTGACATACATATTTCTTCAGAGTTCTTTTCCATTCTTTTATTACAAATTGAAAACAAACCACCGTTTATCATAGAACACATTACGAATGTAATAGTTAAAATAGGTGTGCAAAATGAGTCGATTACATTTCTTTATCCATTCCTCATAAAGGAACATTAAAAAAAGTGCGTGGAACGCCACGCGACAGAAGTAAAACTTTATTTTAGTTTTTTATTTTTTCAATTTTTTATTATTGGATTTTTTCAATTTTGCATTATTGGACTTTTTAATATTGGGTTTTTGGACTTTTTTAAGTTTGGATTTTGGACTTTTTAATTCTGGATCTTTGAATATTTAATTTTGGATTTTTTAAATTTTCGATCTTTGAATTGTTTATTTTTTTATTTTTAAATTTTATTATTTATTAAATTTTGGATTTTTGGATGTTATAATTTTTAATTTTGTATTTTTTTTAATTTTGGAAATTTGTATTTTTTAATTTTGGATTTGCGCGGTAATGAACCTCCGGGTTCCATAAAATAGATAATATACCTTTAGATTGCTTAGGAATTGTCTATTGCCATTGAGGAAGTAAGGTCTGAAAAATTTCATTTGATTACTCTTAATCATTGAGTTGATTGTTTTCTGTGCAGTCCGCACCGAAACAAGTAAGAGTGTGACTGATTTCGTGACTGATTTCGTGACGGTTTTAGTGTGACTGATTTCGTGACGGTTTTAGTGTGACTGATTTTCCAGATTTACCCTCTACCGCCACTAAAGAAGTTTTACTTCAAAAATGTATGTTATCAACGTGAAATGAAAGGTTTGGCGTTTTGAAGTTCAAGGCGTTGAAGGCGTGACAGAGGATCACGAACTCATCTCACGGATTATCAAAACTTCTCTTCTTAACGTGTCTGCATTTTCACCTCAACTGTACAGGAAAAAGATTTCATAGAATAGTAAGAGGCGCGCCCATAAAGTAAGTTTCCATGAGGCCGTTTACAGAAACAAAACACAATTTCAAGGAAATATTGATTGCAACAGATACAGCCAGTGTTCAGCTATTTGTCAACATATTTTGAGACCTTGAGAGTAGTCAATGAAACTGCGTAATATATAGCTTAAATTTAAAATAAAATCGATTATGTTCATGTTGATTTTAATATTATACTAATAAACATTTCGTGTATATATATATATATATATATATATTTAATTTCAGTGTGTTTATACTCCTTTTAGCTTCGAGGCTATATCAGGAGTTCGGGATCTGTGTCTATACAGTAGGGTAGGCCATGGGACTATTGATTGTCAATTCTTTCTATTGTTAGCGTATTTAATGGAGTAAATTTCAACTGATATTAATTTAAATGGATTTGATACAGGATGAAATGGTGAGGTTGATTCATGGAATGTAAATATCCAATTTGGCATTTGCCTTTACGACTGGAGAAACCATGAAAAACTCATGTCAAATTGACCGTCTGCGGGATTTGAACCTGGGACCTCCCGAATGCGAGTAAAAGACGTTACCATGTTTGGCCACATCCCTCGGTCATTTCGTATTGTAAAATCCGTTAGTTTCAAGAAAAAGCTTCTACTTGACCCGACTCCATTAGCTGCCATCTGTCGCAGAACAAAAGAACGACGTGAACATCAGATTGCGAAGGGCAGCCGTCTCCGTTTGAGTGAATCAAAATCTCAAAACTAAAAACATTTAAAAAAATTATGGTGGAACAAAAACAGTGTATGCAACTTGCCTATAATGATATTTAAGATGCTCGTATACAAATCTCTCATATTAAATTTTTTCTCTTTCGTAGTTTTACCTCTCACTTATAGGGACCTTTATGCGGCCCGCGCCGCCCGGGCCTTACAGGACCGCGACCTGTCGGGAGAGGAATTAACTATGAATCACAACACATACATACTTTTTTGACCAGACAAGGGCATGGAGGGCCTCCCCGGATGATTGATGAGCCCAATGCCGGGGCCACACCGAGACAACACGAACACATAGGACGAGACACACCATTCACACACACACACACACTCACTCTGAACAAGGCGAGGATGGGATGAAGATGATAATGACGTCCAGATGATATCTGGGGACCACAAGAACCTAAAGTTATCGACTTTTGTCTCACAGGTGAGGAAAAACCCCGGAAAGACTTCACCCAGGTAACTTGTCCCGACCAGGAATCGAACCCGGGCCCGCTGCGTGAGAGGAGCGAACAGCGGTGGACTCTCATCTTAATAAACGCAGTTATGGGCTCGTTGCATAATGTACCATTTTGCTATTATAAGCGAGAATCGAGTCACATTTTTGGTACTTTCTCATTATCCATGATCGACATGCATAGGCGGAGCACGGATCAACAGTTGCAACAACTCGACTGACCTTGAAAACATAATTGTGACTTTCATATTCCAGTAATTACCTGACCTCTGTGAAAGTAATCACGATAAATCCATTGCAACATGTTCTGATACCTCATAATATACATGTTCAATAGGGAACTTACAAAAAATCTTGAGAAAGACATTACTTTCACCAAACCAGGGACCTTGCTATCTTCGCTCTTCATATTCCAAGACATGAAGAGCGACACCTTAATCCGATTTCCGGTCAACAAAGTTTCTGTACTTCGAGCGAGGTGGCCGAGATGGTAACGTCTTGGACTCGCATTCGGTGGGTCACAAGTTCAATTCCCGTGACCGGCCAATTTGACATGGGTTCTTTTCATGGTTTCCCCAGTCGTAAAGGCAAATGCCGAATTGGATATTTACATACCATGAATCATCCTCAACATTTCATCCTGTATCATATCCATTTAAATTAATATCAGTTGAAATTTACTCCATAAAAATACACCGATAATAGAAACAATTGACATGCAATAGTTCCACGGCCTACTGTACAGACACAGATCCCGAACTCCTGATATGGCCTCGTGGCTAAAAGGAGTATAAATACAGCTAAAAAAAAAAAAAAAAAAAAAAAAAAAAAAAAAAAAAAAAAAAAAAAAAAAATCTTGTGCTGAAATCCATATTCCAGCAAGATAATAATAACACATATGGTTATAAAGAGACCCATCATTCAACGGAACAATAATCACAATTTAACTTTATATCACTGCATGTCAACACACTTATCTTTATAAATCAAAAGCAGCAGCTAAAATGAGGGATGAAAAACGTTTTATTGCTTACAAGAAGAAGTTAGGCAATGCCACCCCTCGAACTGGTCATCCTGTGAGCTGGGAACAGAATAGCTACCTCTGGTACAACACAATACAGGTCATTTAGACCAGGAAACCCTTAAAAACGAAATTTCGAACGACGTGCAGTAATTGGAAATAAAGCAGCAAGAAGGAAAATGTGATAACATAAACCGAATCTTTGATCACAATAAACAACATTTTTGAAGTAAAACTTCTTTAGTGGCGGTAGAGGGGAAATCAGTCACACGAAATCAGTCACAATCAGTCACACTCAAAACCGACTTGTTTCGGTGCGGACTGCACAGAAAACAATCAACTCAATTATTAGGAATAATCAAAGGAAATTTTTCAGACCTTACTTCCTCAATGGCAATAGACAATTCCTAAGCAATCTAAAGGTATATTATCTATTTTATGGAACCCGGAGGTTCATTACCACGCAAATAAATTAAAAATCCCAAATTAAAACATCCTAAAATCCAAAATTTAATAAATAATAAAATAAACAATTTAAAAATAAAAAAATAAAAAAACAAACAAATTAAAGATCGAAAATCTAAAAAATCCAAAATTAAAAATTCAAAGATCCAAAATTAAAAAGTCCAAAATCCAAAATTTAAAAAAGTCCAAAAACCCAATATTATAAAGTCCAATAATGCAAAATTGAAAAAATCCAATAATCAAAAATTGAAAAAATAAAAAAATAAAATAAAGTTTTACTTCTGTCGCGTGGCGTTCCACGCACTATTTTTTTTCAGTGTATCGGTATTAATCCTACAGGACTTCATAAAAATGCTAACATTATCCACGATTACAATAAGCGGCGTTCACTGTAGTATGCTTTGTGTTTTAATAATCTGTTGATCTTGAACCAATAGTCAGTAGGTCAATTTAAAACACTGGCGTAATGAAAATCTGGACCCTGGCGATCGGCACGATCCAGTATTGTTAATAATAATAGTCACGAATATCTCTCATGAGTCGTGTCTCCCTCATACAGATTGCATTACAGTTCACTATCATAAACTCCCGTTGTATACGCAAAGTGAATGGGGACAGAATATAAATACTTTCTCACATTGCCATTCAATGCAAATTATCTGCTTCAGGAGTTTCTGCAATCTTTCCCACAACGAAATTTTCATTACATTGCAGGGTGAATTCTAAAATTCATCACTGTCACTACACAAGGGCACATTAAAGCAGTCTCAGGTTACTCAACCGCTTGAAGAAGGAGTTGGTGTTTTTTAATATTCTCGCAAATATTCACGTGCTTAGACTAAACACAAGAATAATAAAATCATGTAAACTGATGTAACAAAGGGCCAGAATGCTTTTGTTTAATCAATGAAAATTGCAGAAAATAAGTTACTTTTTTAATCGATTTCACAGTTAAGCAAGGCTTACTAAAGAACGAAGGTCTAGTTTGATAAGCATAATTATGTGAAGGAATATGTGGATAGTGCTATTTGTCAAAGCCAACTTTATTGCAACTTCCAAAGCCGTATATGAACACTGTAAAACAATATGTTGTCATAAGAACTGATTTGCATTTGATAAATTCTTTCTAATATATTACCATGTCCGCCGGCGTGGTCCTGTGGTTAGCATCGCTGACTACAGGTCCGTAGGCCTGGGTTCGATTCCCGGTACCTCCTCGGATTTTTCTGAGGTAGGGAGGTCTGGTAGGGGTGCACTCAGCCTCGTGATTCCAAACTGAGGAGCTACTTGATAGAGGAGTAGCGGCTCCGGTCAAGAAAACCACCATTAACGGCCGTGGGTGTCGGCATGCTGACCACATGCCCCCCAATCCTGCCATCTGCCTACGGGAGATGACGCAACGGTCGGGTGGTAGGCCAAGTCCCTCCAGGTATGTAGCGCCACGGAGTTTAGTAGTTTTTAATATATTACCATAAAATAGGCACTAAATTGAGCATTACTCCGGTACCGGTCAACCGATTTGGTCCAATGTCAATAGTTTTCTTCCCATGGACGTTATAAATGCGTATACCAAACTTCATGAAAATCCGATAAAGCGTATTTGAGTTATCGCGCGTACAGACACAGGGACAGAAGGACAGACATTTTCCCGTCCCCCACAAAATCTCACAAAGTGCCATTCTCGCAGGTAATAAACACGCATATACCGGGTGATTCAAAAGGATGTCAAAACTAATGGAGCATGTAGAGAGGGTCCCATAAGTAGTATAGGTAGAGGAAGTAGACTATTGTTTTCGATCTCGAAATTCGAAGTTGAGTTTTGAACATAAATACACGTTTTGAGGTATCCTGAATCCAAAAGTACTATTTTCAGAAACCGGAAACGGAAACATAATGGGAACACCTGGTAACATTATCTTGGCGCGTTTTTTCATATTTGAATGTAACAAAGGCTACTTCATGACATTTACTCTACATTTTTATATCTACTCTGACTTGAAAGAGATACGGTTTGTAACATAATGTTCTGGATAGTCCTTGGCATTTGCCTTGCAACATTTTACGTTAATGCCGAAGAATCAGGTGACGTTCTAACCAATCATCACGTGACCTTGGTATTTACCTCCCTGCTTTTGTTTCGTGTAATAAAGAGGACGTCCAAGTTCACGGTCATACGGCCTTCGCGTTCTGCAATTTTGCTGGTGCTTCTAGAATTGTTAGGATTTTTAATGACCTAAAATAGCCTGTGTATTCAGCATAAAATTGCCTAAAAATTCCAGGAATATGCTATATAAAATAAAACAAACTAAACTAAATTCCGTGGCGCTACAGCCCTGAAGGAACAAGGCCTACCACCCGACCGCTGCATCATCTGCCATAGGCAGATTGCAGGATTTTGGGCATGTGGTTAGCATGCCGACGCCCACGGCCGTTAATGATGGTTTCCATGACCGGAATATAATACACATGCCTTATAAAATTTAATTTAATTACATGTTACTTGGAAGGTGTACAATAATAGAATGATTATGAGGAGAGGGAATAAAAGATCTCTGGTATATGAAAACCTGGTTTTGAGATATTTACGTTTAAAAGATCATAATCGTTATCATCTTTATTCTCTGCCTCTCTCATTGCCTTCTCTTCGTCCTAGCTTCCTTTGTGCTTGTCTAGGTAGTTCCTTGTGGAGTTATATTTTATTTGTTGAATTGCTTTCTCGGATTTTAAAGGTATACATTTCAATTTTTAAGTGCTCAAAATATTGCGTAGCACTACAAAGTATGTTTAAACGAAAAAATAACTTCATTATCAACCATGCTCTCAATACTTGAAGGACAAGTATGAGATAAGAGATTGGGAAGTGGTTGGGTAGATATTTGGGGCTAGAAGGACAATTTCGGAATTCTGTGTCAATTTTTTCGAACGTTTTGGTATACTGTCTTCAGCTACATTGCAGGAATTGGCCTTAAAGATTCTTGAAGACTCGCTCCATATTGCCCATAACCATTTGTATTCAGACATTTTTAATAAATACTAGTAGAAAGGAAGTCCTTAGCTGCTTTAAAATGTAATGTAAAAATATATACCCTAAATATTGAAAATTAAGGAAAAATCTCATCTTAAAAAAATAAATATTGTTCTTAGAATTGTTTTCGTTTGGCTGTGTCCTATTGGCACCCTTAATTTAAGGCAGCTATCCTAACAGGATTTTCTCCCTTTGACCTTATTCTCTTAGGATATTTAAAGAACACAAAATCATGGGATATTTTCATTAACTTCTTTAATTGTATCTTTTTTTATCAGAACTAAATAGTGTAAA
The DNA here is from genome assembly GCA_964059195.1 of Ectobius pallidus. NCBI lineage: Eukaryota > Metazoa > Arthropoda > Insecta > Blattodea > Ectobiidae > Ectobius > Ectobius pallidus. Next base: position 8,052,638 of record CAXKWD010000002.1, read on the forward strand.
TGTGAGCGAATTTAAACTGAACAATAGAAGAGGAAGCACAATGTTTTCTTCTTTTCACCTTCATTAAACTACACTCATTTCAGACTTGCAGAATTTCGGAGCTGCTGATTCCAACGCCTGCGAATGTTTGACTAGACTACACGCAACACACGCTTGCCGGAGAAGTTGCCTGCATGGTTTTCCCACAGGCGTTAACCCCTGGCGCTCCTCACTGCATTTCAGTGTTTACCTGTACACGCAGGGCCCTTACTGAATTACACATTTTACATTGATTATTAAAATCAATGACTTCAGTTCTTAATACTATATTACATTTAACTCTTTACCCTCTCTTAAAATCTCACTTCATCATGTACTACATAAAAAGTAAACTTCGTGTATATTTCATGAACGCACATCCAACGCCACCTATTAACGTGACAGTATTCAATTGTGAGATTAATTGCCATAGCAACCGGGAAAAAAGAGCATTGAATAACTTGGACGAAAATCACCATTCGAGGTTTCTTGGGCTAGGGTATTCCACTCTGAGGTATTTTTCCCCCGGGCATCGCACTTTAATCGTGAAATGTAAATCGAAACCGGGATTTTAGTTTGTTTAATTATCAATTGTTTTAATTGTTTATGCATGATTTGCTGAAGGTTCACGAGTCTGTGGTACGTTTTAATCAATTGATTTCGATTCTTTATACCCTTGCGGAATTATTTATATTAGTTACAGAAAAACAAAAGGCTTTTCCACACCTTTAAATTTGAATGCATATTCATTTGAATTCTCCAGTTTGAACATCATTCAGCAACCGCCGTAGCCGGAATTTTACGCCAGTTGTGCCTAAAATTATTACTCAACAGTTCGTAAAAGGAATAACGTAGCAACCAGACAGAAAATGTTAACTTGATCTGTTTGAGGAATTTCTGTATCACCTAAGTAACATAGAAAATCGCAAAAAAATGACTCCAAAAATCACTGCGTCGGAAGAATGGGATTCCATATTATTTGACTGTTTTTAGTCTAGACATAGGCTAAGACTAGAGTCCACACAGAACCCTATTTGAATATGATGTTTTAAAATAAAGGTTCCTTCATACTGCTTCGTATGAAATTATAATTCAGAAACGCTCAGTATAAAAACATCAATACTCACTGTATTTGTCTGAATTGAATAAATAATTGACAATTAATTAATAATTAGAAGTGCCAAAGGTCGTTTTAAGGGTAATTAAATCACGGAGGATGAAATGGGCTGGACATGTTGCGCGCATGGGGGAGGAATGGTATCTCAAAAGTATTGACTGGGAGACCCGAAGGGAAAAGACCACTTGGAAGACCTAGACGTAGGTGGGAGGACAATATTAGGATAGATTTAAGGGAAGTAGGATTTGCGAGGGATGACTGGATAGAGTTAGCACAGAATAGGGTTGAATGGCGGGCTCAGATAAGCGCGGCAATGAACCTCCTGGTTCCATAAAATAGAGAATATTCCTTTAGCTTGCTTAGGAATTGCTTATTGCCATTGATTAAGTAAAGAAGTTTTGAGTTTCGGACGATCGTCAGGCTGTGCCCGAGCGACTTCTTTGAGCCGTAGGCATATGTAGGCAAAGTTTATTCCGGTGGCTGTTGACATCCAAGAGTCATATTCGTATCAAGAACCCCGGGGTCAATTCCCACACGAATATCGCAAGATGCTGTTTTAGTGTTGTGATTGCTCTGTAGATAGCGCCTTTCATCGCTGAGAACTGGCGCTATCTTCATCGGAGTCAGGTATAAATGAAAGTGACAGTGTCTCCCCTAGATGGCATCACTTCAATCCCAAGGTTTTTCTCAAGGGAAAACGCTGCGCTTTTCCAAGGCCTCCGAGGTATTAACCTCAGATATGTTGGCAGCATTTGCGAAGTACAATATTAGGTTTCCCTGTGAGTTAGGACAACGCAAATTATAAAACAGAGTTTTCACACATTTACGTGCGTTCGCACAATTCGTTAATTTTATTCACTTATCTATCTGCTGAAAGGCACTATTTCGCATTCTCTTGCCTGAATTTACGTCATTTTTTTCTGGCTAGGCGGGATTAGAAATGAAGTGATGGGTTTAGTAATCCAGGATAACCAGATTTTTTCTGATCCAACAGGGGATATCCACAATATTTAACATGTTTGTTAAAATACATGTTCAATACCGTCGAGTTCGATCAAAGAAACAATAAATATGATACCAGCCGCTCAACTATGATACATTTTGTGATTTGCCGCCTAGGCCTTTCGGTGCTTTTACACCATCTTCGGGGCATCTTTTGCTGGCTTGGAGTTCCAATAATTAAAATAAAAACTGCACATCGTCACATTTATAAAATAAGATAAAATTTATAAAACCTCATACAAAACACTGTTGCTGAACTCTCTCTTCTCTGCTGTCCTCGCCGTGTAACAGAAGGCGCAGGCCATAGGCAGATGGCAGGATTGGGGGCATGTGGTCAGCATGCCGACACCTACGGCCGTTAATGGTGGTTTCCAAGACCGGAGCCGCTACTTCTCTATCAAGTAGCTCCTCATTTTGAATCACGAGGCTGAGTGCACTCCGTTCCAGACCTCCCTACCTCAGAAAAACCCGAGGAGGTAACGGAGGGATCGAACCCGGGCTTACGGATCTGTAGCCAGCAACTCTAACCATAAGACCACGCAGGCGGTAAATATTAGCCATTAGGCCCAATAAAATATAGCCTAAAGAGGGGCCGTGATTTTAGTCATGGCCCTCTGCTTCACCTTCCTATTATCTTGTTACCTTTCTTTAACTGAGTACCACTAGGATGATAAAGACCCGTAATAATACCGGGGTGCGCGGGCAAAGAGAGTTAAGTCCACCATCCTAAAAAAATTGAGATATGTCCATAGAGTTATAGATAAAAATGTTCTCTACATTTGTGTTAAGTCCAGTAAGTCATATTCAAAATTGTACGGTAGTTGTGGATGTGTGCCTCATGGGTTTATCCATCTCTAAAGCTATGTTGGGCTGGTATAGTGTGTTAAGTCACTCTAATTCTCAGTAACAAGAAAGTGGACTTAACTCTCTTTGCCCGCGCACCCCGTTACGTGCCACGTATCGGTAGAATTGCAATTCGTTCTAATCAATTGGTGTAAAAACATACATTTTTACCTTGAAAACTGGACATGCATGTATATAAACATTTTGACCCTGAACTGCCGTCCTGCCAGGTTATCTTTGTTTCATTGAGTAACACCAGACAATTTACATGGTACACATGTGTAGTATTTCAATTGTTTTAATGAATTGGCGTAAAAACAGGTTTTTACTTGACTATCCCGCTCATATGCCGCGTGTTTGAAATTGACCAATAGCTTTTAGCAATTCCTCGGATATAGACCAATCACGGCCATTTATTTAAGAATATTCTTGTAGGAATCGCCAGGATGCAATTTTGATTAATACGTCACGTGCTGCCATTAAGCAGCACAAAAACACATTATTTTATACAACCTGACTTGTTTGGAAATTGAAAAAATATAAATGTACATTGATTAAGAACACAATTTCGATTCGGTGCAAGCCAGTTCGTGCGCTTTTATTCTGTTCTGCTTAGCTTACCTGAAAGAAGTTAACTATGTTTTATATGCAAAATTGGTAGAACTGATTATACCATGGTAGCTCGAATCGATTCATGGATAGTTGATTCATAGTAGGCCGTGATCTCACAACTGTTAGTTTTGTTTTTATACAACAAAGCACGAAAGTAATTATCTCTATATATATAAAAGGCTTTGTCCTGACTGACTGAATGAATGACTGACTGACTGATTGACTGAAACTGACTGATTGACTGAATGACAGGAATCAACGTACAGCCTAAACTATAACAGGTAGAGACTTGGAATTTTGACAGTACCTTCGTTTCATAATGTAGGTGCTCGCTAAGAAAGGATTTTGAAAAATTCTGATTCTAAATGCCAAAAATTAAATGTTTTTGAAAATACTTAATCCCTTTTTACATAGAATTATCAATTCCAAATCACAGAATATATTGTTGCCAAATGGTATCAGGTGGGCTTGGAAAAAACAATTGAAATGCACTTTTGACAAATAAGAGAAGTTATCAAAATAATTCATGTTATAAATAAATATTACAGAATGAAATCCACTAAAATAATGGAATCACATAACTTTCTCTACCCTGGACATAGAGAAAACAAAACGAGGTATGGTAATGTGTATATTATTATATTATATCGCAGGTTTTTGGAGAGAAAAGTATGAAGGCTTTATGGTAACATAAGAGTGGGAAATTTCCCGCCTCGATATTACAATTTTATGTTACAGGAATTTCTGTTTCTTCTTATTTAAACCTCTACCAGGCTTGCTGTGCACTGTACAAGCGATGGGATGCAACATTCTAGATCCTCTATGAGCCATAAAAAACTATATCAAGCGTTTTCTGAGGGAATAGTTTGAGTGTAATAAGTCGTTCTTCCTATTTCAAATTATAAATGCCTATATAAGGACCTAGAATTTAAAATTGAAAATCCTTCATAAGTTAATTTCCAATTACAAAATACAAAACCCAGGCGACGCCGGGTCTTTTAAGCTAGTATAAATATAAAACTTTATTGGATAAAGTTGATTCAGATGAATAAATTTTGAAAATTATGGTTTTAAAAGCAAGTTTAGGTATCTATTTCAGAAGTCCTTCAGGGGTCATCATATTTATCTCAATGATACCAGGAAGCTTACGTAATAATTCTAGACTATTAAAGCAAAAGAGTATAAGTCAAAAATAGTTTTTTAAATAGACATTTTTTTTAAACAGCGTAATTTACCTATTTCATTTTCACAATTTTTGACTTATACTCTTTTGCCTTAAGGTAGTTGTACACCCCTGAAATCTGAACAGTCATGAAAAATGACATTTAAAAAAATAGCTTAGATGGATAGACAGTTCTTTTCTCTTGAATTTCATGTTCAATTTTTAAATTCTGATTGTTAGTTCCTGAGATACAGCCTTTTTTATTTATAAAGAAATGATAAAGGAGGTTTTTTTTAACAAATCGCAACTTTCAACTTCAATTTCCTGTAAGTACGTAGTAAATCGCAAGGTATTCAATTTTTCAAACATCATAATCTATATATATATATATATATATATATATATATATATATAAAAGGCTTTGTCCTGACTGACTGAATGAATGACTGACTGAATGACAGGAATCGACGTACAGCCTAAACTATAACAGGTAGAGACTTGGAATTTTGACAGTACCTTCGTTTCATAATGTAGGTGTTCACTAAGAAAGGATTTTGAAAAATTCTGATTCTAAATGCCAAAAATTAAATGTTTTTGAAAATACTTAATCCCTTTTTACATAGAATTATCAATTCCAAATTAAAGAATATATTGTTGCCAAATGGTATCAGGTGGCCTTGGAAAAAACAAATGAAATGCACTTTTGACAAATAAGAGAAGTTATCAAAATAATTCATGTTATAAATAAATATTACAGAATGAAATCCACTAAAATAATGGAATCACATAACCCTGGACATAGAGAAAACAAAACGAGGTATGGTAATGTGTATATTATTATATTATATCGCAGGTTTTTGGAGAGAAAAGTATGAAAGTGATCATGCTTTCTGTTTAATTTCACCTCCAAAACGGTTTTATGGTAACATATGAGTGGGAAATTTCCCGCCTCGATATTACAATTTTATGTTACAGGAATTTCTGTTTCTTCTTATTTAAACCTCTACCAGGCTTGCTGTGCACTGTACAAGCGATGGGATGCAAAATTCTAGATCCTCTATGAGCCATAAAAACTATATCAACCGTTTTCTGAGGGAATAGTTTGAGTGTAATAAGTCGTTCTTCCTATTTCAAATTATAAATGCCTATATAAGGACCTAGAATTTAAAATTGAAAATCCTTCATAAGCAAATTTCCAATTACAAAATACAAAACCCGGGCGACTCCGGGTCTTTTAAGCTAGTATAAATATAAAACTTTATTGGATAAAGTTGATTCAGAGGAAAACATTTTTAAAATTATGGTTTTAAAAGCAAGTTTAGGTATCTATTTCAGAAGTCCTTCAGGGGTCATCATATTTATCTCAATGATACCAGGAAGCTTACGTAATAATTCTAGACTATTAAAGCAAAAGAGTGTAAGTCAAAAATAGTTTTTTTAAAGAGATATTTTTTTTTTTAAACAGCGTAATTTACTTATTTCATTTTCACAATTTTTGACTTAAACTCTTTTGCCTTAAGGTAGTTGTACACCCCTGAAATCTGAAAAGTCATGAAAAATTACATTTAAAAAAATAGCTTAGATGGATAGACAGTTCTTTTCTCTTGAATTTCATGTTCAATTTTTAAATTCTGATTGTTAGTTCCTGAGATACAGCCTTTTTTATTTCTAAAGAAATGATACAGGAGGTTTTTAACAAATCGCAACTTTCATCTTCAATTTCCTGTAAGTACGTAGTAAATCGCAAGGTATTCAATTTTTCAAACATCATAATTTTTCTATAAATTAACATATCGAGGTGATTTTGGTGTCATTTTGAAGCTTGAAATCTTCTCTAGTGGTTGACACTGAGTAATTTCTGATACACGAATATTCTATTATGTTATAGAATTTTGTTTATAATGATGTGATAAAAAATAATTACAATTTACATTAATATAACAATTTAAACTCTTAAGTAATCGGGGGAAAAAATGTCAGTCACTAAAGAATTCTTTTGACTACAAAACAGTGAAAAATTGATGTTTGTATCTTAAGTAATTTTGGAGTAATCATGTTTTGAGTTTTTAGCCAAAATTGAGAACAAAATATTTTTTTGTAAACAAATACAAAACTTTTTTCTTGCAAAACGTCTTAACATGTAGATGTATAACACTTACAACAACAACAACAACAACAAAAATTAGGCTCCTAATATTGAAAAATAATATTTTCATACCTAAAGGTGTACAACTACCTTAACAGTCCAGAATTATTACAGGCTATCCTTAAGTAAAACAGATCGATTGGAGCATGCATTGTTTTTGTTACTACGGCAACATACAATTTATTGAGATTGGTGTTTGCACAATTACTAACGCGACTTTTTAAAAATAGGTTACTATGATACAGGTGTTGAAGATCTCACACCTCCCTCCAGTCATGATCTAACATAATCACTTGACTTCGTAGTTAACCTTGACTGGAATCAATGGAGCGAATCTTGTGGTCAGTGTACGTAGTCACTTCTTGTAGCTGGTGGAACTCTTCTCTTGCTTCTACATTATATATATATATATATATGTATATATTAGAATAGGAATTAGGGAGGATCCTTTATAGGACACACACATGCCTGGGCCCTGTTTCATAGAACTTGCTAATATTATTAGTTAATAATGTTAGAAATCATAATATTATTCATTAATTATCATTCTGGTTTTAGAGATATGAACACTCTTCATAAAATCTCTTTACAACTATTTTTAGTTCAACAGTGAGCTGAGGGTAAAATTCTCATACATTATGAAATGGCTGTAATAATGCATCGTATCGTTTGACTTAAATTTGTATTAAAAGTACAGAAAAAATTGGGAGACAAATTTAAACTTCATATAAATCTATATCTCTATATATAAAAGCCAAAACCCACTGACTCACTGACTGATCACAGTTTCTCAAAAAACCATACAGCCTAGGAACGTGAAACTTGGTACACATATTGCTACTAGGCTCTAGATGCGCACTAAGAAAGGATTTCAAAATCTTTGGCCTCTAAGGGCCTATAAGGGCCAAAATAGGGTTGTAAAGTTATAATATTCACCTAAAGGAATTCATACTGCATGTACACAATCCCCATGGCAACATTATTTTTTTAAACTACACAGGTGGCTTTGCATGACACTATGATTTCATGTAGACCTAATAGATATAAAATTATGAGAAAGGCTATCAATAGAATTCCTATAGATTATTAAGTGCCAGTATGGTACTTTATGAGATTGTGTGGTGGACGAAAAAATGTCTGTCCGTCCAAAATATTCATTCTGACTCTTTTTCGGAAAAAAATTTAAGTTGACAATTTAGTGCACATACTGCATAATTGTGCTCTTTTACCAAATTTATAACTGAAATATGACGTTAAATTACAATATGACTGAAATATGATCAAGACCATGAAAATGAAAAAAATATGACTTTATATACAAAATAAAAACAGTCCGGTTAGGATAACAAATGTGCAATTCATGTTTAATTTGCGCTTGCGGTGAGAATGGAGGTCAGGATAAAAATATGACATGGCATAAACATCTGAATCGAACATTATGGAAGTAAACTGGAAGAAAAATTTAAATATCATGTAAAATTACAAGAAATAAACCCTGGGTCTAATAATTGTGTTAACTGTTTTCTTTGCAGTCTGGCATGGGTTTCTATATTGCAAACTGAGTCTCATGTAAACATTAGTGGTATCAGAATGTCTATGTGACCTCCGTTGTTAGGGCCACTTATCCTTAAACGCATTCTGCGGTATGAGCTGACTGCTGCATTATATGTTAGTCTGCCATTCCTGTAAAGTTCGATCTCGATATTGTAAATCCGACTTCCAGCGTCAATCTCTGCGAGGCTAGATGATGCGTATGGATGAACCATCCGGGAAATGTAACAGATGAGTAGGGTTTGGGCTAGGTTCTTGTAGACATCCCAGTTGACCCCCACATAATTCACTACCGCGTTTCTGAATTGTATGTGGTCTTCTTGATTCCCAGTGAGGAAATGGGACAGTGCACGGAAGAAGGATCCCCCATCCCTCTTCATCTTCATAACTCTGTGCCGTACAAGGGTCGAGCCTACGAATATGTCTTCATATGTGTTCCAGGACCCTGCAAGAAGAAAATACGTCGAAAACTATAACAACAAAGAGTCCCTGGAGTAATCAACATAACCTATCAGCAATTTTAAACAATCTGTACAAACTAAAACTACAACGTATAAAAATAATAATTACTTATTATTAACTTATATCTATATATATATATATATATATATATATATATATATATATATATATATATAAAAGGCTTTGTCTGACTGACTGAATGAATGACTGACTGAATGACAGGAATCAACGTACAGCCTAAACTATAACAGGTAGAGACTTAGAATTTTGACAGTACCTTCGTTTCCTAATGTAGGTGCTCACTAAGAAAGGATTTTGAAAAATTCTGATTCTAAATGCCAAAAATTAAATGTTTTTGAAAATACAAATTCTCAGAACGTATTGTTACCAGTGGTATCAGGTGGGCTTGGATTAAATTAAATGTATGTTTGACAAATTAGAGAAGGCATCATTATAATTCATGTTATCTATATTAATAAAAGGAATTGAACGCAGAGATCTGAAATTTTAAACATAGGTGGGCTGAAGGGTCGGAAAATGCACCTCGAAGCCGGAATTTTAATTTTAGTTTTCGTTCGTGAGTTATGAGTGAAAAACGGGCAAAAAACGTGAATTTTTTGCGTTTTCAAAACATAAGTCCACGTGATTTACGTGTTAATAAATATAATGATATAACTATTATGCTCTTAATTTTTAATTTTTGAAATAATTATCGCGGGCGAAGCCGCGGGCACATGCTAGTATATATATAAAAGGCTTTGTCCTGACTGACTGTTTCCAGTTGTTTCTCAGATGGGTTTGGAAATAATTGAAGTGGGGCTTTTAGAAAAGCTATCAATATCATTCATGTTATAAATGAATATAAATTATGAAATCCACGAAAATAATGCAGTCGCATAACTTTCATTACCCTGGACGTAGAGAAAACAGTACGAGGTATGGTTATATGTATATTATTTTATCGCATGTTTTTGGGGAGGGATGTATGGAAGTAATATTGCATGTCTCTTTAATTTCATCCCCAAAACGGTTTTATGATAACATTAGAGTGAGAAATAAAATATTCCACAAAAACAATACAATTCTATGTCACCGGAATTTCTGTTTCTTCCTGTTTGAACCCCTATCAGGCTTGCTGTGTACAAGCGATGGGATTCAAAATTCTACTTCCTCTATTAGCCGTAAAAAACTATATCAAGCGTTTTCTGAGGGAATAGTTTGAGTGTGATAAGTCGTTATTCCTATTTCAAATTATAAATACCTATATAAGGACCTAGAATTTAAAAATCTAAAGTCCTTCATAAATTAATTACGAATTACAAAATACAAAACCCGGGCGACGCCGGGCCTTTTAAGCTAGTTACAGAATAAGAAAGCAAGAAATAAACTGAGGGGAACCTAATCATTGTGTTAATTGTTTTCTTTGCAGTCCGACAAGGGTTTGTAAATTATGTGTAAGTAGAGCTGGGACAGAAGGCTAACTGTACATGTAGTTGTATTATTCTTTCTCGGGCTTCAAACCGGGTGAGTTGGAGGTTTGGTACCAAGCTTTCGGCAGCTATCTCCTCTGCCATCTTCTGGGAGAAGTGCTTAATATATAGGAAAAGACTGGATATGCTAAAACGGGAAAATTAGAAAATGGAATAATTAAATGGAGAGTTTTGATTGGTCGGGAAGGAAAAATAGAGTTGAATGATATTGTCGGATGTGAAATAGGTCCTTCTCAGGACCAATGATTTATTTGGGAATAAGAGTTGCCAATATCGGAATGATGTGGAATTATACATAATTATACAATACACAGTACAACTGTGAACCACAGAAGCGAGTAAGAAATTAGAAGTAGCAGCAACATTCTGAAGGGGATTGCTGAGTGCAGGTGTTTTGCTTCAACATGAGTCTTCATGCTGCTCGTGCAACCATGAAAACCATCGACGACATTCGTATCAAGTGCCTCCCACATCCGCCATACTCGCCAGATTTGTCACCATCAGATTTCGACATCTTTGGTCCATTAAAAGAGCACCTTGAAGGGCAGAAGTTCAGGTCTGATGAAGAAGTCCAATAGACGGTGCAACGAGTGCCTACAGCGTCAACCAAAATAATTTTTCTCACGCGGTATCGGAGCACTTCCTGTCCGATGGCTTAAGTGCGTTGAACTAGGAGGGGATTATGTGGAAAAATAATGCACAAGCAAACGTTCTTACTGCAGTAAAATAGTGGGAAAAAATTAATTGCTTTTTTCATTTGATTCTCCCTCGTAGGTTACTATAATTGCTTTAGTAGACTCTTTGTCAGCAACCTATCTTACCAATATCCAATAAGTTAGTTGTGCTTCAAGACTGAGAAAAATTCCATAAGTAAATTTCATACTTGTGAAGTGCCAGAAAAAAGGTTTGGTTGTTTTTTCGTAGAAATTGGTGTATTTGCCATTGTCAATAACCCAGTAAAGGATATAAAAATCGTACATTAGATGGCACCTAATGAACGCTTTTTATATCCTTTACTGGGTTGTTAGCAATACCAATTTCCACGAAAAAACAACCAAACCTTTTTTCTGGCACTTATATCGTTTTCCAAGGACACTCAAAAATTTATCTGCACTAGAGGAAAGAAGAATGAAAATCATCAATGAAATTTTCATTAATTTAGCTTGACAATTGAGTTGTATATATTTGAGCCCTATAAAACGGAAATAAAATGTGGTGAAATTATAAAAAATGGGATTTATTGATCTAGAAATCTTATTCTTTTAGTTTATGTAACAATATTTAATATATATTTTTAAAATGTTAGAGGTCTTTGAATGTTGTTCGCGTTTTTGAGCCACTCTGCTTTTTTTTTTTCACTATGAACACACTGCACAGTCACACGAATATGTCCTCAAGGAGTTGTTTGGTGATGACCCTGTGGGGTCTGGTGGGGTCCTCCCTTGGGGTCCCGTACAGTCTGCTGTTGATGGCATAGAGAGCCGGACTGAGGTCACATCGCACATTGAACCACCAGTCACACACAAAGACAGCCTGAGAGAACTGCGTGCCATTGGGGCAGAGGAACGTGGCCTGCCTGCCGTCTATGTCACAGTAGTGCCAGGCTTGGCACCTCGTGTCCATGTCCGCGAAGAAGCCCGGGTACGGCTGCTGGTCACAGTAGAAGTTGGTGTATGGCACAGCCGCGAGGACGGGGTAGTCGGTTCCAGGACGTCCTGAAATACATCACAAGTAGTATCATAAATAGGGTTCGGATGTTTATGACCTAATCAAGTGGAAAATATGCCCTTAAAATGACTAAATATGACCAAAAAATCCTAAATATGTCCTAATAAAATAACTTATTAAAAAAAAAAAAAATGTTCCAGTTTAAATCTTTTAAAGACACTAAAATCTTTCATCACATAAATTCAATGGGATAATCACTTTTTAACAATTATGGTGATTTACAGTTTTACTTGTAATGAACTTCTATTTTTAAAGAATTTGCTCGTTTGCTCCTTCATCAGCGAGGTCACAATATTTGTAGACCTTACGTGTCCCTATAAAATATGAATGAATTAAGTTACCTATTAATTTGGCATAAGCATTAAATCAATTAAATATATTTGAAATTTAATTCGACCATGCAGTACATCTCTGTATCTGTATCTGGTACCCTATGATCCCCAGGTGGGGCGAAGGGGCCTCCAAGTGGAGGTTTCATTACCTATACTAATTTTGATATGCTTATCTTCCGAGAGAGGGTAGAGGGACAGGTGGTAAGCCCATCGCCTCGCAACCCCCCCTCTGGAAACTAAGTATTTCTTGGACGTGAAAGGGCCGAGAAATTTTGACCAGAGGCTCTAATTTAGGCTTGGAGTTATTTTACGGGACCCCTAGCTTAAAGTCCCTCCCGGAGGACTCCGTGCCCAGGATTTTTACGTCCTGAAAAATCCATCGACCGCGGCCGGGTTTGATCCCGCGCCCTGCGGATCTAGAGGCGGGCACGCTACCTCTAGACCACCGCGGCCGACTTGAAAATCGGTTTAAAAAAAAAAAAAAAAAAAAAAAAAAAAAATACTTAAATTTTCTGCATATCATAATTGCAACTATAACTGATTAAGCAAAAGCATTCTGGTACTTTGTAACATCAGTTTACCTGATTTTTTAAGATAAGAGTTTATGAAACAAACAACGCGTGTTCGAACATAACTATAAGGACGTTGAGGACGTATTGACCATGTTTGTGAACCAACTTCCGGTAGTGTTGGTGAGGACAACGAGTTCAGACTGAAACAAGGCGATATGTCCTCTAGCTTTCAGCGATATGTCGCTTAAGATGTTTGCTCTTCAGCCTCGGTTTCAAAGCGCGAACATAAGAATAGAGTCTTATGGTTGTCTACGCCTGGATTTCTTCCTCTTGTAACACATGTCCTTGACTCGGTTCACTACAGCAATGATCTTTAAAGAGGCTCTAGGCTATACAGCGAAACAAAATTATGATACACGAGGAAGAAAAGGCAATCTACACTTATAGGCTAACCGTGGAAAAATATCCCAAAACATATGGCTACAGTTACGGGGATGTAACATAGGTTAAATAAGATTGCATATCAGCCCAATATCTTCCAATATATTTGACTAATTCCAATGAGGTTTTAACTAGTTATCAGCAAGTAATAACTTCACTTATGTGCTTAGTTTGGTAGTTGAATCGATTATATTTGTTAAAAGGCAGCCATTTTCATTTGAACTCAAAATCATGCATATCACTAAAGTTTTATTTTTCTCTGGTATGGAATGTCGACGGTTCGAAGTCAAGGCTATAGCCAATGAACTGAACTGAAAATATTTGGAACATAGCTTAGTATTTATCTGTAATGAAAATAACTTCTGATTTTTTTTTAACTTCAGAAAATTTTATGCATTTTATTTTTCTATGAGATGCTGATAGATGCAAAATTTTAAGTTCTGATGTTAACTTTGTTGTTGTTGTTATTAATCTAATTGTTATTATTATTATTATTTTATTAGACCTATTTATTATGCAAAAGCTTAGCCTTATTTTACCCTAGGGTACATTAAGGTTCTGTTAATATTCTAGCTATCCTACTTATTCCTTTCTCAAGAAACCGTGGCCTCAAACTCAATAGTTTCTGCAATATGGCCTATTAATTCCATCTGACACTTTTGTTATGTCAGTTTACCTGATTTTATTTGTTATTGAAAATGCTTTAAGGGAGGACATGCAGCTTTCTATGCTGCAAAATAGGTGAAGTTTTATTTATTTTTCCCCCAGCAGTGAATTGTTCTGAGCCTTGCGCTTTATTGACTAGTTCTACAATTGCATACTATTTTCATAATTAATTTAACTATTACGTTTATGGGTAATTATCATTACAAAATGGCAGCCAAATTTTGTGCACTGAAGTGCCGTTTCCCTGGTAACTCATACATTTATTGACATATTGCAGTAAAATTCTGCATGCAAGTATATTTTATATCATTAAACAACACTATCTAGAATCATTGATGTAACTCTAATAGTTTTTTTAAAAGATTCCTGATGTAAAAATTTATTTAAAAATATTTATACTGCAGATAATCCAAAGATCCTAGATTATGTTCTTCATCAGATATTTAAAAATAGATAGAAAAAAGAATCACCCAGAAATATTGAAAATTATCAGGGAAACGGCACTTCAGTGCACAAAGTTTGGCTGCCATTTTGTAATGATAATCACCCATAAACTGTACTAGTTAAATTAATTATGAAAATAGTATGCAATTGTAGAACTACGTCAATATAGAGCATGCCAGATTACAAGGCTACAGAACAATTCATTGCTGGGGAAAAAATAATGAAACTTCACCTATTTTCCAGCATCGAAAGCTGTAATGTCCCCCTTAAACAATTTTTCCAACCCAACCTTATGTTAATGCCCCTCTTATTCAGTAGCAAGTTACTGATGTGGACCTGACATTTCTCTGCTAGTTGTGCAATTTCGCACACTTGTGTTTTCCTCTGGAATTTACATAGTGATTACAGATAACGTACATAACACTTGATCTCAATACATACGCTTCTCTGAACACTGACATTTAGTAATATATTGATGCCTGGAGAAAGGTTGTATTATTAGGGCCGATTTCTTAACTGCACACTGAATGTTGTCTTAAATGAGATGAGATAATGTTGATTATTCTCACTAGAATAACAAAATTGAAAACTTCTTTCTTACTTATACCCTTAGCAACCAGGGAAGGCGGTTGAGGCCAGGTAGGTTCCTTCACCAGCATGGACCCTCACATTTACAAGGGCAGGATATTTAGGACCAACCGTAATTTCCTCCCCATGAGTCACCTAGTCTACTTCAATCAATCAATCTTATATTTTTTTAAATATGTAATTTTATCTTAAAATGTTTGTTACATATCAATTCTACACATAATTACAAGAAAAATGACACCAAACAATGTATAATTTCCTTTAATAGGAACATAGGACTTGAAAGCAGTTTTCTCGTAACTTTTATTTATGTATTTGTTAGAAATGTTCCTATTAAAGTAAATTATACATTGTTTGGTGTCATTTTTCTTGTAATTGTGTGTAGAATTGATATATAACAAACATTTTAAGATAACATGATATATTAAAAAAATCTAAGATTGATTGATTGAAGTAGACTAGGTGACTCATGGGGAGGAAATTACGGTTGGTCCTAAATCTCCTGCCCTTGTAAATGTGAGAGTGCATGCGGTGAAGGAACCTACCTGGCCTCAACCGCCTTCCCTGGTTGCTAAGGGTATGCTTACTTACTTACTTACTTACTTACTTACTTCCTTGCTTACTTACTTACTTACTTACTTACTTACTTACTTACTCACTTACTCACTCACTTACTTACTTACTTACTTACTTACTCACTCACTCAATGGCAATAGACAACTTCTAAGCAAGCTAAAGGAATATTATCTATTTTATGGAACCCGAAGGTTCATTGCCGCGCTTACCTGAGCCCGCCATTCAACCCTATTCTGTGCTTACTCCAACCATCCCTCGCAAATCCTACTTCCCTTAAATCAATCCTAATATTGTCCTCCCACCTACGTCTAGGTCATCGGTTCTTCTAGTCAATATTGTTTAGATATGTCTTTCCTCCCCCATTTCATCCTCCGTGATTTAATACCCTTATTATATCCGGTGAAGAATACAGACCATGAAGCTCGTCGTTAGGCAATTTTGTTATAGTGAGATACATTTAACATTATTAAGATGGGAAATTCGCCGGTACTACAGAAAAATATTCCTAAATGCCGGTTTATCTCTATATCGATCTTCATTATACAGAGCTTTCACTGTATTACATTTGATTTTCGTTTGTTTCGGAAACCAGGCCTAACACTGCAATAAAACTACCGTATTTTACGGACCATAAGACGCACTATTTTACCTTGAAAACAGAGCCTTGAAAGTTGGGCGCGTCTAATGGTCCGAAATACACTAAAAAAATAAAAATTATGGTAATTATTTCCGAAATAACATAGTTATAAACAGGTGTTGTAAACGATAGTTACAAATTTTGGCACAGACTGTACCTCAGTGCACTTGTCACAATCGTAAAGTGAGGGTAATGCGAAGCCAGGTATACATGCGAAAAGAAAGGAATGGTTCTTTTAAGTTCTTTTATGCGAAAGGAGTTGTCTCCTCCGGTTGGTTTAAATGAACCTCTAGACAGCCATGTCCTGTTACACCTACCGTATTCTGAATTGGAGGTTAGAGGGTGTAAGAGTATTTTCAGTCTTTCATGAGAAATCAGTTCTATTGTTAAAATTTAGGCGATGCCATTTGTACAGAAGAGGTTTTCGTACAATGCTGATTTTAAGTTTGAAGTGATTTACACTGATTGCATTGTAAAAGGTTATCATTTGTGTACACAATGAAATATATTATTCTCTTTCATTTCTTTTTTCATTTAGAATCACATTAAATTTCTTTTCTTTTAAATTTTCATCCTAAAATCAAGGTGCGTCTTATGGCCCGGAGCGTCTTATAGTCCGTAAAATAGCAGATAAAGAAAACGGAGTCTTTGTCGCCCGGGTGAAATGAATGAGATGTGTTACCTGGTATGGACTTGCCGAGTTCGAGATACTCCTTGACGGAAGGGCTGAGGAAGCCGGGAGGTACAGTACTGGGCTCCGTCACATCGACATTTCTGTCATCCAGATTCTCCTCAAGGTCAGCAGGAGCTCGAGTCTTCTTCACGCTCACCTTCAACCCACCTGAAACACAAGGCGACCCACTTCATTTCACTCACTGCATGCAGATTCATAATTGCAAAAACTAGTTTTGTTTATTACATATCATAAAAAAAATTTGCGTGGAACGCCACGCGACAGAAGTGAAACTTGTTTTTATTTTTTCAATCTTTGATTATTGGGTTTTTTCAATTTTGCATTATTGGACTTTTTAATATTGGGTTTTTGGACTTTTAATTTTGGATTTTGAATTTTTCAATTTTGGATCTTTGAATTTTTTAATTTTGGATTTTTTAAATTTTCGATCTTTGAATTTTTGGATTTTTTAAATTTTGGACTTTTGGATTTTATTATTTTGGATTTTTAATTTTTTTTTTTTACTTTGGATATTTGAATTTTTTATTTTTGGATTTTTTAAATTTTGGATCATAATTTTTTTATTTTTTGGGTTTTTAAATTTTGGAATATCGATTTTTTAACGTATAGCAGTTGATTACTACTAATCATTGAGTTGATTGTTTTCTGTGCAGTCCGTTCTGTCACACCTCACTAAATTCGTGACGATTTTGAGTGTTACATTAATTTCGTGACGATTTTTAGTGTGACACTAATTCCTTGGCGATTTTTGAGCGTTACACTAGCTTTGGATTTACCCCTACCGCGGCTCAAGAAGTTTCACTTCAATAATAAACTAGAATTGGTTCTTTACCTTCTGTAAAATTTACAATACCTTCTCCACAAATATTTTAAATTTGTTTTTCACAATCTATTACGGGTGGGACATAATTTGGACACTGATTTTATTGGTGCAAAACAAAAGTTCATTTGCTGTTCTGTTATTACTGTTAAGGTCTTAATGTTGTTATTAATGAAAGTATGAGGGATTGAATACAAATTATAAACTGTTTCCAGGTTGTCCGAACATTTATTTAACTCAACAGTCATCAATAATAATTTAACAAAACTATACTGTTACGGGTGGGACAAAAATTCCCTTGTTTGTTATTTTACATAGTAATTAACCACACATATTTTTTGAAGTTAATCATATACCAAATTGCACCTTAAGATGTATATTTTCTCAAATGAAAATGGACATAGCTGATTACTCTTGACTACTTGGTATTAAAGAGTGTTAAAATCATGCTAAAAATGGAAAAAAAAAAGTAACTCGACGCAATAAATAAGTAGATCGACAGATTTTACACATCAAACCACTTCAGGTACACCTAAGTCCTTAGTATTCACTGCATGCAAATTCTTGAAATGTTAATTAGGGTTCGGATGTTTATGACGTGTTCTATTTTTATCCTGACCTCCATTCTCGCCGCAAACACAAATTAAACATGAATTGCATATTTTTATCCTAATCGGACCGTTTTTATTTTGCATATAAAGTCATATTTTGGTCATATTCATGGTCATATTTTGGTCATATTTGTAATTAAACGTCATATTTCAGTTATAAATTCGGTAAAAGAGCACAATTATACAGTATGTGAACTAAAATGTCGACTTAATTTTTTCTCCAAATAATCACCAATATTTTTGTTTTACTGTAACTGAAATGTGAAGGGACAATAACAAGTAATGGCACAATTACTTCTTCCTCCTTTTTGTTAACAACTTCCAATAGACATGTTTTAAAAATATTTTCAGTTCACATTTGCAGTAGTATCTGGAGACATTAACAGATCAGAAGTTCTTTACAAGTAAAACTGTAAATCACCTCTAAAATTGTTAGAAAGTCATATTTAGGGTTTTTGGGTCATATTTGGTCATTTCAAAGGGCATATTTGCAGTCTTCTTTTCCACTTTTTTAGGCCATCGTCCGAACCCTATTGATAATGTGTTCTATGGGACACGGTCGTTTGTTTTAAATTTGTATTGAAAGGACAGAAAAGAAATTGGAAGACAAATTTAAACTTCATATAAATTACAGAATAAGAAAGCGAGAAATAAACTACGAACCTAATCATTGTTTTAACTGTTTTCTTTGCAGTCCGGCTTAAGTTTGTATATTGTGTGAGAAATTGAATCTTGCCAAATAAACGGTCAATATCGTGTTCATTTAACTGATCTTGAATTTTAATGATTAATGTTGTTAGGTGAACAGCGAAGATGTTCTTTCCTGGTATAAAATCTGTGTTCATGCAACATTTCAGCTCTGTCAGTTTATTGCAGTGTGTCCAACAGTCCTTTTTGTAAAGGACTGTCCTTTAAAATGGTGACTATTTAAAAAGTCCTTTAATTGTCCTTTTTTTGGTGCTGTCCTTTTTTTTCAGCGAGTTGAGAACAGTTTCCAGAAGTTTTGTTTGAAATATAGCATTATGTGTTTCTGAAGATGTGACATTGAGATCCATTTAAGTTCTTCAAATGCAACCAACTTGTAATGTACCTCTTTTTCATAGTCATAGACCATGATATACGTTGTTTTTTTATACCTTGAACTTTTTTTACATAATGTATTCAATTTATATACATATAGCCTATCAAGAGGTCATTAAAAAAACAAGCTTTTTTTAAAGCTGAAAACATGTTATTGTATAATGTGTACAATCAATTATAATTGTAGAAAATAAACTTTTAAAAATAAAAAGTAAAGAATTAGAACAGTGGGAGGAACGGAATGGCTATGAGGGGTGAAGAGGAGGCCATTTTGAAAAAATAATATATTTCCTTTATTTAATAGATTATACGTTAAAACAACTTATTTAAGCTGAATTTTTCCTCCAAAGAACTCTGCAGGTTTTCAGAATGTTCAGACTCTTATTCAAGGTCCGTTTTCAGTTGCTACAGATGAAAGCAGTGATAAAAACAAACTCCAAACTGTACCATATTGTTATTAACGGCATATTAGTGTAATGTGTTGTATTTAGCTTCGCCCCCCCCCACACACACCCCTTTTCACTCTGTGTGTCTGTCCTTTATTTTAAAACTTTTCAGTTGGACACACTGTTATTAGTTTTTGCGACAACTCTGAACAGACAGGACGGATTGTACATTGTAATTTTGTATATAAGTATGAAATATAATTCATCGCTGTGGGGATGTTACCCCACACAAGAAATGAGGATACCAGGCGATGAGAAGTGGAATAGTGGCCGTTATGTAATGAAAACACGGAATCCAAGGTCGGGATGGCTTGTACCATACTGTTACTCCTGGTGTGAATCAAGGCTCTCGTTCCGTATTTGGCGACACATTAAGTGACTGTAATTATTTTCCCATTAGTCCTTTCTTTGCTAACTATATGCACTCTCTTGATAGGCCTACATAAGTTGCATGCTACAGCGAGGAAAGAGAAAGGAAGCATGAGAAGTTGGGAAGAGCCTTGGGATGGATTCTATATTATGGCATATACATTAAATATACATTCAATACCATATATGTATTCAACACCACATTCCTCTGATATAATACAGTGTGTCCCACGCAAGAGTTGGCCAATCATGCGGGTTTCTGCGTCGCGCCGACTACAGCTCTAACTCCCGAGCGAGCGGGTGAAATATCTACGCTAATAAAGCCGCTAATGGCGTTATGATTCAGGTTCTCACATTTACAGTTGGAATTACAATGAAAATAACCACGTACCTCATCATAAGAGATGTTGGAAATGTCCTCCTCTTGCATCCACAAAACACTGGAACTTTTTAAAAAAATTATTTCACGCGCATAAGTTCAGCTTCCGAGACAGAATTAATTTCTCTTGTGATATGCCTATTGTGATATTGTCTTTAAGTTCTTCTAACAGTATGTGAAAATTATTTATGGGGAAACTTGAAAAATAAAGTATATAGGTCAACTTCCCGTACATTACAAAGGAAACGGGTGAAATATCTACGCTAATAAAGCCCGCTGATGGTAATGATTCAGGTTCTCACAAAGATAACCACATGTGATTTATCTGGCAAAGACAATAGACAATATTACACAGGCCTATCACAAGAGAAATGAACTCTGTCTCGGAAGCTGAACTTATGCGCGTGAAAGAAAATTTCCGAAAAAGGTGTCAGTATTGTGTGGATGCAAGAGGAGAACATTTCCAACATCTCTTGTGATGAGGTACGTGGTTATTTTCGTTGTAATTTAAACTGTAAATGTGAGAACCTGAATCATTACTCCGACCGCGGCATTATTAGCGTAGATATTTCACCCGATCGCTCGGGAGTTGGAGCTGTGCCCGCCGCGCCGCAGGAACCCGCGTCATTGGCCAACTCTTGCGTGGGACACACTGTACAATACAACTCGACAGAACTGAAGATAGCGCATCAAATACGCCGAAATGCATATTCTTTTTGGGTAGTGACGCATCTTGGTTCCACGCAGAAGAAAGCAGCTTTCATCTACATATTGTGAAAACCTTTATATGTGACAACAATATTTTATTTGTGTCTGACTTATAGATGCTGTTTTTGAGTGGATTAAGATAAGTTGTATGTTAAGGGTTAAGGCTGAACTTTATTATAATATATTTAATATTATAACCCTTAACGGGAGAAAATGAAATTTATTAACTATGATGGATACATGCCAAATTCTATGTATTTTTACTTCCTCTGCCCGTACTATGGTACTGTAGGTAGAGGAAGTATTGTTTTCGACCCCGAATTTAAAGTCGAGTTACGCGTTTTGAGGTTCCCTGAATCCAAAAATGCTAATTTCAGAAAAAAAAAAAAGTTTCACATCCTATTTTGTTATAAACTGGATTTCTATATAGGTCTTTATTAGAAAAAAATCCCTTTAGGCAGGCCTACAGGCTGAGGTAGATTTCAAAGTGCTTTTGGTTTAATTTATTATCGCTGCGCAGCACTCATCTTTTTTAGCCTTGGCATGGCAAACCTGCAGTAAAGAGGAAGAGCCTACAATCATTTGTTTTGACAACAAGAATAGGATATAATATTCTGGGAGGCCGTGCGCAAGATCAGCAATGAATAAAATTAGCAAAGCCGCTAAACAAGACAAAATTATGATATTATGATAATTCTTTTAAGTGTTATTTTCAAACATTAAAATCTCGCGTCATATGAGAGCTATCAAGAAACTATTTATTGATTTGTAGAGTTCTCATCAAGAGATTTTCAACGATACCCCACAAGACGTGGTTTCAAAAGTTTCGAATTTTCATCCCCCACCCCCACCTTCACTCGAACCCCCGAATCGTTGGTGTCACTGTGAACTCCATAGGGAGTACTCTAATTTATCCAAACAAAGTTTCCCTCTATACTTCATATTGGCCGAGATATACATTTTTAAAAATTTCAACCCCCTCCCCCGACCACTCCCTTGGGCCAATTTTTCCCATTAACGAACTTGTCCGAACTATTGGGCCTAGAAATAACATATTAAAATTTAGTTCAAATATCTTCAAAATTACGGCCGCTAGCGTGTAAAGATAATATATAAATATCACAATTATTTTTTTTTTGAACGGGCGGTGGTTTCGTACTTAGGGGAGCATGAAACGTAAAGATATGAAAGAATTTTTCGAAAATCATGACATGGTATCCATTGCAATAGGTAGATTTTTCTTCGAAATCTACCTAAAAAGCACTAAATCATAGGTATCGTAGGCCTTTATCTTCTGTATACATTACAGCTATCTATTTCTTTACTAAATGCATTGACTTTTTCATTATTAAGTGCCAGAATGGTATTTTCTAAGGTTGTGTAGTGGACGGGAAAATGTCCGTACGTCCGTGTGTCTGTACGCGTGATAACTCAAATGCGCTTGAACGGATTTTCATTAAACTTGGTATAGGCTACGCATTTGTAACGTCCATAGGAAGAAGCCTATTGATTTTGCACCAAATCGGTTGACCAGTACCGGAGTAAAGCCCAATTTAGTCCCTATACTTTATGGTAATATATATCAGAAAGAATTTATCAAATGCAAATCAGTTCTCATGACAACATATTGTTTTACAGTGTTCATATACGACTTTCGAAGTTTCAAAACAGCTTTGAAAAATAACACTACCCACATATTCCTTCACATATGCTTATCAAATTAGACATTTGTTCTTCCGTAAGCCCTGCTTAATGAATCGATGTGGAGCTTAACTCAGGAATCTATTACAAAAGCAACTTATTTTCTGCATATTATAATTGCAATTATCACTGATTAAACAAAAGCATTCTGGAACTTTGTTACATCAGTTTACCTGATTTTATTCCATGGTGTGTACGGTACAGTTGTGGCATTTATTAATTACTAAAGCATTTGATGATTCTGCATCTTTTTTATATGAAGGTTTTATAGATAGCTCGAATATATATATATATAATTGTGTATCATGAAATAATTGATTAAATTAGGACAATTTATTTTTGCATTTTTCGCTTGATTTTGCATTTTTTAAAATCATTTTCAAGAGATAGTCATTTTTTGGCAGTTTTTAGGCGATTTTCGGCATTTTAGGTCATGTTTCAGTAGAGGTAGAGAGGAGCTTTCTCATGTACAAATCATTACGTTCAGACAACAGGCTCATTTAAAATCAGGTTTATTGTAAACACCATAGCAGTTTGTCTTGTAGTGATAAAGAATTTTTGTTCTTTATTTTTAAATGGCATATATTTACTAGGAGCAATTTGATGGGCATGTTAGTTTAGAAAGAATTTCTTTTTTCGCTGAGGGTGTCCAAGTAGTATAAATTAACTTCTTTAGTAATAGTTTAGAAAGAATTTCTTTTTCGCTGAGGGTGTCCAAGTAGTATCAATTAACTTCTTTAGTAATAAAATATGTATTTTTTTTTGTAAATTTATAAGGTAGATGCTCCAGTTAAGGCCATGCTCCTGATAAGGCCACTAATACTTTAACGCATTCCTCGAGGAAAGACAGAAACTTTTGTGAAATACGCGCTTCAGAAATAAAAACAAGATAAGAAATAAAATACATCTAACTATTTAAGTAAATTCATATCATTATACGTGGATATGTAGCTTACATTGTGATATTTTAAAGCATCTCTTTGTTGTATCTGCATTAACATACCAAGTTTATTAACCGAGATTGCTAATAAAAAATATGGTGCACCTGTTAAGGCCACATACGATGCGATGCGATGAGGAACGCTATTTCTCGGTCATAATGTTTCAATTTCTGTTTGTGAATATCTACTTAATTTATAACATTTAAACAATAATGTTCACACTTTTCATACGACCTGGGTTTGACCGCGAACACATACATAATTTGCTTAATTGTTTATAATTAATTAAATAATCAATTAATTAATTGACATTTTATTATTTTTACACTACTTAACACATGTTGATGTGCCTATACGCTCAATTTATTTCAGGCGGATAAAAAAGTGAGGCAAAGAGTACAGAACTGGTCAAAAGATTACAGTGTACCCAAGTGGCCTTATCATGACTACATGCTCCTCATAAGGCCACTGTCACTTGATTTCATTAAATATTTTTTGCTATCAATGTCATTAAGTAATATCATTGTTTCTTGCCCGAAACAACTTATTATAGTCATCTGTTGATAGCTGAGTGTGAAAATTATAAAATTGGAAATTATAAATACTTTGCTTTTAATTTTGAAAATTAACGTGGCCTTAACTGGGCCACCTACCTTATATAAAGACTGTCAACAATTAAATTGATTTTAGTGATTCATTAGTTAGAAACTAAATAGATAGTAATAAGCAGGGCCCGGATTCTGATGACCTAAAAATGTTTAAAAAATGACATATAAAATGACCCTAAATTTTTAATAAAATGACTTAATACTTGTAAAAAATGACCTAAAAATGATGTTTTATCTATAAAAAATTAATATTGTACAAACAAAGTTTTAGACTAATTTTATAATAATTATAAAAACTGTAAATAAATGTAATGGTGTGAATGTTCTTTTCTAACGGAAATTTATACTGGCACTGAGTCACTGGCTAGTCAAATTTCGGCATTTTCTTTTGCGGTCTGCCGGATTATTGTTTATTGAGGATAAACAGTAGTTTGCACTCTCAAATTGAAGCAGGTGCCAAGACAATCTAATAACAGCAGTAATATAATACAAAATTTTGGCGTTTCTTTGATCCTTATTTCCGACTGAGACATGACAACACTTTTCCTTTTTTTCATTAAACAAACAACACTTCAAAGAGAGAACCGCTTGCGACGAAAAAAGGTAATACACTCAATGTAAATACATGAAAATGACTAAATAAGGAAGCAAATGACACGAAAATGACAAAATAATGACGTAAAATTGAAATAAATGCTCTAAAAATATAAAATTGCATAAAAATGACAAAAAATGACCTAATAAAATGCATTTCTATAATACAGAGACCATGATTAGGATTTATCTACAAGTTGGCAATGTCTATGCAGCATCAATAAAAAGATGACATGTCATTAGAATCCGGGCCCTGGTAATAAGTAATAATGATAAATTTATTGGTAATTTTTAAATGTATCATTATTTCACTATTTTAGGGCATAAATGAATTTTTTGAGCTTGCCTAATTAAGTATGATAAGAGCATTTAGTGGGGATGTGAGGTAACAACTCCTACACATGCAGTAGCATTGTGTGTGTGTGTGTGTGTGTGTGTGTGTCAACTTCCGGGACCGCATGCACAGCCTTGGGGGGCCATTCGCTCGTGATGGTTGCAGAGAGTGAAAGTGGCTCCATTCGCAGTTCCGCCATCAATACAAGAAGCGCTTAAAATAACTCCAAACTCATAATTGTCTTTAACTTGATTGATCTTTTTATTTTAAGGTGTTTTATAAATACTTTTTTTGCACGACGTAACTAATTAGTGGTACTTACGAATATTGTTGCCGTGGATCGTAACTTGACATTCCCACACGCTTTGAAAACAAAAGAAATCTCAGTGCTGTAAAAATGGTAAAAAGCACACGTGCCGTAAGTAAATCCACCATAATACAAGCCTTTATGGAAGACCGGAACCAAGGCCCCCTAATTTGTGGCGACTTAAACAGGACAGATATTCAGTCCCCCATAACAACCAACACATGCTAATCACTTTCTGAAATATAACATCTATCTTCAATAATGTATATACATAATATTTTCAGATAATATCTCAATTAACATAATTAAATTGATATAAATAATCATCGTGCAAAAAATCGCCTGCAATACTCGTTCCGTAAGCGCATAACGGAACTAGTATCGCAATATACTATTGAAACTTAAAGATCAGAGCAGGGCTTCAGACATATGGTTGCTACCAGAACATGATTTTGGGGGTCTAAGGGTTTGGTTAAAATAAGTTTTAAAAGCACAATTTGTAGTATAAACCATAATTCTTTGGAAACTAACAGCCTGTTTTAAAAACTAACAAATGTAATGCAAAACTTTAGAAATATTCCCAGCAATAATGAACGTCTTACAAAGTTAGTTTGATGGTCTATTGAACACCAGCATGCCAAAATTTTCTTTAAATTTAATACAAAGGGTTCGAGAGTTTCCCACTAATTATTTTGTGGCTGAAAAGGGGAACTTTTATGTACCTTATGTTAGATACATAAGCATTCATGAGCCACAGATTATTGTCTCTGTTGGACACTACATGAGAATATTATAGGAGAAAAATTCCTCCGGCACTGGGACTTGAACCCAGGCCTTTGGCTATTCGCGCCAATGCTCTACCAACTGAGCTAAGCCGGAGCTCAATTCACAGCGCCAGATGGAACTTCTCTCCTATGACTGATTGCCCTGTTAACTGTTAACTGTACAATAACAGTGGGAGCCCGGTCACAAAAATCACTTCTTAGTGTGCCTCACAGTACTGCATATGACATAACTTGTCTGTCTGTGAGGTAGACCATTAGGGCAATCAGTCATAGGAGAGAAGTTCCATCTGGCGCTGTGAATTGAGCTCCGGCTTAGCTCAGTTGGTAGAGCATTGGCGCGAATAGCCAAAGGTCCTGGGTTCAAGTCCCAGTGCCGGAGGAATTTTTCTCCTATAATATTCTTACCTTATGTTAATTTATTTTGAAAAGAAGTCCATTTGCAATTAATATATTTTATTTCAATTAGGTTCTAAATTTAATAGTAACTTAATACCCAACCATTTTATTTAATCATTACTGGAATGAAATAGTATGATACCACTGATATCTAATCTAGTACGAAGGCCATATTGTTGTGTTTAAGGGCGTTGCTCGTGTTTGGAGGCCAGTGGACTAGTGAGTGGATCACGAGAAGATTTTAGCTTTCAGATAATAATCTATCAGACCTACTTCCTATAACAGAGTGATTTTTCCTACAACTCCCCACAGAGCGAGACCAACATGGTTTCGAAACATACAGAAATTAGTTAAAACTAAAGATCATTTTGGGAGAAAATGGAATTGGTATGTTACCAGAAGGTTTTTAATTTTTCGGAGTTGTACAGGAAGGGAAAAGAAAAGCGGACCGACTCTTGTAGTTGAATATAATATAAATTGTGATAGTATTTTATAATAATATTAAAATTAATATATTCAGTTACAAAACAATAGGATTAGAAACCATACTCTGGGTTTTGAAATGGGCTAAGTCAACAGTCGACACCAAAACAAGTTTCAATACACTCCCCGCTACCCTTTAAATGCCGCTAGGTATGCGCAGTGGCTCATATCGGCAACTTAGTTATTTTAGTATGGTGAACGTTTCGACTTAGACGTTTCCTGTGTTTTGGTACTTTTTATTCCCTTTTTCCAACTATTACCATCAATTTAGGCTATATAATATTCATCTATGTTACAAAGTTTCAGTATCTCTGAATTATTGCACAAAAGAAACTATCTTGCATTGCTGTGCTTGTATAAATTAATAAAGTTAGATGACACTAAGTGGACGACAATGGATGATAATGGGTTGGGCGTGTTGCGCGCATGGGGGGGGGGAAAGACATATCTCATAAATATTGATTGGGAGACCCGAAGTGAAGAGACCTAGACGTAGGTGGGAGGACACTATTCGGATAGATTTAATGAAAGTAGGATTTGCGAGGGATGGTTGGATGGAATTAGCACAGAATAGGGTTGAATGGCGGGCTCAAGTAAGCGCGGCAATGAACCTTCGGGTTCCATAAAATAGATAATATTCCTTTAGCTTGCTTAGGAATTGACAACATATTGTTTTACAGTGTTCATATACGGCTTTGGAAGTTGCAATACAGTTACCTATGACAAATAACACTACTCACATATTCCTTCACATATGCTTATCAAACTTTATTTTTCCGTAAGCCGTGCTTAATGAATCGATCTGGAGCTTATCTCGGAGATCGATAACGAAAAAAACTTATTTTCTGCATATCATAATTGCAATTCTTGCTGATTAAACAAAAGCATTATGGCACTTTATTACACAAGTTATAAGGTTATACATAGGTTATAAAAATCCTAGCACTTCGGTCGTTGAACAAGAACCACGTCGAACATTATACTCCGTTTTAGAGGTAATATGTAAGTTGTGTAAAAATGCATTGGATAGAGATTTGGCCAGCAAAAATCCTGACAGTTTCACAAGACATCGCATCAAAGTCCGCTGTTATCTGAAGAAATCTCATGCTTTCACGTTGTTTGGATTCAGTAATTGTGGAAATTACCAACACAAACAATAACATCACCGTAACTAATCGATAATGGTCTGTTGTTGAGGACGACCGTTTAATGTACAGTCTTCTTTTACGTAATGTGTGAGGAAATATCGCAATAAAGACAAACATTTAAATGTTAAGTAGGCTATTAACATTTTGTCTCCAAGAATCGAGTCAGAGCATTTTGTAGTGGGGTAGAGTTTCTGCGGCTAGTTAGAAATTCCGATTAGGTGAAACATAACTTCCTCTGTCTAGAGTCTAGAGCAGCGTTTACCGATATTTCTGATGTTGCGGATCTCTTTTAGCGACTGCCAATTCTCCCCCCCCCCCAATGAAATATAAAAAGGTTTAACTTTCGTTAGATTCTCCCCCCCCCCCCAATGAAATATAAAAAGGTTTAACTTTCGTTAGATTCTCCCCCCCCCCCCCCAATGAAATTTAAAAAGGTTTAACTTTCGTTAGATTCTGTACACAGTATCCTGCCGGTTACTGATCGCGAATCTGAGTGTGTTCGAAAACAGGGGGCTTAGGAAAATATTTTGGCCTAAGAGAGATGAAAACTGCATAACGACGAGGTTCATGGCCTGTACTCTTCACCGAATATAGTAAGGGTATGAGAATATTATAGGAGAGACCATTAGGAGAGGTAGACCATTAGGGCAATTAGTCATAGAAGAGAGGTTCCATCTGGCGCTGTGAATTGAGCTCCGGCTTAGCTCAGTTGATAGAGCATTGGCGCGAATAGGCAAAGGTCCTGGGTTCAAGTCCCAGCGCCGAAGGAATTTTTCTCCTGTAACATTATCATGTAGTGTCCAACAGAGACAATAATCTGTGGTTCATAAATGCTTATATATCTGTAGTAAGGGTAATTAAATCACGGAGGATGAAATGTGCTAGACTTGCTGCGTGCATGGGGGAGGAAAGAAATATCTAAAAATATTGACTGGGAGACCCGAAGGGAAAAGACCACGTGGAAGACCTAGACGCAGGTGGGAGGACAATATTAGAATAGTTTTAAAGGAAGTAGGATTTGAGAGGGATGGTTGGATGAAGTTAGCACAGAATAGGGTTGAATGACTGGCTCATGTAAGCGCGGCAATGAACCTCTGGGTTCCATAAAATAAATAATATTCCTTTAGCTTGCAGAGGAATTGTTATTGCTATTGAGTATGTAAGTTATGAAAAAGAAAACCGCCTTCTGATCTCTCCTTGATGTTTTTCTCCATAACAACGAGCTTCATGACCTGTACTCGTCACCTGATATAGTAAGGGTAATTAAGTCACGGAGGATGAAATGGGGAGAAAAGACATGTCTCAAAAGTATTGACTGGGAGACCCGAAGGGAAAAGACCAGACGTATGTGTCAGGAAAATATTAAGATAGATTTAAGGGAAATAGGAATTGCGAGGGATGGGTGAATGGAGTTAGCACAGAATAGTGTTGAATGGCTGGCTCAGGTAAGCACGGCAATGAATCTTCGGGTTCCATAAAAGAGGTAATATTCCTTTAGCTTGCTAGTTTGAAATAACTTATTTCCCCCAATTAATTATGTGAAGGATGTGTCGTGTATACCCCTGACATCGTGAAGTGTTGGGGTGTGAATTTGGCATTTGTCTTGAGCAACACGCTGGCTGGGTCAAGGCCCTTGTCCGTCGCGTGCTCGGAATACAACACAATGGGCGTGGGTGCGCTTTCATTCAGCGCCAGAAGTAGGTGTGTCTCGCACGCACCAGTCTTAATAGTGCACCTAGGTGTGTGGATTTCGTTTAAGGATACTCCGAGGTTGTAAATAATCTTTTGTATTTGTTAATAGCGGAAAAATTTTCCCTGAATCTTCGTTGAACAAGAATAAATAGCTATTTATGTATCAAGTACGCAAAATAACGCTTTAGTGGAGGAATCTAGAATAGCGGCCGAGGCCGAAATACTGGATAAATCCGATAAAGTTTTTGCGTACTTAGTGCACACAATATTTTTAAAATAAAAGTTATCTAAATTACATGAAATGAAACAAAAATACCGTATAATTAATTATAAAGAAAGGTACTCAGCCATTTGTTAGCGTCATATTCTCAGGGCCATCTGAATCGCAGAACAACAGTGAACCGTACCTACGTACCAATAGGAAATGCGGTATAGATGCATTATATATGAGTCGCTTGTTTTAAACAATAATGCATGTGAACTAGTATTATGAAAAGCTTGTGAAAATATGAATGATAACCCCGAGGAAATTTCAATCCAAGCCAGAAACACTGAATTTGAGCTGCTGCCAGTAGGCACCAGTAGACGACGAGAAGAAATATATTATTGCATTTAAAGGCTGGTGCATCCAGGGTGAGCAATGTGACAAGTTATGGGCTTGTTATATGATGTTATATTGTTGTTATATGATGAAGTAGGCTATCCTATTTCTGATTATCATAAAGAAACGCGTTGGCTTTAATTTGTTGTATTATGACCAAATATATTATGCTTAAATCTACGTTAAAGTTTGTGTAACGGGTCAATGCCATCTGGGTTTTGTTTATAGACTGCCATGACGACTTTAGCCTAGGCCGATAAAACTGCATTTGAATGCAATTTTAGCGCCCTTGGTTGCTACCAGTCCGATAAGGTGCTGTTTTAGAGAGCGTATGCTTAAAAAAAATATATAATAATAATAATAATCAGGGCCCGGATTCTAATGACATGTCATCTTTTTATTGATGCTGCATAGACATTGCCAACTTGTAGATAAATCCTAATCATGGCCTCTAGATTACAGAAATGCATTTTTATTAGGTCATTTTTTGTCATTTTATGCAATTTTATATTTTTAGGGCATTTATTTCAAATTTAGGTCATTATTTTGGCATTTTCGTGCCATTTGCTTCCTTATTTAGTCATTTTCATGTATTTACATTGAGCGTATTAACTTTTTTTCGCTAGCGGTGCTGTCTTTGAAGTGTTGTTTGTTTAACGCAAGAAGGAAAAATTCAGCGATAAAGTGTTGTCATGTCTCTGTCGGAAATGAAAAGCCAAAATTTTGTACAACATTACTATTGTTATTAGATTGACTTGGCACCAGAGTCTGCCACCTTTTTGGATTTCAGAGTACAAACTACTGTTTACCCTCAATGAACAACAATATAATCCGGCAGACCACAAAAGGATGTGCCGAATTTTGACTCGCCAGTACCTCAGTGCCAGTATAAATTTCCATGAGAAAAGAACATTCACAACATTCCAGTTACTCGTATTTACAGTTTTTACAATTATGTACAAACTAGTCTATGACTTTGTGTGTACAATAATAATTTTTTGTAAATAAAATGTCAGTTCTTAGGTCATTTTTTATAATTATTAAGTCATTTTCTTTAAAATTTACGGTCATTTTATAGGTCATTTTTCAAAGAATTTTAGGTCATCAGAATCCGGGCCCTGATAATAATAATAATTAGTGGAATGTGCATTACTTTCAGATCAGAGGAGTATCGTTGCAAAATCGACTTTGTCATGAATTTTCATAGTTTCTGCTTTTTTCTACTGTGAACTTTTCTTCCGTCAAAACATGTTTTGTCCTGGTGTCGTCGTCAACTGTATTTCTGAGCACTGCAAACCTAAATCTTTACTAACTAGACAGATTATCCATCAAATCAATCGAACCCCAGAACGTCATGACAGGTGGTCACTAGGCATTGAGGCCGGTCACATTTGAATCTACTACTTTGCACTAGGAAGGCTCGGAGATACCAATGCACGGATAAGACGTGAACCTCTCTATACTCCACGTTGTTGCGTATCAGTGCAGACGGTGCCACTAAACTTACTAAGCTCACCTTAAAAATAATAAATTATACTACTTAGGAAATGTTACTGAAATAGGTAGCCTACATAGCTGCATTTTTATATTTCGCTCAACACGTATAGTCGGCACGGAAATGTTTTAGACGGTGGAGTGGGTTGGTATTGTGCGCTCTAAAACCGGCCCTGAACTAAACAAGTAAGTGTGTCCGAGTATTGTGTTGGAGTGAGACAGATATTGATTACTTTAGCATTGGTCCTGAAGTGGACTGTCCATTGTCTAAAACAGTTAAGATATTCTCATCATGACTCGTAGATTATCAAAATGATGATTTTTAGGGTCATTTTTCGGTCTTTTCCCCCCACTTTTCATTTTATTAGGTATTTTAAAATAAATATATAGGTCATAATTAGACCTGGGATTTTAGGCTCTAAAAAAATTCGTTTTAGGCACCTAAAATAGGCTTTTAAAACAAGTAAATAGGCTTTTAAAATAGAAAATAGGCACTTAAAATATGCTTTAAAAATGTGTAAATAGATAGAAAATAGACTTTAAAATATTACAATATACACTTAAACTGTAACATGGTCTTTTTTTTTTACTGCAAGAAACGTGGTATACCTATTTTTAACAGAATTAACTGCAAAATTAGGCATCACGAATTATATTCACTTAAACAGATGTTCTTTCACTGGTGACTTGACACAGTAGTCCTTCCCCCTTAATCCTCCCCATCCCTCTTCAGTTAGCATTTCTTTAGCGACGATTGTTTGGAATAATCAAGTTTCTGTGAAAAACCCAGCTCTGCTGTTCTGCTTTTCTTTGAGGGATGTCCATTATAAGATTGTAAAAATTACAGAAGTTGAATTTTATTTTAAATGTATAAAATAGGCATTTTTAGGCACTAAAATAGTAAAATAGGCTCTAAAGGTCCAAATAGGCATTTTAGGGCACTATAAAACTCCACAAATGTAAGTGATTTATCATGAAATATCCACATATTTAAAAAATTTCATGTTATTTCATAAGGAACAAAATAGGCATTTGCCTTAAAATCCCAGGTCTAGTTATAATATATTTCTCATTTTCTCAAGCCACAGATATATTTCTCATTTTCTGTTCTTTCTCGCATTACATAGAGTTTTGGCGCATTTACTTACATTGAATATTATCGAAACTCCAAACAAGCATATATAAATAAACCTTGATATAAATTTTAATTTGGATGTAAAAGATACTGTTTTGCTGTTTGCATTTAATCGTAGGCCTATATACTGATTAGGCTAATTCATTACAAGCCTGTAATTGAATCAACAACATAAAATAATGTACAATAGACAGAAATGTGATGAACAAACTAGTATTTTCATACAAATTGTTGGGTAATTTTTTAAAAGATTTGTGTCATTTTTGTACTTTTGTAGTAATTTTATAGCTCATTTTTAAGGTATTTTTAGGTCATCAGAATCCAGGTCCTGATGATTATGCTAGCAACATGGGTTACAAACGCATTACTTTCTTAAAGGAAAAGAGGTTAATAGTATTAATAGAAAAAAATATATATTTACCTTAAATACAAGCAACGTTGCACGGATCATAGCCCATGGGGACAGTGCAAGTACATTTTGATTGATACCTCACCACTCGCTTAGTGTGTTGTAAGATTCCGATCTGTTTGTTCTGTTCTTTGTTCTTGGAAGAATATACCAGTACAATTCTTAGAACCAGCTACATTATGTAACGAATATAGTAGATAACAGAAGAATAAATATTCCCATCTCAAGGAAGTGGACAGAGCGTCATTTAAAAGACTTTCGCTCATCAGCACAGGAAATCTGTGATTACTGTTCATTAGATTCTCATTATAATGTACTTAGTCAACCAAATTATAAGCCGCAGAAAAGTGTTGGTACAGTACTTAAAGTAAGGGTAAAATATTGACCCTTTTTTGTATTAAAAATACTATCTACCTTAATGTATGCGTTGGCTAAGTTTCAGTGCGCTTAGAAACTTTTAAGCTTCCCTAATATTAGGCCCAAATGTTTATAGTGATAGAAATAAATAATTTTTGACAAAAGCAAACTGTCTTCACAAGAATATCCCCAAATAGAAAAGTAATATGCAAATAGGTTTGATTAAAAAAGAGCATCATCGGTTATGAAGCTCCAGGCTTCTTCTGATGGGGCTACATGTAGGCATTTTTCATTTAAATATCACGCAAAGGTTTAAAGTCATTTTCCCTTACTTTTATTTTTACAGTAGTTTTATAGCCTATATTCAGAACTAAATGGATCCTACAGATTTAATGCAGTGTGTCTCGAATTGTTAATTAAGTTCTTCAGAGTAAGACTAACAAAATGGCGCATGCTTGTTATTAGCTCAGTAATTTTACTTTAAAAAATAAACTCAAGTAAACTGATGTGGTGCCAGAATGCTTTTGTTTAATTAGTGATAATTGCAATTATGATATGCAGAAAATAAATTATTTTTGTAATCGATTTCCGAGTTAAGCTCCAGATCGATTCATTAAGTAGGGTTCACGGAAGAACAATAGTCTACTTTGATAAGCATATAAGAAGGAATATGTGGGTAGTGTTATTTGTCAAAGATAAATGTATTGCAATTTCCAAAGCCGTATATGAACACTGTAAAACAATAGGTTGCCATGAGAACTGATCTGCATTTGATAAATTCTTTCTAATATATTACCATAGAATAGGCAATAAATTGGGCATTACTCCGGTACCGATCAACTGATTTGGTTCAAAACCAATAGGCTTCTTCCCATGGACGTTTTGAATGCGTATACCAAGTGTTATGAAAATCCGATAAAGCGTATTTGAGTTATTGCGCATACAGACAGACATTTTCCCGTCCAACACACACTCTCAGAAAGTACCATTCTGGCACTTAATAATTTGAGACATTCGCTTCGTCGCGATTTCCAAGCCACTCCTGGAATTACCTCGCAGCTTTTTACATTAGCGAACTACAGGACATCTGATAGGTGTCGCATTTTGTGTGCAATATTTACAAAGAGGTCATGTGACAAGAGGAAGCAATAGAGACAAGGCTACAGCTTTCCATTTCAGCAGGACAATGACTTGGCACACGCCATCTTGTTACGTCCGCTGAATTCTGATGATGATAATAATATTACATAGCATTGCAATATTGCGAATCAGTCATGTGTTGGGCAAGTTCATTTTCACCTCCGACATCGTGGGCCACACAGAATCGGAATTAAATTCGGCCAAAGTCAGTCATTTTCTCAGTACCAGTAGGCTATGTTGATAGAAATGTTCAATTTGCAAAAATGATTGGACAAAAGGATTTTATCTGCTACGGACGTTTTTGGTCTGTAAATTACTACAGCTATTTTTTTTTAATTAAAAAAAAAAACTGGCTCTGACGATTTTAATAAATGGCAAACTTAGATAGTTCTCTCTGACTAATAAAATTCCCATATTCGTTTTTTTCTGTAAAAATCCCTTAGGGGGTAGTGTATTTATGTCCGTTTTTTAATACTACCTCCATTACAGTAAAAGTCTATACATGAAAATACAGCATACCATTCTCTGTCATTCACTGTCATTTCTTGAGGGGTAGGAAAAGATGAAAATCTCTGGATGCGCGGTCCGAGCTGTAGGGTGGATGCTTAAACACATCCCTGCAAGTCTCGTGGAAAAGTTCGGCTTCAACATCCACCCTACAGCCCGGACCTCGCTCCCAGTGATTTCCATCTTTTCCTACACTTCAATAAATGACAGAGAAGCGGAGATGGTTGTCACACAGTGGTTCAAATCCCAGGCGGCAGACCTACGACACAAGTGTTCAAAAATTGGTCCCACTGTATGGCAAATGTCTCAGTTCCTGTGGCGAATATGTTGGAAAATAGCTGAACACTTGCTATATCTGTTGCAATAAGTATTTCCATAAAATTTTGTTTCGTTTCTGTAAACGGCCCTAGGGAAACTTATTTTATGGACGACCCTCGTATTTATTACTTTTGTAGCCATAGCCCTTGACAGCGTGGGCTCTTTCAGACTCTCCATACGTATTTTGGTTCCCACAAATCTGTCTAATCGGATATTAATTATATCAGAAAGGAGTCAAGTTTACTTACACTGGGTAATAGCGTGAACGGGAAGTTGTTGCAAAAACCCTACCGCAGTAAAAATATATTTGTGTAGCCTGGAGCAGTGGAAATGTTGATGTAAGCAGAACTTGAAAACAAGCTTTCCCTGTGGTTTAAAAATAATTATGCACCCTATATTATGTAATGGTTCTGGCGACACTCAGTACTGTATGTACATAAGCAAATAGCTAACCAAGTGGCAATTGTGTGTGAAACCGAAAAGTGATGTGGAAACACTTGATGTCTTGTCTAGTATTTCTGCAGGAGCTTTCAATCTGTTGTTTAAAAAATCTACTCTGTTAATTTCTCTTGTGATTATTGCCTTTAAGGGGTGACATACAGCTTTCGATGAAATTCATTGGTGAGAAATATGTGAATTTCATTATTTTTTCCCCCTCAGCATTGGCGAGAAATATGTGAATTTCATTATTTTTCCCCCTCAGCAATGAATTTGCTCTACAGTCTTGCAATCTGACATACTCTTTATTGACTACTTCTGTAATTGCGTACTATTTTCAAAATTAATCAAACTGTTACAGTTACGGGTAATTATCGTTTCATAATGGCTGCCGTATTTCATGCACTGAACAGCCGTTTCCCTGATAACTTCCACAAATATAGATATTTCCGAGTGATTATTTGTCTGTGTGTTTGTTAATATCATGTGAACAACATAATCTAGAATCTTTGAAATATCTTCAGTAAAAGTATTTTAAGTCTTTTTTTAATTCACTTTTTCGTTAAATTATATATATTTAAAAAATACTTATACTGAAGACATTTCAAAGATCTTAGATTATGTTGTTCACATGATATTAACAAACACACAGAAAAATAACCACTCAGAAATATCTATGTTTGTGGAAGTTATCAGAAAACGGCTGTTCAGTGCATGAAACGTGGCAGCCATTTTGAAACGATAATTACCCGTAACTGTAACAGTTTGATTAATTTTGAAAATAGTATGCAATTGTAGAAATAGTCAATAAAGAGTATGTCAGATTGCAAGACTGTAGAGCAATTCATTGCTGGGGAAAAAAAATGAAATTCGCATATTTCTCACCAATGAATTTCATCGAAAGCTATGTCCCCCTTAAGTTCTTCTAACAGTATGTGACTATTATTTGTGGGGAAACTTTAAAAATAAAGTGCATATGCCAATTTCCCATACATTAGAAGAACTTAAAGACAGTATCACAAGAGAAATGAACTCTATCTCGGAAGCTCAACTTATGCGCGTTAAAGAATATTTCCTAAAAAGGTGCCAGTATTGTGTGGATGCAAGAGGAGAACATTTCCAACATCTCTTGTGATGAGGTACATGGTTATTTTCATTGTAATTCCAACTGTAAATGTGAGAACCTGAATCATTACGCCGTTAGCGGCTTTATTTGCTTAGATATTTCACAAGATCGCTCGGGAGTTAGAGCTGGGGCCACCGCGACGCAGAAACCCGCACGATTGGCCAACTCTTGCGTGAAACGCACTGTATTACAGTATAAAACCTTTTGAGTTGATGGTTTTAGGATCTAAGGACCTTTGAAACTTAAAAATACCATGGTAACGATTGATTTCTACCTTAAAGTCTTGAATGATGAAATGAACGATACGGGTAGAGAAAGGAAACACATCCGTCTTGTGTAGATTTAAAATCAGGTGCATTGTGATAGTTTTGTTCTTTCACTGGGAAGTCACGATTTGTGTGTTAAGTAATTTAATTAGCATTGGTGTAATTTCGGACATTCCAGTGCCTTCTAATTCCTGATGATAGTGTTTACATCGGCATGTAATTACTGTGATCAGGAGGCTTTGGAATGGACGTCTTAACCGCTTGGAATGCTGTTTGATTGGCTAAGGCTTCAGTGTAGAGTGCGGAGTTGGTTTAAATTGATTTAATACCTGCTTCAACACTGTATAATAATAATAATAATAATAATAATAATAATAATAATAATAATAATAATAATAATAATAATAACGATGATGATGATGATAATAATAATAATAATAATAATAATAATAATAATAATAATAATAATAATAATAATTAAGAAATTAAGTGTTCCCGTCTAAGGGTTTTAGGAGGTTGAGGATACCAGATTTTAGACATGTGGGGCATGAAAGTTGTAAGGCCAGCCTTACGCACCAACCGCCTTTAACCCCGAGATTGCTCCTGGTATTCACTTCTGTTAGAGGCTGAGTCGACCCAGGGTCATAGTGCCACCAAAAGGATTAGGCCAATTGAAAAATCCCAACGACCTAATCGGGGATCGAACCCACGACCGGTTTGTAGTGCAGTTCCTCGACCATTGCACCACAGTGTACCCCCAATAATAGTATTTGCTTACTCAATGGCAATAGACAATTTCTGAGTAAGCTGAAGGAATATTATCTACTTTATGGAACCCGAAGGTTCAATGCCGCGCCTTCCTAAGCCCGCCATTCAGCCCTATTCTGTGCTAAGTCCATCCAACCATCCCTCGCAAATCCTAATTCCCTTAAATCTCTCCTAATATTGTCCTCCCACCTACGTCTAGGTCTTCCACGTGGTCTTTTCCCTTCGAGTCTCCCAGTCAATATTTTTGAGATATGTCTTTCCTCCCCCATTTCATCCTCCGTGATTTAATTACCCTTACTATATCCGGTGACGAGTACAGGTCAAGAAGTTCTTCGTTATGTAGTTTCCTCCAGTCCCCATTTTCATCTCTCTTGGGCCCAAATATTTTCCTAAGCCCCCTGTTTTCGAACACACTCAACTCCCAATAATAATAATAATAATAATAATAATAATAATACAGCTCATTCTGTGACTTGGTTCTAAAAGGGCCAATGTAAATTTCTTGCAAAAATGAGATCTATGCATTATTGAGCTCGGCTAGTCTTTATCTTTCGTATAATAAAAGTGCCAATGTATGTTGCTATTAATAGAAATAATACAGAAACCTTAGAGACTAATGTAGGGAGTTCTCAGCTAAAAATGTTACTTCTACAAAGACTTCAGTCAGTTATCGCAAAAGCAAGTTTTATGCCATTGGCCCTTTTAGAACCAAGCCACATGTTTAAGGCAGCATTCACACCGAAGTAGCATGCCACTTGCGACGCGCTACCTGGATGCACGCTGCACGTTACTCATTTTAAATCCCAAATAAACAACTTCAAGTCTTCACACCGAAGTAGCGTGGCTTTTATGAATCTCGGAGAGTGAGACATTCATTTTTTCAGATAGATCTGGACTTAGTTCATGCGACGCATGCGTACAGTTGCCTTTTCAGCTGTTTTCTAATTGTTAAGAAAATCCAACACATATTTGCTTGTGTAGCGGTAGATTATGGCAAAGATGTCTTGGAAACTGCTGGAAAGAGAGCTACAATTTGTACATGCGTAGACTATACGATATGGCAATCGAAACTAGTAAGAAAAAAGCCTGGTTTAAAATTGCTGAAACTTTATCCTGGGTTTCTCAATAGTTGAAGTGAAAATATATAATTTACGTTAAAATGCAGATCGCATTCGCCACTTCGGTATGAATGCAAAACTGTGAACCATGCAACTCGATGTGAAGCCTGCATCCACATTGAAATTTGCGCGAGACTAAATTTATCTCACAATATAGAAACCCGTGCCGAACTGCATAGAAAACAATCGTCACAATGATGAGGCTCATGGTTTATTTTCTGTACCCTATTCTGCAAATTTTACATTGATTCTAAATTTTATTTCGAGTTGTTTGCCACTATTTTGTGACTCATTTAAGGTATACTATTCTATCCTACAAGATAC
Organism: Ectobius pallidus; assembly: GCA_964059195.1. Classification (NCBI taxonomy): domain Eukaryota; kingdom Metazoa; phylum Arthropoda; class Insecta; order Blattodea; family Ectobiidae; genus Ectobius; species Ectobius pallidus. Next base: position 8,093,062 of record CAXKWD010000002.1, read on the forward strand.
AGTATGCATTTAAGGGATAAAATGGTTTTAAAATTTTTCCAAATGTAATGAAACTGCTTTAAATTGTATTTTTACAACTCGACTCGTGTGCTTTGTCGGCTTAGTGATATAGAGGTAGCCCGCTTCTGGATCCGAATGTCGCGGGATCAAACCCGGCTGCGGTCGATGGATTTTTCAGGTCATAAGAACGCTGGGCACGGAGTCCTCCGGGAGAGACTTCAAGCTGGAGAGCCCGGGTCGTAGATTTACAATACGTAAAAGAACTCCAAGCCTAAATTGGAGCCCTTTCACATCCGAGTAATACGTAATTTAAGTTTCCATCTTTCTTCTCTCTCGGAAAATAGGCTAAGCTTAACAAAACCTCCAGTGAGGGTTCATACGCCCCACCATAAGGATTACTTACTTACTTCCTTATTTACTCAGTGGCAATAGACAATTCCTCAGCAAGCTAAACGAATTATCTACCCGGAGGTTCATTGCCACGCTTACCTGAGTCTGCCATTCAACCCTATTCTGTGCTAATTCTATCCAATCATCCCTCTCAAATCCTACTTCCCTTAAATCTATCCTAATATTGTCCTCCTATCTACATCTACGTCTTCCAAGTGGTCTTTTCCCTTCAGGTCTCCCAGTCAATATTTTATAGATATCTTTCCTCCCCCGTGTGCGCAACATTTTCAGCCCATTTCATCCTCTGTGATTTAATTACCCTTACTATATCCGGTGACGAGTACAGGTTATGAAGCTCGTCGTTATGCAGTTTTCATCTCTCTTAGTTTTGAATATTTTCCTAAGCCCCCTGTTTTCGAACACTAATGTAGGGATTACAGGTATGCTTTTTTATATCAGCATTAGTTCCGTGTGATACCGCACGAGGGCGTTATTTAGAACTCAGTAGGTGAGAATTTATATTCAGACCTATCACGATCATCATAATATGCTAGCTGACATTTCTGTTGTTTCATTTGTTAAGGGAGTATTAAAGGTTAGAACGTAATTATTCAATTGTCTCCACCGCCTTCTAGAAATCAGTTTGACTTCTGTCTGACAGCTTTTTTAGCAGAATGAAATCGTTCAAGGTCTTGTTGGAAAGAACAATATTTAGAAATTATGGACTCGCCCTGTAACATTCAAATGGCCTTCGTAGACTGTTGTCTTCGGAACTCTCCATTGCTGCATTTAACAATATGTCTGTAGTCTGTTTTTACTTTCTTGCATATACTTAGTATAGAGAAAATATTGTGATCGTAAAACACACACACACAAAAATCGGAATCGAGCTAACATCAGGAAAACATGTTTCACGATGCCTAGAAACAAGTGTTTTTGGGATTCTGTCTGTCTGTCTTTCTGTCTGTGGACATGGTTCATTGAATTTACTCTTTAAGGGGAGATGGTAGTTATCAGTGTCAAAAAATATATTTTTTTTTCTTAGGCACATGTAATAGAACATAGTTTTGTGAACATTTTGATATATAAGTCTTATATGTTGCGTTATTATTAAGCCAACCTGGAGCTTTCTAAAATGGATAAAATACCATACGGCACGTAATTTTCTTTTCGCTCTCCTGTAAAATTACATTTTTTGTACTTCAGGTACCATTTTCTGAAAAGCTATTCAAGCTAAAATAATGAAACTTTTAGGAATTCATTATAGATGGATGAAAAATCTCCCTTCGCAGAATTATGGGAATAGTCTTGACTATACAGAAGTTTCAACTATTTTTATTTAAAAAAAAAAGTATTTTTTTTAGTCATGAAGTTTTCATGCAGTTTTCATGCAGTAATATTGTACATATTAGACTGATTGTGCTATGGTAAATAGTAGTACCTATTGTTAATAAGTTCTCAAAGTTTCACAAAAATCTAAGTTACAGAAATTGAATAAAGTGTACCTAAGTCAAGGGAAGTAACTGCAAAAATAAATTATCACCTATGTGTTAAAAAATTCTTTCCTACCAAACAGTGAGTTCTAGAACAACCATTCTCTGCTTATTTTAAAGTACAGAATGCACTTGTAAAGCATAAAAAAATTCAACTAAATCTGGTTGTAAACACCTGAGTTATGGCTTCTTGAACATACGCTATATTTTCTATCATTTTGCTAGCGGTAACTATCATCTCCCCTTAAGTGAATTAAGGACTTTTTTTTTGCAATTTCATCGAACCGGAAATAATTTGGTTACTTTAACTGAAGTAATAGGGGATTTTTCATGAAGATTTTTCAAAATTTTCAATTTCGAAAAAAAAAAAAAAAAAGGGCTCTAAAAGTTTTAATAAAAATGTAAATTTTGATACATCTGATGTAGCTAATAAAACGACTATGTTGGTTTTCTGAAATATTAAATAAGGGGCACTTTAATAGTGTCAATTTTTATTTTTCTAGACTATGTCCAATACAGTAGGCGATACATGAAAGCTTAGCACAGTAAAGTTGTAGAGGCAGTTAAAATGGACATTTTTTGTTCAACACATTTCTTTATAAAATTAATAGGTATAGAGATAGAAACAGGGTGTCCACTGGTCGGGAAAATCCGGGAATCCGGGAAAAGGCCGGGAATTTCGTATGGTCGGGAAAAGTCATTGAATTTGTTAAAATATCCGGGAAAATTCGAAAAATTGCAAAGTGTGATCAAAAAGACTTCTAGACAATAATAGGCCTATATGAAAGTATATTTAATTAATTTTATTGTTCCTAATTTTTGTATCTGTTATAGCCTAAGTAATTATTGTTTACAATTACTTTTGTCACTAAAAGTTTTTTTTTATTTAAATTATGTATAATCTTACACAGTTATTAGAAAATGCTTCATATTTTGGTCGGGAATTTCTGAAATGATCAATGAAAATCAGGGAATAAGCCGGGAATTTCTTCAGCATTACTTGGTGGACACCCTGTAGAAACGAAATAAATATGACTTAACTGCATAATATCAGAACATACATTGATTAAAATGTGAATGATATTGTTTTGTTTCTCACTGTAACAAAATAATTGTAATTAACTTATTTTTGTGAATTGCAGTATAGGCTACCTGAGTCACACACCAAAACCAATCCGAGCAAGGTGGCCGAAGCAACAAATCCTGGGTTCAAATCTCAAACCTTAAAGCCAGTCAATTTGACTTGGGTCTTCGTGGTTTCCTCATTTGCAGAGGCAAACACCGGATTTGTAGGACTCGTTTAGTTTCCACAACTCATCGTCGCTACGTCACCCAATATCACAATCGTTTAAACTGAATATCGGTCAGGAAGACGTCACCGAAACAGATGCACACGAATGGAATGAATTGTTACAAGAGCCTGCTGGTAAACCTAAACACAATTGTCTACTCTATCTACTCTTATACAATTCAACGGCCCTAAATAGCGTGCTTGCTCGCCCGCTTCGTGAGACATCAGGTATACTCGGCGATGTTCGTCTCTCGCAGTCTAAACTTTCATGACGACTACAAAATTAGGAAGGAAAACCGTTTCTTTATTATATAAGGCCGAAGTGAAATGAACACAATGAACAAATATTCTAATTTTATTTTTACTTACAATTTTCATAGCTCTGAACCACAAACATTTTTAATAATCTACCAGTGTAATTTTCTTAAAAATCCTGGAGTCAATGAATAATGGCGGGTGAAGCCGGGGGCAACAGCTGTAAAATATTGATGGTTTTATCTCTTGAAATATCGCTGATAATAATAATCCAAACAAACCATTCCTTCCCTTGAAACATTATATAATTTCTGAAAATTACACTGAATTGATAAAATAAAATTCACATCATATTCATGTCAATAAACAGCTGAGAAACAATACGTATTATGTGTTCACAGGTTCTTTGGAACTGCATAATCGATTCTGATATAGTTTTCCCAGGGGCGCTTTCATGTCGTGGAATGTACTCTAAAGCAGGAATTTTAGCTGTTTCATTAATCATTAATGGCTTAGTTTATGAATGATTCGCGTGCAAGTGTTAATAAATATAATGCTTTAATAATTATTATACTCTTAATTTTTAAAAGAATTATCGTGGCGAAGCCACGGGCACCTCCTAGTATAATACAAAATAAAGTAGTTTGAAAGAGAGTTTTGCTGGAGACTTGAACGCAAGTGTAAGACAGAAGACGGATGGGATATTAATACGACTCTTTGTCATGTGTTGAAAGCTATCCAGTTACATAACGTCAACACAACACAGTGTGTTTGTGACGATAAAATCATTCACGTGAGAGAATGTAACCAATTGTAATCTCTTCCAAGCAGAATGTCGTCACATGATGATATCGTTGTGTGTGTGTCTGAGCACGGGAAATTTCATCTCTAGCTTAAAGAGTCATTGTTATAATTATGGTCAAGATGGTTCCATCTGATTGAAGTTAGTCATTCCTAATTCAAACGTTGAACGTTTATGCGAACACCCATTCGGGGGGGGGATCTCACAAAAGAAAATTCTACAGCTTTCTTTTCACAACTAGTGAGGTCCCCGGTTCAAATCCCGTGGCCGGCCAATTAGACATGGGGTTTTTCATGGTTACCCCAGTAGTAAAGGCAAATGCCGAATTCGATATTTACATACCATGATTTATCCTCACCATTTCATCCCGTATCATATCCATTTAAATCAATATCAGTTGAAATTCACTCCATAAAATACACCAATAATAAAAACAAATGACAGTCAATAGTTCCATGGCCTACCCTACTGTATAGACACAGATCCCGAACTCCTGATATGGCCTCGTAGCTAGAAGGGGTATAAATACGGCTGAATTATATATTTAACTAGCATGTGCCCGCGGCTTCGCCCGCGATAATTATTTCAAAAATTAAAAATTAAGAGCATAATAGTAAAATCATTATATTTATTAACACCTAAATCACGTGGACTACATACCACGATTAGATAGCATCGTCTGGTAAAAGCGACCTCAGATTCGAGTTTCTTGGCCCAGAAAACCTCTGTATGGTGAGATTCGTCCAAATAAAACAACGTTTGACCATATTTAGGGCTTACAACATTCAAGCGATCGCGAAAGTTTTATTTTCAAGGTGTGACAAAAATAGACAAAGCCAACTGTAATTGATTTGACATTGAAATGTATAACTGAAAACTTATGTTTTGAAAACGCAAAAAATACACGTTTTTTGCCCGTTTTTCACTCATAACTCACGAACGAAAACTGAAATTAAAATTCCGTCTTCGAGGTGCATTTTCCGACCCTTCAGCCCACCTATGTTTAAAATTTCAGATCTCTGCGTTCAGTAGATTTCCCTGGACATCGAGGACAGTTCCTTTTATTAATATAGATAATATGAATTATAATGATACCTTCTCTAATTTGTCAAACATCCATTTAATTTAATCCAAACCCACCTATACCATTGGCAACAATATGTTCTGTGAATTTGTTTCGATATTTCTGTGTAAAAAGGGATTAAGTATTTTCAAAAACATTTAATTTTTGGCAGTTAGAATTATAATTTTTCAAAATCCTTTCTTAGTGAGCACCTACACTATGAAACGAAGGTACTGTCAAAATTTCAAGTCTCTACCTGTTATAGTTTAGGCTGTACGTTGATTCCTGTCAGTCAGGACAAAGCCTTTTATATATATAGAGATTATATATAATTATGCGAACATATATATATATATATATTCCTACAGTAACAATAAGCAACGTTCGAGCGAGGTGGTCGAGATGGTAACGTCTTTGACTCGCATTTGGGAGGTCCCAGATTCAAATCCCGTGGCCGGTCAATTAGACATGGGTTTTTTCGTGGTTTCCCCAGTCGTAAAACCAAATGCCGAATTTGATATTTACTTATGACTCGTCTTCGCTATTTCGTCCTGTATCATATCTATTAAAATTAATATAAGATGAAATTTACTGATATAAAATACACCAGCAATAGAAAATAGTGACGATCAATAGTTGCATGGCCCACTGGTATACACACAGAACCTGAACTCCTGATATGGCGCGATGCTCAAAGGAGTATCAATAAAATCAGGTAAACTGATGTAACCAAGTGCCAGAATGCTTTTGTTTAATCAGTGATAATTGCAATTATGATGTGCAGAAAATAAGTTTCTCTAATCGATTTCCCAGTTAAGCTCTAGATCGACTCATTAAGCAGGGCTTACGGTAGAACAAAGTTCTAGTTTGATAAGCATATGTGAAGGAATATGTGGTTAGTGTTATTTGTCAAAGCTACCTGCATTGCAACTTCCAAATCTGTATATGAACACTGTAAAACAATATGTTGTCGTGAGAAGTGATTTGCATTTGATAAATTCTTTATATTACCATAAAATAGGCATTAAATTGGGCCATGACTAAAATACAATCCCATCACAATCTGTTGCTATAGTAACAATAAACAATGCATTGCGCTAATCTCTTTTACTTAAGCATGGCCTCTTACAGTTTTTATTAAGTAGGGGCCTTTTAATAAAAATTACAGATGTTTTGACACACCCGTTTACTGACTAATCATTACATAGGGGGCTCTCAATAGTCTGAAATGCGTTCGGAGACAAACATAATTTTAAAACATAAGTTTCTGATCGAATCCAATTTTGCACTGTTTTTAGTAAATGAATAGGTAGATATGATTTTTTTTTTTTTTTTCTTTTCTTTCGGAAATGCAATTCGTATAGTAATTTATTTTAGGAGATAGAAAATAAAGAACACTTTTACTATGCAGTGTATAAATAATTAGCTCTAGTTTCGATTGTTAGGAATAAATGGCAGATTCGGTTGAAATTTCTAAGTAAATACTACTAGATTAAAAAATTTAACACGAAATTTTAAATTAATCGTAAGACTTCTAACTAAATTTACATTTTTATAAATTTTAAGTAAATTGCATAAGTTTATAAAGAAACGACAATATTGCTTTCATAATTTCATAAATATTGCACTGGTTTTTTTAAAATAAATGAATGGACTTAAAAGTTTTAAATAGATTACACTTGTTTAGAAAATAAATTAAAAAAAAAAAACACTTAAAGCTCCCAAATAAATTACACTCTTTTAGGAAACAACATGACAATTACTTTCACAGCTTCTAAGTAGTTGGCACTCGTTTAGAAATAAAAATAAAAGCTGCATTTATTTTTCGAGTTTCTAAATAAATGGTACACGTTTATAAGATAAATAAAAAACATTAAAAACTAAATAAATAGCACTCTTTTATAAAGTATAAACAAATGACAGTCGTTCACAAAATTTAAAAAAATGACATTTTTATAATCTGTAAATGCGTCATTTATAAAATAAAATATATATATATGTATGTAACTGCATTGTATTGTTAAACAATACAATTAAGAATAAAATTATGTAATTCCTGCAATTTATGTAAAAACGACATAAGTGTTTAATGAATACAATGTTTTAATTATTTCTCTGTTAAGTAAATTATTTAAAGAAATCCTCTCTCTAGCAGTTGAGAGAGGCACCTGCTAGTTTCCTTTTAAATGACACTAGATTTTAAATAAAAAAATAATGGACTTAAATTTTTCAATTGTAAATAAGCCGTTTAAAAAATATATAACTGCATTTATTTATACAATTTCTAAATAAATGGTATTATTTTAATGAAATTAAAAATTTGTCATTTACTTTTACAGTTTCTAAATAAATGGTAGGCCTTGCACGTTATAAGATAAATAAAAACATTAACAACTAAATAAATAGCACTCTTTTATAAAGTAAAAACAAATGACGCTCTTTACAAATTTAAAAAATGACATTTTAATAATAAATTTTAAAAAATTAAATTAAAAATTGGAAATAAATATCACTCTTTTACAAAGTAAAAATAAATTACACTTGTTTAGAATATTAAAAAATGTCAAGTTTTAAATTGTTAATAAGCCGTTTATAAAATAAAAAATATAACTGCATTTATTTTTACAATATCTGAATAAATGGCATTCGTTTAGTAAAATAAAAAAATAAAATGACATTTCCTTTTAAACACTCTCTTGTTTGCAAAATTAAAAACAAATTACTGTCGATTGCTTTTGGTTAGCAACGTGACTTACCCCAGGAACAAGCTAGGAGCTGAAGCCACACCACAGTGATTGCAATAGTGTTCATGTCTTGAGTTGTGTCTCTCACCGATCCATAGTAGCAACTACGGCCCGGCCTCTCTCCGTCTTGGATTGGGGTCATGACGTCATTACACCTCCCTCCCTTTCCCTCTCAGAGGTCAGCAGGCCAAGAACTTGCCAGTGTCACAGACCCGACTTCGAATCCCGGCTACAGTATAGACGGACCAGCGATGTTGAAGACAGTTGCTCTTTGCTCTCCGATGTAGCGACAATTGTTGCTCCGGACTTTCAAAAAAACACATGTTTCTTTTTGAAGTAAAACTTCTTTTCTCGCGGTTGGGGTAAAATCTGGAAAATCAGTCACACTCAAAACTACGTGTTTCGGAGCGGACTGCACAGAAAACAATCAACTCAATGATTAGGAGTAATCAAAGGACATTTTTCAGGCATTACTTCCTCAATGGCAATAGACAATTCCTAAGCAATCTAAAGGTATATTATCTATTTTATGGAACCCGGAGGTTGATTACCGCGCAAATCCAAAATTAAAAAATACAAATTTCCAAATTTTAAAAAACAAGATTAAAAATTAAAACATCCGAAAATCCAAAATTTAATAAATAAATTCCAAAATTTAAAAATCGAAAATAACAAAATTGAAAAAATCTAAAAATCCAAAATTAAAAAAACTAAATTACAAAATAAAAAAATCAAAAAAAAAATTCAAAGAATCAAAATTAAAAAAATCAAAGATCCAAAATTAAAAAATACAAATTTCCAAAATTAAAAATTATAACATCCAAAAATCCAAAATTTAAAAAATAATAAAGTCAAACATTTAAAAATCCAAAAATCAAAAATTTAAAAAATAAAAAATTTAAAAATCAAAGAAATAAACAAATCAAAGATCGAAAATTTAAAAAATCCAAAATTAAAAATTCAAAGATCCAAATTAAAAAGTTCAAAATTAAAAAAGTCTAAAAACCCAACTTTAAAAAGTCCAATAATGCAAAATTGAAAAAATCCAATAATAAAAAATTGAAAAAATTAAATAAAGTCTTACTTCTGTCGCGTGGCGTTCCACGCACTCTTTTTTTTTTAGTATGTTTATGTTCGACAGATAGGATTTTTATTACGCTTATTGTTAAAATATGCACATAAATATAGTAAAAGTGATAAAATATGTTAGGAAATCATACAAATATGAATTCATGTATTAGGCCTAGTTTAATTATTATTGTACGAGGCGCGTCCATAAAGTAAGTTTTTTTTTTTTTTTTGTTTTTTTTTGTTTTTGTTTTTTGTTTGTTCTGTCATCCAGAGAGCTGTCAGCCAACTAATCCACGTAATAAGCGACAACTGATAATAGACAGAGCTTTAGTTCTGAGTTTCAGCAGTCAAATTGACACATATCTTTGTCAGTTGTGGGTATCCTGTTCCTCAGGGCGTCAAGTCAGGTGACCTGGGAGGCCACATCTTAACCTCGGCATGGTACAGATGCCCGAAGTTTGTGAATCATGTACTTTCGTTAATCACGCACTGAATTAAATGTCGTGATCCCACATGTGGCTGGCTGTCGACATTGGAACCCTCAGATATTGGAACCTACCATCTGCTGCTCTATTCCTCGGCAAGTTACAGATGCTCGAAGATCGTTAACCATGTAACTTGTGGAATTAAATTTAATGGCCAAACATGTGTCTGCCTTTCTAGATTGGAACCCTTAAATGATGGAATCTGTCACCTGCTGCTCTCTAATCCTCTCCATATTACAGGCGCCCGAAGTTTTCTAACCATATAACTTGTGGAATTTTATTTCCTGATTCCACATATGGCTGCCTGTCGACATTGGATCCCTCATATATTGGGACCTGACATCTGTTGCTCTTATCCATAATAACTTCAATTTCCCTCTATAAAATTATGTATTATCGCCGCTCTCAATTCGTTGACAGTTAACATCAAAGAAGTCGCCGCCGCTTGGAGTAGTTGCCACACTGCACAGTGTTAGTAAACAGAGCGGGAAGATGTAGATGCAGCAAAACACTTACGTGGCAATGACATTGAGCAATGAGAGAATTGGCAACACGAATTCAGTCAGCGGTTTCTTTTGAGAAAACCTTTTACAGTAACAACAAGCATTGTAATATGAGAACAAAGCAAGCCGCCCGTCAACGATAAGAGTGAGGCGATAATAATTCATGCATTTTATCTAAAAATGATGTCAATGTTGATAGGTATCTTTTAATAATTTTGTCATTAAATAAATGTTATAAAAAGTGTCTAGTGACTGAATTAATAAATGTTGGTGAAGTTGCGGTCACCAGCTAGTGGCAAATACAAGAGTAGAAAAACTTAATTGAATATGTCAGACATGCTGTAAGTGTTCATTATGTGTAGCAGAGTGCAGGAGTAGTCATTATTATTATTATTGTTATTATTATTATTATTATTATTATCATCATCATCATCATCTTCTTCTTCTTCATCATAATCAGGATTTTTATCCATATATTATGGTTGTCTTCATAGGAATCATTTACTGCTATTAACTTTTCCTCCCTGATTTTAAACTTAGTACCCACTGACGATTTCACTCGTCGATTGCTTTATTATAGCTGTTTAAGTTCAGCTTTGATAAACAGTTTTCAATTTTTGGAAACATGTCAGCAGATTTAGTAATACTTTTATACGTTTATCATCCTAATATGATTTGGAGTGGCGAAATATAAGGTATTTGGAGTGGATTTTGATGACATGTCATCTTTTAACTGGAACATCATGGACGTTGTCCACTTAGTGCAGAAATTATTATAATGACTCCTAGATTATAAAAATGGTAATTTTTAGGGCCATTTTTTGTCATTTCTCCCCATTATTTGTAGGTCCTTTTTAGAATGTAATGTCATTATTTGGTCTTTTTGTTTTGTTATTTTACGGTCTTTTTTCCTAATTTCATATTTTTAGGTATTTTTTAAAATATGAAACAAGGTTTGGTTGTTTGCCTATAATTGTATCAACAACATAAATGTAGAATAAATCTGATGAATAAACTATATTTTCATACAAATTTTTGGGTCATCTTTAAAAACGTGTTTGGGTCTTTTTTGTAGTTTTGCTGTAATTTTATAGCTCATTTTTAAAGTTTATTTAGGTCATCCAAATCCAGACCCTGGCTGTTGTTGTTGTTGTTATTATTATTATTATTATTATTATTATTATTATTATTATTATTATTATTTGCAGTCTGTAAAGCACAATAATACCATAAACAAAGTCTAAAATAAAATATATGTAAAGCACTAACAAGATCAGTTACTCACTGTCACACAAATCGGCTTTATCAAGTAGCCTATTTCTAATCCTCTTTTACAAATGATTCTGCCAACTTCAAAAACCTCTGTTGGAAATTTGAGGCCATAATTTCATAATATTGCATAGTTTTTGCTAGTAAACATTATACACCGTTACTTCTTTTGTTTCAGAAACTGAAAAGTCTGGATTGCCCAAAGACAATACTGAACACAGAACAAGTAGAGCGAGAGATAGCGCAGCATTTTCTGTTCATTCACGGGGCCTTGCAGCTGTTGGAGGAGAGAGTCCTGGAGAAACTGAAGCAAGCCAAGACCGAGGCAGAAAGCAGCGTCGACAACATCACACATCGCCTGCAAGAGAATCTCGACTTCGTGACTCAGCTATTGCAAGAAGCAGTGGCAGCCAAACAGCCTGTCAACATTGGCAAAGTGTTCTTCAGCGAGATTATCAAGAAGTTGGAAGAACTGGAGAATATGCCATGCCATCTGATGTCAACCAACGTGGACAAACCCTCAGCAAAGTAAGTAATAAATTCTCATTCTTCAAGTAAACAGAATAATAAGATACACCATGTTAGTGTAATGATAGTAACTGGCCCTTAGCTTTCCACTGTAACTTGTTAAAACCGTCAAAGTCAAACATACACAAAGATAAAACATTTGAAAAATCAGTGGATAAAATATACCTCGTTGCAACGTTTCGACCTTGGCCTCCAGGTCTTCCTCAGGCAACTGGAGGCCAAGGTCGAAACGTTGCAACGAGGTATATTTTATCCACTGATTTTTTCAAATGTTTTATCTTTGTGTATGTTTGACTTTGACGGTTTTAGAATAATAAGATACTTGAAGCTTTCCCAGCATTGGTTATGTACAGGAAGGGAGGGGGGGGGGGGAAAAAAAGCGGACCTACTAAAATATCTAAGTTGCCGATATGAGCCACTGCACATGCCTAGAACCCACTAGACAAGCGGAGTGGCTCATGTCAGCAACTTATATATTTTAGTACAGTAGGTCTGCTTTTTTTCCCCCCTACCTGTACAGTGTGTTTCATGTACAAGTTGGCCAGTCATTTGGGTTTCTGTGTCTTGGCAGCCACAGCTTTAACTCCTGAGTGATTGGGTGAAACATCTACATAAATAAAGCTGCTAACAATGTAATGATTGAGGTTCTCACGATTACAGTTGGAATTACAATTAAAATAACCGCATACCTCATCACAAGAGATGTTGGAAATGTCCTCCTCTTGCATCCACACAACCATGGGCGTACGGTGAAATTTTGTTCGGGAGGGGTTCAATGTAAAGTCGTCTCGGCTCCATGTCGTTGCACATATTGTGAATTATTACTTTTTTAATTACTAAACAGTTGTACTGTGATAATTAATACACTGTAATAAATTAATATGCAGCTCAGTCTTCGAAACTGTTTTTCTTTATATTTCTATCCATTTCTCGTTTAAGCTAGAGTCTATAAATAAAAACTTTCTTTTGAAAAATTATCATAATACTATACAGTGCATAGGGCACGTTTTTAAAGTAATCTGTAAATCCAACGGTAGAAAAGCCCGATTAATGCCGATTACTTCATGATGTTTTTGTGATGATCTTATGATTACTGTTGACTTTATAAACAGGTTGATGGATTTCGGTGGGAGTATTCGAATTGTCATTGACAGATTCCAAAGGGACATTTGTTTACTAGTAATACATCACTGTTATTAAGCTGAAAACTATCGACACCACGAGGTTTTGAAATTTGAATCTTAAATAAATTACGATAAATCTTAAATAATGCTTTGATATGTACGAAATTGTAAAATAATATAACAACCGAATCATAGTTTTTTAACTTCGTTCCATGATTTATAATCTTCAAAATATTGCAGATATTTCGGGAGGGGTTTCAACCCCCTGAACCCCCCCTTACCGTACGCCCATGCACACAACACTGGCACCTTCTTAGGAAATTTTCTTTCATGCACATAAGTTCAGCTTCCGAGATACTCTAATTTCTCTTTCAGATAGGCCTACGTAGATATTTCACCCGAACTTGAACTTCAGAAATAAAGTGTATAGTTCAAACCCCCAAACATTAGAAGAACTTAAATACAATATCACAAGATAAATTGTGATTAGAGAGAATACATTACTTCAAGCTTTCACTATGTTGATAATCAGGGCCCGGATTATGATGACCTAAAATTGTTTGAAAAATGACCCTAAATGACTTCGTAATTATAAAAAATGACCTAAAAACTTATATTTTATTTATAAAAAATTATTGCACACACAAAGCTATAGACTAGTTTCTACATAATTGTAAAAACTGTAAATAACTGTAATGTTGTGAATGTTCTTTTCTCATGGAAATTTATACTGGCACTGAGGCACTGGTGAGTCAAAATTCGGCACATCCTTTTGTGGTCTGCCGGATTATATTGTTGTTTATTGAGGGTAAACAGTAGTTTACATTCTCAAATCCAAGCAGGTGCCAAGTCAATCTACTAACAATAGTAATATAATACACAATTTTGGCGTTTCTTTGATTCTCACTTCCGACTGAGACATGTCAACATTTTTCCTTCTTGCATTAAACAAACAACACTTCAAAGACAGCACCGCTAGCGATGAAAAAAAATTAATACACTCAATGTAAATACATGAAAATGACTAAATAATGACCTATAATTGAAATAAATGCCCTAGAAATATAAAATTGCATAAAGTGCCAAAAAATGACCTAATAAAATACATTTTTGTAATCTAGAGGCCATAATTAGGATTTATCCACAAGTTGGCAATGTCTATGCAGCATCAATAAAAAGATGACATGTCATAAGAATCCGGGCCCTGTTGATAATGGATGAGAGTCTCTCGGGTGAGTTGATGTGTGGATTTAGTGGCTGTCTACAAATTTGGTTGTGAGTGGGTCAGTCACTTTCTCTTAAGAAGGCATTATGGGAACCAAAATATCTGTAGAATGGATGGCGTAGGTTGCATGTCTTGCTGTTTTAGTAATGTTAAAATCTATTTGCACATAGGTTCACTCTGGACGACTCTTTCATGGAGAAGATTGCGACTCACTGTGACCTGACACTTGAGAACACAAGTTCCTTTTCACTGGTCTCCCTTGCAGAGCTCCCGGCTGATGCAGAAGTCGAGCCCATTGAGCTCGAAGTAGAACGAGGTAAGCTAAATTAGGTTTGTAAATCCCACTGCCTTCTAGACTGTATTACTCGTTTATACACTGCCTGTCCTATATGGCTAATTTTGCGTACACGGTGACATTACAGATGGCAGCACCTTTTACACCCAGCTGCAATACCCTTTACATTACCGTATGCTCTGTGTTGCCCTCTGAAGTATAAATTCGGAAACTGAAATATGCTGGAATTTCATGCTATCTGGGTGTCAACTGTGTCGCCTCTACTGGAGAAATTAGGCAATTTAACAATGCTCTGAATTCCATGTTAAAATAAAGCATAGGACAGGCAGTGTAATTCTCGAGACGGCGGTGGTAAATACTTAAAATTAGGAAACTATATTGTCCCAACAATTCATTGTTTCTTTAAAAATGTCATAGATTTCATTGAATTTGACAAATTTTATGGGATGAAAACATTCAGGGCTTGAAAGCAGGCGTTGCTACAATGTTTGTCTAAAAATTTGACATTCTAGACATTTTTGGGAAAAATCTGGGACAGTATTAAGGAAAAAAGAGGACAACATTTCTTCCACACAATTTAGTGAACGTTTGAATTTATTTTTGTCTCATGTACTCAGATCATCTCAAATTACTTAAATTTCTTCTACTGCTAATTTATTCCACAGAACTAGATGCCTCATAGTCACTGTACTTTTAACTTTCATGTATTCTGTCAAGAAGTACACTTTATTCTGATACTTTGTCATAAAAATCAGGACATTATACCCCATTAAAGTGTTTTGAGGATCAGCAAGGCCTTCACTGTTGTAACATTCATTAATGTTGCGTAAAATGTACTGGCCAAGCAAAATCACAAAAAAAAGATGGACTTTGAGCATCCCCAAACTTTCAGGACTGCAGGGCTGTCCTAGTAAAAGCAGGACGAATGGACACCCTAAATTACGAAGGCTATTTTTTTTTCAACCTCCGATGGGGCATAAAATGAAAACCACAGTGAAAATCAAAACTGTTTTATTTGAACATTTAGGTACACCTTCTAGCTACTTCTCTACATAGTTGCACTCCAATTGGGACATTTGTCGAAACATGGTGCAACTTTCAAATAACCTCTTTGTAGAAGCTTGCCACCAGCGTGCTGAGAAGGGTTTTCACGATATTTTGAAGTGTTTTGAAATTCTTTGTTAGTGTGGAAGCTCTGTCCTCGCAGATCTTTCTTCAGCTGCCGAAAAAGATGAAAGTCACTTGGCACGGGAACAAGTTTTTGAAAACCATCATGGCAGGGGAAAAAACGTGGACTTGTTAGACAATCCAGAATGAAAAGAACGATCCAAAGAATGGATGCACATAAATTTCCCAAACAAACCCAAGACCTGGCTTCCACACCAACAGCACATGCTGTTCTTGCAACAGTGTGACAGCACTTAGTAGATAGGGAAGATCTGGAATTCTCTCCCCAGGTAACTGTGTGAGGTATTTCAAATTTCGCAATTCATTTTACACACTTGCCTTTAGTATGAACAGCTAATTTTTCCATGCATTAAAAATAAAAGCTCAAGACAATTATCCTGCCGGTTGTATTATATGAGTTGTGATGTGGCCCCTTACTCTTTGGGAAGAACATAATCTGTGAGTTTTTTAAAACTGGGGGCTTAGAAAAATATTCAGACCTAAGAGAGATGAAAACTGCATAACGACGAACTTCATAACCTTTACTGTTCACCGAATATAGTAAGGGTAATTAGGTCACAGAAGATGAAATGGGCTAGACATGGTGGAGGAAAGACATAACTCAGAAAGATCGACTTGGAGACACGAAGAAAAAGACCATTTGGAAAACCCGGACATAGGTGGGAGGACAATATGAAACTCCACAGGCAGATGGCAGGATTGGGGGCATGTGGTCAGCATGCCGACACCTACTGCCGTTAATTATTGTTTTCATGACCAGAGTCGCTACTTCTCGATCAAGTAGCTCCTCAATTTGAATCATGAGGCTGAGGGCACCCCTGCCAGACCTCCCTACCTCAGAAAAATCCGAGGAGGTACCAAGGATCGAACCTGGGTCGACTGGTCTAGTCAGCAACGCTACCACAAGACCACGCTGGCGGGAAGGACAATATTAGGATAGATTTAAGGGAAGTAAGGTTTGCGAGGGATGATTGGATGGAGTTAGCACAGAACAGGGTTGAATGGCTGGCTCAGGTAAGCACGGCAATGAAACTCTGGGTTCCATAAAATAGTTAATATTCCTTTAGCTTGCTTAGGAACATTTTATTGCCATTGAGTAAGTAAGTAAGTCTATATGTAATGAAGACGTACCAACATGCTAAATTTGAGGGTAGGTTAGGACATGGCAACCCATACGGTTCACTTAAGTAAATCTTCCTTAAACCTCTTTAAAAAAGGACCAAAGTTAAGTGGGAAAGCTGCCTGGAGAAATGTTTTTGTAGCAACTGAATATGAATATAAGATACCAGCATTGAAGGGATGCAAGAGCAATAAAATGAGTTGATAAGTAGCTGAAGATGCAAACAAAATCCCAAGAAACATGCAAATAGAGTACAAGTGAATGTTCTGTATTGCAGATGTAATGGTGACTGTGAACTCTCGTGCCTCGTCAGTTGCGGCTCTGAGTGACACACCTGATTCAGACCGTGCAACTCCAACTCTATTGGACACTGTGGACAACAAGAGCTCATGGACTACAGTGAACATTGCAAAAGGTTTGCTATATTTTATTCATTTCTTCATTTTTATTACCGAACTTCATAATATGCAAAAAAATGAATTTCCCGTCAATGATTATTACCATGCTGGCTCTCGAAAGTTATGCTGTGAATTCTCGAACTTCTGTGGGCTGATTATGTGGTTTGTGGATTACCCGTAGTGGTTTTTTTTATTTTATTTATTATTTTTATATTAGTGGGTCTTCCATGCTAAACAATAGGTCAAAAACCTCTTGGTAACATTTTTTTCTTTTTAATATGTTCATTCTAGGGTCTATATGTTATAAACAATTTTTAGAGCGTTAAAAGTAAGAGAGAAAGATTTTTTTAGATATTTTAGGTCATTTTCAGAAAAATAACAGTGCACACTACAACAACTGTGTAGAAATAACTTGTAGACTCCATATGTACATGCACTTATGTAATTATTAACTAACCCCGTCAATCCGAACAGGCTCCGATAAATCACCAAAGTTGTTAAAAAGTGCTTATCTGATTGAATTCATGTGATGTAAGAGTTTAGTGTCTTTAAACGTTATAAATTCAAACATTTATACGTTATTTTATTAGGTCATATTTAGGAATTTTGGGTCATATTTAGTCATTTTAAGGGCATATTTGCAGTCGTATTTTAAGTCATAAATAGGGGTGGATTTCTATGACCTAAAAAATAGAATATATGCATGCATTTATGACCAAAAACATAAAAATATGACCAATAAAATTTAAAATATGACTTTACCACTTACACATTATGTATATTCTTTTTGTTTCATTACAATTCATTTGATTAAAATACAGGGAATCCATTTTATGCGGAAACTTTTTAACAGCTTTGCCCCTGCTCACACTTTCCCCGCTGTTGTGCTTGCAACGGCGGGGACCGTGTTCCTTTACTACCGGCAAATCAAGACTTTAACATAACATAGGCCTACATGTAGAGGCTTATTACTCACCATTTATTTGAGATACTGTTGAAAATGACCCCCGTCAGCAGTAAGACATGCCTCACATCGTTTAAACAAATTATTTCCCACTTTCTGTAATTCCGCTTCGGAAATACGCTGCAATGCGGCAGTGATGTGAGGTTTCCTCATAAAATGGACTCACTGTATAATGTTAATTATTTAAAATATCTGTAAATTCTCAAAAAAGTATCATTATAATGCAAAATTTGCAAAATATGGTATGAAACTTCCAAATTTCTTTAATATGCACACAAATATGACCTAAATGTGCATATTCATACTAAATATGCTACAATAGTTGAAAATTTCCTAAATATGCAGTTATATGCACAATAAAAGCAGTTCCATTTTCACCAGGATGCTTGGAATCTGGTATAAATTAGTCTGAAGCCTGAAATAATGCAATGGGGAAAAATATGATGTCATAGAAATCTGCCCCTAGTCATAAACATCTGAACTCTGGTCATAACCTTTTAAATTCTGTTGGAATGACCCTGGGATGAGAATGTGGTGTCCCTTCCTTGTGAATGGCATTTTTTCCACTGTTTGAAGGCCATTGACACCACTCACAGAAGAGTGGTTGGGGGTGAGCCAGGCTCAGCTAGAGTGGCTACCTGCTGTGTTATTCAGAGATCACAATAGAGGAAGGAGTTATGGGTAACTGTGTGTTATTAGTTGTGGAAGTGATTTTACACTGGCAAGTGCAGCTAAGAGAGAAAGTGACTGACTAATTTTCATTTTCTCATAAACATGTTCAGTAAGTACTTTTGTTAAAAATGTTCCCAAATTGTTTTCAACATTAACACTTAACCAATGACCACTCAGAATTAATAGGCTTTTAACAAAGGAAAAACTTACAAAATGTGAATTTTAATTATTATTCAAGCAAATTGACTTCTAAATGTTTAAATAACGAAGCATTATTCTTACACCATCATTTTATGGGGTTTTTCAGGGCACACATCTGAGTCACAGTTTGGAAGATATGTTAGTATTTTTCAAATGAATAGCTAATAGACACAAAAGCTTATTTAGTTTCGTCATTCACATCAGATATTAATCACAGTTCACCAGTAGCTTAACTTACAACATTGAGACATACAGTCATTCTCTCAAAACATTCACTGCACAATTTCATCATAACTGGCATCAAATAGTCTTAAAACTCTTGGTCTAACAGTTTGAAGTTTTGAAGAGAGTTTAAGGCCAATTCCTGTAATGCGGCTGAAAACAGTACACCAAAACGCTGGAAAAAATTTATACAAGATTTTGAAATTGTCCCTCTCGCCCCAAATAGCAACCCAATCACTTCCCAATCTCTTATCCCATACTTCTCCTTCAAGTCTTGGCAGCATGGATGATAATGAAGTTTCTTTTCTGTATCTATCTCCTTTGCATGGTCTCTGTCCATCTCAAAACGCACTGTCGGATCTAACCAGTCCACAGTTCTTCTGCCTGTTGATCACAACAATTTCTACACATTTGATTGAGCCCTCCGTCTACTGGCATACCACCTCCTCAAATACTTCACAATCCCCTCTCTTCCTAAAAAGCTCTGCGATATTAGATCTCACTTTATGGCGCCTATTATTCCTAAGTAGCTCTCCGCTATGACAGTAACCAAGAATGTGAGGTAAGGTTTCTGTCTCGTTGCAATGATATCAACGGATTTCCTGACTTCTGCCACAGTTTGTATAGGTCTGGTAATATTGAGTTCAATGTTACAGGTAGTGCTGATGTCGTGGTAGTTGTCCACATTCGTGATCCATCGTCTTTCTATGTCCACCGAGTGTCAGATCTCCCCACCATAGAGAGTCTGTCAATCCAGCTGAACAAACATGCACGGATGATGACTAAACCACCTGAGAAGATTGAACTGAGTGAGTATTCCTGTAGGAACTAGTACCACAAACTCTGGTAAATTCTATCTCCCTGAATTTTACTTTTGCAACAGATCTTTACTATATAAACTTCTCTGTCACAAATGTACCTTCAACAAAGTGTAGTAGTAATATTTTTTAGTACATGCTCTTCAAAGTGGCTGTTTCTTGGACTGCTAACACGCTGGAAAGTAGCACCATACGGTAAAGTAATTTTACTCTACTAGTAAGGTTAAGTTGGGGGTACTCCGTAGCGTAGTGGTTGAGGCGCTGCACTACAAACCGGAAGGTCTGGGGTTCGATTCCCGATGAGGTTGGAGTTTTTCAATTGGCCTAATCTTTCTGGTAGAACTATGACCCAGGGGTCGACTCAGCCTCTAACTGAAACGCATGTAGCTTTAATCCCCGAGACCACGAGTGCTAATTGAAAGGAACTTCTTCAGATGAGTCTCTTGTACAATTAATAATAATTTTCGTTGCAGAAAATATGATAAAAATGACGTGTAATTTCAATTGAGGTAAATATATTTAGTTTATTTAATAAACATTATTATCTTACTGATGTTTTTAAACGTTGCTTTACTGGAAAGCCTTTTAGAAATCTGACATTGTTTTATAACCTGGATTTTTTCAGTAGTTCTATTAGGTAACAAAGAAAGGACATTCTTGATAACGATGTGTAGGAGTGAAATAAGCACTTTTATGTGATATTTTAATGGTAGTCATGAAATAAGCAAGCAAACTAGCTTTTCTCTCAGAATAAGCAAAATAAGCACTATAAATTAAAACATTTCTACTTGTGTTTAGAAATCTGGGCTCTATTCATAAAAATGTCTGTGTGTGTGTTTGCAGGTGGGCTGTACATTGTGCCGTTCAGCGTGGACAAGAAGTGGTACAGAGTCAGAGTTGTTCAAGTGCATCCCCCAACAGGAGACGAGATATACAGCAAAGCAGATCTCCTCTACATAGACTATGGGAATGTAGAGAAGAATATTCCTGTCTCAAGGTAACTCGCAATAGCTCATTTTGTAGAGTGTAATCACGAAATTGAGAATAGAATAGAATAGAATAGAATACTTTATTGGTCGTTAGACAACATTGGTTGCAATAGACCAAGGCTACAGGAGAAAAAAACAGTCAAGTACAATCCCAATACAAGTGCAATACAATTTCAACAGTTTAGTACAATACAATGCAAATACACTACAATACAAAAAACAATATTGACTACCTCTGCAGAGTGTAAACATACTAGATACAGGTATATAACCAGCTAGAGTAAGAAGTAACCTAACCTATATTTAGCAAAAGAAGCTACTTAAATATTTTTATATACATAATATACAATTAGGCAGACCCAACCATCAACTCTTCAAATTCATTTATATAACCAGGCTCTGGAGTACGTTTTTCAATTTAATTTTATACCTTACATATGCGCCAAAACAAAACAAAATACAGGGACATTCTTTCACAGCGCATCGTGGCACAGGCGTCAGCATATTCTATAACTCATTCTGCACCAGCCTATACGCAGGGTGTTTATTCAGCGGTGTTTATCTGGCTGGCAGAGCTGAGTGTATTGTTATTGTTACATATGACTCTACGAGGCTCTCAGTACAGGGTTTGTCTGTGTACTGTGAAGTCCAGTCTGTAACTCTGTGATATTTCAGTGTTGCACTAACTCTCTTCAGTGTGTTATTACATTGTGTACTGTATTTTATTGTGCATGTAATGCCCAGAGTATGGTATTCTTCGCTGTAACAGAAGACGTCTTTAGTATGAGAATTATCAGTAAGAACTTGTGGCCTCCACAAAGCCATGTAGTCCAGGCTTAATAGTGTGTGATTTTTATCTGTGCGGTATCCTGAAAAACAGAGTGTATGCAAGCAATCCTCACACATTAGATGAACTGAAACAAAACATAAGGCATGAAATAGAGTCTATCAGAGCAGAAGAACTTGTGCGAGTTAATAATAATTTCGTCAGAAGATGTGAAATGGGAAACATGTTCAGTATCTTCTATGAACATGGTAAGCACAAATTCTAAGACAACTAGTTAGTGCAGGGGCGCATGAAGGGTCCATGTATTGGTTGGTGCAGCATGAGGCGTGGTACATGCAGCCACCCGTTACACGAGGCGCTGAGGAAGAATGTCTCTGTAGGAAAGAGAATACACTTTAATGTTTTTCTTTACCTGAACTTGAAGGCTTTAAGGGTGATAAGTAGGAACTGTATTTTTTGGTAAAATAAAATGACTGGTTTCGCTGTTAACATCCTTGTATTTTGTGGGTATTTTGAAAAATAAAATATTTTATACAATTATTCCTATGACAATGGTACGGCATTTAGAACCTTGAAGAAGTTGGTATATTCGAAGTTGTAATGTTCTTTAAAACCTATAGAATTCATATTTAAAATCAATTTGTTGCTAAAAAGATGCAAAATGAAAGAAAAATTGTGAAGAAGTAGGCATTTATATAACCTACAGTGGCGTAATTTATAGCAAAGTGCCAGTTATAGTAGATAAAATACAAAATTTGTTGAATCTATACTCTTTGCCACATTCTAACATAAGCATCCCAAATGCAGCACAGAGATAGCAGAAAAGAAGTGTATCGTGATCACTGAATAGTGTACATTCCTCAGTCTTAGCTGTAATGGACCACAAATATCAATAAATTTTCGGCAGCCATAGAAATAGCAGAAAAGGAAGTATTCTACAAGAAATAAGGAAAAAATCACAATAAAACGAAATATTATAATTAAATTAAACACTTTAGACTTCTCTTTTACTTACATTTTTGCAGAACGTATGTGTTTGTTTACATTTTCAACTCTAGTAATGATATTGGCCAATGGAAATACTCGTAGCCATGCTTGCAAGGTATGGTGCCTTATCTACAGTTGATATACCGTATCCAAATATAAGCATATGTTTTTTTTCCTCAAAACGTCTTTATGCACACAGCCTAACACTTTCAACAACTCTTCACTCATGAATGCAGCTGTGCAGCAGGAATCCCCACGCTATGATGTGCACCCGACCCAAGGTCAAAGTCACGTGGAACTTCACCGAATTTTATTTTTCCCTAATTTGTGCTTCTGCTTGTATTGCACAGTTTCTTCTCTATTCTCTAGGCATAAAGCTTTGTTTGACCGCAATTATTTACTCAACTGCTAGATGTTTTGTTTAAATTATTTATTTAACAGAAAAATAATTAAAACATATTTATTAACACTGACATCATTTTTAGATTAATATTCCATCCTGTTTTGTCTCCTTTTACATGCCTAGGACCTACGATAAACATCCGTATTTCTCAACTAAAAATACAAGCCTACAGCTATGAATAACTTAACAGTTGATAGAATTTTTTACAGACTTCTCATATGGCATACTTGTTGGCACAAACTCAGAGTGAAACAACTGAAAATGTTATTAACTAGGAGGTGCCCGTGGCTTCGCCACGATGATTCTTTTAAAAATTAAAAATTAAGAGTATAATAATTATTAAAGCATTATATTTATTAACACTTGCACGCGAATCATTCATAAACTAAGCCATTAATAATTAATGAAACAGCTAAAATTCCTGCTTTAGAGTACATTCCACGACATGAAAGCGCCCCCTGGGAAAACTATATCAGAATCGATTATGCAGTTCCAAAGAACCTGTGAACACATAATACGTATTGTTTCTCAGCTGTTTATTGACATGAATATGATGTGAATTTTATTTTATCAATTCAGTGTAATTATCAGAAATTATATAATGTTTCAAGGGAAGGAATGGTTTGTTTGGATTATTATTATCAGCGATATTTCAAGAGATAAAACCATCAATATTTTACAGCTGTTGCCCCCGGCTTCGCCCGCAATTATTCATTGACTCCAGGATTTTTAAGAAATTTACACTGGTAGATTATTAAAAATGTTTGTGGTTCAGAGCTATGAAAATTGTAAGTAAAAATAAAATTATAATAATTAAGGAATCGCGCACAATGTGCATTATCTTAACCTAAGACTTAACCTACCCAGTCCTGAACCCGGGTAAGGGATTTTTCACTACTGAAAAATCCCCGACCCGGCCGGGAATCGAACCGTGCTACCGACTCACCCACGGTGACGGACTTTTAGAATATTTGTTCATTGTGTTCATTTCACTTAGGCCTTATATAATAAAGAAACGGTTTTCCTTCCTAATTTTGTAGTCGTCATGAAAGTTCAGACTGCGAGAGACGAACATCGCCGAGTATACCCGATGTCTCACGAAGCGGGCGAGCAAGCACGCTATTTAGGGCCGTTGAATTGTATAAGAGTATAGATATTGATTTCGTGGACATTGTAATAGTGTAGTAATAATTATGTCTACTTTACAGGTTACGAAACCTTCCAGCAAGGTTTGCAGAACAGGTGCCATTGGCTTTGCATTGTTCATTATTTGGAATCAAGCCAAAGAATGGGAAATGGACCAACGAAGCTACATTTTGTCTGGCACGAATGGTTAATGGGTAAGGCACTATACTGTTATCCCCCCACTCTTGTGTTCTAGATTGTGTGAGTGATTGCGGTGTTTTCTCTTACACTCTTTTGGTTTTAAATTCCTTAATTTTCTAAGCAATCCTAAAGATGAAACAGCTTTTAAAAAATTCTCTTGCCACCCTTTAATGTATAATGAATTCAAAAAAATAAAATTTCAGAAAACTGAACACATTGGCATCTATCAATAAGTACAATATAAAAAAATCTAAGATCAGTCATGAGAGACAAAAAATTCATGCAAAAGTATACATTTGCGAGAACAAGAAAAACTTAAATATAAGGTACAAAGACAACATGAGAATTACCGTGTATTTCTCCAGATAAGACTTATAAATTTATGTTTATGAAACAGCTTCAAAAAGTTTTGTTTTTGTTTTAGTTTTCTGGTTGATCGCAAAAATGTTGCCAACCATCACACTATTATAATCCATAGGGTGGGTAGTAGAAGTTAGGACAAAATAACTACAATTAGTTAAAAAGACTGTTGGC
This sequence comes from Ectobius pallidus, assembly GCA_964059195.1. Lineage (NCBI taxonomy): Eukaryota > Metazoa > Arthropoda > Insecta > Blattodea > Ectobiidae > Ectobius > Ectobius pallidus. The sequence goes on from CAXKWD010000002.1 coordinate 8,118,209, forward strand.
TACCCTTACCGAAACAAAGCTTCCTCGTTTTTTTCCCCCCAAAATGGCACCACTGTGCCCAGTCACACCACAATGTGAACAGAACAATATGTGCATTGTGTGTGAGCCATGTGATACACGTACCAGTAAATAGGGAAAAATGGAAAAATACAAAAAATAGATTTTATTTTCCAGATTGTGGCATTTGTGGTTTTATTTCCAAAATTTGCATTATTTCAGGGCTTACATTTGCCTGCAAATGTTTTTCAAGATAATATAATGTTTCAGAATATTTTATTTTATAATGGTTTTAATTTGTATAAATTTCAGTCTAATTCTTTTTGTATCTGTCCTATAAGACAACACTGGATTTTTGGGGTCTTTTTTTATGATTTAACTATCGTCTTATCTGCACAAATATACGATAAATGCCGATAATTGAACAAACATGACGAGAAATGCAAAATTATGCCAAAACAAATTGCCCTTATTTAACCAATTCAAATCATATAAAAAAATATGCAAAATCATCAAATGACTCGCCCCTAATGATGAGCTATAATAATAGCGATGTTGTTTATGTGTTTTCCAGGCATAGAGTGAAAATGGTGGTGATGGACTACAGTCCCGACACGTACCAGGTGGACTTGGGACAGGTGGGACCTGGAGAAAGTCCCACCAATGATGTGCCGGTATCTGTGAGAGATGCCCTCGTGTTCCTTGAGCATGCCTGCTTCTTTGAAGAAGACAAGTTTAAGGTAATGCTTGAGATGGAGACTTCTAGTGATGATGCAGCGTTTACATGCAATGGAATTCTAACCTTGTCTGGTTGGTGTTTTGCAGATCACACCAAAAGAAAAGAGTGCGCAGTATTTCCAAGAAAACGACTTCAAGAAGGGACTGATCCTGAATGTACTTATCAGTCATCTTGTAACACCGCATAGCTTCTATGTGCAGAGGGTATGTATCGTAACACATCAGTAATCTGAAGAATAGGCAGCCCAAAAAGCACTAAATAGTATAATATAATAATTATATAAGAGTTGAATTTTTACACAAAAACTTCACTTTTGGTATAGTTTACCTGTACTAGTTTTGGTGCCTTCGCAACCAATGTCAACAGCTATACTTCGACTGCCGTGTTACCCTCCTGCAGACGTGGTACAAACTTCGAGATGAGGTCCTCATTGTGTCTTATGACACATCAAATATCAAAATACAGACAAATCAGTGGTAGCGGACACTTTTGGAATGATGGACTTGAAGTTGACAGGGATCCAGAACTACTAAAATGTGTCCATGAACACAAGGAACTTTTAATTTGGGAAAGGAGTTCAACTGATGAACTTCGATATCTCGACCAATGAGGACCTCATCTCAAAGTTTGTACCATGTCTGCGGGAGGGTAGCACGGCAGTTGAAGTATAGCTGTTGACAATGGTAGCGAAGGCGCCAAAACTAGTGCAGGTAAACTATACCAAAAGTAAAGTTTTTGTGTAAAAATTCAACTCTTATTATTACGTTATATAACTTCACTGTGTTAACTTCCAATACAATTTAATATCACTAATAGTACTAAATAGTACATTGAGATACTAGAGTGTTAAGTGTATCATTGGAGAATTATAAGAAGACCTTGCTTTTACTGCCAGTGTGGGTTGGTTGTCTCAATGGAAGGATCGACATGGCGATCATAAACTCTGTGTAAGTGTACATACTCCTTCCCATAGAGATAAGGCAAACTACATGTAGGCCTTCCCTTGCAACTGTGAGACAGCCAAAGTGACAGCACATAGTAGATAGGGAAGAGCTGGAATTCTCTCCCCAGGTAACTGTGTGAGGTATTTCAAATTTCGCAATTAATTAATTTTCATACACTTACAAGTAAGAATCAGCTTGAAAAATTTTATGTCATAACCGGGATTTGAACACGGATCTTCGGCTTAACGCGCCGATGCTCTACCATTGAGCTACCATGACAACATGCCAGTACGACATCAAATTCCTCAACTGATTCAGAAGACAAGGCAGACCACGGGAGGTTTCTCCGTTGAGAACACACATCCAATGGCGTCCTATAAGGAATTTGATGTCGTACTGGCATGTTGTCATGGTAGCTCAATGGTAGAGCATCGGCGCGTTAAGCCGAAGATCCGTGTTCAAATCCCGGTTATGACATAAAATTTTTCAAGCTGATTCTTACTTGTATTAATATCCCAGACATGGATTTAATGTCTATTTCCTTTCCCTCCACTTAATTTCATACACTTGCCTTTAGTATGAACAGCTAATTTTTGCATGTATTAAAAATAAAAACTTAAGAGAATTATCCTGCCGGTTGTATTATATGGAGCTGAGACGTGGTCCCTTACGTAATCTGAGAGTGTTCGAAAACAGGGGGCTTAGGAAAATATTTGGGCCTTATGCCCAGTTTCTATAAACTCGCAAAATACCTATGGGTAAATTATCCAATGGACAGAATGTACACAAGATTAACTTATACAAACTCAAATAATTTAAAGGTAACAATCACATACACTTGTGGCGAGTTTCTAAATAAATGTCCTCTGGGTAAATATGAAAATGACAGAAAAAATGTTCCTACAAACTCGGGCTAGATCTTTCCAAGGGTAAATCGTTAATTTATTCTTTCATGGATGGCTGGATAAAATTTAAGCTCTCGTAGGATCAATAATAATTTAAACATTGAGAATCAAAGCCTTCTGAATTAAATTAACTGTACAACTCCAACGCCTTCCTTATTATATCATTGTGGATGATTAGGAACTAATTTGCCCATGGATAATTTACCCATAGGTATTTCACGAGTTTTTAGAAACCGGGCTTAAGAGAGATGAAAATGGGGACTGGAGAAAACTGAAGTCTGCTTGGAAGTACAAAAGACCACTCGGTTCCAGAATTCTAACATAATTTTCATTGAAAGAGAGAAAAATATCCAGAATCAGATAGAACTCATTAGTAACAGAATCCTTAAATGCACGAGACTAAGATAAAAACATGTGCCGGACTGCAAAGAAAGCAACTGCATAATGACGAGCTTCATAACATGTACTCTTCATCGGAAAGGGTAATTAAATCACGGAGGACGATATGGAGGAGGAAAGACATGCCTCAAAAGTATTGACTGGGAGACCCGAAGGAAAAAGATCACTTGGAAGACCCAGACGTAGGTAGGAAGACAGTATTAGAACAGGTGACAATGTTGCAAGTTAAATTTGAAAAATTTGTTGTAGATGAAAACTTACTGCTTTGTGAAAGGTCATAAGGTAATGAAGGAAAGGGTGACGTTGCTTCCTTGCAGTAACACTTCTGGAGATTTAAAACTTCCTCTTTTGGTGATCCGTTTGATCCGGACTTTTAGTGTTCCGAACAGGGTCCAGCCTCACTTAGACCGGATTATCGACACTGTACCATATTCAAAATAAAAATCTGATGTGAAAGTCACATAACTTCCTCTGCCCAAATAAAAGTTAGCAGTATTCACATATCCTTGTACAGAATCGCAAGACACAATTTTACGCTAATTATCCTATAAATACCTCTTCTTTCAATGATGCGACTAAAAGCACAGGCTATATAGGCCTAACAAACTTAAAAAAAGAACAAGTGACTGCAGACGTTTATTGAACTTTCCGCCGTAAAGAATAATTTCCGTAATTTATCGAATATTTCCCTCAGATACTTCTTTACTCTATACCTGGCCAACAATACATCTTTCTCACTTCACATTCTTATATAGAATAAGAGGCCGTGAAAGAGCGCGTATTCAGTTGTTCATCACGCAAGACAATTTCTACAAACAGTGGGTGAACAGTGGGTGGCTTGTAACTACCCTCAGAGAATTTTTTCGACAAAAAGTTTCAAATAAAAGTTTTAGCTCTCAGTAAAAGGAACACATGTGCAAATTTTAAAGAAAATCGTTAGAGCCGTTTTCGAGAAAATCGCGAAAAACGAAAATTTCTTCATGTAAAGTCCCCTTAAAAATAAGAGAAATTTGTCGCCAATCTTCGAATCAAATCTTCAGAAGGTACCTGACCCAAATACGAAATTTTGTTTTCATACGATTCTCCGTTTCGGAGCTAGCCTGTTCACAAAGTTCCACACAGACAGACACACACACAGACATGTTTCCAAAAATAGTATTTTTGGATTCAGGGGCCCTTGAAACGTGTATATATGCTAAAAACTCAACTTCGAATTTTAGGGTCGAAAACAATACTTCCTCTACCTATAGTACCTATGGTACGGGCAGAGGAAGTAAAAAATTTTTGTTTTAAATCTCTTAGGAACTTTTTGCCTTTCATGATGTCCCTATGACTGCTAGCATAGTGATAATTCTAACATTCAGATTATCTGTTGTTTTTCAGTTGTTCATACATGTGATGGTCCTAATTAACACGGATAATTGGGGGTTTCCTGTATCTGTACATGAAGGAGTGGAATTTGTAAATACATTAAATTTCAGGCTTTACTGATAATTAATTTGTGTTGTTTTTCTACAGCTTGGTGACCATGCAAAGTACCTGACAACTGTCATGCACGATATGAACAAAGCATACACGGCAGAGCCAGAGAAAGGACTCATCTTCAAGCCACAGATTGGTATGTACCAGCCTTCATGTTCTACTTGAAAACTTGTCCCAATCACAATATGTGTCTATAGGCTTATTCAAGGGAGAGACATGAAATACGTTGCAAAATGTGGTAGTGGTATCCAAATTTGAAGTTGAGTTTTTAACATAAATTGTATTTGTGTATCTGTCAGTGTGTCTGCTGTGCACAGCCTAATTCAGAAATAAAAACTCTTATGAAAACAAAATTTTGGGTTAGGTATGTTCTCGAGGATGTGACACAAAAATTGGCAGCAACTTTCTTTTACTTTTAATGCCATTTTACATGAAAATTTAGTTTTTCATGATTTTCTCAACAACTAATCAAACATTTTGTTTAAATTTTGTATATGAGGCATTATACTAAGAGCTAAAACTTGTAGAAAATATTTTATTTTGCGAAATACACACGAAATAGAAGGAAGTTAACACTGAAATAAGCCATTTTACCAAAAAATATGGTCCCTTTGCATAGTGTAATGTTTTAGGAACTGATTGCCTAACATTAAAGCGACATTTCACTTCATTAGTTTTCAGTTTAGTAAAATACGAGGGTCATTTCAAAAGTTCTTCACACTGTAAGATAGAATGAAAGAAAATAATTTGTTTTGCAAAATACTTTTGCAGGCCTTCAATATAATCTTCATTCTTGTTTATGACAGTTTCCCAACGTTTTGACAAATTTTGTATTCCGGATAGGGCACCTTCAATGTTGAGCTGTCTGATTACTCGGGTCACCCCACTGGAAGCTTCATCAATTGTAACAAAACGTTTTCCACGGAGTGGTTCCTTCAATTTGGGAAACAAATCAAGTCTGGTGGGCTCAAATCAGGACTGAATGATGGGTGGGGAAGTCTTTCCCATCCATAGACGTGGAAAACGTTTTGTTACAATTGATGAAGCTTCTAGTGAGGTGACCCAAGTAATCAGACAGCTCAACAATGAAGATGTCCTATCCGGAATACAAAATTTGCCAAAACATTGGAAAGCTGTTATAAGCAAGAATGAAGGTTATATTAAAGGCCTGTAAAGGTATTTTGCAAAATAAACTATTTTCTTTAATTTTATCTTACAGTGTGCAGAACTTTTGAATGTATAGTGTAATTCAGCTATTAGGAGAACTTTTAGTGAATTTAATTAAGTGGAAGGAAAGGAAATAGACATTAAATCCATGTCTGGGATATTAATACAAGTAAGCCGAAGATCCGTGTTCAAATCCCGGTTATGACATAAAATTTTTCAAGCTGATTCTTACTTGTTTTAGTAAATTTAAATTACAGAGATTCAGGAGCATATTTTGTCTTCTGATAGAGCATAGGTATAACCAAGTACTGAAGGTGCATTTGACACACAACTCTAGAACTTGTTTTCTTTCCTTACAGGCATGCCTTGTGCAGCAAAGTTCTCTGTCGACCAGAGATGGTACAGAGCCAGAGTTGTAAACTTGCCCGGAAAAAAGCTGGTGGAAGTGTTCTACGTAGACTATGGCAATCAGGAAGTTCTCATGTGGGACGAGATACGGAAACTCCAGCCACAGTTCCTGCGAATTCCTCCACAGGTATTTACAGTAAAACCCCGATAATACACGCCTGTTTTTTACGCTATCCTGCGTTATACGCTCTTTTCATCCAGCCCCTTGACATAACTATATAAAAATATATAAAATCCACCTCTCAGGATATCAAAAAAGCAAACAAATTAACGGTTTTAAAAAACAGGTTAAAGCCCACCTGCTTAATGAATATTTCAATAACTGTCTATAACTCTGATAACTTCATCTAAATTTTTTTAACATCTCAAAAGAATAATTTCAGTAGCGATTGTAGTATAACTTTCTGTGAAGAAAAATTGTTTGTGATTCATTGTACTCTTTTAGTATTAAGTAAATTGTTTAATGGTTTAAACTTCTGTGTAACAAGTAGATTATATTTAATTTTTAATTAATCTAATTTTACTTATAATTACTATTGATAAAAACCTAAATTCTGAATTATAACAACACTTTATTCTCCACTTACTTTCACTTTTAATTACACAGGACTAGTTTCAAGAGCATTTATTCGCTCCCATCATCGGCTGGTGGTCGACTGTTATTCTGGTTGCCATGTTGGTTTGTATATATGCATTGTTCTGTGCTGCCCTCTCGTTCAGTTTTTGTAAGTCGCACTATGTCGTCTATAGGTGGTATTTCAAAGTTCATAACCTTGTCTTCTTTCTTAGTGATGAATATTTTCTAAAATATTCAATATCACTAAATATTCATCACTAAGAAAGAAGACAAGGTTATGAACTTTGAAATACCACCTATAGACGACATAGTGCGACTTACAAAAACTGAACGAGAGGGCAGCACAGAACAATGCATATATACAAACCAACATGGCAACCAGAATAACAGTCGACCACCAGCCGATGATGGGAGCGAATAAATGCTCTTGAAACTAGTCCTGTGTAATTAAAAGTGAAAGTAAGTGGAGAATAAAGTGTTGTTATAATTCAGAATTTAGGTTTTTATCAATAGTAATTATCAGTTTACTCCACTGTCTATAAAACTTCTTTTTTATTGTGCTAATTTTACTTAATTAAATTTCTTTCTCTTCATTGCTCTTCTCCCTTGTATTATATTCTATACCTTATATATGAGTATTACTTGGGTTCTTAAATTAATTTGTTTTAATTTTAGTCTATTAATAAGTATTACCTCTGGTTCTATTCTCTCCTTTGTCTTTCTATGTATTTTTGACAGATAGTTTGTTTGTTTTGTATGTATATATATTTCTTATAATCTGTGAAGTCTCTATTCTATTACAGTGGAACCTCGTTAACACGTTTCTCTAGGGACCGAAAAAAAATAGACGTCTTAAACGGGAAAACGTACTACTGAAAATTAAAAAAAAAATCTTAGGAAGTATGTAGATAGGCCTATGTTTTCTAAGTTGCTCAGAACCACCCAAAAGTGCATCCTAATGACTCAGAAATACCCATACTGACACACAAGAGCTTCTATGCCAAGCCATTAGTTATGCGAGATTTATATTATGTAAACGAATACATAGGCCTAACGATTTTGTTTGAAAAAATTAAAACTTGCAAAAATTGAAGGAATGTATGGGAGCCATATTTAATGAAAAACCATACGAAATTCACAAAAATACATCCACTTTATTCTAAAACATCACACATAAAACAAGTTGCACTCCACAATCTATTAAACAAACATAAAATAACTGGAAGTGTAATTGTTCAAAATTTCAGACATGTCAGAATGTTCAGCGAACAAAGTCAAATTTCTAATGAAATGCGATCCAATACGCACGTGAGAAGCATGATCTGCTTTTTTAGCCTACATTTCTTCAAACATTCTAATGTTTTCTTCTCGACACCACACGAACCGTAAGAAATTTGAAACATATTTCACTTAGAGAGAACAATAAAATTATCACAAAAAAAATGGCGGCTATGCAGCTGACGCACCAAAATCCGCGGAAAACAAAATGAACAATGAGCAGCAACTACAGTGGCTGATGATTGGTGTCCAAATGACCAATGAGAAGCAACTACAAAGGCTGACGATTGGTTCCATAGAGCAAAGAGTACAAGAATTCTGACATAGAGATTACACGATCGGAGCGCAAACAGGGCTTGTGTTTGGCAAAGTGTGGTTGGCGAGCCAAATACGAACGTACTAAGCGTTAAACCAAAACGTGTTAAGAAACATTTAAACATGTAGTTAGTAAGATTGGGACCGGGACTTCAAAAAACCGACGTACTATGCGGGGAAAACGTAGTAATGAGGAACGTGCTAATGAGGTTCCACTGTACTTTGTAAAGTCTGCCTATGATGTACTTTTGACTGTCCCTTTATGCGAGCCATATGTGCTCTTTGGGACCTTTAAGAAAGAAATAAATAAATAAATAAGACATAAATAAATAAAAAATTCTTATTTAATGTTGTATTAATATAATAATTACATAAGTGGGAGAGAGTTTGAGATGTTTTGTCCCTATACTTGACTTGTGTTTTCGCAGGCTCTTCATTGTTCCATGAGTGACATTGCACCAGTGAACGAGTGCTGGACTCCAGAAGTGAACGACTTCATAAAGCAGTTCCTGTACACCGAGACAAAGGAACAGAAGTTCCTGCGTGTGTTTGTGGATAATGTAGTCCATAACGTGTTGAAAGTAGTTCTCTATGACTCCTCAGATGAAGACTTGGAGATCTGTATCAATGCTCTGCTATGCAGGGAGGGCTATGCCAAGAGTGTGGGTTTCAGGTGAGCTATACAGGTGCCACTTCTCTTAGGTCGGTATTCATAGTCGACGACTTAAGAACCGACTTTATAAAGCTGAACTTATTTGACAAGTCGACTTATATGTTTTTCGTATTCATAGTCTTCTTTAAAATCGTACTTTATTAAGTCTGACTTCATAAAGCTCTGCTTATTCTACATATTAAAGTCGAACTCAATAATATGAAAAATCACGTGTTCACTGCCATAACAATTGAATTAGCCAATCATGTTTTAAAATTTTTTCAGATTTTCGTGTAATGCAAAGCCGTCTGAGTACATATTTCGCTGTCTTGATATACAAACACAGACGGCGCTGTGCATTATAAACAAAGAATTCAATTCATCCAGTCATATTATGCAGTGTGCAAGTAAGCTGATCAATAGTTTCTTTACAATATTCTGTGTATATATTAGCTTGGACATCGTTCAGAATTAATACCGGTATGCTTATGCATTTATTTCAATGTTAGTTATTGTTTTAGAGAGATTCAAAACAGCTTAGGAAGCTTTGTGCCGATATGAAATACCATCAGAGAGAAATACCGATGAAAGATAGGCAATTGATATTTCCAAAATTGTGTCTTCTTTAAACGAAATCTCTTTTTAAATTCATTGTCACTATAAAATTTGAATGGATTCATCATGTTTTGCAAATAATGCTTTGGGGTGCGATTTTCTTCTAATACATCGCCCAGATCCTCAAAATCACTATCCATGGTTCTGGCTTAAACTGAAATAAGTCAGGGGGACTCTTGACTTGATAAAGTACAACTTATTTCGACAAATAAGTCGTACTTTAGTGACTATGAATAATAATAAGCTCGACTTTGTCAAGTCTGACTTTATAAAGTAACTACGTCATAAGTCCGACTTGTTTGTGTCAGAAACTCAACTTAAGACGAGATTAAAGTTTGACTTGGATATAAGTACGACTTATTGCGACTATGAATACCGGCCTTAGTCTTATTTAGCGTTAGAGATGCTTAAAATGCCACTATTATGTAAATTATCCTTAAAATATTACATTTTTTTTTTTAGTTTGTTCAAACACACACATATATACCGTCTTTACTAGCATAATGGATGCACCCCAACTTTTCACATTAAAAATTAATGCTTGTAATGCATATCACATCATAGATTGACCCTAAGTTTTCTAATTGTACAGTAGGTCAAATAAAAAACGTCGGGACTCGTATGCAGTTAAAATTAAAGTTTTAACGCATTAGTTCACAAGTTTCCTATAAAAAACATAAAATACAGGTCATTTTCGGAACATATGAGGCCATGCGACAGGAGGGAAAAAATGAACAAAATGAACAACACGGAAAGCTCAACACATGATATTCAACTTAATGTATTGTCATAATTCATTTTGCTTTGTGTCATCGCCACATACAAATGCTAAAGTGAGAGAAAGTGTAGTTAGGGCTGTAATTGACCTGCATTTTTCGGCCTCTGAAGCAGCGAGAAGGTTCCATATTTATGAAAGAGCAGCTCAGTGGTGGGAACTTTACTATAATGCGACCGGAAGTTTTCATAGGAAGCGTGGATCTGCGGAAGGCCGCGTATTTCGATGCTAGATTGGTTGCAGAAGTTGAGCGTAAGTAATTGATTTTGCACTAGAAGTACCGGTATTATAAAATAAAATCTTTAAAAAATGCTCCTTGAATAAACATATTCCTCGCGAATCTATTAATTATTAATATTATAAAAATTTGCAACCAAGAATATGGCGGATTTGAGGCATATAGCCACAGCCTTCTATACATGTTTGTTTTGGAACAAAACTGACTAAATAATCAAGAAAATACATGGATAGACAAGAGGCGTGTGTGAACCTAACCTTAAGTCTTCCTGTACATGCGCTCGTTCGTGATACTTAATCAAATACTGCCCGACGTTTTTTATTTGACCGACTGTACTTGGATTTTTGGGGTATTCAGAATCAGATGTAATATACAGGGAAATGTTAAAACAGAGCTCTACAGTATACTACATTGATCAGAGCCATTAGCATGGTTTTTTCCTTCCTGTTATCCTATTACTTATTAAAATAGAAGGTATTACTTGTGAATATACAATAGGTAGTGCAAATGCCTGAAAGAATGATCTCTTGTTTACAGTTCGACTTTTGTAGAATTCCCCAGAGCTGGTGGAATTCCCATTCCTGCACCTGGAGCTCCGATCAAAGTGAGTTCATGTTTATTATTTCATAAAGTGAAACCTCCTTATAATGATATGAGGCGTGTCCATAAAGTAATTTAATAATATTGAGTTGGGTTTAGCACTATGCTTCATTTATTTTATAAATACCTGTACTAGTTTCGAAGACCCTCGTCATTCATAATCATCAGGTTAACACCAACTATAGCATTAGCATTTGACTGTCTACATCATGATATATTATTAAAGAAGCTTGAGGACTATGGGATAAGAGGCATAGCAAACAATTTAGTATGTTCATACCTAAAGGGTAGAGTACAAAACACTGTAATATATAATAAAACATCATCTAAAACTAAAAAGATCGTGTCTCAGATGGAAACAGTAAAATATAATAATAATAATAATAATAATGTTTTATTTTGCCTGGCAGAGTTAAGGCCATAGGGCCTTATCTTCCACTCAACCAGGATAAAGACAAAATACATTAAAAGGAATTTACAAAAAACAAATACAATAGATATCATACATAATACAAAATGTTAAAAATAAAATAATAATACAATATTGAAGTACCTATATTAAAACATAAGACAAAAATGCGTCCAATAATATGCCGAGAAAACAAATTGAATTAAAGAATTATATTATAATTGGATGTGTGTATAATTATAATATTATACTATAATATACACAAAAATTAACTTAAAACTAAGAAATTAACAAATAAAAGCAATATAGGCTAAGTGCCATGAAAATCGTGTACAATATAAATTTACCTAGGCTAGATAACGAGACATTCATTCTAGTTATCAGCGAGATACTTGATTGACTTTGACCTAAAAATCTGTAGGCTCCGACTACCCCTGATGTCCGGCGGAAGGGAGTTCCAGATACGGGTGATGGCTATTGTGAATGAGGCAGAGTACAGAGATGTTTGATGGCGTGGAATTGACAGTATACTGTTATTCTGAGATCGTGTGTCGCGGTTATGTTGGGAAGATAACAGTGAGAAACGAGAGACTAAATAATTAGGTGCAGTATTATTAAGTATCTGATAGAGTAGAGTTAGGGAGTGTAGTAGGCGTCTGTCCTTTAGTCGAAGCCAGGATAATTGCTCAAAATAATCTGAGACATGATCATATCGACGTATGTTGAATATGTGACGGACACAAGAATTCTGAACACGTTGCAGCTTACAGGATAATTCAACACTTAGGTCAGTGAACAGGACATCGCAATAGTCGAAGTGTGGCATCACAAGTGACTGCACTAACGTCTGCTTTAGTTTAGCAGGCAGGAAATTTTTCAGTCTATTTAGTGAATGCATAATAGAAAATACTTTTTTACAGATATGTTTAACTTGTGTATTCCATGTCATGTCAGAGTCAAAGTACACACCAAGATTTTTTACAGTTCTACTGTATGGAATAATTGTGTCGTTTAAGGTCACAGGCAAAAGGTCAGTGTTGTCAATAGAAGATAGCGATCTGTTTTTTCCAATCAGAATGGCTTGTGTCTTGTCTGGGTTCAAATTCAGTCCAAATTTTGTTGACCATTTACTGATAGAGTGTAGGTCGTCATTGAGCTTTGAAAGAGAGTCGTTGATTGTGTCAGGTCGAAAATGTAAATATATTTGCAGGTCGTCTGCATACAGATGATGTCGGCAATGTTTTAGTACTGTAGAAATGTTATTTATATAGATTGCAAAAAGCAAGGGACTTAATACAGAGCCCTGCGGCACACCTGACCTCACGAGACGCCACGAAGAAGATCGATTGTCGTGAGAAACACATTGTTGGCGTCCAGAGAGGTAAGATTGTACCCACGTGACTGCTGCATTTGATAAATGTAGTGACCTCAATTTAGCAGTTAAAAGGTCTGCGTCAACGGTGTCAAAGGCTTGCGAAAAGTCAAGTAGGGTAAGAGCAGTCACTTGACGTCGGTCCATGGCCTCACGAATATCTTCACTGATCTTAAGTAGGGCAGTGGAGGTACTGTGATTTGATCTGAAACCAGATTGTAATGGGTCAAGTAAATTATAAGTGTTTAGATACTCAGTCAGCTGCTTGTGGACAATGCGTTCGAGGGTTTTCGATAAAGTCGGAAGTATACTGATAGGTCTATAGTGCTTGGGGATGTTTGGGAGATTTACTTTAGGAAGAGGTCGGATAAGAGCATTTTTCCATTGTTGCGGGAAGGTGGATGTGATGAGAGAGGCGTTGTAAATATGGGTTAAGGTAGGCAGAATAACATCGATGATTTTGTTTAGCATTAATATATTAATGCCATCCGTGCCTTCTGCTTTCGATTTATTTTGCGAGAGTGCCTTTTTTACTTGTAAGGGCGTTACATTGGAAAAAAAGAATCTCTCATGGTGTGGAGGAAGAGGTAGGGTTGACAGGTAATTAATAGTATTTTGTTTGGTGACGTCATCTAAGGTCCTGGTTGGTATAGTAGTGAAGTATTCGTTCAAATCATTGAGAGGGATGTTAACAGCTTGGGCTTGATTTTTTTGTTTTCCTAATCCCATTGCTTTTAAGTTACTCCATAAGTCGCGTGAGGTCATAGTAGGGTCAATCAGTTTATGGCTGTGCTGGATCTTGGCGTTTCGTATCATTTGTGTAGTTTTGTTTCTTAGCTGTTTAAAGTTTGTCCAATTTTCCTCGGTTTTCTTGCGTCGAAAAGTACGGTAGGCCGCATCACGGCGAGCCATATGTTCTCGTATGGTCGAAGATAACCAAGGGGCAGAAGGTCGTGTAATTCGTCTAGTCTTTAGTGGCGCATGTCTGTCATATAACTGGAGTATCATATCATTAAAGGCTTTTAACTTTTCGTCAACAGAACGTAAATGCCAAATTGTGTGCCAAGGCTGTCGTTTAGCGTCTTCAGTCAGTTGGTTGTCGTCCATGTTTTTTAAGTCTCTATATGATATTAATTTAGATGGGCGTTTAGGGCATTGAAGTGAATATTCTATGTAAATGAGGTCATGAGCTGAGATACCAGGAACCGGCAACTGACCATGTCTTAATACTCTTTGTGGTTGAGCAGTCACGATTAAATCCAGTAAGGTCTCAGAAGTGTTAGTATGATGAGTCGGTAGAAGAGGTAAAATAGTCATGTTGCAAGATTGAAACGTAGTGATTAGTTGTGTGCTAAGCGTCGAATTTGTATTAAGGAGATTGATGTTCAGATCACCCATAAGGACAACGTGTTCATAGTTCGGGATTAAATTAATTAGAGCATCTTCTAGATTGGAAAGATGACCCGTTTTAGGGGGCTTGTAAATTACGCAGATTAGACATTTCTGCATGTTGGCAAGGATTTCAACAAACAGGAATTCTGGGCTTGCTGAATACTCGGAGGGGGAGGCATGCACAACTTTTGGGTGAAGGTCGTTTCGTATGTATGCAGCAACTCCACCTCCACGCTTACCTGTCCTGTCATTGCGGATAAGGGAAAAGCCATTCAGCTCGACAAGTGAAGAAGGGAGGGAGGGTTGGAGCCAGGATTCAGACAGAAGTAAACAGTGGAGGTCGAGACCGGAAACAATAGAAGAGAATTCTTGGAAATGGGAAAGTATGCTTTGAGAATTGACGTGAATAACTTTGAGATTAGAAGGATTAGGGCTGAAGGAGAGCTTTAACAGATCTGAAGTGGAGGGGGACTGTGGAGAGGACTGACCGCTGTTTTCATCATTGGAATCTGTACTGTCATAAAGAAATAGCGGGTAAATGGAGAACGGGTTTTTGTCAGAGCTATTATCAGGGGTAGGTGGAGGAACATTCCTTGGGTTTAGCAGGTCAATGTTACCAACACAATTTTAGAAGATAAAGAGAAAATAAAATAAAAACGTTGCCTTAACGTATCTCAACACTAAAATACAATTAGTAAGTAACTAACCCTAATTAATTATTAGAATAACTACTTAAACAGAATTAAATTATATTAATGTGTGAACAGTAGGGCTACTGTTATGATGATTATGATAATATTGTTAATCATGATAATACTGATTCTACTACAACTACTAGGCCTAAAAATTATACTGATAAAACTTAGAAAAGGGGATAGGATACAGTGCATTGTGTGACTCACTTCAAATCAGTGGAGCACGTTATCCGTAGCTTTTCACTTCCACTTTTTACAAAAATGACACCGTCCAGGGTCCATACATTCGTGAGGCCATAACGACTGATACACTCCTTTAGCAGGTTATGCCGTATCTTTGATAGGTCCTCGCGGATCGTGATTCCCGTATGTTTAAGGCATCTTTTACTGCGAAAGACTTCGCTCCGTTTTCTGTAGCTAGTGAATTTCACTATTACAGCACGTGGTTTATCAGACTTTCTGCCGACCCGGTGACTTCTGTCGATGTCTTTTAGGTCGATTTCAACGCCGATTTTCTTACCAACATCGGCCACGATCTTGTCGGTATTTTCATTTTCAGATTCTGGAATACCAAAAATACGTAAACACTGGCGACGCTGGTATTGTTCCAGTTCATCAGTCTTTTTGTCGATTTTCGCCTCCAATTCCTTTATAGTTTTGTCCTTTGTCTGAAGCGCAGCTTCCAACCTTTCTATTGTTGCGGTATTTCTCTCTAGTGCTGCTTTCAGCTCGGCAACCACGGAGTCCGTTACCGTCTGCTGGATGAAGCCTGCCAGGCCTTGAAGCATGGCGGGGTCCTTCCAAGCTTCTAGTATCACACGCTTTACACACTCTTCGATATTTTCCTCCACAGCCACAGATCTATTTTTCTTGGGACCCATGATGAAGTAAGATCGGTTACAATATGTTAAGGATTGGATCTTTACACACGAACAATTTACAAAGCACGAATTACACCTTCTTTTACGTGTGAGACCACGAGCACAAAATAACGCACCTAGCAGCTATCCGCCATGACACTCTAGGTGTCCTCAGGGAACGGTATTAGGTCCATTGTTATTTATATTATATATATATATATATTATATATAAATAACATACCATGTATGCAAAACACAAATGTCATATCGTATGCTGATGATACCACAATTATCTGCACCGACAAATCATTAGAAAGGGTAAAACAAATGATACCAATTAACTTGACAAATCTACTGAAATATTTCTCAGAAAACAGACTTATAAATAATATACAAAAAACTAAAATAATGCATTTTCAATTGGATTACAAAAGAGAGAATATCGTAGTAAATTTTGAAGAAAATACAATAGAAGAATGTAATAGCCACTTATTCCTGGGAATAGTGGTAGACAAACACCTGAGTTGGACAAACCATATTGATCACATATGTAACAAGATATCTAAATTAATATACTTAATTACCCACCTATCCTCAATAGTAGGCAAGGAAACTTTAAAAATAATGTACTATGACCTAGTATATCCACAATTAACATATGGGATCGAGTTATGGGGGGCAACTGCAAAGACAAACCTCAACAGAATATTCATCCTACAAAAACGCTGCATTAGAATAATATATAATTTAGGTCTGAAAGAATCTTGCAGAGACACATTCCAAAAAGAAGAATTTCTAACTGTAGCAGCTATTTATATATACAAAGTCATATTAATGGTAATAGCACAATCACAAAATAAGAGAAATAAAGATGTACACAACCATGTAACTAGACAAAGAGGGAATTTCCATCGCGTTGTTTTCAACAAGAAATCTATTAATAAAGATCCATATGTAGCAGGTGAATTTTTTTATAATAAACTACCCAGCAATCTTAAAGAAATTAGCACTAATAAGGGATTCAAATTGCAACTAAAAAAATATCTAATTCATAAATGTATTTATAACTTAAGTGATTTCTGAAAAACTGTTTCATTAGTTTCACTGAAAATCCACAATTTATATTATAGTTATGTCTGATACCTTGTAATTAAGGTCTAAAGACAATAAAGATTAAAAAAACTGCCGGCCGGCAGTTGGTGTTAACCTAATGATTATGAATGACGAGGGTCTTCGAAACTAGTACAGGTATTTATAAAATAAGTGAAGCATAGTGCTAAACCCAACTCAATATTATTAAATTATAATATAGCTTCACTGTGTAAACTTCCATGCAATGATTAATCCATAAAGTAAGTTTCCCTACGGCAGTGTACAGAAACAAAACACAATTTCAAGGAAATTTTTAATGCAGACACAACCACTGTTCACCTATTTTCAACTCAATACTTGGGAAAAGATATTCATACTGAAAAACCAAGACAATGTTATGAACTTTGAAATTCCGCCAGTAGACAACGTCATTAGGATGACCAATAGAAACAAAGATGGCATCACTAGACAGACCAGAACTACCAACCAGAGCCGCACGAATTCCAGTCTACCAACTGCCGATGATGGGGATGAGAGTCTTCCCCGAAACTAGTCCGAAGTAGTAGAGCTACGTAAGTAGAGCTACAAGTGTTTAAAAATTGTCCATTGTAATTAATGTATTTTCAACATATTCGCCACTGATTTGTAACATTTGCCTTACTGTGGCACCAACTTCTGAACACCTGTGTCTTATAACTCTGCTGCCAGGGATTTGAATCACTGTGTGACAACCACCTTTGCCTTTCTGTCATTCTTTGTCATTTCATGAGGTGTAGGAAAAGATGGAAATCACTGGGAGCAAAGTCCGGGCTGTAGGGTGGATGTTTAAACACTTCCTAGCAAGTCTCCTTTAGAAGTTCGGCTGGGAGGTGTTTAAATATTCACCCTAAAGCCCAGAGCTCGCTCCCAGTGATTTCCATCTTTTCCTACACCTCACAAAATGACAGAGAGACAAAGGTGGTTGTCATACAGTGGTTCTAATCCCAGGTGGCAGACTTCTATGAAACAGGTATTCAAAAGTTGGTGCCATGGTAAGACAAATGTTTAAATTCCAGTGGTGAATATATTGAAAAATAACTGAACACTGGCTGTGTCTGTTGCAATATATATTCCCTTGAAATTGTGTTTTGTTTCTGTAAACAGCCCCAGGGAAACTTACTCTATGTACGCGTTATGTATTTGCAGATCCTAGAAAATTAGGGTTATTGTTATATCAATATGTATCTTAAAAAAATGGGATGTCTTACGAGGGTGAAAGTGTTTTTCAAAATTTGATTTATGTTTATGGAGAAAAAAAAGTATCGCTTTTATGTAGATTCATGTCAGAGAAAATAAGTTTTGTTGGGTAATCCAAAGGTTTAGAACACCATAAAATAATGGAACTTTTATACAGTGAAGCAATATACTATGTTAATTAAGTGAGATGGTTGACATTTAAACAGTTTAGACTTCACTTTTACTTACATTTTTTGCAGAATGTAAGTTTAATGGGCTTTGCCCACATGAGTTGACTGTACGGCTCATGCTATACGAAGGAAAATTGGATGGAGATTTAACGGGACCAGCATGTGCAAGTAGCGAATGATAGAGAGGCAACGTTGCCCAGTTCAGATAACTCCACGCCTAGTAGAAGTGTTATGTTGTGCAATTTCAATTGCATGGAAAAAAACTATACACAAACCAACATTTTCAAATGGACCATAAGAAATAAGAAATGTTTCTGAAGCCAGCTGTACAAAAAACATGTTTTTATGTCAAGTAGTTGTTGAGTTGTGAGGTTTTGATTGATAAGTAACATTAATGATCAATCAGGCACCTCCCGGGAAATCTATGCTCACACCATTTTCCTTCATATAGCGCGAGCTGTTTAGTAGTTGAAAATGTGGGTAGAGCCCATGAAACGTATGTTCTGCAAAAATGTTAGTACAGTGAAGTCTAAATACTTAAATGTCAGGCATTTCATTTAATTAACATAATCCAAAGGTTTCTTTAAACAAAATTTTTATTAAGGATATAATATTGAGTTGGGTCTAGCACGTATACTTCACTTTTGGTTAAATACCTGAACTAGTTTTGAAGACCATCGTCATTCATAATCATCAGATTAACACCAACTGCCAGCTGGACGTTTGTGCTGCCATCTCGGGGAAGTTTGCTGTATTTGGCGATGAGACTTTCGTCTGCTGGGATGAGATGTTGTTTATGTTTATGGATAAATATCCTCTCCCAAACCGAAAGTTCCTTGTAGCCTTCGACACCTTTAATTAATATTGGGTGCCGATTGATATCATGACCTTCCTTCCAAAAGTGGGCCGCTACTGCAGATTTGTCTGTGTTTCCTTGTTTAAGATGTCTCAAATGTTCTTTTGTTCTAACCTCTAATTTCCTCTTGGTTTTTCCTACATATACTTTCTCGCAGTTTGTACAGTTGAATTTGTAAATCCCTGATTTTTGGCCGTGCTCTCTGTTTTCTATTATTTTTATCACAGTAGAGCCTCGGTAATTCGAGCCCCGGTATTTCGAGGTTCCGTGTTATTCGAGCTGGTCTTAAGAAAATTAAAATTATCCATAAAACTAGAGTAAAATCCCATTTTTATACGGTGTCCGCAAGTAAGTTTTACGCACTTCCGAATGTGTTACATTTTGAGCTTTCTTTCAATTTTTCCATGTACAAAAATGCAGGTAAAACTGTCCCACTTAGGGTTTTTGTTCATAATACACAGAAATAACCTTGGCTTCAGACTGCTAATGCATTTCTATTACAGATTGACAGAAACTGTTAGGTTCGATTTTTCTTTGTCGGGACCTCGTGTTAATCAATTGTACAGTGCATATTTCCCCATCCTTTCAGAAAAGAATACTGTATTGTTACAGTAATCCCTACAATGGTAATTAAAAGTGTTTTCCTAGTAGCATCGCTTTCCCGTTCCACTCCATTAAGGGTCAGACAATGACTTAATCCTTAAAGGATGCCGATGTAGCAAATGGGAAATAGTTGACAATATATACATACAGGCGTAACACAGGTACTGTATGTAGGCCTTCTATATTGTTTATTTATTTATTATTTAAACCGTTATTGTGCTCATTAAACATTTATTTGCGATTTACCCATTGATTTAGTGAAATTTCCGTATAATCAGAGTTTTTTGTAATTCGAGGTAGCCTCAGCCCCAATTAGCTCGAATTATCGGGGTTCTACTGTATTCGTTTCTGTGGTAATAAGAAAGGAGTAACGATAGATTTTGAAGAGTCTCCCCAACCAATTATTCCATTTTATTTATTTTTTAACACAATTTATTATCATTATCATTATTACATATTTAATACAAGTAAAAACAACTAAAACCAAACATTCCCCTATATGAGTAACGCTCGTGTTTAGAGGATGTAGTAGATTAATATAAATATAATTACATATCACTGCACAGTATACTACCTAAAAAAGTTCTAAATTTATGAGTACATGTAAATAAAAATATTTTTTTTAGCATTAACCAGTGGTTAAAAATAGCATTTACAACAAAAAATAGAATAAATTGGATTGAAACATTGAAAGACCAAACAAAATTAAAGTGTGTTAGTAATATTATCTAATAACTTTTTTATTTTCCTCTTAAAATGTTTAAGATTGTAATTTACATATTCAGGGTACTCAGCAATAAAATTGTTATACAATTTCAAACCATAGTTTTGACCATGTAATTGCCCCTTGGTCGTCTTACATTTAGAATCAGCGAAACGAAAGATGGCGTTTCTTCTTGTATTTTGACAGTGACTGTAGGAAATAAATTTACATCTGTTTTTATGTTATTATTTTAATAATTTTAACTTATAAAGCTGTTCAATTTTCGTAACATTGAATTCAACATATAATGGCTTTGATGGGTAATCAATAGGTTTATTTAAACAAATTTTTATTATTTTCTTTTGAAGTAAAATTAATTTTGTACAAATGGTCTTAGAAACGCTACCCCAGCCAATAATTCCATATTGGATTAACGATTCAACTAGTGCTAGATATACTGACCGTAAAGTAGAAATTGAAAGTAAATCTCGAAGGATAACAAATTTGTAAATAGTCTTGCGTATATAGAATTTTAGAAAGTTTATACAGGGAAATTAATATTACGAAAAAAATAATATTGAGATAGATCCATACACTGCTTCCCTTATTTTAATTACTAACCTGAACCCAGGTTTCGGTGAGCCTTCCCACCATGTTCACCAGTTATAGATGGAGTATAACTGGTGAACATGGTGGGAAGCCTCACCGAAACCTGGGTTCAGGTTAGTAATTAAAATAAGGGAAGCAGTGTATGGATCTATCTCAATATTATTTTTTTCGTAGTCTTGCGTATTTTATTTGTGGTAAATGCATTATGCTTGTCCCATTTGAGATGTCTATCAATAATAATTCCTAAGTATTTAACTTCAGAAGATTCTTTTAAACAAGGGCTATTACACCTTTGCTTAGAATTACAAAAGGTTTCGTGCAATTGTATTACAGATTTTACTATAGCTAGGTACACAAAACATAAAACAAATATGGGCACAAATATGTGTGTACTTTTATGCAGTCTGTTGATCTCAGTGTCATGTATGTCAACGTAATGTGTTTTATTCTAGTTCCAGACGCTTAACATACCCAAAACACACAGAAAGAAGAAACCTGTCTCTAAGCCAGATTCCATGACAGAAGAGAATTCCTCAGTGAGCGTTCAGGGGGAGAAAACAGATCAAGATGCTTGGCGCCTGGAAGTGAAAGTGCTCAACTGTGTGTCTCCAGACTGCATCTATGTCTCCCTTGTGAGTCGGGAGGCCCTCACTAACAAGTAAGTGCACTGCCAACTTGCGAGCATAATGAAACTCCAGGGACGTGTAGCCAGGGCCGTGGAAAGAAAGCAAGGGCCCCAGGGACAAATTTTTCCGGGCCCCCGTCAAATTTTAAATTTACTACCCAACTCGCCCTTTATAATGTATGCAACAAAAAGATTATATAATTACATAATTATTAAGTGCCAGAATGGTACCGGTACTTTATGAGATTGTCTGGCAGACAGGAAAATATCTGTCTGTCTGTCCATGTGTCTGTAAGCGCGATGACTCAAATACGCTTTATCGGATTTTCAACAAAACTTTGTATACCATTTATAACGCCCATGGGACGAAGCCTATTGATTTTGGACCAAATCGGTTAACTGATGCCGGGCACGAAACAGAAAAATACATTAAAATGTTCTAAGTAGGAAAAATTATATCTGTATGTACAAGTTTAATCTTTTGAAAATTATGATTTTAAATGCCGAACGTTAGTGAGGCCTACTGTTGAGTCCAAAAGGATTTTTGCTTCTACTTTTAAAAAATAGCAATTTTTCTTCAAGAATAAACCATTTCAGATTAACTGATTAATTCCGTGTCACCGTTATACGATGCAGGACAATGCAGATAAAATAAACACATAAAACATAACTTAGGCTGTTTATTGACTTATAACCAATTTTATTTTAGAGTAAATTTAGAAAGTAAAAAATAAAACCTGGTCGGCGGGCCCCCTTTTAGGGCCCGGGCCCCGGGGCTATAGCCCCGGCTGCCCCTCCCTCTCGTCAGGCCTGCGTGTAGCACAAAGCTGACTTCATGCATGCTGAAGCAGATGTTGAAGAAATTTTATGGTCGGTAAAATCATAATAAATATCTATAATAAACACACCAAATAGATTTGATTAAATTAATTGAGAAAACATTGTGAATTGTCAATATTATACATTAAATTTTAAGGAATTATCCATCTATATAAAAACGAATGTATGTATGTCTGTCCTTTATGCATTACTACACCAATTATCCGATCGCCATGAAACTTTGGGAAGTTGTTGAATACACTCCTTTGAAGGTTTCTGGCATAGTACATTTTTAATTTTAGCTTTCATTCTCGAGTTATGAGTGAAAGACAGGAAGAAAACATGCATTTTTTGCGCTTTTGAAACATCAGTTTTCAGTAATACATTTCAGTTATCAAATTAATGAACAGGTGGCTTTGTTTCTTTTGTCATACCTTGGAAATAAAAGCATCGCGATCTCTTGAATGTTGTACGCCCATGCTGGTCGATTCTTTTGTTTATAATGTCAAGGCACGCAGACATCTGAAATTTTCAACATAGCCTGAAGAGGGTAATGAATAGTCTATAGGCCTAAATGGACAGACATTGATCACTATGCAGGGGTTTTCTGGGCCAGGGAACTCTAATCAGAGGTTGTTTTTCCCATACTGAGCTTTGTAATTGTGAAATTCAATTCAATGACAGATTTTTAGCTGTTTCATTAATAATTATTAATAGTTTTGTTTAGGCTTATGAATGTTTCGTGTGCAAGTGTTAATAAATAAATAATAAAAGTGCTCTTAATTTTTTATCTTCCAATTAATTATTGTGGGCGAAGCCACGGGGTTCTGCTAGTTGTAAATAAAATTTTACCAAATTATAACATAATATATGCATTCATGAACCACAGATTATTGTGTCTGTTGGACATACCTATTCTCATGTAAACAGAGACAATAGTCTGTGGTTCATGAATGCATATAATATCTGGCGGTGTGAAGCGAACTCTGGCTTAACTCAGTAGAGCAGTGGCACGGATAGCCAAAGGCCCTGGGTTCAAATCCCAGTGTCAGAGGAATTATTCTCCTATAATATTATCATGATTCTCGTGAATACGCTTCAATTCATCGTGCCATTTTAGGTTTCTTTTGTGTGAACTTCTTAGCAATTTTATTTATACTAGCAATTTGTGCTAGCTAAAATTTAGCAAAATTCATAAAGTTGGCATGATTCTTTTTTTTTATGATTTTCCATTTTGGGATGTAGTGAATCTGCTCAAATATAAAACTATAACACAAACAATATTGCATTCTGCTGGCAGCTCAGCTGTCTTGTAGAGCCAATCAAAATACTTTGGACATCACACTTTATAGATTTACAACAATCCTATAAGAAAAGATATATATATACAGTAGAACCCCGATAATTCGAGCTAATTGGGTCTGAGGCTACCTCGAATTACAAAAAAACTCGGATTATATGGAAATATCATTAAGTCAATGGATAAATCATAAATAATTGTTTAATGAGCACGATAATGGTATAAAAATAAATAAATAAACAATATAGTAGGGCTACATACCTGTGTTACGCCTGTATGTATGTTGGCCAACATTTCCAATTTCCTACATCGGCATCCTTTAAGGATTAAGTCATTGTCTGACCCTTAATGGAGTGGAACGGGAAAGCGGCGCTACTAGGAAAACACTTTTAATTACCATTGTCGCTGAGTAGGGATTACTGTAACAATACAGTATTCTTTTCTGAAAGGATGGTATGCACTGTACAATTGATTGACACGAGGTCCCAACAAAGAAAGATCGAACCTAACGGTTTCTGTCAATCTGTAATAGAAATACATTAGCAGTCTGAAGCCAAGGTTATTTCTGTGTATTATGAACAAAAACCCTAAGTGGGACAGTTTTACCTGCATTTTTGTACATGGAAAAATTGAAAGAAAGCTAAAAATGTAACACATTCGGAAGTGCGTAAAACTTACTTGTGGACACCATATAAAAACGGGATTTTACTCTAGTTTTATGGAAAATTTTAATTTTCTTAAGACCAGCTCGAATTACACGGAACCACGAAATACCGGGGCTCGAATTACCGAGGCTCTACTGTATATGGATTCTACAGGTTTTGAAGAATTAGATAATGTGAAATTTCTCATTTTTGAAGAAGGGGAAAATAAAAAAGAAGACCCAGATATGAACTACTGTTTTTGTTTTAGATTGATGGATGAGCTGCAGCAGTTCTATGCCAACGCAACTTCTCATGTGGTTGGGAAGTGGGAAGTGAACAGCAAGTGTTGTGCCTTCAGTGTGAAGCATAAACTGTGGTACAGAGCCACCATCCTCGAACTGCTTCCTGATGATCAGGCAAAGGTTAGTGCATCACAATATGTAATTTTATTTCAAATTATATGAGATTGACTTTAACACACTTTATTAACTTCACTTACCAATTTATGGTAGAACGCGTTTCACAGGACACCGCCTGCATCCTCAACTACATGTCAACATGTTGAGGATGCAGGCGGTGGCCTGTGAAACGTGTTCTACCATCAATTGGTAAGTGAAGTTAATAAAGTGTGTTAAAGTCAATCTCATATCATTTGAAATATTGATTCACTTCACTGTGTAAGTTCCAACATTATTCGTTACATTATTCGTAATGTAATTTTATTTTCAAACACATTATTTTATTTTATATAGAAACTTGCTTCGCTCGTTGGGGGCTCTGCCTCTAATCCCCACTGAGGTTCTTGAGAAAGGTTTCTTTTTATGAAGCGACACCATATCATTGATGGAGTCCGTATATTTAGACTGCCTTATAGCCTTTTACCATTTAATCATAATAAGCCTAAAAAGTGCCGGGAAGACTCTAGGATATTTTTGGGGGTAAAAAAAATATAAAAATCTGCTTTTTGGTCACTGCAAACAATTTTATTGTCATGAGAACTGAACAAAGATTTAAAAGCTGCATCCTGCCATTTTGAATATCTTTTTAGGGGTAAAAAATAAAAAACAAAATGAACTTTTTGGAATTTTCCTGTCAATTGCAGGTTAAAAGCTATAAGTGTGCCAAATTTCAAGTTTCCAGCTCATATGGAAGTGGGCAAACAATGTACGTTTCATGTTAAAATTGTAGGTGTACAGGGTGGACCAAAAGTCGCGATCGGATATTTGTTATGTTAGTTTATTTTTTATAATAAAATGACACAATCGACGTAAAAACTTTATTTACTGAAGTAGTAAGTATTAAGGGATGGAAATGTAGTAAAATAAAGTTCCCTTGGCCTGTCAGCGTCATTGTTAAACATCCCAAGTTTCGGTATGTGCACCATCGTTTTCCGCGCAAAGTTGAATGCGCCGCCATGTCTTTCTGCTTGCCCGCCTCAGCATTTCGGGAGTGATCGTTCTGAAGATATGGATGATCTCTCTCTTCAGTTGTTCAACAGAATCCATCCGAATCATTCCAAGATTTTCTTTCAAGTAGGACCACAGCCAGTTGTCGCACAACGAAGTCCTTGAGAACTGCATTTCTGCCGATCGCTTCCTTGTTGATTTCAACGGTGAACGCTCCAATGATTCACTCAGATGATTACTGACATCATCGCCGCAATATTTTTTAGGCCTTCCGCTGCGTTTTGCATCCAATACAGAGCCTGTTGAGAAAGTCTTCTTTTCCAGTTTTCGCAGTTTGGCTTCAGTGGGAGCTGCTTTATTGAAACGAAGAAAGAAGTTCTCTCTGATTTCTTCGTACGTTTCGCCAGTTTGTTCTTTTTCATGAACCCACACACTAACAATGACGTTCCTCAATCGTATATTTGCTTGTATCCGCCATTGCTTACAACACAAACATAACACATCGACAAAAATCGCCTAATAAACCCGCGCGCAAGAAAAATCCGGCTTGTCACTAAAACATAACAACGTCCTTGCTCTATCGGAAAATTGACAAACTAATGCTGCAAAAAGTATATGAAGGGGGTAAATATTCCTCTCAGCCTAGGAATAGTTTTTAATTAGTTTTTGGTTTCTGAAAATGAGTTATTTCAATATAAACATTATCTCATCGCGACATCGCATTTTACAATGCATTTTTGTGTTAATTTGCCATCTTCAGGTAGTCTGCTTTTTGTGAGCTGCATGTTTGCCCTTCTGTTGCCAGACACACACTGCCAGTGCCACAGCCACATCGTAACATCTTTGAGGAGTTGACACTAATCCACTTTGTTACCATTATGCTTTGAGATAAGGGGTGGTATGCATAAAATGGTAGTAGATACTTTTACTACTCTTTTCTAAGGCAATACTAAGATTTGTATGAATAAAAATCTTAGGCAAAGCTTTTCCTCTTAGCAAAAAATTGATAGTGTAGACCATGATTAGATTTTCCATCAAACCTTACAGTAAACTATGAAATGTATGCATAAAGTGTACTCTGCTTTGTAGGTTTTATTAAGAAAAATCGTAGCATGCATTGTTCGTGGCTTCGATTGCTTAGTGAATGGTTTGTGGTAATTTGCATGGCTGCGTTTTTACAAATGAGGCATAAAAAGACATATAAAGAGTGCCATCAGTTCTATTGTTTTGTTTCAGGTGTTCCTTAGTGACTTAGCACAAACCGAGACAGTACCAATCACAAATCTACAAATCCTAGCTCCAAGATTCCTAGAGTACCGAACAGGAGGTATTAAATGTCATTTGGCTGGAATTCACGCAGCCGGTGACAAGAAAGAATGGCCCATTCTAGCCTGTGAATATCTCAACGAGTTGATTGAGAAGTACCCCACCGTCTACATCGCCAAGCAGGTAAAGTGAATTGAAATGAATAGAAATATCTTCTTTTACAGAATGGTCCAATTTTTACACCTATGTTATTTTTAAAGACTTCATTCAGCATGCAAACATAGTAGTAGTAGTATTCAAATGTTCTGGAGCTCTTGATTTGCCATCATTTGCTTGCGGGCTTCCCAATAATATTTAGTGATCTGGAATGGTGTCCCAACTATCTTCTGAAGGTCTGCGCAGACTATCAAGTGTTCAAGTTTTTTTAGCAATTTGATACAAATTTGTTTGGTTTCTTTTATTCTAAGGTCTTTATAGTTCAGAATGTGAGTTAGTGCAGTTACAGCTGAGCTGGAATCAGAAAGTATTACAGTATTTTGGAAAGAATTGATATGAAGAAATAATTGATGTAGAGCTGTAATTATTACTTGTAGTTCACTGTCATAATGTGTTGTATATTTCCCAAGAGAGATGTAAAATGAGAAGAGTTTACTTGTTATTCATGCTCCTGCTGCCACCTCTCTATTCAATAGCGACCCATCTGTATAGACATGAAGCCACATTTGTTCTGGATACCTACAGGGTCTTTATTATAAGTTGAGACCGGGCGACCGGTGTTTTCACTCTCCGCTACGGAGTCTACATTAGCCGCGGGTGGCACGCACGCGGCTTCCCTGCTTAAAGTGTAGGCTATATAGGCTTACCTTATAACATATGTTGGAAGTGTCGTCCTTCCTGTGTTATACAGGCATTGTATCTGGAAACCACATTCTGGCTGACGCGAGTGAGTTCTTCCACTGTAATGGCCCTAATTTCATTCGTAATGTTTTCTTTCAGCTCCTCCAATGTGTGAGGATTTGTTCGATAAACCTTATCTTTAAGTTTACCCCACAAGTAAAAATCACACACTGTGAGGTCTGGGGAGCGAGGTGGAAAGAGACCAGCACTGATCACTCTGTCAGCAAACACTTCCGAAATTTTAAGAAGGGAGACTTCCGCTGTATGAGCGGTGGCCGAATCTTGTTGAAACCACCTGCGCGTTTTTTCTTCATCCGTCAACTGCTGAAAGAATGGCCCCAAAATGTCATCTTGGTAAATTTCTGAATCTACTGTAGTCTCGTAAAATATAGGCCCAATTATTCGCCTTCCATTAATAGCACACCAAACCCCGATCTTCCTATCGTAATGAGGGATTTCATACACACCATTAGGATTTTCTGCACACCAATGGCGTGAGTTATGACTGTTCACACGACCATTAAGATGGAACCAGGCTTCATCAGAAAAGAACACAAGCTGGGGGTCAATTAAACCATTATCCACTGATGACAGAAACCTCTCACAATATCGCAATCTTGCTGCTGGATCGGCAGGTTTTAAACAATGGGCCCATGTAAATCTGTACGGTTTGAGGTGTAACAACTTTGTTGCTTTGTGTGTAGAAGAAACTGAAACCCCTACTTGTTGGGCTAATTTTGAGAGTGATTTATTTGGTGAATGTTCAAGATTAGCGCCAATCTCATCTAGCTTTTCTTCTGTTAACACTGTTCGTGTGCGCACATGCTTTTTTTTTTGCACTGAACCAGTATTTACAAATTTATTAACAATTCTGTGAATTTGTGCTCTTGAAGGTGGCACATCAGCAGGAAATGTCCGAATAAATTCATCACGTACACGTCTAGCAGACTCGTACTTAAAATAATGTTTACACACAAAAATATGATGCTGCAGCGAAATGGGTCTCACCATGTTGACACTTTAACAATAACTGCACGTGCCGCTGTTGCATCAAGGTCAGACCGGCTGCACGCGCCTTCCGTCGCCCGGTTTCAAGCCTTCCGTCGCCCGGTCTCAACTTATAATAAAGACCCTGTAGTATTGATTGTTTCTTGTGCTAATTGTTTGAATATTATTATTGAGTTTGTGGTTTTTTTATTAATCTCTTCTGTCAGATTTAATGAATACAGTAGTTGATGATGTCAAATTCAAGAGGGGATCTTGTAGTTACAAGTTTTTGTGCCATCTGTATTTCATATTTTTCTTTCAACTGTAATATTGTTTGGATGAATTCTATTTGAGGTTTTACATGTCTGTTTTTTTTTATGTAGCTATGTACCATGCAAACGTTTATCTCCCTGTAATCTGTGATAAGCTCACAGGGCTTCTTGCACCTCTCATAAACACAATAGAGAACACAACTTATAGTCCTTTATATTCAGAGTCAGTTCGTACAAAACATAAGAGTACATGACATTAGTCCTCTAATCCAGGGGTTCCCAACCAGGGGGTGTACAACTGTTTGAAATTCATGTTTTTTGATTTAGTATTGTTTCCTTGTCGGTCGAAAAAGATTTTTAATCGGTTAACTTAACTAAACAAATATACAGACACATACCGTAATTAACAACGAACAAATGAACAAATTTGTGACACTTGGGTCTACTTATTTTTGTAGACCGGAAGCGAATTGAGTGATGTATTGAATAATTGTATCATTAAAGGGTAAATATTTGAATTGATTATGCTATTTTTCGAGTGCCGATATAAGGAATAGTTACTTTTGTTTGATTAAATTAATCGGGAAAACATTGTGAAGTGTATATTATATATAATCAATAAGAATATTCTTCTTCATACATATTTTGTAAGTCAAAACTTACCAAAAGGACGATCGTTTCGGTGAGTGACTTCTCACCATCATCAGCTGTTCTCAACTGTCGTGTTTCCTTCTTTATCCACCAGATGTCCTCCATGTAGTAGAAATTTAGCAATGAGGTCATTGTCCTTTGGGATGTCAAAATTCATAAGTCTGTCTCTATTTTTCTGTATGTCCACTTTTTCCCACACTGCTAAATCCAATGGGTGTTGAACATTTTTCAGTAATTTTGCCTCACTATTGAAATTATGACCTGTAGACCAGAAATGATGAGCTACTGCAGATTTTTCTATTTGTTGGTATTTAATGTTTCTCATATGTTCCTTGTACCTTATATTTAAGTTTCTTTTTGTTTTGCCAATGTATACTTTTTCACACGTATTACAGTCAATTTCATAAATGCCTGATTTCTTACTTGGATGAATTTTATCTTTCATGCCTGAGAAATCACTCACCGAAACGATCGTCCTTTTTGACTTACAAAATATGTGTGAAGAAGAATATTCTTATTGATTGTATAGAATAGTTACTTGTTTATTTTGTAAAAAAACTAAATACAATTTTCGATGTTAATATTAGTGTTCATTATTTGTTTTATTAAGACGGCTAAAATCGTTTGTTTAAAGCCTAAAAAGGACTATTCCACGAAAATAAAAGCCTAAGCATCCTAGCCCTAATGATTACCATTTTAATGCTCACTTGTTTCCCTCCGATCGCAGGCCCCATCCCGCAAAATTCATGGTATAGGTAATGAATGTAACACTAAAAATAGCAACTTTACTGCAAATGATGTGTATAATCGCTTTCTTTATTAAGAGCCAGAATGGTACTTTATGAGATTGTGTGTGGGGGACGAAAAATGTCTGTCTGTCCATCCGTGTGTCTGTACGCGCCAAACTCAAATACGCTTTATCGGATTTTCGTGAAACTTAGTATACGCATTTATAACGTCCATGGCAAGAAGTCTATTAATTTTGGACCTAATCGGTTGACCGCTACCAGAGTAACGACTAATTAAAGGTCACATGTTTTTTAATTTTGACAGTTAACACTATTCCTTCACTTATGCTTATCAAACGACACCGTGAAACTGACTGAGTTGGCCAAGTGGTAACTCCTTGGACTCGTATTCTGGAGGTCCCCAGATCAAATCCCGGAGCCGGCCGATTTGACATGGATTTTTTAAATTTTTATGTGAGTGTGAGTGTGAGATTGTCAAGGTATCACAAATCTGTAGTTCTGCTGATGCTAGTCAATTTTAATCTGATTAGAAAAACTTATTTTCTGCATATCATAATTGCAATTATAATTGATTCAACAAAAACATACTAGCACTTTGTTATATCAGTTGACCTGATTTTATTTTATTTAATTTTTTGTACCTCAAGCCAGATACTTTAACTGTGGATTTTATTGTTTTCAGGGTGAAATTGAAGACACGTCACTGCCTGTAGAGCTGTGGGTTAAACACGTCACAGGGGGTGGACCTTTGGATCCGACAGTTGAGGAGTGGATAACCCTGAACAGCAAACTCAGTGATCAGGGATTGGCTATCCCTAACAGAAGGTGAGAAACCTGACCCTGCCAGGGGAATAAATTTTCTGATTTGAATGGATTCAATTTCATCATAAAATTCAGAGCATTCTAAAAAACAATCTTGTGGTATCCCTAATTCAAAAATATAACTTTAGTGTTCAAAAATTATAATTCATAGTTATTGGTCTCCAAAGCAAAGGAAATTTTTCATGTTTTAAACTGTAATACCATAAACACTACCAGAATGTCCAACTACCATATTGGCCCAAATATAAGACGACCTCGCATGTAAGATGATCATGAATTTTTGAAGGATATATAGAATTTTAGAAAGTTTATACAGGGAAGTTAATATTACGAAAAAAAATAATATTGAGATAGATCCATACACTGCTTCCCTTATTTTAATTACTAACCTGAACCCAGGTTTCGGTGAGCCTTCCCACCATTTTCACCAGTTATATTCCATCTGACTGTTGGTCTTCATCAGCATCCTCTCGTGGGCTTTTGATGAACTTCTTGACGAGGTCATTTTCCGAGGGAATCTCAAAATTCATTAGATTGTTCTTATTCTTGTGGATGTAGATTTTCTCCCAAACCGTAAGTTGTCTGTCCCTGAATACGTTTTTTAATTCTGGTTCCAATCCTATTTGGTGACCAGTTTCCAAAACATGTGCTGCTATTGCCGATTTATCCCCTTGAGCATATTAAATGTGTCTAAGATGTTCCTTTGTTCTAGTTACCAGATTTCTTTTTGTTTTGCCTATGTATTTCAAGTTGCAGTTGTTGCAATTGAACTGGTAAATTCCACATTTTTGTTCCTGTGGGATTTTGTCCAGGTGCGTGGATTGTATCAAATACTTAGGGCCTGTATTACCACCTGTCGACAATTCCTCCCGATACGTGACTTCCAGATAGCTTAACTGGAAGATGCCTTGTAATACCACCGCTGAACTGCTACCGGCAAGAATGCAGTACAAATTTGTAAAATGGTCCTTAGCTGATTGAGCAAAGAGGTGTGTTTGTTGTAGTTCGGTAGTCCTCCGCTAGGTGCGGCAGCTCGGATTTGTATTTGTACAATTAAATTACATAATAACACATCGTTTTAAGTGCATTAATCGATTTGTGCACTTCTATTTCATTCACTTGTGAGCATAAAATGACATTTTTGTGTAAATTAAATCTTCCAGCATCAATTCTGAAAATAAGGTGGCCAGAAAGGTTCCGCGTCCTGCCATCTTGTTTCAACCAAGATCCCTAACTAGCAGTTGGTACTTTGTCAGCCACTCCATCCTCCTGCTAGCTTATCTGGAAGTTGTCTTCCCAGACAGATTTTGTCAGGAGACCATAATACGCAATTCTTGGCCAACTTCCAGATAGGTTCTCTATCTGGTAGATAAATACGATAGCAGGAGGTCGTCATACAGGCCCTTAATACTGAACTTATTTACTGGTGCCAAGGTGATGTTGTATTCCCCAAATATTTTCTTTAGTTTCCTGTCTGCAATTGGATGATATGTTATTTTTCTGTAGGTTAAATTTTCTTTCTCTGTTTTTAGGGTGGTTGTTTCATTGATTAATTTCTGTTTTTTATATTTTCTTACCTTCTTTATGACTATGTTTTTGTCAAATCCATTGCTTTCAGCTATACACATTATATTCTTGTATTCTGTTTCATATTCTATTTTATTGAGTGGGATGTTAATCAGTCGGTGTATTAGGCTATTTAGTATTGCTTGTTGGTGCCCAATTGGATTGAAGCTGTTTGCCTTAATATTGGTTCAGCTGGTTCAGGTTAGTAATTAAAATAAGGGAAGCAGTGTATGGATCTATCTCAATATTATTTTTTTTGAAGGATAGTTTCTAAAACATTGATAAATTAGGTTATTAGTACATTTTGCTTCACATAAAACGGAATTTGAAGTTCATGTCGTAACTTCTTCTCTCGCCTTTATTTATGCATTGAGACAATGAAGATGCTTTCTTTTCCACATGGTCCACCATGACTGGGGGTCAGACAAAGCTTTACGCATAGCTAGAGAATAGAAAAGTAATGGTGCAGTAGCATGAATTTGAGAAAAATAACATTCAGTAAAACTCTGTAAAGTTAGGTGAATTTCCGCATGACTTTGACCTTGTGTGGGACGCAAGTCATCATGTATGGATTCCCGCTGCATTCATGAATGGAGAGTTGTTGAATTTGTTAGGCTGTGCATATAAGACAAATATAGTTTTTATAAACACATTTTGAGGGAAAAAACCTTCTCTTATATTCGGGCCAATATGGTGTAACATAGCAAGTGTTTCTGTTGCCCGTATTTAATGTTATTGTCATGAAAAGTAACAAAGAAAATATTGAAGAGCATTTTAAATGTCCATTGCGAATTATGATGGGTTTCTTAAAGTGTGACCTCATCTAAACTTAAAATCTGTGGTTATCAATACTGCCTTTTTGTTTGTTGTGATCAGAGAAGTTATTCAAGAATGAAACCTAAAAGCTAAAATTTGACAGCTGATTTCTACTGTTATGTGAATACTTGTTTGCTGCCTTATGGTTGTATTTTCCTGGCTCGGTCACATAGGTGATTCATTCAATGAAACTAAAGGTTATGTTCAACTTTGAAGCTAAAATTAATGTTAAATCTACACTAAACTCCTCCGACACTGGGATTTGAACCCAGGTCCTTTGACTATTCGTGCCAATGCTCTACCAACTGAGCTAAGCCAGAGTTCACTTCACAGTACCAGATGGAACCTCTCTCCATGCCAGTGCCGTCGGAATTTTTCTCCTGTAATATTATCATGGCCATATCATGTTACAAGATCTACTGCTATTTGTTCCTGCAGTGGGTGAGTCATCTGCCCTGGGATCTTCTGTTAAGAATTGGCAGTCTGGCAACACTGAACTGCCCTGTTCGCATGGCAGATGGGTGTTCATAGATATGCCTTTCTTGCCTGCAAAACTTGTGCTGCGTTAATGAAGTTAACCGAACTGATGCAACTGCTCAAAAACTCGTCCTTGCTTCACATTTCTCCTAGTATTAAAACATTTGAATGATCATTTGAATATTTTTATATGATTCTTGATGTATCAAGAACTTAAAAAAATCAAATACAGTAGAACCCCGATAATTCGAGCTAATTGGGGCTGAGGCTACCTCGAATTACAAAAAACTTGGATTATATGGAAATATCACTAAATCAATGGGTAAATCATAAATAAATGTTTAATGTGCACAGTAATGGTTAAAAAAATACATAAGCAAACAATATAATAGGCCTACATAGGCCAACCTGTGTTACGCTTGTAGCCTATGTATATTGGCAAACATTTAAAATAATTTCTGTGTATTATGAACGAAACCCTAAGTGGGACAGTTTTACCTGCATTTTTGTACATGGAAAAATTCAAAGAAAGCTCAAAATGTAACACATTCCAAAGTGCGTAAAGCTTACATGCGGACACCGTATAAAAACGGGATTTTAATATAGTTTTATCGAAAATTTTAATTTTCTTAAGACCAGCTCAAATTACACGGAACCTCGAATTACCGAGGCTCTACTGTAATTCCCTTCACTAGTGTATAATGTATAATACTACATGTATAATTCAGTAAGATCCTAGATTTATTTAAACCTGAATGTTGTTTTATACTAATTTATATTTGCTTCCTTTCCATTCCTGTTTAGAAAAGTATGTATTTGTGTTTTGCAGTGAAGGAGAGTTAGAAAGAGTGCCATCGCTGCAAGTTCTGAAGGAGCTGGATGCACAGAGTGAAGAGCAGAGCAGAAACATTGTGTCCGAGTGGCTCAATAAGTCTGCTCAGGTAAGTGAACTTCAATACGTGGTCAGGGATATTATGTTACCAGTTTATCTACGTTACAGCAACTGGTAAGAATTGTGAAGACCACCGGTATGGTCTCATGGTTACCCCAGGTCTGTCTCAGTAGATTCTCGGGTCTTTCTGAAGTAGGGAGACCTCATGATTAGACTTTGGATTGTAGGTAAAGACCGATTTTAATCCTTAAGTGATATATGGACGAAAACTTGTATATGCATAAAAACTAGTGCGCAATCAGACCTCACGAGCACCAGATTAAACAGCAGAACAACAGCTTGGACTGAAGATGGCATGATTATGCCGAAATGCATATCCGTCAATAATACACCAATCTGCTTGACCACCGAATAAATTGAAGATATAACTTACAAAACCACGTTTTATAAGAAATTGTTTCAAAGACTATCACAATTAAAACGAATAAGCTTAATATATAAATATTTGGATTATAAGGTGTTCAACAACAAGAAGTTATACAAAAGACATAAGTCAACACGCACTGTATACAACTATACTGAATTAATCATATGTAAGTTAACATATTTATATGAACTTCTACAAAGAAGCTTACGACTCAGTTTTCTTTAAACTAAAATTAATATATAAGTACTTATTTTAATGCAAAATTTTTTATCAAACGACAAGAGTTATATACAATAACTCAATAACCACTGTGTATGATTATACCAAAATAATCATTTTTAAAAAGATAACATATGTTATATGACTCCCATAAAGAAGTTTATGGGTAAATTCAAAATAAAATTTTTTACGAACTTTCACATTTCTATACTTGAAAGTCATTCTTTCTTTAACAGTGAAATCACCATAAACTTTGTACCTAAAATTGAAATTTGTGTATATTATAAATGTATTTTAGAATATTAAGGTTATAATTTTATAAAATAATCAATACTGTTTTTAATAACTTATTTTAAATTAAATTTGTATATATTATAGTTTTTAAAAACAATTGAATCAAATTGAATGTTGTATACATGTAAATAAAAATTGACAATTGTTAAACATATTAATGTCTAAATGAATTAGATCAGAACAAATATCTGAACAAAATTCAAGTGCTATATTGTGAAACAAAATTTCTTCCAACCTAACCTAATATATCTCATTATATTACATCAAATAACAACAAGTTTATTATTTATGAAAGAACTGAAAATAAAAAATATTTAATTAAATACCAGATATTAAGTTAGGTTAGAAGATATAAAAGTAAAAATAACTTCTAACAATCTTAATTCGGATTCAAGCATATATGGTGTACGAACAACTACTAGTATATAGGTGGAACATTTACCACAAATTTGAATATACTATACTAGTTGAAATTATCAAAACTTCATAATGAAGTTTATTAATAATTGTATATGCATATTTCATAAGTGACTATGCCTAAAACTGATACTTTTATAGGACCTAAAACAGCCTATTTTTACGTTAGAGCCTAATATTGCCTTTTTGCTTGTTTCTCCTCTAAAGTTCATAATATGTTATTTTTGTGAGAAAATTCTAGCATTTATTTTCAGTTCGTACTAAATTTTTAGCTCTGAATGTGCAGTACATGACACATTTGTGACGTGGTTAAATAGTAAGGAATGTTTCGTCTTCAGTAGAAAAATTTCTTGGAATTCCCAAGAAAATGTAGTGTTTTTCTCCTGACTCCCACAATCATTTAACTTTTTTTGTTTGTTACAATCTGGTTACCCTGACCACGCTTTCATAACTTACTAAGCATTCAGCTTTCTTAACGGTGTGTTTGCTTGTAATGTTACAGGCTGAAGGCAGTTGTTCTAATGCAGAGAGTGTGGATGCAACTGTAGAAGTCGACACAGACGTTACTGAGAGCGTGAGTGATATGGATGAAGCAGGAGCTGCTGCGCCAAAGAAAAAGTCAAAGTCAAAGTCAGTCATCAATCACAATCTCACAGACTGGCTTCCCTCATTGCCCATCACAAAGAAGAAGTTCCGAGGTGTGTGCACCTACGTGGACTATGACTGCAACATTTACTTCTATGACGCAAATGAAAGTAAGTGTTACTTAGTTACGGCAGAATCAGTAAAATGCAGTGGTTGTGAGGGAATTTATGTCGGGGAAACAGGGAGGGATTTTAAAACTAGAATCCATAAAACTACAATATATTTTTATACAATATGAATGAATGAATGAATGATTTATTCTTGTATCTGGAGTTATACAAATGATCACCCCTGGTGTTACAGAAAGTTTTTCACCAAAGGGCGTCTGCATACATAAAAACTCATACATCTGAAATCAGTACTACTACTAATAAATGTTTACCTTTTGTAAGTATATCCACTTACCATTTCTAACCAATTTCCCTTAAGCAGCTTATTTGTTTTTCCCAATTTATTTTGACTGTGTATAAAAAGTTTCCCAGTTCCTTTAGTGTTTTTGTGTT
The DNA here is from genome assembly GCA_964059195.1 of Ectobius pallidus. Classification (NCBI taxonomy): domain Eukaryota; kingdom Metazoa; phylum Arthropoda; class Insecta; order Blattodea; family Ectobiidae; genus Ectobius; species Ectobius pallidus. Next base: position 8,155,991 of record CAXKWD010000002.1, read on the forward strand.
TTTTGTTACAGTTAATTTCTTATACCGTATGCCACTTCTTTATTTAACTTAACATTTTTTTATTTAAAAACTTATGTCTTAGTATTACAAAAAAGATTGCTATGGAGCACTCAACTTCACTAATTTACATGTACTTACACACGACGCGTTTCACAAGCATCTTGCTTGTATCCTCAAATGAGGTCCACTGCCGGGTCCGCTGGTTGTTCACTAGGTGTCGTTGTAGGTCGAATCAGCCTGGAGATGAGATCATTGTCCTTCGGAATGTCGAAATTTACTAGATTGTATTTATTTTTCTGGATAAAGATTTTCTCCCATATAGTCAAATCTATTGGTTTATTTACTGTTTTTAGTAGTTCAATGTCCTCCTCGAACTCATGCTCTGTGGACCAATAGTGATAGTGATCAGCAGTTGCTCATCACTATTGGTCCACAGAGCATGAGTTCGAGGAGGACATTGAACTACTAAAAACAGTAAATAAACCAATAGATTTGACTATATGGGAGAAAATCTTTATCCAGAAAAATAAATACAATCTAGTAAATTTCGACATTCCGAAGGACAATGATCTCATCTCCAGGCTGATTCGACCTACAACGACACCTAGTGAACAACCAGCGGACCCGACAGTGGACCTCATTTGAGGATACAAGCAAGATGCTTGTGAAACGCGTCATGTGTAAGTACATGTAAATTAGTGAAGTTGAGTGCTCCATAGCAATCTTTTTTGTAATATTTGATTACTTCACTGTGATTCCCGCATATAATAGTGTTTATTTTTATGTCTTAGTGTTTCAGTTTCGGGACAACTTAAAATTATATGCTCTGCATCTTCATTACTAAGACATAATGGGCAACGACCTTTCTCGAAATTCCTTCTTGCCCCTCTAAGCTTCCATATCCCTAATCTCCACCATACCACCCAGATTTATGTTTCTTTCAGCAATCATTCACATAATTTTCCATACCCCACATTTCCTTCATTTTGATGTAGAATACTAAAGATTTCTTTTCCCTCATTACGGCAAAATGGTTCTGCCTTTGTATATCATTACATCTTTTAATAACTATTTTTGAAATCACATTGATGTGTTTCTCCTTGTTCAATACTGAATTCCATATCCACTTTAATCCTATCTCATCTAATGTTTTCCTAATGTACCGTATTCTGTTTCGATTACCATTATCATTCACTTGGGATTGGAAGCAGATTTTCACTATATCTTCATTGTCTTTTTCCCAAATGTATCTGTAATACCTTAAAATTTTGCTTACAATATATTTTTATTGGGGGACATACTTTCCTCTCTTTACATCTGAATCTGCGGTATTTCAAACCGCACTAATTCGGGCTTCCACTGTATGTGCAATTGTATATTGATGTGTTTCAGGCAGGGATTTAATGGAGTTCATCACAGAAATGCTGGAGAAAAGGTATCGCAATTCAAAACCTAAACCTCACGACCAGTACTGGTTCTCAAATCAGTTGTGCATAGCGCAGTACCATCACGACAAGAAGTGGTATCGAGGAAAAGTCCTAGAGGTCAGTGTCATAGCCACCTATTCTCAATCTGATTTAGCAGTTTTCTGGGGATACAGAAGTTTCTTCCTTAAATGCAGCTTTACACTAAATTGGGTTGGTCCTATTATTAACAGAAATATAAAAATGTATGCTAGACGTAAGTGGAGCTATGAGTGTTTATAAGTTGACCATTTTTAATAATGATTGATGGTGAAATTATATTTTATTTATAATAATAATCTTTATTGCCTATGGATCTGTCAAAGGCCTTTGATTTAGTTGATCATAAAATATTAATACAAAAACTGGAGTGCTATGGCGTAAGGGGACTAGTTAATGATTGGTTTCAATCATATCTCAGTAAGAGAAAACAATATGTAGAAATAGTTAGTAAAAACGAAGTAACAAATACATATGAAAAACACAGTTCCACAATGCAAGGTATCAAAATAGGTGTTCCTCAAGGCTCAGTCCTCGGTCCAATACTTTTTTAATTTACATAAATGACTTACCAAATCATGTAAAACAGAGCCAAATAACATTATTTGCAGACGATACAAGCTTAACCATTAAGGGAGATAAAAATCAAGTATCTACTACAATTAGGGAGACTGAGAGTCAATTACAAAATTGGTTCAATAAAAATAAGTTAATAATAAACAAGGATAAAACACAAGCAATAACTTTTAGACATCAAAGGAATAGTCATCCATTTCTACCCCCTATAGAACTTGAAAACAAATCCATTAACTATGCTAACAATGTAAAATTCCTAGGGATATGGATAAATGAAAATCTACAATGGACCACCCACATTGAGAAACTGGCCTCAAAGCTGAGTCAATTGTGTTTTGTCCTCAAAACAATAAGGGAAAGAGTGAATCAAAAGACGCTGAGAAGCCTGTACTTCGCATACTTTCACAGTCAACTTAGTTATGGAATAATATTCTGGGGGAAAAAGGCAGATCTAATTTTTAAAATGCAGAAAAGGGTTATAAGAATAATTGCAAGTGCAAATAGAAATGAATCATGTAGAATACTATTTAAATCAATGAAGATACTTCCGTTACCTTCCATTTATATATTACAAATATTAATTTTCACAAAACAAAATTATACAACATTTCAGCTTAATAAAGAACGGCATAGCCACAACACAAGAGCTAATCAACAGTTAAGCAGTATAAGTCACAATACCTCATTGTATGAAAATAGCACAATGTACAATTGTACCAAACTATATAACAAGCTTCCAGAAGCATTGAAAGAAATTGGCAACCCAAAAAAATTTAAGAAAGCTGTAGAAAACTTTCTACAAGAAAAATGTTTTTATGGTGTAAATGAATTTTTAGAAGATTAAGAAATATAGTAAATTTAGAACATTTAGTAAATTACCACTTTCCCAGACTATCATTCCATCTAAGCTTGACAATATTGTAAATTCTATTTTTATTTAATTTTACCATGCCTTATATTAATTTGTATTTTACTTTTTAACCATGCATGTGGATACCTCAGAATAACCCGATAAATCTAGTAAATTTTGTAAATACTAATCATCTAGAAATAATATTATTGTACAGTTGGTATGTTAGTGAATTTTTATAGTATCTTATAATGTATTATTGTATCTTATAATCTATCTAATTTGTTATAAATGTATTAATATATGTTATGCTTTAATGTATGTTAATGCTTAATGTCCCATAGCAAGTATTTGCTCAGAGGACTAAACAATAAACAAACAAACAGACCATATACATGGTGTCAGACATGTCAACTTATTACAAGAGTAAACACAGAACAACTCTGAACCTGAGGCAGAGCAGACAGAATCATGTGACGAGTGATAAGCGAATGAGGTTGTTGTGGTGTTGTACAGTTAACGGGCCATGCTGCCTCGCTAAAGATATGTACTTCACTTATTTCTTTGCACGCTCAAATTCTATTACATATAGGTCTTTTGTGAAATCGCCATTGGAAAGTGGTATTTATTTGGAAGCAGACTGTCCAAATCCCATATCCATTCGACGCTCCGTTGAGGAGAAAACGATTTATTTAAAAATAATTAAATCCTTAGTGAGTAGTCATGCATCTCCCTTCTCTGTCTGTTAGACTAATGGCGAGTTCCACCGACCTTCGTTACGGCTAAAACGCGTCGTTTTCTCCTGCTTGTGTCATGTTTGCGTTCCACCGATCCTGGTTATTCCCTCACGCCCTTTAATACTCGCGTTAACTTAAAGACAGAAATTCCTTGCGTTAAATCTCGCGTTTGTTTGAAAACAAGATGGCTGAACCTGCTTGCATGCTACAATATGCAGTATTATCCGCATTAAACAGTAAACCCAGTACATTAATGCATTAATTGTAGTTTCTGAAGAATATCATGAATACAAAGGAGTGATTCATTTATTTATTTTGCTACGTTAGAGCAGTCAGGTAACAGAATGGGTCCCTCCTGCTGTCACTAGCCTGAACACAAAAGTAGGATCTGGGTTTTTCTCACATTTTACAAAACAAACCAGTCCCTCAGAGGAGAGGATCAGTTGACACTGTAACGTTGAAGCAGGAGAATGGTTACAAAATAAAATGTTTTTCGCAGTTGCTCAACATTCAACAGTATCCTGAAGTATTTCGCTCATAATTACGCCTACATGCCATTGAAAATGCCGCTGTGTATTTGTCAGTTTATAGCTTGTATTATTACTAGTAGGTTGACGATAGGTGAAATTTATTATAATATCTCAGTTGGATTACTTATCAATAAAATAACAGTGCACAATGTCCTTTGTTATTATAGAAAAAAACTAGGCCAAAGTCAAATCGTTTTTGAGGGTGTTGTGTGTGTATTATTCCCGTGTTTTTCCAGGAAAAGTTCATTATGTATCTTCTATGACTATAAAATTAAGGTAAGAGCTACGCTGTACATTTACCACATTGTAATAGTTTTCAATAATTGTTTGATATGGTATAATATATTGTAATAATATTACACCAGCAGTAGGCGTATAGCCTAGGCCCAATTCACATTTTCGATACCGATAGCAGTCGAAAAGATTGCAGGTTAGCATATAATAGATTATGATAAAGTTATGATAGGTTAATAGTGCGAGTGCAACATCATAAATTGTATAATATACTGCATTAATAGCATTAATATTAGTAATAATTGGGTTCTACTCCTGTTTATTTTCTGTTAGCTACTGTGAAACATAGCAGCCAACGTTGCCAATGGAAAAATGACTTTGAACGGCGAAGGAATCAGGCATGAAAACAGTATAACATAAGATTTTTGCATCTCGATAAATAAAAAGAAAGAATACTCACTCAATTTGTTTATAATTTTGAATTATATAGTATGAAAATTTCTAGTCGTGTGCAGTGTATGCTCTCAGGTTTAACGTTGTATGTTGGCAGTAGCGACGGTGAATGTATGAGAAGCTTGGGATGCCAAGATTGCCTGTCTTCTAACGCTCGTTTGAAAACGGGTGTTTATTTCAACGACTAGAGTGTTGGTGAAACAGTGTCCACTTAACGCAGACGTTATACAGCAATGGCGCGTTACTAAAGTCTTCGTTTGGGTATATTTAAAGAATGTCGGTGGAACCGGCCATAAGACAGCTGCAAACTGCTGACTTGTCAACGCTGCATGTTGCGTAACATTCTATTGGTTTATCATATGTTCAGAGTTGATTTGTATTTAGTATAAGGAAAGGATTTCATATATAATGCACAATCATTGTTAACTTGCTACTAAAGAGACAGTCACTATATATATAAAAAAAAAGTACAGAATTTGCATTAATTAATCTCAATGGTCATTTACATCATATAAACATTACTAAAACATACTTCAATTACAGATGTAAGTATTACAGTTAAAACTATGACAGTTATAAAATAAATAGACCCCAAATTTCTAAGCAAAATACATATTTATTTTCAGACTCCAAACATAAGCATAAATAACTGAACTAGTTAAATATTATATTAACACTTAATGCTTCACTTACGTCGCTGTTTATGAGCAGAATCCCGAAACATGTCCTGCTCATAAACAGCGACGTAAGTGAAGCATTAAGTGTTAATATAATATTTAACTAGTTCAGTTATTCATGTGCTCCACTGTGTATATTACCGTATGACCCGAAAATAAGACGACCTCGAATATAAGACGACCCTGAATTTTTGAAGGGTAGTTACGAAAAAATAAATAAAATAGCTTATTAGTACATTTTGCTTCACATAAAACAGAAGTTTGAAGTTCATGTCGTAACTTCTTCTCTCGTCCTTATTTACGCATTGAAACAATGAAGATGCTTTCTTTTCCACATGATCTGCCATGTTGGTGGTCAAACAAAGCATTATGCATAGAGAATAGAGATGCCAAGCAGTGCAGTACACGGCAGTACAAGGAGAAGCACGAATTCGGGAACAATAAAGTTCGGTAAAATTCGGTAATTTCCGCGCGACTTTGACCTTGGATCGGACGCACGCCATTTGCGTGGGGATCCCCGGCCGCTACACACGTGCACAGCTGCATTCATGATTGGGGAGTTGTTGAGTCTTAGGGTGCGCGTATAAGACGAGTATAGTTTTTAAAAGCACATTTTCTGGGAAAAAACATCGTCTTATATTCGGGCCAATACGGTACTTCGTTTTAATTATTATAAGCATAAATAGTATAAATGGTTTGGAACTTAACACAGTGAGTAAACGTAGTAGTATTTAATTAATGAAGGAAGTTTACACAGTGAAGTTATTAAATATGGAAGCATATGAGTGGAGACTTAATACACTGAACTTCACTAAATATTTGTACTAACCTGGACCGGTTTCGGGATTACAACTTTACCCCATTTTCAACGTACTCCGACTGATGTTTGTGTTGTATGGGCACCCTCCCGCGGACGTCCTATGAACTTCCTGACCAGGTCATCTTCCGTTGGTATTTCAAAGTTCATTAGGTTATCTGCATTCTTCTGGATAAATATCTTCTCCCAGACTGTCAGTTCACTATGTCCATGGGCGCACTTAACCAACTTAGGTTCTTGTTCAATTTCATGGTTCATGTAGTAGTGTTTAACCGCTGAATGGACACTGGACTGAAAGAAGTGAAAGTTTGGAATGTCTCATTGTAAGAAGCCCTCTTTCTACTTGCTCCACCCTCATGCAGGTTGTCTGTCTGACTTCTTAACACAGCTTCCTCATTCCACCTCACTACATTTAAAATTAGTGTCAGGGGAACACTCACTTCTTGGAAATGCAGTACCGGTACAGTATTATAAATATTATAAAGAGTTTGGAACTTAACACAGTGAAGTGAATCAATATTTTATTAATATGAGTTGATTAACACACTTCAACTTCACTTACCAATCATTTGGTAGGATGCGTTTCACAGGCCATTCGCCTGTATCTTCAACTACATGTCAACTGCGGGATCTTCAGTGCTTGGAGGTTCTCCCTGTTCCCCTGGTGTCTGTTTAATGTACTTAGCCATTAGGTTGTCTTCTTTCGGAATATCAAAATTCATGAGTCTGTTTTCGTATTTTTTCATGTAAATCCTTTCCCAGATCCAGAGTTCTTTAGGCGTTCTTACAGACTTTAGGTATGCACAGTTATTAATTTTCTTTCAAAAACAGTTCTGCTTCAGAAACGTTTTTTAAATTTCTCTGCCTGAAAATAGCTACAAAAAGGTACGGTTTCAACTGAACTGTATTATTAAGAACAAGAGTGTGCATACTAAGCAGCAAAAGTTACAATTCCAGAGATGCTAACTGCTACGGAATTTCCGTAGTTTCTACAATTTTCTTGAATTTCCTACGGCAATACGGAAATTGTACTGAATATTACGGATTTTAAGAATCCCAATATCTATTTTTAAGATGTTTCCTTTTTCCCGCAAACATAAAAAAAAGTTAATGTGTCAGCAGAGATGCCAACTGTTATCATGAGAAATAGTTTGTAAATGAAAACATTCATTGTGTTGGCGACATTGGACACTACAATCTTTGACGTGAGTGTGTGTTAACCAAAGATATTATATCTTACAGTTATAACATAATTGCAGTTATAACATAATTGTAGTTATAACATCTTTGGTGTTAACATATTTCCTCTTTTTTATTATCACTGTAATGTCGCTGATGACTGCCGACGCCGTGGCTTGCTAGAAGTTTTATTGAGTGTTTCAGTACAAGTAGAATATTGAGGAAATATGTCTTGTAAACGTAAAACCAGTGACGAGTCTGATGGACAAAAAAGAACTGCGGCAAATCAGCAGTATCGAAAGCAGTATACTGAAGAGTTTCCTTGCCTCGAACCTCAAACATTTCACCGAATCACGTATTTTGTGAAACCTGTAATTGTGATTTTTCGGTTAAACATGGAGGACTCACACTACTGATAACCACCTTTCAAATTTGGCATCTCTGCAATTCGTTCACCAGCCAATTAGGCACTCCCTTGTCACGTGGTTTTGTTTACAACTACTTTGAACGTTAAATGAAATTAGTATAGTGATGTCACAGGTTTGCTGCATTTCAAGCCATTTTGGTGCAAGCCTGTTAGTAAAAAAAGATCTCTTTAAAGAAGGCACATTGACAAAAGAGAAATAGTTATAAAGCCATAAAACCAATGGTTTGTGCTATCTATGGTTGAATAGATCACTTGTGTATTTATAATTCATTCCTGATGTGTCTTTCAGGTTGACTCTGATGATATAAATCTGAAGGTACAGTTTGTTGACTATGGGAACATAGAAGACTGCAAGGCACAGGACTTGAGGAAAAACATCTGCTTGACTGAAATTCCCATCCAGAGTCACAAGTGCAGACTCGCTGATATAAAACCTGTAAGTATTGATCAAGTCTGTCTTCCTCACCCCAGTGCAGTATTTCATTCAGCTGCTGATAGTTTATTTCATGACATGGATTGGTAAAAAGGGGTTAAAAGGATTAGAAACTGTTCATCAATACATATATTAGTATGGATATAGCACAGAGAAGTAATAAATTAAATTTACTATATGAGTGCAGGAATGTTGGATTGGAAATTAGTACAGAAAAAACAAATGAATAAGTGGAAGTGGAAGAATGAAGTAGCTCCAGGCATTCCAATTACTAGAAATAAATACAGTGAAATCTCGATACAACGATTTCGCAGGGACCAGAAAAATATATTGTTGTAGAGAGATATATTGTTATATCGAGAATTTTAAAAAAAAGTGTTCAAATTTTGGTAGTATATAGGAAACAATTTCAATAGCTGAAATTCTTTAAGTATTTAGAGAAATAAAGAAGTTTATCACAAGAACTGCTATACTGTACTGTATTCACTCCACCCTTAAATTATTACAATATGAGCAAACACATTTTACTACATTGCGTTATAGCACAGCACCATGAACAGGATGACTCATTTTTGCCCCTGTTTGTAAAAGTCAGAAATGACAGTCTGTTTAGCTTTTTATATGAACAGGGATACTCACAATGCCCTTAGTCGATTCGAGGTTCACTAAATGACATTCTGGCACCGATGGAACACTCGACAGAAAATTCTGCAGAGCCACGCAAGCACGGAACACATACATAGAAGCAATGGCTTCGAATGCGGTTAAGGTTGGTAGATGCACACTTTGATCTACCTCCTCTTCTTCATCTTCCGCCTGCTTGTTTTGGATTTCCTCAATGTTTTCTTCCGTTAGCTCCGGGAGTTCATGATTTGTACTTTCACGATCTATTTTATCCTTGTACCGAGGAAAATGTATTTTACGGGGATTCTAAATGTAATCATAATGGAGAGGTTTATCGTTATTAAGAGTATCGTAAAACCGAGGGGAATTTTATATTATTTTAATGGAAAGAATGCCGGGACCAAAATATTTTAACGTTATAAAGAGTATTATCGTTATTTCGGTAATCGTTGTACGGGGATTTCACTGTACTTAAATACACTTCTATACGCAGATGACATAGTAATAATACAAAACAGTGAAGAGAATCTGCAAAGCTCAGTGTATAAGTTGAGTCAAATTGGAAAAGAATATAACCTAAAAATATCCATAAAGAAAACAAAAGTTATGGCCCATAGAGGAAAACATCCAGTACGCTCAAAGATAACAATAGAAAATAAAATTCTAGAACAGGTTTCCTATTTTGATTATTTGGGATGCAATGTAAGTTACGATAGAGATAGAGACATTGAAAATAAACTGAATAAATTTCAATTGATATGTGGGACAATAAATAGAACTTCGCAAAATAAGACACGAAAAGATACAAAAGTAAAATTTTATAAAATTATGGCTGTTCCAGTATTAATGTTTGGAAGTGAATCCTGGATACTACAAGAAAGAGACAGAAGCAAGATTCAGTCAGCGGAAATGAGATTTCTCCGCAGAGTAAAAGGCTGTACAAAAATGGATAGGATTCGAAATGAAGATATAAGGGAAGAATTAAATATATACAGTATAAATGAAAAAATAGAAGAGTATAAAGATAACTGGAAAGCCCACTTAAGTCGTATGAATAATGAAAGGATCCCAGTTCTAGTAAATGCTTATCAGCCTCGAGGAAGAAGAGACGTTGGACGCCCGAGGAAAAGATGGGCATAACATTGTGAAGACGGAACAGGCATTAATGCCTAATCCCTGCAAGGTTGATGATGATGATGATGAAAAAACAAAGTATATGATCATGGAACGTCAAAATAATGCTCTACAAAATATTAGAATAGCCGGTAAATCGTTCGAACAAGTGGAGAAATTCAAATATCTGGGAGCAGTAATTACAGACACAAATAATATTAAGGCAGAATTTAAGTGTAGACTCAAATCAGGAAATGCTTGTTTTTATTCAGTTCCGAAACTCTTATCGTCTCGTCTTCTGTCCAGATATCTAAAAATTATAATTTATAAGACTATTATCCTGCCGGTTGTATTATATGGATGTGAAACATGGCCGCTTACTGATCAGGAAGAACATAGTCTGAGAGTGTTTGAAAACAGGGTGCTTAGAAAAATATTTGGGCCTAAGAGGGATGAAAATGGGGACTGGAGAAAACTGCATAACGATGAGCTTCTTAATCTATGCTCTTCATTGGATATAGTAAGGGTAATTAAATCACAGAGGATGAAATGGGCTGGACATGTTGCGTGCATGGAGGAGGAAAAAGATATCTCAAAAGTATTGATTGGGAGGCCCGAAGAGAAAAGACCACTTGGAAGACCTAGTGGTAGGTGGGAGGACAATATTAGGATAGATTTAAGGGAAGTAGGATTTGCGAGGGATGGTTGGAGGAGTTAGCACAGAATAGGGTTCAATGGCAGGCTCAGGTAAGCACGGCAATGAACCTTTGGGTTCCATAAAATAGATACTATTCCTTTAGCTTGCTTTGGAATTGTCTATTGCCATTGAATAAGTAAGTAATATAAGTTGACTATACCCACTTTTATGCTTCACTTACCATTATTTTGGTATGACACATTACAGAGAGCTTCCTCATCATTTTTAAAAAACAGTGTCAACTGCCAAAGGATTTGAAAGGCATCTTACCAAAATGATGGTAAATAAAGCATAAAAGTGTGTATAGTCAACTCATATAGTAAATTAAATTAAATTAAATTCAAATAATAGACAATTATTCAAATAATTGGAGAGAGCACGTAATGAGAATGGATAGAAGCCGCATACCCTTCAAAGCATTACAGTATAAACCAAGAGGTCGAAGAAATGTAGGAAGACCTAGAAAAAGATGGAGTGACCAGTTTTAATCTGGAGACGGAACAGGCCAGTAGGCCTAAACCTTGTTGTTAAAGAAGAAGAAATTTATTATAGTTGCTTCACTGTGTAAGTTCCACGAAATCTTTATACATTGATGTAAGTTACAAGTTTGGATTTGTTTTTCCAGAACACACCTGATGGGAAGTGGACAGTTCCTGTTCTCGACTACATTCACCAGACGCTGGTGGACCACACTAGTCATTTCACTGTGGTGCAGCAGCACAGACTGGGGGAACCCTACCTGGTAAGTGTAGTCTAATGTAGGTTTAAAATAAATTGATTTCAAAATTTATCAGTCAGTAGCAGTTCACTGTTAGAACCTTATGATTATGGCAAGGCATTTGATGATTTTGCATCTTTTTTATATGAAGGTTAAAAGATTGCTTGAATATATATGTAAATGTGTATAATGAAATAATTGTTTAAATAAGGGCAAAACTGTTTTTCAATTTTCTGCATTATTTTGCATTTTTTGGCAATTTTTAGGTAATTTTTGGCATTTTTAGGTCATGTTTCAATGGAGGTAGAGAGGAGCTTTTCCATGCACAAATAGTTACTTTCAGACAACAGACAATTGTTTTTATTTGAGAATTTCTGTCAAGTGTTCATAGTTCATTTTAATTCAGGTTTATTGTAAATACCATAGCAGTTTGTCTTGTAGCAATAAGGAATTATTTTTTATTTCTTTTTTAAATGGCACATATTTGCTAGGGGCAATTTGATGGGCATGCCAGTTCAGAAAGAATTTGTTTTTCGCTAAGGGTGTCCAAGTAGTATAAATTTACTTCTTTAGGAACAAAATAAATGTGTTTTATATTGTAAATTCATATATAACGCACTGTTATCCATTAAATTGCTTTTAGCAATTCATTACTTAAGCAAACTAATTATAAGTAATAATGGTAAATTTATTGGTCATTTTTGAAAATTCCTCTCATTTTTTTACTATTTTTATGTCATAAATGCATTTTTTATATTTTCACTATGTTATGGTCATTAAATGCCTTCCCCTAGTAATCGTGAAATTTGTAAGGAGCCCAAAGTCAAGAAGTGTGGAACAAGATTATATGATGAATTAAATAGGGATTTGATACAATCCGACTTGGCTGCTATGTCAAGGTCAGTAACATGGTGAATGTGGGAGTGTAGAACAAGAGAGTCGCATTGTCCATGCTCAGGGTAGAGAAAGTTGTGTGAGTGCATCACATGTATACTTTGGTTGCAGGTGAGGATGCGACTGGACACTGAAGGCAGACCAGACATGGCAGCGCATCTTGTTAATGACCTTCATTACGCTGTCTACTCGTACGACACAGCAGACGACGAGTTAGAGCTGGTTCCACCCTCGCAATCCAGTACAGCTGATGAAGATGCGAGTGTCATTGTTGAGGGTGAACAGGTGGAAGAGGAGGAAGATGATGATGTGGAGGAAGAGGAGATAGAGATCGAGATAGAGGAAATAGAGGAGGAAGAAGAAATAGAGATCAAGAAGGAGAATGATGGGAGTGAAACAGATGGAACAGTCCCCAATTCTGTCTCATCACTTTCTGATCCACAGCTGCAGTGGAGCGATCTCATCGAGTTGGAAGAGAAGAAAGCTAAGGTAATCCCTTCATAATCTTTTTTAAGCAGTCGAAGGTCAAAGGAGTATATACCGTATTGGCAGAAAATAAGACAACCCTGAATTTTTGAAAGGTAGTTACGTAAAAATAAATAAAATAGCTTATTAGTACATTTTGCTTCACATAAAACAGAATTTTGAAGTTCATGTCGTAACTTCTTCTCTCACCTTTATTTACGCATTGAGACAATGAATGTGCTTTCTTTTCCACATGGTCCACCATGACTGGGGGTCAGACAAAGCTTTACACGTAGAGAATAGAGACGCCAAGCAATACTAAGATCAGAAGGTCCTGGTGCAGTACAAGCAGAAGCACGAATTCGGGAAAAATTAAGTTTGGTAAAGTTTGGTGAATTTCTGCACGACTTTGACGTTGGGTCGGACGCACGTCATTGCGTGGGGAGGAGCAATCCTGGGTGTAAAGGCGGCCGGTGCGTAAGGCTTACAACCTTACCACCTTCATGTGCCGAATGTCCAAAATCTGGGAGCCTCAACCTCCTGGAACCCTCTGGGCCTCCATGGCCTGTATAGGGATCACTTTACCTTTACCTTTTTACCCGCTACACATGTGCACAGCTGCAGTCATGAATAGAGAGTTGTTGAGTCTTAGGCTGCGCTTATAAGATGAGTATAGTTTTTAAAAGCACATTTTAAGGGGAAAAACATTGTCTTATATTCGGGCCAGTACAGTATATTATGGTATGAAACACACTTAAACTTCATTTCTTCTTCTTTAGTTTTTACCTTAGAACTATGTAATTTCAATCACCATTGTGATCGTCAGCTACCTTTGAAATTTGGTTGGCAGGGCGGCTCCCCTCTAGTTCCATAGATGACAATGATGTAGTCAAATTATTAGGAATTAGTATAGATGCTAATTTTACATGGAAAAACCATATAGACAATGTTTGCAAAAGACTTTCTAGGGTAATTTATCTATTAGTCAATTTAAAGAGACAGGTTTCGTTGAAATATCTAAGAATGGCTTGTTTTTCCTTTTTTGAAAGTATCATGAGGTATGGGTTGATTGTCTGGGGCAATGGTGATGGCCTATATAAAATATTAATTATTCAGAAGAAAGCCCTCAGGATCCTCACAAATTCAAAGCCTTTGGAACATTGTGGACCTCTATTTATTCAAACAGGAATTTTATCCATCATTAATTTCTACCACTGCCTTCTAGACTGTATTACTCGTGTATACACTGCCTGTCCTATACGGCTAATTTTGCGTACGCGGCGACATTACAGATGGCAGCACCTTTCACACCCAGCTGCAATACCCTTTACATTACCGTATACTCTGTGTTGCCCTCTGAAGTATAAACTCGGAAACTGAAATATGCTGGAATTTCATGCTATCTGGGTGTGAACTGTGTCGCCTCTACTGGAGAAATTAGGCAATTTAACAATACTCTGAACTCCATGTTAAAATTAAGCATAGGACAGGTAGTGTAATTCTCGAGACGGCGGTGATTTCTACATATATGATGTTTTAATCTATGTTAAAAGAAATCTACTTTTGTATAAAGCAAGAAACAACATACAAGGTATAGTAATAATTTAGACATACCAAGATGTAGATTGTCTAAAAGTATGAGGTACCACCATTATCTAGGATTAAGACTGTATAATAGATTACCTTTAGCCTGGCATCATTTGTCTTTTAATATACATGCAAATACGTTACATGAATGGCTCTCCAGGAATCCTTTTTATAAGATAGACGAATATTTCACAAGTAATATTGTATAATAGGATTAATTTTTTAAGTTTTTATGTTTCAATGTTTTATATAGTGGTTCACTGTTGAATGTTTAGGATGATGTCTATTGCTGGTTTGTAACTTGCTGAATGAAAAATAAACAAATGTTAATGTTTATGACCATTTTCGGCTCCTGGATGCCATCTAGTGGTGGGTGAATGTATCTTGTGATTAGAATGTCTTCTGCGCATTGTTACTGATTGAGAACTGTGTTGATTAACAGGGAGTAGCGAAAGAGACCAAGACTGAAGTGAACTACAAGATGTTGGACTTGCCGGAGTGCGACAGCCTGCCCGTGCAAGTGACTGTGTTCCTCAACCCCACGGAAGTGATTCTAAATCCATGGCCAGCCAGCACATCCGTGGTGAGTAAACAGACCTATAGATAAAGTTGAAAGTATTTTGATATAATGAATCGGTTTTTGTGATACTTTATGTGATCAGAATTCTTAACTCTTTCTTTTCTAAGATTCTAAGATACAGATCTTTATTTCCTGTACTATCTGCGTGTGATTTCTTGGACGCTCAGCTCCCTAGTCCTCATTCGGTAGGTTTCGTTCAATTCCATAGGAAGAGCTGACAACATTGAAATACGAAGTACGCTATACACCCTGACATCTAGTGGCTTCAATACTAAGCCTTCGTTCTGTCTCAGGATCCTTATTTATTTATTTATTTACATTATCTCTTCTGACACATGGTGTTATGGAGAAAAATACAGTCTTTCGAATTGCTGATTTCACAAACACGTCATTGTAGATCCAACACTTTCCTCATCTCTTTAAGAATTCCGTATCTGCTAATTTCTGACACTCCCATGAACTTTGATGTCAATTTCATGACTGAAAGTTGAGTGAACTTTTCACTAAACATATTAAATACGTTTAAAATTAGGCCTATAGTTTTCTCCACTTTAAGATGCCTTACCTCTCTTATGTTTTACAACACGAAATGGTGAAGCATGTTCTGCTAAGACTATTCTTTATAATAATTAAAACGAAGTAATATACACAGTGGAGCACATGAATAACTGAACTAGTTAAATATTATATTAACACTTAATGCTTCACTTACGTCGCTGTTTATGAGCAGGACATGTTTCGGGATTCTTATCCCATCTTCGGCTGCTGGTCAACTGGCAATTGGCGATCATGGTTAGTGGACGTCATCAAGCTTACAGCCAAGAGAAGAGAGGGCAGCACTGGACAAACCATAAAGACCACTAACCATGATCGCCAATTGCCAGTTGACCAGCAGCCGAAGATGGGATAAGAATCCCGAAACATGTCCTGCTCATAAACAGCGACGTAAGTGAAGCATTAAGTGTTAATATAATATTTAACTAGTTCAGTTACTCTTCTTTATGCTTAAAATTAGTCATCTAGTGTAAAAATATTGAGCCAATATTATATAATATTCTATTCCCAGAGGAAAATGACTTATTTGATACCCTTATGATGTACAATTAATTGTTACATAATACCGTGACCACGTTATATTATTGCACTGCATTAAAATTAAATGTCACTACATAAAATAGCGAGGATGATGATTCATCAGAAGTAATTATCAAATTCGGCATCCAATTTATTGATTGTCCACATACCTCACACTTACGCTTACCATACGTGCAATTCTGCTGAAATGTTGTTTCTTTGGTTGACAACACTGCAGAAAGACTGGCGGACTAGCTATTTTTTCTTCCCCTAACCCTCACTTCCCAGTAAAACCAGCCCCCAAGAAATCACGCGCGGGTATTAGAGTGTGAATGTAATCTTGCTTAGGTGTGTTAATCTGTGTTTTTCAGCTTGCTGATGTCACTAAACAGTTTGATCAACTGTCTGCCGAACTACAGAAACATGCAGAATCTCAGCCCCCCATCCGGAACCCCATCATAGGTAAGTTGTGTTTCTGTAGTGTAAGGGTTTGGGCGTCACATTGAAAGGGTTTTATGGAAAGAATCTGTGTGCGTGACTCGGACGCCATTTTACCTGTGTTCTCCCTCTCGTATGATGCTGCGTTGCCAGATGTATCCCAGGCTGCTTGGTTCCTGAAACGTCCTTATATGAGGTCGTAGGATTGTATAGGGTAGAGCAATTAGAATCTTTTCTCAGGGGATCAATTAGTTAGCGGGTTTATTTATATTACTGTTACAATAGTGATCTGTTACAAGAGTATATTACAATGAAGCTTGGGGGGAGAGAGAAGTTGTATAAATATTCAGGGCCTTGCATCAACGCGCCTATTCTAATATAGAGCACACTAGAAATTTACCAACCTCGTGTTTGTTAGATAATTATTACTAACTATGCTGTACGTGGGCGATCCTGGGCTTCTTGTAGGTTCCTTACTTACTTGCGCCATGCGCTTAGAAATACTGTCGGCCAAGCATGGTCCGAATTCGTAGTGTCCATAGATAAAGTCATCGTGCGCCCAGCACGATACAAGGTGTCCAGATGAATATCCGTTCCGAAGATCAGGTGTGAAGAGCTGGTAAGACCCCCACTTAACACGCGCTACGCCTTAAATACCCATCGCAACTTCTCTCCCACTCCAGCCGATACTGTACTGTGCACTGCTATTGCAACACCCCTCTACTGTCGTCAGTGAGGCTATCTCTACTGTGATTGGCTCTCAATGACGTCAGTCTACTATGGGTAGTGCAGTACATGATTATTGCAGCGGCGGAGAAATAATGACTCATTGGGTTTAACCCGTGGAGTTCATTTGGCATGGAGCATTATCGGTTGATAGGATCTCCCGCAAAATAGACAAAGAAAATGTTTATTAAATTAATAACTCTTGTTGTATCTGTTGGATTAAAAAATGGTTAAATATGGTTAACATATTTTAATTCCTTATGATTTTCTGCAATTTTTGATATATGGTTATACTATTGCTCTCCTTCACTACTATGACTTTTATATAATTTATGTATTTGCTTATTTCTTATAAATTAATTTACTTATTGCTGTGTTATATTCGTTAGTTGTCTAAGTGGCGTTAACGTCTGCTACAGTAGTCACTACCTATTCTCTGCTGGCGCTCTGGAAATCACTGTTAAGAGATTCCCTATGTTTACTGTCCCTCTAACCTCATCTACAATCATCATCTGAGGCAGATACAGCTGCTTTTCGTTTCCTGCTGGCTCCTTGAACATGATGTTTGTCAATTGTTACTAAATAGTCTTTGCCACAGATGATGTTTGGATCTTAGAATTAGCCAGCCAAAATACATCACCAAGGCCTGGAAGTTGATGCTCTGTCAGAAAACAAAATATGCTCCGGAACTGATGAGTTATGCTTTGTCATTTTAATACTTTACATTCTCTTCATCTATTTTTATACTACTTTTAGCTGTGAGGCGATATCAGGAGTTTGGGATGTGTGTCTTTACAATAGGGTAGGCCATGGAACTATTGCTTGTCAATTGTTTCTATTGTCCGTGTATTTAAAGGAGTAAATTTCAACTGATATTAATTTAAATGGATATGGTACAGGATGAAGTGGTGAGGATGATTCATGGTATGTAAATATCCATTTTGGCATTTGTCTTTACGACTGGAGAAACCATGAAAAAACCCATGTAAAATTGGCAGGCCCCGGGATTTGAACCTGGGATCTCCCGAATGCGAGTCCAAGACATTATAAGCCACGCAGGCATTCTTGGGGTATGTCCTTGATCGGCACACCCAGCGTGCGAGCCCTTAACTGCTGATCCAATGGGGAAGTACCGTAAATAGAACATATGACATGCTACACTGAGTTGCCAGGTACAGTTCCTTCTGAAATTATACCACAGCAAGACGTGCGTAGTGTTATCAGTTGTAATTTTAATCCACGTTTTGTGGGTCGTTCATCGAGTAAGAACTAATTAAATATGCCTCCTGTTATTTCTAAACTTAGTGGCAAGACATTACTTAGTCAGAGCCGGGAAAGTATTGCCAATGTTAATAATTGTTTCGAAACATGTCTATGAGTGTACAGAGTTTTGTGAATGAGTGTCATATCACTGGACGACGACAAGGCACCTCTGTGGAGTAAAGGGATGTCTGTGCGGGGAGAAGGGTGAAGAACTATTGGTAAGTCACTCGCTTCAAAGCTTTCATTACTAAATTCCATACCCCAAAATTGCTTGCGCTACTTATACATGTCAGCCACCTTGCTCGGCTACATTCTCTTGTTAGCTGAATTACATTATAAATTAAAAAACAAAGTATTAGTTGTATAAATTACATTACACAACTTTTTAAAAACGATGTCAACAAAACTAATTTTAGTAAATTGAAAACGAATGAAGTTAAATATCGATTTAATATTTTATAATAAATTCCAAACAACACATGGCTGTGTCCTGTCAGTTATTGTACAGTTGGTTCCCAAAACATTCACAAATCCTATTAAATTAATCAGGAAAACGTTGTGCAGTCTCAATATATAACTTTAAAGCATTCAACTTCACATAAATGTCGTAAGTAAAAACCTAACAAATTAGAATGTATGTTTTGATGGATTTGGCTGATCTACTCTCTACTGAGAGATCAGCTGATGATGAGGTGCCAGTTTGATGTTGAACTCAGTGAAAACCTTTAAAAGCCATGGATAGTAGGTACATTTTTTGTGATTTCTGTGGAATAATAATTCTTTCACACTGGCCATGTGCATTCTAAGATGGAAAGGTGAAGTCAGACTGAAAAATTCAATGCCATAGCCGGGAAATTGAAAGATCTTCGGCTAGACTGAAAAATTCAATGCCATAGCCAGGATTTGAACCAGGATCTTAGCCTAAACATGGCCAGTATGAAAGAATTTTCATTCCACTGTGAGGCCCGGGTCTTAAAGTACTTACAGGTTGTAAGTCACCACTGGGTTGGTATCTCATAATGAGAACGCCTGGTGGTATACTGGAATATGTGACTCAGTTGGAGAATTTAATGTTATACCGGCATGTTGCCATGGTAGCTCAGGTGGTTAGAGCAGCGGCATGGAGAGCCGAAGATCCTGGTTTAAATCCCAGCTATAGCATTGAATTTTTCAGTCTGACTTCACCTTTCCATTTTTGTGATTTGTTTGTTTATTTTTTCTTGTATTTTAACTGCTTCTTTTTAAATTTCTGTACTTTTTATCAACCATATCTTTTTTTGAAACCATTCTTTTTGCAGTTTTTGCTGTGTGACTGTATTCTACGTTAAATTAATTTTCATTTAGAGTCTGTGTGTGAGATGTGTGTTACTGTGCCAACAGGACAGCCGTGCTGTGCGTGCTACTCTGAAGACAACCTGTGGTACCGCACTGTTGTGAGTGCAATTGAGGAGGGAGGTGCCAAAGTGAAGATAGAGTATGTGGACTACGGCAACATGGAAATCCTGCCAGTTGACAAGTAAATATTAGACCAATCCATTCCGCCCCAATCACAACTTAATAACTAATACAGCAAACCCCCTATTATCCGTGTTCATTGGGACTGTGACATGTACGAATGATCCAGATATACAGGGTGTTAATGAATAACACCAAAATATTTTACCTGTATACAGTGATGGGAAAATTACAAAAAAATAGTAATTGGGCTGAATTACAATTACTTGAGAAAATGTTTACTTAATTACAATTACAAATTACTTTTTGAAAAAGTAATCAGTAAAATTACAATTACAATTACAATTACTTTACAAAATGGCAGTACCTAAAAATTCCTGCTTTTTTGGGGGGCACAAAAAAGTAATCAGTAAAATTACAATTACAATTACTTTACAAATTGGCAGTACCGGTACCTAATTTTCTTTCTTTTTTGGGGGGGGGCAAAAGGACAGAAACTATTGGGCCATTCAGCTAATAAAGTTGCTTGGGACGTTACAAAGTCTAAAATTATTAATGACCAAACAAACAAAACAGATCAATACCAATATTTCCATAGGCTACACATGAGTAGGTTTTGTTAATATTACCTCCAACCTGGATATTAGTTGTGACGACGTTAGCCTATAGCAATTGAAAATGAGAAGCATATTTCAAAATATACTTAAATAAGAAATGTTCTTACTGAAAACATTTTAAGTGAAAAAGTTTTTAGAAAAAAAATATATAGAGTGCATCTTTCGATCTTTTTTAAACCGAATCTGTAAATCGCTTCAGCTTCACTGGGGTTAAAAAGAAGGCCATGACAGTTCATGTAGCAAAACCCATAAAGTGACATTTACAATATATTGTGAAACCCCGCAACACGCGGCGTAATATTGCAGTATCACAATAGATTAGATTTGATCAAATTAGAAAAAGACAAATACCGGGATCAAGAATCCTACTATCAGAATTATATGTGAATGTCACCTTGTTGTAAATCACTGGTCCTCATACAGCATAAATGAATTTTCAATGCCAGAAGCATTATTTTCAACAGAGCCTCTAATGCTCGGTAATTAACTTTGAAGTTGAGGTTAGTTTGAGCTTAGTTTTATAATGTGGAACACATGACCTTCTTTTCAAAGAAAGGGATATAAATTAATTTTAATTTCTTGAACCCGTCTTGAAATGATTAGAAACCATACAGAAATCTAATTAAATGTAGTATCGCTCCCCGTAAATTGCTCTGACTGTGGTCGCCATTAAAAAAAAAACACGAAATACTTTCGACTTCCGCTAATCTCAGCTGATGTCGCGTTGCCACGTTTTTCCGCAGAAATGCTGACTTGCCATGTCGAATGTCGCGTCACTGCTTTAAAGCTATGGTTTGTCTACAGCGTTCATCGCCGGCGATCACCGCCGGTGTCAGCGATCATCGTTGTAGGGGTGGTTTCTTTACGGGAGATCATCGTCCATGATACTGTTGCTATCCACAGTTATAGTTGGCCTTGTCAAACAGCTCAGTGTGGTGGGGGGACATGGAATTTGGAAATTTGTTAGCTTTCATAACCTCAGCATAGCCTATAAACGCTCACTCAAGATAAAACGCTGACAGGAACAAAGGAAATTCACTTTTGGTGAACTAAATGTTAAATGGTTCAGTGAATAATAAAATAATAAAACCGGTAATAATATATCGGAAATATTTTTACTAATAAATGAACTGGTAATTTTACTGTATGTTACATAAATTGTAATTACAGATAACAGCGTTTTCTAACAATTTATCTACCATTTGCCACACATTTTCGTTTGTGTCGCTATCTTTATGGTCCTTTAAGCTCATGTCATACAGGGCAATGTGTTTAGACATGAAATCTATAACATTTCATCTGCAACTTGGGAAAAATGACAGTACTTTGTGCAAAATGGCTGTCTTCTGCTTTTCTTGACCTACTATATGCATGATAATCTGCGGCGTTCGTCGCCCTGAATTTGCCTCAGAAGCAACTGCCGGCGATCACCGCCGACCCCGGCGGTCATCGCCGGCGTTCATCGTCGTAGACAAACCGGGTGCATTGATTTACATGGAGAGCAACAGGCAGCGATGACCGCCGGCGGTGATCGCTGGCGATGAACGCCGTAGACAAGCCATAGCTTTAAGCGCTTTACGTTCGCTTTGAAAAGAACGCAAAGTTCACCACCACTGCAGCGACTGCCAGCAGGTAGAAAAAAGCAACATTGCCAAATTCTCAATTCGATACTTTTCGATTACTAAAATGTAACGATTACTCAAAAGTAACGATTACAATTTTATTTCCAGAAGTAAATTACCAGTAAAAATTACATTTTTTAAAAAGTAACGATTACAAGTAAATGGGACCAAAAAAGGAATCGTTACTGTAATCCGATTACCGTATTTACTCACCTATAACACCCCCTTTTTTTCACAATTTTCAACTTCTAAAATAGGGGAGGGTATAATAGGTGAAAATTTTCACATGACATAGGTTGGGTTGTCATGCTTTAAAAACAGAAAAAGACACATTTAGCGTCTTTAAATCAACACGCAAAATAGTTTAAATCCATTTTTTTTTATTTACAAAAAGTTAAATTATCACGTCAACTTAACTTTAGAGTTTTAAACAGTTTGGTATAGCTCCCTCCTGCATTACCGCAGCTGACTGGGTCACGTGACTAAACGCTGCGCGTTCCCGCGTGGTGTTCAAGGTTAACTCAGCATTGCAATGTTGCCATCCAACTGGGCAGCAACTGCCTAAATTTCGTATCTCCCTTTCTTCACACCACGGAATGATTTCAACATTTTCTTTGCTCCAGATAATTTGTCTTTCTGTTTACGCCAATAAGATATCATATTCTGCATATTCTAACACACTCAACTTGAAGGAAGCTGTAAAACTTGCTCTCCAACTCATTTTTCACGTGCTTACTAACTCTCAGGCAGGCAACAACACAATACACACGTATGGCGGAAGTTGAACTCAGAAACCTGAAGGGCATTGATAAATCTATGGGGGAGGTGAGAGTAACTAAGGCCAACGCACAGGTGGCAGGGAAGCGTGGGTTTTACCGTTAACAGGAATGTTGCAGTTGCCGATCACTTTAAAAGATTTTTTTTTTTTTTGGCGTTGTCGAAAATTGGGGGGGTATTATAGGTGAGGGGGTGCTATAGACGAGTAAATACGGTACTTTTACTCAATTACTTCCCATCACTGCCTGTATATAGAGGGGACATAGACAAGCAACTTTTATTAGGATATTTTTGCTCTATGACATAAAATGTGTGTGCTACAGGACATTAAAGTCATTATAATTTGGTGCTTATAAGTCAATAATTATGCGAAATAGGGTTAAAATTTTCACTAAATCACTGTGCAATGATGTCTGTAGTCACTATTCTTTAAAATTCCAAGGACTTTCTTTTGTATTAATAGAATGTCGTGTATTTTGGTTGAGCCTCCCCATAATAAAATATCATATCTGGCAGCTGATTGAAATAATGCATAGTAAATATATCTCATATATATTATTAAAGCTATTTTATCACACTTAAACTTCACTCTTAACTATTTACCTAGGACTACGTAGTTTCAGTCACCCTTGTGACTATCCTCAGAAGGGTGACTGGAACCACGTAGTCCTAGATAAATAGTTAATAGTGATGTTTAAGTGTGATAAAATAGCCTTAATAATATATACTTTGACTTCATATATTAGTTTCCATATACTTCTCATATATGTTGCTGGCGGTTCTGTGCTCAGACATGAAAAACCCACCCAATGTCACCCCATTTGATGGTAGTTTGTTTTCTCTTGGCAGAGTTCACACACTGAAGCCTGAGTGGACAGAAGTTCCTGTGATGGGCATCCGTTGCCGTCTCTGGGGCATCAAAGTAGCAGACAACTGGAATCGTGCAGTGTTTTATCCAAAAATGAAAGCCTGTGTCGCGAATCCTCCTCTGATGGCAAAGATTAAGGTAAGCTAGATTGGGAACAGTTCAGCTGCTCCAATTGTATTATTACATCAGACCCAAATAATCTGGTATTATTTTTTCATTAATTTAAGACATGCATTAACATTTAAATTATATTTTTGGTCAAATATCCCTGCGATATTTTTATACAGCAATTTTGGAGAGAAAAATCAAGGTGCAACGATTATGCGATGAAATACAGTAAATATTTGTAAATTTATTAACTTCACAAGGAATTCCTGGTTCCAACAATCAGAATCTCCATAATCTTTTGTTTTTGCAGCAATATATTGATGTAACACAAAGAAATATCAATCATTTTCTATTTTGCCAATTGTACAATACTTTGGTTTCTATTCAGACTGTGCCTGGTCTTCATTTTGGAAATCACATGGAAATTCAGACCTTGATCACTACTTGAAAACCACTGTTTCGAACCGCGATCAAGACCACGTTTCAGCAATGAGTCCTAAAAGAGGTTTCAAAGTATATTGCTCAAATGCTTTGTATGCAACTACACTGGCAGGCAAAAAAAACCAATCACTGTAAAATTTGTTATAAGGTTAAGATGAAACATAATTTTGATTGGATGTTTGTACATTGTTGTTAGTGAGGATGAATTATTATTTTTATTGAACCATTAGCTATAGATACAGCATATCTGCTTTCTTCGTATCTTCACTTTAACACCAAACAAAACAAACAAAAACATCGCAATAGGGCGTTTCCGGTCTGATTATGTGCACTAGCACATTGCATATTGCAAGGTGTTTCATTGTTGTATTGTGTCATTTCCTTCCAAACTGAAAGGAAACTGTCTCCCTTTGCATCGAAGTGATTCTGGCAGTAAGTTTAGTTAAAATTATGCCTCTCAGTCCTGAAGACGTTACGAAAGCTATTGCTCTAATTGTTGATGGACGCAGCCTCCGTTATGCTGCTGCAACCTTAGGCTCACCATACACCACGGTGCAAGAGACAATATGGGGAATTAAGTGTGAAATGTGTCATTACATTTTAATCTTAAAAGTGTATACAATTTCAGTAATTTTATTTCAAGCACTAGGCCTACTACATAATTTTTATTTAAACTTAATTTTTTAAAATTTCTTTAAGTGACCAATTTGTTTTGCCTATCAGTGTATTTTATTTTTTATTTTTTCAGACTGTAGATCCTATCTTGGAGGCAGAGTTAGTGAACGAGGATGGAGTCCTAGCATACCAGTCTTTACTAGATGAGGGGCTTCTCGTACAAACAGAATAAAAACTTGTTATAAAGTTCCTTGAAATATGTGTTTATTTTTTACAGTTACAAAGTTTTTCAAATGTAATTTATTTCTTCCTATTACTGGATTCTGTAGTCAGTATTTGTTACATTCCAGTCAGTCTTCTTAACGTTGTGTGCTTTTGGCAATTTGTTCTTTAAGCACCAGAATACTTTGGCGCTGTTCAGGTGGTAGCATTGCTATTTGTTCGTCCGACAACTGCAGCACCTGCATTATGAGAGCAGCCTGAAAAAAAAAAAAGAGAGTTCATCAGTTTTTACAGTTTTGTTCATTGAATTATTAATTTAGTACCAAGTGAGTAGTTACTCATCTTATCTTATGTGATATTTGTGTTAATAAATGTTCCATTTTGTGATAACTTCACTACGTTTTCTTTTAGTGTTAGAGTAATCCCTTGAATAGCAGCGAAACTTCAGGCTGTGTCTAAAAATCTAGGATAGCAGCCTGGACAGGTTTCCTGGCTTGTGTTTTAACAGAATCAAGGAAGAGATAGGAAAAAAAACGCATCTTAATTTTTTTTCTATTTCCAAGATTCTGTTATACACTTCATACACATGTATCACAATTTTTTCTACCGAAGGGAAAATAGGGAGGGTACTGCATTTTTCAGAGCATAAGACACACTTCTGGTATGGTTAAAATGGTTCTTTTTTATCCAGATGTGTGTGTGTATATAAGATATATATAGGGCAATGAACTGCACACATGATCTAGCAAGTGCAACTGGCATTATGTCTGATACATTTACCTTCTCTTGGTCCGATGCACCAGCTCCTCCAATAGGTGACATGTTAGGAGCAGCTCCGATAGGCCGAGGTCCCACTGGAGCCACAGGCTGGGGTGGCCGAGGAGCTCCGACAGGCATTGGTACAGCAGCTGTAGCAAAGAACAACATTATTTAGCATCATTTTACTTTCTTTAAAAAATCACAGTATTGAAAAGTCATCTGTGACATAAAAATAAATTTGAAATAATGAAGATTATTACATTATAGTACAACCTGTAATATCTGGACTAATGTGACTACCGGCCAATTGGGCTATGGAAAAATCCAGATATCACAAGGTCATTTAAGTGTAGCTAGTGGGCCGGAAATAATTACTATACGCATATTATCGTCTTGTTTACACTAAATTCAATTATAATGACATACATGCTTCACTCTAGTTTTACCTTTTTGACAGGACAAATTTGTTTCTGCCACCATTGTGGCCATCGGCAGCTGATCTCGACTACCGACAGTTGTGATGCCCTCTGGTGTAGGATGGATGTACCTAGTGATGAGGTTATCTTCTGTTGTGATGTCAAAATTCATAACTATTTCTTTTTTTTTTTTTTTATGAATAGGTTTTCCCAAACTGTTAAATCTTTCTGTTTCCCTACCTGTTTTAAAAGTTTAGCTTCATTATCTATTTTGTAGCCCTCTTCCCAATAATGAGCTGCTACGGCTGACTTTTCTATTTGTTGG
Organism: Ectobius pallidus; assembly: GCA_964059195.1. Lineage (NCBI taxonomy): Eukaryota > Metazoa > Arthropoda > Insecta > Blattodea > Ectobiidae > Ectobius > Ectobius pallidus. The sequence goes on from CAXKWD010000002.1 coordinate 8,182,771, forward strand.
TACTTTATATTTCGAAAATTTTCTTTCACTCTAATTCCCAGGTTTCTCTTGGTTTGACCAATATATATCTTACATATCTTATTGCACTATTTAGTGAAGCATGTATGTCAATATAATTGTATTTAGTGTAATTTAACACAACTTCACTGCGTAATTCCCAACAATAGTTAATTGTTTTGTTTTTTAAGGCACTGATAACATTTTACCAACGAAAGTAAATCAAAACAAACTTGTAAAGTTACGGTACATACAGTAATTAAAAAAACTAAAAACTAAACCGTTTACAATGCACTGTACAATAATTGCAGTAGGCGTACATATGTAGGCAAAACTATTTATCAGTAGGTACAATGTAAGGTTATGTAATTAACAAAGTTGTTGACTATTAAACACTTGAGGCCTCACTTTTCCTTACATTTTTGCAGGACGTACGTTTCATGGGCTTTGCCCACATTTTCAACTGCTTGTCAACTGTCTATTTTCTGCTTGGAGAACACTGGCGCCTTCTGGTTTTGGTTTAACAAACTTTTTGATCAAGTTTTCTTCTAGCGGTATGGGCAAAATGTGGGCAGAGCCCATGAAATGTATGTCCTGCAAAAATGTAAGGAAAAGTGAGGCCTAAAGTGTTTAATAGTCAACAACTTTGTTAATTACATAACTTTGTTGCTTCACTGTATTAAGTTCCATTATCTCTTGAGTCCTCATAACAATGTAAGGTATTTGCAAGACAGCTAATAATAAACCAGATGTGCAAACATTCCAGCCCCAACCCTCTCTTCCACATTCCAACTGTCACATTGATACAGTACTATCTTGCACTTGGGTCTCGCTCATGTAAAATTGTAAAATTCATTCGGACATGTCCAGATAAGACAGGTTGTACTGTACTAATAAAAATGAATTCCATAAGTATGAAAAAACTTGTACAGAGTCAACATTTATTTAATATTTACACTTCTTGCTCCACTTACATTTAATAAGTATGTTTTCATAAGTATAAGTGCGTTGTGTTTAATTAGCATTATAGGCAACAATTGTTTTGTTCAACCATAATTAAATGTTTAACTTTTGAGATTATAAATTCATAAAACAGACAGAGTAAGCTGTTAATAAGTTCTCGTCCTCTTAATAAGTCCTTGTCCTCATCTGCAATAGATTGCATGCATTCTAACTTCAAAGCAATTGACTTTAAAGTACGAAATGAATTCAATTTTGTATAATATTAAAATTAACACAGACAAAATTTATTTTATTTAAAATGTACATTATTTATTACACAGTTTCACTTGCTGCTCTCAAAGCTTCAAGATTGTTCCATGTGCTTTAATGGATATCATTATGCTATGTCACATGTAATAATCGTATTATATTATGGACAAACAAAAAGTACACTTAAGTGGTAGTAGTGACCATTATAAATTGTTTTGAATTGTACGTAGGTATCTTATGATAATTATAAAATGAATCTTTTTTAGTGAAGTTATATTAAATTATTTTCAAAAACACCTGAACAGATTTTGGTTGTGTTGAGAATGGTCTAGATACTTACCAGGCATTGGCACTGGTGCTCCGATGGGCTTGCCAGTCCTGGGATCGACTCTCTCTCTTGGATCTCGTGGAGGAAAGCGTTCAGGAACTGTGACTCTTGGGTCACGAGGAAAGCTGAAAAACAGGAAGATGTGATATGTATGATAATGTAAACATAAACATGCTTTAAGAAAGCTAATCCTCACATCTAGAACATGCATTACATTGACACATGATTATTTGAATAGGAGTGATGATGACGAAGCCATGGGATGATACCATAACACTTCCAAGGTACCTTTTTAGGCAAGGGTGATGCCGTGGAGATCTGCCATTGCCTCTCGTGGGATGGGGAACTAGGAACAACACAACACCCAGTCCTGAACGCATGAAATACATTTTCACTGCTGAAAAATCCCTGATCTGGCCAGGAAACAAACCCAGGCCTCCAGGGTGTAAAAAGCAGCCATGCAATCAATTCCCCCATGGCAATGGACTCAATAGGTGTAACTAAAGTAATAAGTACACTAAGATGAAGCAAAATTTAGGCTTTGAAAGAGTTGGTATCCAGTGAAATGCAACTATGATGAAAGAGCAGAAATACATTTGGGATTTTTAAGAACTAAAATCTTGGATCAAAGAGAAGAGGCCCTGAAGATCAAGAAGCTGTGTTGATTACTCCTTAAACTGAAATGAAGCCTTTCCATTATTCTGTGTTACGGTTATCTTTAATGATTAATTAATTACAGTGGCAACTTCAGGTCCATTAAGTTCTGAATGTAAACCACTAGAGGCAAATATAAATATACTGTATCGTACTGTATACAAGCTTGCAAACACACAATCCTTAACAAAACCCCACAGAAGGAAATTCGGGAGAGTTAAGTCAGGAGATTGTGGTGGCCAAGCAATAGGACCTATGCGATTTTTCTGGTAATCAGTGTTGGTTTCCTTGGATGTATAAATATCACAACAGTCTATAAAGGTTTGAGTGATCAGTTACTTATGACTAGGGACCGGATTCTTAGGTTTTTACCTATTTTTTTCCTTACTTCCAAAACAAAAAGCGCTCATACACTTTTTCGAATCATGTCCATAGGATTCACCCACATTAATTCTGCGGTACCTAAAAATACCTAAATAAGGTATAAAAACCTAAATATACCTAAACGGGATATGAAACCTAAAATATCTAATTTAGGCTCCTTTTTCGTCGTTTTTCTTTGTCAGTTGAGAAATCGATATTTTGCGGGGAGAGAATAATTTTTGTCGGTTAGAAATTAATACCACCAGCGGTTCATTCCACCCATTGTCGTCTAGGATGGACAGTATCAAGATAGGAAAAGAATACCGGCGTATTCATTTTAAAATATTCTTACGAACAACCATTGTTGCCGTGTATGAACAAGGATATAGATTTCTGTGTTTTAAAGAGCTTGCTTTTTGTTTGTCTTTAGTACTGCCCTGTTATTCATACTGAGTGGTCACGCTGTGAGTTTTAAGAAGACGTGTTAATTATGTCGAAACAAATGAAATCGAGTTTGTTACGGCAGTGGATTGGCGACGATCTGAATTTCTCTACAGATGGTAAAGTAATATTTTATCAAGCCTGCCAGAAACACATATTATTTACCTTTCTAGAAAATGAAGAACTTGAAAGATATTTAGTGATATACTGTAACCAATCTTATTTTCACTGCTTCTTTTGATTGTTTATGCTTTCTTTCTTCATTTTTAAAATGTCTTAAAGCAAGTTTACACAAATTTAAGTCAATTTTGTTAAGTTAAACTTTACAAGTATTATGTACTCAATCCTATGTAGCACATTCAAATTCATTAAACCAATTATTCTACTCGAAAACGATATTTTGAACAAAAAACCTAAAAAAAAACTATTTCACCTAATGGAAAACCTAAAGCACTGTTTTTAAAAACCTAAAAATCCGGTCCCTACTTATGACCCACAATATTAACCAGCAGTAAGATGCTTTGTTATCCCACAAACCTTGCTTCTACACAGAATTCAGCATGCTAACTCGCCACACCACTCTGCTACAATAATACCCACAAACGAAAACAATATTAATACCGGAACTCCAGAGTAAAGCAACACAATCCACTCACAAGGACACACCATGCTCTGTTTATCACATATTTAGTTCAGCTATTGTCTGGTCAGTTTCCACTGATATAATGACTATTGTGCGACAAGTTAAATAACAAGCACGTGAATATTCAAGATGTGCATCGATCACGCCTTTGACTCTAATTCCTCTCCTCCTCTCTACTCCTACCAACAGACTGAGTGACTGACCGACGAACAAATATGCCCGAAGAGACTTCGTACATTTTCATTCTGCCATGGCCTAGTGGTGGCGATCGCGAACTGGTCAGTAGCATATATAAGTAACATAATTATTTTGTTGTATCTCCTTCTCATGATTTTATTTGCAGTTTCCTGAGATTCTAGTGCTAATATTACTCAACGCCTTCTTCTGCCCTCACTTCTAGCAATGAGACTGAGAAACACGAGGGCCACCGGCCGGTTTGCAGGATGTGGAGATAGCTTACTTACTCAATGACAATAGACAATTCCTCAGCAAAATAAAGGAATATTATCTATTTTATGGAACCCAAAGGTTTATTCCCGCACTTACCTGAGCCCGCCATTCAACCCTATTCTGTGCTAACTCCATCCTACCATTCCTCACAAATCCTACTCCTCTTAAATCTATCATATTGTCCTCCCACCTACATCTAGGACTTCCAAGTGGTCTTTTCCCTTCGGGTATCCCATTCAATGTTTTTGAGATATGTCTATCCTCCCTCATATCCAGCCCATTTCATCCTCCGTGATTTAATTACCCTTACTATATCAAGTGACGAGTACAGGTTTATGAAGCTCGTCGTTATGCAGTTTTCTCCAGTCCCCATTTTCATCTCTCTAAGCCCAAATATTTTCCTAAGTCCCCTGTTTTCGAACACACTCAGATTATATTCTTCCCAACCAGTAAGCGACCATGTCTCACATCCATATAATACAACAGACAGGATAATAGTCTTATAAATTTTTATTTTTAGATTTCTGGACACAAGACAAGAAGGTAACAGTTTAGTTTCTGAACTGCATAAAAACAAGCATTTCCTGATTTGAGTCTACACTTAACTCAATAGGGAGATAGCTAAGTGGGGAAAAGAGTGTCCTGCGCCAACCTCCCTTCTGCTTGTGCTTCTGCGGATCTTGTTCCTTAACATGTCTCGCTATACAGGTGTGTGATGTAGCCATAGTACATTATTAAAGTAAAAGCCATACATAGTGCATCCGATTTACCACGGAATTGGATTTCACTCATGTAAATCCCGAAAATAATTGTGAAAATGTAAATATTAATATGACTTGTTACACAAGCCTGCATAACACATTTCTGCTGTACAAATAACAATTGTACTGGATTTTCCTTGCTGGAAAGTGCAAACAATAACAAGGGATAAGTTTTATGACTGGATTCAAGTAACACACAGAGCGTGGTGTCACAGTTGGGCAGGATTAATTAAGACAGTCTCCACAACAAAATCGTTAGTAGAATGACACTAGCATGCACAGGACAACACAATACAATTTGGATGACAAACCTTTCCGGTGCCTCCACGATTTGAGGGCTGCAACAGAAACAATCATGCAAATACTTTCATGTCCCATTCATAATGAAAAGTTACTAGTAGCTAGGGTTCCCATTACGTATTTTTGGAAGAAACAGGACTTTTATCTTTTTACTTGCTTTGTCATCTGTTCGTCAATATGGCCAAACTTTATATAAATGGGCTTTAGTAACAATTCTTGGCTCATAAAGTCCTTTTACTGCTAATAAAAATTGATGTTTTGTAAGAACGCTGGACCCGTTAGACACGGGAAAAAAAAAAAAAATTAAAATTCACCTGCAATATAAATCACAATTGCACAGAATTTCAAAATATGCCTGATTAAAGCATGGGGGGGGGGGGGAACCTGCATCGTTATTACAATTACAAACTGTTTAATATACCTCATCAAAGTTTCATGAATTTTTCACCAGGAGTGCTGCGTATTTAAAATGGGACATTCCATAAGCCTAATGCACTTCTTTTAGGAAGAATATTAACAAAAGAAAATGCAGCCTGAAACAAAGGAATACGGGATAAATGGGAACCCTATACTAACACCAATAAAAACATGAAGATAATAAAAAATAAATAAATACTATAGTACTTCACTTTTTTCTTACGATTAGCAATCCTTACAAACTGCATGATTACTACTGCCAATTTTTTTTTTTCACAGAATTTCATATTCTCAGGTGTTCTTACAACCTGATGTCCAAATTTCTTTTTGTCTTACCTATGTTGGTTTTATTATATTCTGTACAATTTACCTGGTAAATTCTTGGCTTTTTTACTTTGTGTATTTTATCCATAAAAACTAAACTCCATGGCTCTACATCCCTAAGAGGAACTAGGCCTGCCATCTGACCTGGGCATGTGCATGGGCGTCCACAGAAATTTTGTCAAGGGGGGGCAAATGAACAAATTACCGGCACCACCACCACCACCATCACCATCACTTTATTATTACTATTATTATTATTATTAATAATAATATTATTAGTGCTATTATTATTATTTATATTATTGTTGTTATTATTATTTATATTGTTTCTATTATTACAATCCACATAATTAATTTACCATAGTCGTAATTATGGCTATGGATACAAAGAAAAAATCTTATGTAGTACACTCACATGAAATGTTTTACCCCCTTACAATTTCACAGGTGCTATTCAAATAAAATGCGATTCTTCCACTGTCTTACCTTTATTACAAAAAAGTGTTTGGCTAGAAATTATTTCAAGTTTAGTGGAAGTGATTATTCCTACATGCTCAAATCTAAGTAACTGAGTAGTTACAATTCATTTTTGTCTAAACAGCTCCAACTACAGTATGTGGAAACTTAAGTCTCATTTCACATTAGTTGCTTATAGCCATATTTTTTTAGAGATTTATATGTAAACAGAATTTCCAGGGAGGGGCAGCGGCCCTACCCTGCCCCCCCTTCTGGACGGCCATGGGCATGTGGTCAGCATGCCAACTCCCATCAGGGTTGGAAAAAAAAACATGTTTTTTTTTTTTAAAAAAGAACAAAAAAAAGTTTTTTTTTGTTTAAAACGTTTTTATGTGAACAACAATGTTGGTTGTTTTAAACGTGTTTTTCTATGTTTACAACAATGTTGTTTGTTTAAAAAAAGTTTAAATTGTTCATTTTGTTTAAAACAACCATTTTAATGTATAGGGCCTATTATATACATATATATATATATATATAAAATGTTTTAAACAAACTTTTAATGTATAGGGCCTATTATATACATATATATATAAAATGTTTTAAACAAACTTTTAATGTATAGGGCCTATTATATACATATATGTATAAAACGTTTTAAACAAACTTAAAAAAAACACAAGCACTTGTTTTAAACATTCCAACCCCGACTCCCATGGCCGTTATTGATGGCTTACTGAACCGGAGTCACTACATCTTTATCAAGTAGCTCAGTTTGAATGATGAGGCTGAGTGCAACTCGTTCCAGAACTCCCTACCTGAGAAAAATCTGGGAGGTACTGGGAACTGAATCAAAACTTGTGGACCCGTAGTCAGCTATGCTAACCCCTAGACCAAAAGGCAGTCTTTTATTCAAATAGTTCGTTTGATGAAATTTTTAATGTTGTATTTGTTATTTGAAGCTAAAGTTACATTGTACTCTAAAGATTTTTTTGAAACTCTTATATTGCATTTCTTGAAATTTGCAATTTTCTTGTCTATTAGTATCTCACTGAATCCATTAATTTCTGCATTTGCAAATATTCTTGATCATATGCTTCCTTCATTAACCAGTCTATATGTTAAACTATTAATGACTAAATCCCTACATTGTGCGAGTACTTACTGCTCTGGCACGAAGTTCTCCCTGGGATCTCTCTGAGCCGGTGCAGACACAGGAACAGGTACTGGCACCGGAACTGGTACAGGCATGGGGGCTGCTGGAGGGATCCTCAGATCCTGATCACCCATACGGGAGAGTCGTGGATCCACAGGACGCAGGTCAATGTCTGGGCCAGAGAACGGTGGTGCTGGAGCGGGCGCTGGCTGAGGCATGGGGACAGGTCTTGGAGGTCCAGACACTGGCACCGGCACAACAGATGTCGGTCCCTGCCAGTTCTCTGGCGCACTGGTTGTAATGGGAGCAGGAACAGGAGTCGGCTGAGGCACTGGAGCTTGCACCGGGACAGGCATGGGCTTGTCCGACGGCATCAGAGCGGTCGGGATGGGATTGGATTTGTGCAACATACTCTGTAACAAAAACATTCTTCATACATATGTGCCAAGAAAGTCTGCATATCACTTAATGTAGTACAGAAAAAATATATGAAAATCAAGACACATGTTTAATGATTCGTAGAAGCTCAAAGTGGTTTTGGAATCATAAACTCTCGTGGTATTACCTATGATAATCTCGTGTAGAAGTATAGGAGGAGTTTATATTGCATTTTACCTCGAATATTAACGGTCTTGAACAATCTCTTAATGAGCTCGTAAAAGAATAAGCTTATTAATTTAATATATGTGTGAAGCCGTTTAAAAATTGAAATTGAAACTTTAATGTGGTACAAACTCTAAATGTATTTAAATATAAAGGTTTGATATTTTAAAAACTGATTAATACAAATCTTATGACATTTACCACAGCCGTGTGAGGGTCGACAATGCGCATGACGACTTGGGCCTGTAGGAGAGCATATGCCAGCTGTGGATTCTGCAGCAGCATGTTACGAGCCTCGCTCGGGTTGTTCTGGACGCACAGCTTCATCTGCTTCATGAGCTCAAACATCTGTTCTGGTGGGAGTGAAGCCACGGCCTTACTGATTGCTTCAGGAGCTTTGTCTGCTTGCACTGCTTCCCCGTATGGATTCTCCACCACTGGTCCTTGCAGCAGACCTGCACACGTTAACATCAAGATTTCACTATTTACTGAACAACACAAGTATTATTAATGAATATTTGTTACTTGGAAACTACAATTTGGTTTCCAGCCAGAGGCAACGTAGTTACATAGGTAACCTTATATATTAACTATTCACACAACAAATACCAACTTACTTTGCATTTCCATGCGTGATTTCTCTGTGCAGGCATTGTCCACCCGCAGAGTTCGACCACCAATTTCATATCCATTGAGATTTCTCATAGCACTTAAGGCTGTCTCTTGATCTTTGTATTCACAGAAGCCATAACCTTTAGGCTTCCCGGTTTCACGATCATACACTAGCCTGAAATAAAAATTATTTTTAATATTGTCACGCTGGATATTATGTTCAATAGTACTCAAGTTTACAGAAACAATAATAATTTGTATTTGAAGTACTTTAAAACTCAATTTCTGAATTTGGGACCTGAATTTAATTACCCTAATTGATTCAAACTTGCAAGACAATTCATAAGGTAGGCATAAACTTACTTGAAAGATAACACTGGACCCACTTCACTGAATATATCTTTGAGTTTTTCTTCAGTAGCTTCGTAAGGAATATTCCCCACTATAATAAAAGAGAACACATTGCATAAATGGCTATGAAAATTGATAAAACAGAAGCAACTTTTAGGTTATGTTTTAATCCTATTTTAATTAACTCCAAATTTTAACGATGAAATGTAAATTTCAGTTTTATTTGCAACTCACCGAACACTGATCTCAGTGATTTATCCATTAGATTCTGATCTGTCATTTTTTATTATTGACTGTTGACGTAATAAAGGAAACTAATGTAAACAATAAGAATGCCGCTTCAGTTGTTCACTGAGCCACTGATCTTATAAACAGCTGGCTATCAAATTTTTCAAGGTCACGTAGTTGTCATGTAATTTCATTGCCTTTCTTGAAAATCATTATCGCTTACAAATAAAAGATTAATAAAAAAAATTAGCATTTATTATGAATAATTTGTCCAGGTATTTTAAAGTTTAAGTAAATTACAAAATTACGATCGTGGTAGTTAATCGATCATGCCAGTTATGTATTACCGCTACATCTAGGGGACGTTTCAACAACTTTCTCAAACAAAGAGAGCAGATTGTGCAGACAGACGGCGCATACGGCTTGACAGAAAATCAGCTGGAGGTAATTACACAAATGTCATTTATAAGATTTATTAAATAACTTCTGATTTGTCTCTACTTGATGCGCTTCTTATTGTAGGATGTATAATCTTTATGCCACTTTTTAAATTTTTGCATTAGGGTTTTTTGGTTCTACTTGCTGAGGCTTTTCTCGTCGGATTAGGTTTTTGTTAATATTTTCTTGTTGATCTAAGTCCTCTGAGAAAATTTTAATTTAACGTAGAAAAGCTTCATTTTGTAAGGCTTATTTGTTTAGCATATCAATAAGTTATTGATAAATGTTAATGTAATCTTGTTTCTTTTGATTACCCCCACATTTTTTAATGGTCATTTTTGTGTGGGAAGTTTATCGATTTTATTTCTTTTGGCGATTTGTTCACCACGTGTATTAACCTTGAGAAAATGTTATAAGTTTTCCATTCAATCAGAAACGAATCCAGAAAGGATTTTGTTTTCATACCAAAGTAATTTTTGATAAAGAGTGGGAAAATTTCGAATTTTCGGTTAGTCTCCCAATTCTGATATTTCGCTTTTCATGTCCCTTTAATCATACCTTTTCTTCGTTTCATTCAGTTTTTTTGTTTCTATTGGCTATTTCAGATTAGGTTGGGCTGTTTACTGGTTAGTTTCTTTTGTAGCCTATATATGGTATTTAACGACAGGGGTGTACTGCATCTTAAACCTGTATATGTTGCCATTGTGCCAGAATTTTGTCCATAGGAATTCTTGTGCATACCTTTATATCTTTAGACATTTGCTATCACATGTATGCACACATTATCAGCATAGGCTGGAATCGAACCCTTAACTTTTAATGACAGAAAACCATTCTAGCCACTCACGTTGATGGCTGTTTCCAGATAGTCATATGGCAAGATTCTTTCCCCCTTTGCAGCATACCCGTACGTCCACCAATCTACTATTGTACAAACAGAATAATCTATAATATAGAATATTCGGAACTCCTTCAGAATAGCGTAGCCAGCCATGCTCTGCCATTAGCGACCATGCCCCTCCGAGCTGTGGGGAACGAAAGAGAAACGATCGGTGCAAGGGTAAAGTTTCCCGTCGCAGAAAAGATTCAATGTGAGACATAATAAACCCCGCGCTATTCAGTATATTGCTCCTAAACTAATACAAATGTTCCTAACCTAACATAACCTGTCACTGACCTAGAATTTGGCTGTCACTACTTGTAGAAGCCTTATTACCCTTCCACGCCTTTCGTAAAACATCGTTACATGGCACGAACCCTGCGCTGTGCAGAATACTGCTGCTAAACTAATATGACTGTTCCTAACATAACCTGTCACGGACCTATAATTTTTAATGCAGCAGCTTTTTTACCCTTCCACGTCTTTCATAAAACATCGCTACAACAGTCGTTTATCTGCCGAATTCAATCGGCATGTAATCATTTCTGTAATACTGGCGACATTGTAGACTTGGTCCCACTTGGTACAGCCCGGTTGTGATGGTGGTCACCTTATTCTCAAGTTTAGCGGAATATTCTGTTTGTACGGTAGTAGATAGGTGGGAGTACACTACAAAGGGTTCTAGATTCTAGAACGTATTTCAGTCCAAAGGTTTCCATTGGTTCCAAAGTTGAAATACTGGTAATACGCTGTATTTTTGTTAGAAACAGGAAAAATGGTCATTTGAGGTTGAACGTTCTTTACAACTAAAGAATTCATGTATAAACTCAGGTTGTTTCTAAAAAGATCCAAAACAAAATAAAAATGATTAACAAATGGACACTTATGTAACTTAAAATGGTGTAATTTCTACTGATTAATCAAAAGATTTGGTGGTAAAAGATTTATGCCGTGCACCAGCCAAGCTCTGCCGTTTTGTTAGGTTAGGAATGTTTATGTTAGTTTAGGAGCAATATACGGAATAGCGCGAGGTTTATTATGTCTCACATTGAATCTCATGACGAAACCCTAAACCCCACCTTCCCAGGCAGGTCCCATTACAGAGTTGGTGGGAGAAGACTAGTGCACGGCATAAAACTATTTTTTCTCAATTTGGCAGGTAGTCATGACATGGAGAACGGTGCGCAGAATCAATCTTATCATGAAACAGTGTAGGCAACGTGACAATGTTGAAGGTGGTTTTATTGTTGCCAGTACCGGTAGAGCTTTTTGTCACTAAACTACACTGACCTCAACTAAGCTAATCCAACCTGCCACATACCTCATGCTACCTGTCACTAATATTGCTTGTTCTTCTTGCTGCATTATACAACGTAATCGAAATAAGTCTAAATGATCTTAGCCAGCCAATCAGAGTGTTGGGAGGTGATCTATGTTCTGCATAACCCACGCTGCAACATCACTAAAAACTCTGCAGAATGTCAAGACCCAGATTCTTTTCATCCCTTTATAGTGTATCCCAACTTACTACAAACAGAATAATATACAAAATAAATATTAGTCCAAAGGTTTCCATAAATTCACAAGTTGTGAAGTACCGGTATTGTATGGGACAGACCTGAAAGGAATGCGAGTTGAGTTTGTCTGAAGAGTGACTAATGGAAGGAGAACAGTTAAGGGAACAACTTAATTAAATAAGAACTGTGACATTATAGTCTGCGCTTGAGATGAGAGAAATGTGTTTGGAACGAACATAAGCGAAGATTGTATTAACCCCAGTAGCACTGCTGGCCTTCCCGCAACCACCAACAATTCTCCCTACTTTCCCCACATTTCAGAGCTGTTAAGGTGATCCCATAGAATAGTAAGGAGAATTTTGTGTAGAGTACTAAGTTGCTAACCTTTCAAGTAATGGTCTAGATTCAGTTTCTAACAAAAAATCCACCTGCAGTTTCAGTGGGAAGTCCAGAATATCAGAACTTTACCTTGTGTTGGATGACTACCTGAATTTATGAACCCATATTTTTATTATTAGGCTACAGTATTAACTTCACAAGTTAGGCTATATTACTTTGTTACTGTCAAACTTTTCAGAAACCGTCCACCGCCATGGCATGGTCAGATTTAAATCTGACCTCAAGGGCTGGATTAGTAGTGCTCTACAAACTCTGAATCACTAGTTTATGTATAGTAGAGTTTTTCGTTACATACCCAGGTGGCTTCAAAGAAATAAACCACGGTTCTTGTTCATATTACTGTCTTTAGTATGTATATACAGTAGGTGCAGTCAGTAGCTGTGATAATTTTTTTTACCAACATTATAATCTATAGCATTTAAACAGAGTTGCAATATCCTGACGTGAAGCACATTCTGTCTCAGAAAATCAGTTGGTGTTAATCGACTTCATGGAAGATGTATTAGAAGAGGGAGCACTGATCTGAGATTTTAATATTTTGTTAATTATTAAGGTGTAGGCTTCCAATTCTGCTGTTCTTGTAATGCATTAGTTTATTAATTAATAATAGTAATAATATTAATTAATTGATGTTGGCGAAGCTGCAGGCACCTGCTAGTTATTTATATTTGTTACAGAGAAACTATTTAGCCTATATAATTAAGAATAACGTTATTTAATTCATGCAGTTTACGTAAAAACGACGTCAGTGTTAATAAATATATTGTTATAATTATTTTTCTGTTAAATAGATTATATAAATAAAACATGTAGCACTCCAGTAAATAATCATGGGCACATGCTTGTTATTAATAATAATAAATTATTGGGATGTCCAGTTTTCACCCTGTGAAGAACATAATGATCTTTATTCATATTGTGAATGTTGCTGAGTAAAGTCTCATTCTGTTCAAACAAGTAATTGCAGGAACTCGTATTGTTTTGCTCCTGCCAGACACATTTGTGTTGCACGCTCCTTTCTCACAACAGATGTTGGAAATGGTCTCCACACATGTTTCATATGTTTAAGGTTGTCACTAACACATGCAACTTCCTAAACTCCTGCAGCTGATGAAGTCGTTCACTCAATGCACTGTTTGACAAAAACCAGTTCTTTTGTTTTGGTACCAGGAATGTGTTCCCATATTTGTGATTATGCTGAGAGTGAAATACGAGGGAGAATCAAATGAAAACTGCAATTAATTTTTTTCCACTATTTTTCTGCAGGAAGAATGTTTGCTTTTCCATTATTTATCCACATAGTCCCTTCCAAGTTCAATGCGCTTATGCTTTCGGATAGGAAGTGCTTTGATACCGGCAATAGTTAATTAATGTATGCATGTGCTAACATTTTTTAGTACATAAAAGCAAACTTCAAACATGTTAATAAACAAATATATATATGGATTGACTGGAAGAGGGAGCTATGTCACAACACTAAAAGTTCTCCATACAGTAAGAGAAATATATTAAGAAGTGTGTTTGCCATAAGGTGATAGTTTTCATGATAATCAAATGATGTAAATTTTTTTATGAAAATGAATAGATTTAATTTAATGCAAGTTTTGTGACATAGCTGCCTCTTCCAGTGGACTTTGCTAGTGTTGAGGTCAGAATCTGAAATTACTTAATTCATTGTCAAGTGTGTTGACCCAGATCATCTGCTATTAGCACAGTTGTCACGAATCAAGGTCATTGCTAGCAGTTTTGGCAAAGGCTAAAGTGTCAGTGACTTGCTTAATGTAAACAATAGGCTCCAGTATCAAGTGACATCTCATTAACACATGTAAATACTGTGACTGTGTAAATTATCCATGTCCGATACCATGATCACTCCACTAGCATGTAGGTGCTGGCTTGTTAATTATATTTAAAAAAAAAAAGTTCATAACAAAGTGGTACTGATTTTTCAATTTTTGGAAGTTATTTTAAAATATTGATCATTAAAATAAATTAAACTTACATGTGAAATATGCACTAAGCCCTTAAATAAGTACTTATATATACAGTCAACCCTCGATATAATGCCCCTCTTTAGAGTGCCACCCTCACACTGCACCAATAAATGCAAGTGAATGGATCTTCTCCCATATAAAATACATAAGAAACCTCGTTACTGTGCCAGTTCATTTAGTGCCAGTGAATATAAGACAAGATTTTTACAAAATATAGCGTGCAGTGATTCTTTTTAGTTGCAGAATTATTTTAAAAGTGGATTGAAAGTTAGGAACATTATTTAAAACATACTGTACCGGTACTGTATTTCCAAGAAGTGAGTGTTCCCCTGCCACTAATTGTAAATGTAGTGAAGTGGAATAACGAAGCTATGTTAAGAAGTCAGACAGACAGCCTGCATGAGGGTGGAGCAGGTAGAAAGAGGCCTTCGTACAATGAGACATTCCAAACTTTCACTTCTTTCAGTCCAGTGTCCATTCAGCGATTAAACACTACTACGTTGACTCAATTATAGTTAATCACTTGCATGGACCCACATGATTTTCAACCCCCTTTGTGTACTGTAGCACTGGACATATAGGCCTACTGTAATAAATTGAGTTACTGTACGACTTATCACACTCAAACTCTTTGCTTAGAAAACGCTTGATATAGCTTTTTATGGCTCTAGAGGATGTAGAATTTTGCATCCCATCGCTTCTACACTCCAAGCCTGGTAGGAGTTGAAATAATAAGAAACAGAAATTCTGGAACATATAATTGTACTAGCTTAAAAGACCCGGCGTCGCCCGGGTTTTGTATTTTGTAATTGGAAATTAGCTTATGAAGGATTTTCAATTTTAAATTCTAGGCCCTTATATAGGCATTTATAATTTGAAATAGGAAGAACGACTTATTACACTCAAACTATTCCCTCAGAAAACGCTTGATATAGTTTTTTTTATGGCTCATAGAGGATGTAGAATTCTGCATCCCATCGCTTATACAGTGCACAGCAAGCCTGGTAGAGGTTTAAATAAGAAGAAACAGAAATTCCTGTAACATAAAATTGTAATATCGAGGCGGGAAATTTCCCACTCTTATGTTACCATAAAGCCGTTTTGGAGATGAAATTAAACAGAAAGCATTATCACTTTCATACTTTTCTCTCCAAAAACCTGCGATATAATATAATAATATACACATTACCATACCTCGTTTAGTTTTCTCTATGTCCAGGGTAGAGAAAGTTATGTGATTCCATTATTTTAGTGGATTTCATTCTGTAATATTTATTTATAACATGAATTATTTTGATAACTTCTCTTATTTGTCAAAAGTGCATTTCATTTGTTTTTTCCAAGCCCACCTGATACCATTTGGCAACAATATATTCTGTGATTTGGAATGGATAATTCTATGTAAAAAGGGATTAAGTATTTTCAAAAACATTTAATTTTTGGCATTTAGAATCAGAATTTTTCAAAATCCTTTCTTAGTGAGCACCTACATTATGAAACGAAGGTACTGTCAAAATTCCAAGTCTCTACCTGTTATAGTTTAGGCTGTACGTTGATTCCTGTCATTCAGTCAGTCAGTCAGGACAAAGCCTTTTATATATATAGAGATTGTCTTTGTGGAGTATTTTATTTCTCACTCTCATGTTGCCATACAGCCATTTTGGGGGTGAAATTAAACAGAAATTCAATATCACTTTCATACTTCCCTCCCCAAAAACCTGGGATGTAATGAAATACATATTACCATACCTTGTATGGTATCCTCTATGTCCAGTGTAGAGAAAGTTGTGTGACTGCATCACATTGTGCATTATTTTCGTGGATTTCTTCTTCAATTATGTACAGCAATGAATTATATCGATAGCTTATCTAATTTGTCAAAGTCCTATATTGTTTATTTCCAAAGCTACCTATGACCACTGCTATCATGTGAACTGTAGGCCTACATGGAATGTGATTTGGATTTGATAATTCTGTGTAAAAATGGGTTAAGTATTCTCAAGAACATTTAATTTTTGGCATTTAAAATCAATTTTTTTCAAAATCCTTTCTTAGTGAGCATTTACATTATGAAATGAAGGTACAGTCAAAATTCCAAGTCTCTACCTATTATAGTTTAGGCTCTATGTTGATTCTTTGTCAGTCAGTCAGTCAGTCAGTCAGTCAGGACAAAGTCTCTTATATCCTTGGCTTGGTTCTAAAAGGGCCAAAGTCATAAAACTTGCTTTTGAGATAACTGATTTTGAAGAAGTAACTTTTTTGCTGAGAACTTCCGACATTGGCCTCTAAGGTTTCTGTATTATGTCTATTAATAGCAACGTACATTGACACTTTTATTATACGAAAGATTAAAGACTAGCCAAGCTCAATAATGCATAGATCTCATTTTTGCAAGAAACTGATCATCTTTTTAGAACCAAGCCACAGATATATGTAGAGAAGAGAGATAGTTTTCTGTTTTTTTTCTGCTTGTCACAATAACAACTCCCAAGGGCTGCCAGTATCAGGATACAGTGCGTTGGAATTTTCCAATGCCACAGAGGAACTTGAGATATATTGGCAAGCTGTTTACATCCTGTTGTCCTTCAAACTGCACCTGCAAGTTCATGAACCTGCTTCTGAGGAAGTGACAACTCCCACTTTCTCTTATCAGCTCCATTGTCATCTTGGTCTTCCTTCAGTCATCCTGCTTTAATGGACTTTATAGGAAATGTCAACATTTTTACTTTCTCTTCCTGTGTATAGGTAACTTACTATAGCATTCAAGTCATCTGCCTGGCAATCCAGGTGACCATACAGATCCAGAACAAACAAAGAGAAAGAATCATACATTATATAATTACTTGAATCGAAACGGAACATAAGAACTCTAAGTACTACATAAATGACTGTGCAATAAAAATAACGAATCTTCTAATACCCTAACACACATTTTAACAACAATTTAATTAGAAATATTGAGAGACTGAAGATATGCATTCACAAAGGTGAAACTTGCATGGCGTGTACCAAAAACCAAACCCTTCACCTCCCATGCATTAACAGGTAAGTTATAGCTCTCACTAAGGTGAGGGATGCATCGTTGATATATGGCCTCCTTTTCTGCACTCACACACTTAGCTTGTTCCCTATCCTCTTCCAAGTGAACTGTTGGATCCAAAATAAACCCTCTTCGATTAGTATGTACAATAGTATTAAACTGAAAATTAAGTTGTAGGAAAAGTTATATTTATGGAAAAAACATAGATTTTTATAGTTTGACCCATCTAAAACTTGTACTACAGTAGGTGCATTTAAGCCATATTCCCTTTAATCTGGACTTTCGAAAATTTGAACAGGGTCCAGTCAGACCTATGTTTTTATACTATGATCCGGTGTAGGATTAACAAAACATCTTTGTGATTAAATTTCAAAATATATTGATTGTTCAGTAAAAAAACACAAGATTTAAAAAAGAAAGAAACATTAAACTCTGAACAGGACTGTACTGAAAACAAGAATAGCTCTTTTTGACTCACTGGAAAAAGTCTGCAATGTTCTTTGTCTGCACTGAGGACATCCAAAAATAGTAAATCCTGCTTTTATTATTATTATTATTTATTTTAAATCCCATCTGGATGTCTGGACAAGGGGGGGGGTCTTTATTGCTTACTGCTTATACCGCATGTGATCAAAAGACCAGTTAGTCCAGCATTTTGAGAGCTCAAAAAGAAATGTGGGCTTAGTATATTATGAAGAAACCAAATGAAGAACATAGGAAATCCAGTAGACAGAGTGATAAAGAATGAGTTGTGAAAGCTAAATCTGTGCTAGAAGTGATATGTTACGAGTAACAAGCGTCTATCTAAACAGGAAGTTATATAACACAACAGTCAAGGTTCCTGATTCATATGCAGCAATCTCCGTACAAACAAGAAAATTTGTCTCATGCAAGAATTGAACCAGGGTTTTCAGATTAGCCAAGTTTCAAACCTTGGCCCATTCTAAATATTTCTGTAGACCCTTACAGATCTCATTACAGATGTTAACATAACTACAACATAAGCACCGACTTCAGAATGCTTTGAATTTTCAACACTCCCAAAATAACTGCTGGGGGTGCTGAGGATAATGATTCTAAGAAATAAAGAAAACGCTGCCCTTCTTTTATTCGAAAGACATGAAATTTTGCCTCAAGAATTTCATCATCATCATGGTTTGTGATGTATGTCTACATCAGTGGTTCGCAACCTTTTTCACCTAATGCCCCCTTCGAATATAATGAAATCCTCATGCCCCTTTGATAGTGATGGGGAGAAGAAGGTCTAAAAAGTGATTGTCAGTACTTTTGTACTCTAAAATACCCTTATAATACTTGTAAAAATAAAATTAATATTACTCACCTCTTTTATTGTTCTTATTTATTCTGTGATGCTTTAGCTGTCACATACACACATATAAAACACAAAAATGCATATATAATTATTGTGAATCTTATTTGAGTCTCAGTACATTTCATAAAAAAAGTTAAATGTAGAAACACAAATGTCCAATGTAGAGTTAAAAACTGAATATTAGTGAGATGATGAACACTGTTTTGCTTTCACCAGCTCTGAGGTATTAGGTTTTATGTTTGACAGAGCACAACGCAGATCACTCGTATCTCGTATTTGGATTTCCAAATTATTATAAACGTGTTGAGGACAAGATATGACTACTTAATATGACAGGGAAAATATAGTTATAGTTTATAAGATTATAAAATGTAAATTCACACTGTTCTGTTATTCTTGTTAATTACGGTATGTGTCTTTGTACTTGTTTGATTCAAGTTAACCCGATTAAAAATTCTTGTTGACCGACAAGGCTACAACACTAAATTAAAGTATGAATTTCAAATTGTTGCACACCCCTTAAGAAGAGCCTCACACCTCCCCAGGGGAGGGGGGCATTCCCCCCCCCCCCCCCCCCCCGTTGGGAACCACTGGTCTACATCTTCCGTATTCTCAATTTCCAAGCCTCTCTATCTTCCCATAGGTTCTCAGGAATGTTTTTCTCCTTCATGCCTTCTTTGGTCTGCCTCTCTTCTTTCTGCTCAGAGTATTCCGTCTGAAGATCTTCTTTGTTAATCTCTCCTCCCCCATCCTTCTCACATGACCATACCACACGAGTTGCTTTTCTTTAATTTAATTTATTATAATGTGTTGTACTTCCATTTGTTCCCAAATTTCTTCATTTCTAATTCTTTCCATCCTACAAGTTCTATTTGCTCTTTTCCAAAAATCCTTTTCTGTTGCTAATAATTTTCTTTCCTCTCTCTCTTTTTAACTTGCCGATTTTCTGAACCGTATTGCACTAAATCAAAAGCTGCAGCTTAACTGAGGGGTGAAACATGTTTTATTCGCTTAAAAGAGAAAGTTAGGTGATGCCACCCCCTCGAACTGGTCATCCTGTCAGCTGGGAACAGTACCGGTACAACACAATACAGTTAGAAACAAAACCCTTGCAAACAGAATTTTGACTAACATACAGTACTTGGAAATGAAGCTGTAAAAAGGAAAATGTGTTAACATAAACTGAATCTTTGATCACAATAAACAGCATTTTTTCAATGTATCAGTATTAATCTATATGGGACTTCATAAAAATGATATTTATTTATTGAATATACAATTACTTAA
Source organism: Ectobius pallidus (assembly GCA_964059195.1). Lineage (NCBI taxonomy): Eukaryota > Metazoa > Arthropoda > Insecta > Blattodea > Ectobiidae > Ectobius > Ectobius pallidus. The sequence continues at coordinate 8,202,955 of CAXKWD010000002.1, forward strand.
ACCCTATTCCACCCGGAGGTATATTAGGGTTATAGTTACAAGACAATATATTTGCAATATTACTACTTCTTATCCATAGGCTGGATGCAGGCCTTACTACTCTTAAGAAAACAAGATAACTAATATATTATTAGTTATCTTGTTTTGTCTTGATAACATTACTTGATTGATAACATTATCCATGATTACATTAAGCGGCATTCATTGTATATTTAATGTGTGCAAATCCTATGGACATGACTCTAGCAATTGTGTGAACATCGCAGGTTTTGGTAGTAAGGAAAAAAATAGATAAAACCTAAGAATCCGGTCCTTAGTTATTATAGTAAGTTACAAACCAGAATTTCGTGCGGAGATGATGTAAGCAAGTGTGATATTTAAAACTTAAATCCAGCTGATCTTTATGTGACTTATTGCATAAGCAACTGGCTTATTACTATATGTGATTAGTTAACTACATTCATGCAGGTTTACCCTTCAACCCGACCTTCAGTCTCTTTTGAATTGACGACCATTGTTCAAGCAATTTCTATTTTAATGATAATGTCAATTTTTTTAATTCTCTGTCAACTAGTGGGTACAACATCCACATTTTTCCACCATAAGTGAAGATAAAGCAATGGTAATGTTACTTTATTTTATATTTATAACTTTATACCCGTGCACACAAGAATTTCCTTCCTTACTTACTCGATGGCAATAGACACAATATAGACGATTCCTAATCAAGTTGAAGGAATATTATCTATTTTATGGAAACCGGAGGTTCATTGCTGCATTTACTTGAGCCCGCCAATCAACCCTATACTTTGCTAACTCTATCCAACCATCCCTCACAAATCCTACTTCCCTTAAATCTAGCCCAATATTGTCCTCCCACCTATGGGTCAGAAGAAAATATGACACGTGTTTACCAAGAGCACTGGTTTACTGAACGTGCTAGACTAACCAACTGCCAGATTATCAAGAGTGTACGTACTGGGCATACAGAGGAAGACCATTGTAACACTTAATTGACATTAAAATATGTCTCAGGCAAGTTTGATCCTGTTCAAAACAAAGAGGCATGGCTGTCATAGTCCGCACATGAGAACACATGTCATCACCATGATAATGGTAGTTTGTTTATTCTCAGTACAACTCACTTCCTCTCTTATCTCGTATAATTATATGTTTATAATAATGGAGAATAGCGCACAATGTGCAAGTATCGGTGTCTAGTTTTCTCTGGTGCAGAACTCAGTTAGTGAGACACTAAAGAAAACCCCATAGCACGATTAACAACTGACATCCTGGCAAACAACAGCATACAGATTGACAACTCTGTCACCACCTCCCACCCGCTTGATCAAACGACTGGGGTACTTCAAGGAGACCCATTAAGTCCTCTATTGTTTAATATAGCTACATATGACGTTGTGCAGGCAATAAGAACAGAGACAGTAAACATCTATATATATGCTGATGACATGGCCATAGTATCTACATCAAAGGAATGCCTACAAACAGCGTTCAATCGACTTGTGAAATGGGCGAAGGACAATGACCTCTCTCTAAGCAGCTCCAAGACCGTGACAATGACATTCAAAAGAGGGGGTAAACAGGCGGCGGCTGACACAATTTTCTTAGAAGGTCAACCATTGAACAATGTAAGGAAATTCAAATACCTAGGGATAACTTTACAGCCTCAAGGAACCGTCTTCACAGCCCACATCAAAGACAGAGTAGTTGCAGCAGTCATCGCCATGAATGACATTAAGCACCTCCAACAGATATCTCTACAGACAACGATGAAGTTGTTTCAAGCAAAAGTAATGCCAGTAATCACATACGGACTGCACATCGTTTGGGAACATCTCACAAAAACCAACCTGAAAGATATCGAGAAAATAAAAGCCACATACCTGAAACGCACACTCTGCCTCTCAAAGTTCACACCATCAAGGCTAGTATATGAGTTAAGCAGAGAACCTCCGTTACTAGAAGACTTACGACTACAACTTCAATTGCCATCTACACCTGCCTACGAAAATGTTATCCTTCAACACCAAAGCAAGAAGACACAAATCTGGGAAGACTTTTACACCACAGATGCCATGACTAAAGTTGACTGGAAAAATGCTAACTATACTTTGAGACACCTGGTAACTAGGTTCGCTGTACATGGCTTTCACTACAAGATATGCCGCACTGAATGCTTTCACGAACCAAATGAAAATTGCAAATGCTCGCTATGTGGAGGAACTTGTGGAAGATACCATGTGATTGAGTGCAAATTATATGTTTATAAGATTGTAAATAATTATAGATTGAATTAGCATAGCTTAGGTTGTTGTTGATAAGTATTAATGTAAATAGCTTACATGACCGATTGCAGTTTGTACTGCCTAAAGGTCTAACAAATAAATATGAAATATGAAATGAATCCTTTACGTTTTGTCACATGATGCGAGTTTTCCGTGAACTTCTCTGTGAGTTCTCCATTTTTTTTTTTTTTGAACAGGATTTAACTAGCCTGAGACATATAATAGTAAAACTTTTTTTTTGTGTTTTTTAGTATAGTTACATCTAAACAGTCCTCAACAATAGCTATTTCTAGTTTGATAGCTATGTGAAGAACCCAAATCATTATAGATGTTAATATTTTCTTTTGTATAAACAAGCAATGAAAGATAAAATTGCAGTAACTGTCATAATAAATCTACGTAATAAATAAATTCCTTTGCTAACTTCAGCTTTGCACTTTTAAGCCTCTGAGCATCGTACACTCATTAACATATAAATTCTAAGCTATAAACTGATAATTACTCTCGTCTGTACTTTGTACCTATGTTAATGGTAAACACAAGCCACAATTACAGAACAGAGAAATGATATTTGATGGTCAAGGCTGTTATCTATAGACTGAAGAACTTGGCACGGTTTCAAGGTTGATCTAAATATATTCCATCTGCTTTAACACATGAAACTGCATCAATTTGAATAGTGTTTGTTTCATTTGTAGTGTTTTAACATTTGTGTTTGTTTGTGTGTTTGTTGTTCAGAGGCCGTCACTGCGATGTAGTCAAGTCTCACAACAAAGGGCAGACTGCACTATGGGACTGCGGGAAATCGTAACCTGGTGAGTGCCTTTGCTTAACCTTCCGATGCGCATGTGGGTATATTTCAAGAGAATTGTGTTTGTCAGTAGTTTATGCATTTAACCTACTGTTGTGGTTATTAAATTAAGCTCCGTAGTGCTGCATCCCTTGTGGGCATTGGCAGCTCATGATTAGAGATAGTGCACAACCAAATATTAAGTAGCCATTTTGCTACTGTATTTTTTACAATAGCTCACGATTTATTAAGTGCCAGAATGGTACTTTCTGAGATTGTATGATGAACGGGAAATTGTCTGTCTTACCATCTGTGTACACATGATAACTCAAATAAGCTTTATTGGATTCTCTTAAAACTTGGTATATGCATTTATAACATCCATGGAAGGAAGCCTATTGTTTTTGGACCTAATCGGTTGACCGGTACCTGAGCAAAGCTCAATTTAGTGCCTGTTTTATGGTAATATATTAGAAAGAATTTATCAAATGCAAATCAGTTCTCATGGCAAATTATTGTTTTACAGTGTTCATATACAGCTTTGGAAGTTGCAATACAGTTAGCTTTGACAAATAACACTTCACATATGCTTATCAAACTAGACCTTTGTTCTTCCGTAAGCCCTGCTTAATGAATCGATCTGTAGCTTAACTCGGGTATTTATTACAAAAATAACTTATTTTCTGCATATCATAATTGCAATTATCAATTAAACAAAAGCATTTTGGCACTTTGTTGCATCAGTTTATCTGATTTTATTTTTAAAATTTCTAGAACTAGTACCTTTTAGGCTCACCTCTGTGGAATACAAGCTACAAGAGAATGATATGGCAAGAGAATGTGAATTGATGGAAGGGGAGCATTATGGGACTTTAACCATTTCCGAGCTGAATTTGTATATTTATATAAGCAATCATAAAGTAAAATCATGAGTGGGTTCTAAGTTCAAAGGCAATGAGGAAAATTTTAGCTAAATAGATAATTTGGGTCAGCCTGTAGACATTGCAACACAACAGGCGTATAACACATTTCACTAGATGGTGGAAAACCTTTCAAAGTTTATTCTGGAGATAAGAAAATAAAAAATTTGAGCTTTTTAGAATTCTTCCATTGGTTATTGGCTGAACGCTGTAATTTTGCCAAATTTCAAGTTTCTAGCTTGACTTGTTGAGAAGGATCAGGTCGTGATATTTTTACTGCTAGAAACTAAAGTGCCATTATTTCTATGTTCCCTCTTTTATTGTATTTGTTTTGGAGATTCTAAATGCAGGTCTATCAAAAAGAAATTCCTCAAAATTATAAAATTTTGCAAGTAAAAAAATTGGTCTTGTTTAACCTGGGTTTTGGTTCATAAAAGTTCAGATATAAAAGAGTACTCTGTATGAAAGTTCAGCTAAGCAAGTTCCATGTTTAAATAACTCAAACTCTTCAGTAGTTTATATTTCTGTGGATTTTCTGAATTCTTATGAAACACTGTTGTGTCTATCAGAAAGAAGTTACAGAAAGACAACCTTGCATAAGGAAACACATAACATATGTAAAGCTAATTTACCTACCAAGCCCTTTAACTCCTACAGCCATATATATACGTCAGCGTGCATCACTGCTGGCCTTGCTATTGGTGCATATTTCCGATGCACCACTTTGCCTGTTAATAGATGATAGTAATTTTCCATGAGTATGATTCAAGGTGAGTCAGCGCAAAGTGTCATCTGTAGTCTAAATCCTGACTCCATAGTTCCCTGTTCTGGCTGCCAACTGTATCTAAATACTTCAGGCAAAACCTTCAGAAATATTGTTGATTAGTTATTTCACTTATTCCTTCACATATGCTAATCAAACTATCTTAAGACATTGTGGTCTCAATAGTTTCTCCATCGGGCACTTTCTTTTATCATTTTACTTGGTTTTATTGAAAATAAAATGTTTTCGATGGCATCTGACTATTTTTATTTAAAAGGAGTTGGGTGAAATTCATATGTGAGAAATAGGCGAGATTCATTTTTTTTTCTCAGTAATGAATTGTTCTGTAACCGTATAATCTGGCATGTTCTTTATTGATTACTTCTACAATTGTATACTATTTTCAAAATTAATAAAACTTTTACAGTTATGGGTAACTATCGTTACATGTTTCGTGCATTAAAATGCCGTTTCCGTGATAATTTCCACAAATGGCAATATTTGTCATGATTTCTTTTTCTATCTATTTGCAAACATCATATGAACATCATCATCTACAATCTTTGGAATATCTAGTATATTTATTTTTAAAAAGATCATTTTTTTAGATTATCTTTTCATTAATATATATATATATATATTTTTTAAACTGTTAATGTTAAATGAATGATTGTAAATGATGTTGTTCATGTGATATTAACAAATACACAGGAAAATAATCAGTGAGAAATATTGATATTTGTGGAAGTTATCAAGGAAACAGCATTTCACTGCATGAAATGTGGCTGCCATTTTGTAACAATAATTACCTGTAACTGTAACAGTTTAATGAATTTTGAAAATAGTATGCAATTGTATAAGTAGTCAATAAAGAGTATGTCAGATTTCAAGATTGTAGAACAATTCATTGCTGAGAAAAAAAAATGCAATTCACCTATTTCTCACCTATGAATTTCACCGAAAGCTGTATGTCCCTCCTTTGAATTGTCTGTAGTTTGAAACAAGAATTTTCCTTTAACATACACATATGAAGAAATTGAATGTTGTTACTCATTTCCAGTGTAGTAAACAAGATAGGAATGTTTAGTGTCCAGCACTCAGTTGTTATCAGCAGCCAGCTTGTGGTACTGTTCTGATATCATATCCGCTAACTGCTTATCTCAGATTCGTGCTAAACACAATGGCTACTTCCAGGTATCAGAAGAAGATTGGGACCTACGACAAACAGCAATGGGAGAGAACGATTGAACAGCGCATTCTTCATGGTCTCACCCATGTTCCCAAGAAAACAGCCAAACTCAAAACAGAGCTCATCGATGTGGACTTGGTTAGAGGTAAGATTTGCTTCACTTTCTGCTGATACGCCTAAGAGATTCAGTCCTAAAATTCATAAATATATACATAATTTATTAATGTGAAGATTCCACCTTGTACCCTGTGGTAGTTTAATATGGCTGGGCCCTTAATAATTATAATATTTGCCATATTGAAGCTGATGGTAATTGAAATATTATACCAAATTTTACGGACCATAAGATGCACTTTTTTACCTTGAAAACAGAGCCTTGAAATTGGGTGCATCTAATGGTCTGAAGTACACTAATATTATTAAATTTATGGTAAATATTGCTGTAATACCATAGTTATAAACAAGGTGTTATAAACGATAAGATAGTTACAAATTTTGGCACAGACTGTACATCACTGCACTTGTCACAATCGCAAAATAAGGGTAGCTGGAAGCCAGGTATACAATGCGAAAAGAAAGGAATGTTGATTTCTTTCATGCAAAAGGAGTGTCTTCGCCGGGTGGTTTAAATAAAGGCAATGGCCTCTAAACAGCCTTGTCCCGTTACTCTTACTGTATATTTCAAATTATATGAGATTGACTTTAACACACTTTATTAACTTCACTTACCAATTTATGGTAGAACGCGTTTCACAGGCCCCTGCCTGCATCCTCAACTACATGTCAACTGCCGGATCTCCGAAGTTTGAAGGTTCTTCCTGCTCCCCTGGTGTTGTTTTGACGTACTTTGATATCAGGTTGTCTTCCTTTGGAATGTCAAAGTTCATGAGTCTGCTCTCGAATTTCTTCATGTATATCTTTTCCCAAATATAAAGTTCTGCGGGTGTACTTACTGATTTTAATAATTGCACATTTTTGCTAATTTTGTGGTTTTCCTCCCAATGATGTGCCGCTATCGCTGATTTTTCTACCTGTTGTAATCTAATAGATTACAGATAGAAAAATCAGCGATAGCGGCACATCATTGGGAGGAAAACCACATAATTAGCGAAAATGCGCAATTATTAAAATCAGTAAGTACACCCGCAGAACTTTATATTTGGGAAAAGATATACATGAAGAAATTCGAGAGCAGACTCATGAACTTTGACATTCCAAAGGAAGACAACCTGATATCAAAGTACGTCAAAACAACACCAGGGGAGCAGGAAGAACCTTCAAACTTCGGAGATCCGGTAGTTGACATGTAGTTGAGGATGCAGGCGGGGCCCTGTGAAACGCGTTCTACCATAAATTGGTAAGTGAAGTTAATAAAGTGTGTTAAAGTCAATCTCATATAATTTGAAATATTGATTCACTTCACTGTGTAAGTTCCAACATTATTCGTTACATTATTCTTACTGTATGCTGAATTGAGGGTTAGAGGGTGTACAAGTATTTTTAGTCTTTCATGAGAAATCAGATCAGTTGTTAAAATTTAAAATTTACGCGATGCCACCTGTACAGGGGAGATTTTTGTACAATGCAGGTTTTAATTTAAAAGTGATTTATACAGATTCCATTGTACAAGGTTATAATTTGCTTATGTAATGAAGTATATTATTCCCTTTAAAATATTTTGTTTAGAATCACATTAAATTCATTAAGTGGAGGGAAAGGAAATAGACATTAAATCCATGTCTGGGATATTAATACAAGTAAGAATCAGCTTGAAAAATTTTATGTCATAACCGGGATTTGAACACGGATCTTCAGCTTAACGCGCTGATGCTCTACCATTGAGCTACCATGACAACATGCCAGTATGACATCATATTCCTCAACTGATTCAGAAGACAAGGCAGACCACAGGAGGTTTCTCCGTTGAGAACACACATCCAATGTTGTCATGGTAGCTCAATGGTAGAGCATCAGCGCGTTAAGCTGAAGATCCGTGTTCAAATCCCGGTTATGACATAAAATTTTTCAAGCTGATTCTTACTTGCACATTAAATTCATTTACTTTAAATTTCCATCCTAAAATTTAGGTGCATCTTATGGTCCGGAAAGTCTTATGGTCCTTAAAATACGGTAATTAACATTAAGGGCTTTTTCACAGTGGGTCACTTGTGATGGTCATTTCTAAGTATTGACAATAGTGGCTACATCATAAAACAATTTGTAATCGCTTTTGACATCCCAAATGGCAGGTCGACATTCCACTTCACTTCTCCCTGAAGATGGAAGCAACCGAAAGCTCAGAATCAGTGCTCCTACTCACCCGAGAAACCAATGTCCACTCAATGTAGTAGTAGTATTTTGCCTGGTAGAGTTAAGGTCATAAGACCTTCTCTTCCACTCATCAAGCTATAAAAATATACAATGTGGCACAGCCGAGATGTGTTTAAACTTGTCCAGTAACTTTGTGTTATGAATGTTGACAGGGTCATCCTTTCCCAAGGCCAAACCCAAGCATGGGCTGTTGACAGTGACGAGACTGGCAGCGTTACGTCTGTTCCTGCTCCCTGTGTACAGTCGATGGTGGGTACAACAGACATCGCCCAGGGTGTTCGCCCTGCTGCTTCTTCTCTACATACTCCAGCTCTTCAACATGGCTCTGTATTACCTGTACTGTACCATGCACACAGAAGAAGACAGCACAGAGGTGAATATCCAAATAGAGTATGAAAAAAGACAAAAATATTTATTTTTAGTGTTTCAGAGAGCTTTGTTTTTTGTTTTTTCATACTGTATGTTACTTACGCTTAATACAATAAAGCTAAACACTTGTAATAGCAACACTTAGGGTGTGTACTACCATCTCTTTGTACGTATCTTCCAGGTAGTTATTCTGTAAACTAGAAAATAGCTTTTACTATCACCATAAAATTCCTATCAGGAGGACTGCAGTAAAATGTTGTAACTTTGATAGTAGTACAGTGAGTGCCGATGTGTTTTTCTTCTAGTTTGCTAGATGCATCAACTTAACTGTACAGCACAATTACATCAGAACATATCATTTCAAGTTTCATGTTTCACATCCCAGGTTATTCAGTTCCATCGTTAAAAACAACCCTAAACTATCATACAGTCATACATTTAAGAAAATAATTAAGTTTATAATTGGACTACATTCTGCAGAAAGGAACCAATCCACATGATTTTTAAGCTAAAAAAAGCATTTAAAGTTAAACAAAAAAAAACCCTGGATCTTTTCAGTGTGTTTTTGTTTGCTCCATAGATGGCATACAAATGGAAAAGGAGGATTGGTTAGTTTGCACAATGCAGATATATAGTTCAGTAGCAAAAGTTTAGCATCTACTCCGGTTTTTTAAATTTGAGGGTTGGTTCCTTTCTGCAGAATGTGGTCCAATAATTATTGTACATTATTGTATTTAATTATATTTGTATATTCGTCTATTTATATTTTTGTACATTTGTTATTTCTGAATTATGCCTGACAAAAACTCGTTCAGATTGTACCTTCATGTAAAAGTAATGTCTTTAATATTAATATTAGATGGAAATCTACAGTGAAGTGTTGATATCTGTAGCAAGATTGAGATCGGAAACATGCACACTAAGCTTCACTAAAAGGTATATTTACCCAGGATGATCATTTCAATGTGTCTTCTCACCATCATCAGCTGATTCCGACAGGTCCTCTAGCGGCGGGAGAATGAACTTATCGATCAAAGTTCCTTGTATGCCAACTGAAGTGTCGAAGTTTAAGAGATTTTTTCGGTTCTTTTTAATGAATATATTTTCCCAGACTATAAGATCTATTGGTTTTGCACTACTAAAACAAGTCGAAAAACCAATAGATCTTATAGTTTGGGAAAAAATATTCATTAAAAAGAACCGAAAAAATCTCTTAAACTTCAACACTTCAGTTGGCATACAAGGAACTTTGATCGACAAGTTCATTCACCCGCCGCCAGAGGAACAGTCGGAATCAGATGATGATGGTGGGAAGACCCATTGAAATGATCATCCTGGGTAAATATACCTTTTAGTGAAGTTTAATGTGTATATTTCCAATCTCAATCTCAATCTTTGTTGAACATAAGGACAAACAAATTAACTATAAATTTTAAACTTTGTCAAACCAATTGTTGGTCAACATAAATGACCAATAGCAATTTTTGCAGTTTTCTCCAAGTATATTAGAATTCAGTAGAAACCAAAACTTGATTTTTTGAAGAGGAAGGCAGATTTTACCTCTCCTGTCATGCTAGAAGCATAGAGAATTTTCTACATTGTTTATTGTTTATTGTTTATTGTTTATTGATAGCCAGTTGTACCAGGTGTACACGGCTGAGAAATAATACAAGAGATTAAATACACAGAATGAAATATACAAAAACATACACTTAAGAAAATACAATAAAACTTTTAAGATAATGCACTAATACACTTAAGAAAATACACTAATACACTTAAGAAAAAACCCTAAAACACTTAAGAAGAGACACTAATTAACAAAATTTTGAGAATTTTAAACACTCAACAATTTATGCACACTTTCTTATTATAAATATATATATATATGACTAATTCTTTTCATTTATAAATTCTTCTAATGAATAGTAGGCTTTTTCTAAGAGGAAAGATTTTATTTTTCTTAATTTGAGATTATTGCTTGAAATGGTTTTTAATGAGGTCGGTAAGTGATTGTAAAGGTCTTTTGCTCTAATTTCTATACTTTTATTGCCTAAAGAACCTCTTAATGATTTCTTAAAATAATTACTATTGTTTCTTGTGTAGTGATAGTGCATGTTTTGGTTTTTGTCCTGAATGTAGTTTATTATTACAAATTTGATGTTTTCAAAGATATATAGGGAAGGAATTGTAAGTATTTTTAGTTTTTTAAATATATTTTTACAAGATTGAATTTGAGGTATTTTTTCTATGACTCTAATGGCTTTTTTTTGTAATCTGAATATACTTAATAATTTATTTTTTGATGAAGACCCCCAAAGAATTATGCCATAGTTTAAGTGAGAGTGAATGAAAGCGAAATATAGTTGTTTTAGGGTAGCTTTATCCATAACTTGCATCGTCTGTTTTAAAATGTAGATACCTTTATTTATTTTTTTCCTGATTTTCTCAATATGAAAATACCATCGTAAATTTTGATCTATAACCAAGCCTAAAAAGTTTGAGTGATTGACTTCTGGAAGTTCCTCATTTTTTATTTTAATTTTGATGTTAGAAGTTTTTTCTTTCTTCAAAGTGATTTTCATCCAAACTGTTTTCTTGAGATTCATTACCATATCTAGATTTTTGAAGTATTCATCCACCATGTTAATTATTGAGTTTGCTTTATTTTCTAGACCCTTTAATGTATCGTCTGTGATTATAATTGTAGTGTCATCTGCATATCCTATTGCAGTTCCCCCAACATCTTCGACTTTCTGAAACAAATCATTTATATATAGTAAGAATAAATAAGGGCCAAGCTTTGAACCCTGTGGCACTCCTTGTTTTATTGTATTAAATTTTGATCTGTACTTGACTATGTTATCATGTATTTCATGTTTAATTTCTACGCTTTGAGATCTGTTCTTTAAGTATTCCTTGATCCAATCTTGTGAAATTCCTCTTATACCATAGCCATCTAATTTATCCAATAATTTTTTATTGTTGACACAGTCAAAGGCTTTAGACAGGTCCAAGAACATTGCGATTACATGTTTTCTATTATGTAGTGCCTGAATTATAACATCATTTCCTTTACTAATGGCTAGTAATGTCGATTTTTTCTTTTGAAAACCAAATTGCTGATTTGACATAATTTTAAATTTATTGCAGAAATTTTGCAATTGTTCGAGATACAGACCTTCCATAATTTTTGAGAATACCGAACATAACGAAATTGGTCTGTAATTTTCTAAGGACTTTTTTGTACCTTTTTGTTTGTATAAAGGTCTTACAATTATTTTATTTAATATTTCAGGAAATGTGCCTGTTGTAAAGCAATGATTTATCAAGTGGGTAAGAGGTTCTAAAATTTCGTACTTGCAAAATTTCAACATTTCATTTGAAAATTCATCGAGCCCCGCAGATCTTTTGCTTTTTAGAGAGCTAATTTGCTTAAGAAGATCATAATGTGTAATTTCTGATATTACCATAGAATTGCTTGGAGAACTGGTGTGTATTACATTATCTAAAGCAAAATTACTGATTCCCAATTCTTTAGTTATGTTTATAAAATAATTATTAAATAGTTCACAGATTTTTTGTGGATCCTTGAGCAAGATACCATTTTTTTCAATCACTAAATTTTCAATTTGATTGTCTGAATCTTTATGTAAAGTTTTTACGATGTTCCATGTTGTCTTTATTTTATTCTCAGAGTTTAGAATTAGAGATCTATTATGTGATTTTTTGGCAAGAGTCATTACTTCTTTCAGAATGGATTCATATTTTTGTATATAATTAAGCGATTTTTCATCTAAACCAGCTGATTTCAGTTTGTTTAATGCTTCCATTCTTTTTTTAGAAATTTTTATTCCTTTTGTCATCCAATTTCTTATTTTTTTGTTGTTGATTTTATCTTGAAATACCTTTTTCTTTGGTATTGATTTGTCTAAGCATGATTTCAATAAATTTAAAAAAACATTGAATTTTTCGTTTGTACATTCTACTTCGTATATTTTATTCCAATTAGTTTCACATATGTTTTCCTTAAGCCTATTTAGCGATGCTACGTTTATTAATCGTCTAACTTCATACACTTTTTGTTTATTATGCGATTTAGACTTCTTGAATTTTGCTGTGAGGATTTGCCCATAATGGTCACTTAGCCCTGATCTATTTAACTGTACGGTATACTCATTTTCATGTAAATTGGTATAAATATGGTCTATACGTGTGGATGAATTTTTTGTCACCCTAGTTGGATCAGTTTTGACTAATGTCAGTTTATGTCTAACTAATATGTCTAACAATAGCTTTTTAATGTTACTCTCTCTCGTTAAGTCAATGTTCATATCCCCTGCTACAATAATACTGTTCTTTTTATTTATGATATTTAAACAATTTTCCAAATTATCCAGGAATACTTTTTTGTTACCGCTTGGTGGACTGTAAACCCCTAATACAGACAGGTTTTTATTTTTTAACTTAATCTCTAGCATTGCCATCTCACAGCATAACTCTATACAAAAATTCTTGCAGTCATTTACAATAAATTTAGCCTCATTTTTAACATAAATTGCAACCCCCCTGCTGTTATGAAAGTTTCTACAGTAACTTGCTGCTAACTTATAGCCACTGTACTTATTTACTTCCATTTCATCAGCTTTTAGACCATGTTCTGTGAGTATTGCTATATTTGGTTTGATGTCTAACAAATTACTTTCTAGAGCTACTCTTTTGTTTGAGATATATTGCACATTTTGATTATAAATGATGAAGTTGTCTTCGTTGTTGTTGAATGTGCCTGAAACATAACTATTGTTTGAATCATTGATATTGTCTTGGTTTGAGTTAAGCTCAACAATTTTGTTTTCGTAATCATTTGAAACTATATAGTTAGACCTACTAGCAATACTATTTTCTCGACTTTTTGTAACAAACTCATCTGCTGTTCTACTATTTAGTTTCCCTTCAGTAAACATAAGTTCACAACATTATCTATAATCTTACTTAAACTGTATGACCCTTTCCTATTTAGATGCACACCGTCTCTACCGATGCTATCGGAGAGCAATTTCTTATTTACATCTACATAAATACAATTCAATGAGTTACATGCCCATCTGATACTCTCATTTACACTATTTATAAAATTTAAGTTCACGTCTCGTCTTCTGACGATTCCGTTTACTATTACAAGAGAACTAGAGAAACTTTTTTTGACACTTCTGATTGCACCATAAACGTCACCCATAACCTCGTCAGGTGAATAGGCACTTTTTAGATTGTTAGATCCCACGTGCATCACAATAACTTTAGGGGAACCCTTAATGTCATCTTTTTTTCTTGAGACGAGGTTGTCTAATTGCTCAGCCCTAATGCCCCTATAAGACTTTACCTGAGCTGAGTTTCGGTTTAGTTTTACATGTTTTACAATCGAGTCACCAATTATTGCGACTTCATAGTTTTCGCCCATTTCCGTTGGAGAATCCACATGCACCACTGCCTTACTAGAATCCACCTTCAAGACTGGATCTTGGCTGGGCCATTTGAACTTGTCAAAGACACAACTGTGCTTTACCGGCACTGAAACTGAGCTTATGTTGAGGTTAAGATCGTTCACTTTAAGTCCCGAATCACCATTCACAACTGCATTTCTTGATTCTTTCTTCATGACTGATTGTGGGTTGCTCCAATTGAACTTGTTTGAAACACTCATAGGCTTTACCTGCCCCGATGCCGGGCCTCTTCTCCATTTGTACTTGTCAGCAACACTCCTTGTATTACCCTGCCCTGATGCTGGGCCTAAGTTACAGTTTTGATCATTTGACATTCCTGAATAGGTTCCTACGATGTCTGGATATGAGGATGAGGATTTGCTGTGTCGGAATGTATTTGCTACTATTTTACATTGTTCTATTTCCACAGGAGCAGCTAAAACTTCAAATCTGTTGCTGGTCACTACACCTAACGATTCCGACCTTGAGTTGGAGGTTATGTTTCTCGCGTTAGATTTACTAACGCTCGTGAGATTTAAGATCATCATTATCCTTTTTTAGCATTCTTATTTCTTCTTGAGCCATCTTCAGATCCTTGTTTAATAGATTTATGATCACTTGAAGCGACACAATAGTTTCCCGCGCGGCTCTATCATTTACTAACGGTTTCGGGTTTGTGCTAAGCCCGTCTGGAATGATTTTTTCAGCGTCTGAGCTGCATATTGCTTCACATCCATTTGTATGGCGAGCCTTCTCATTGAACAACACAATACCACTTTCATTTGTGGTAAGTTCCACATTTTTTCCTTTATTTTCACATACTTTATGGAGCTCACCTCGAGACACCACCAACTTGCACGACGCCATGTTATATGTTATATGTTACATACTCATCACCAGTAAACTGTGTGCATTCATTCGCAGCAACATGTGTCAGCATCGGAGGTGTTGGTGCCAGGCGCCATGATGATGGTGCTGAGCTTGATACACTCGCAGATTGTGTCCACTCACACCCCACCATCTGGACAGCTATCGAGACACAAGTCCAGACGCACCAAGCGAACTAAGCGGCGCCTTAACTTCTCATCAAGATCTCGTACAGTCTGTAAGTTAATTTTCATCATTAATATTATACATTAAAAAAAAACACTTACATGGCTTTTAACTCTTCCCAGGTAGCCATATTTATGGATCTGGGTGGAAGGAAATTCTTGAAAGTAAATAAATCCTGTAATATTCATTGTAAAGACCTAAAAGCATGCATATACCTGTAAAAATAATGTTTTACGTCAATTAGAAGCAGCGGCACTTATGAAAAGCACAATCCTGCGGAAATAAACATCCCAAGGGGTAATTTTTCCTGCAAGAAAGCCAGAAGTCTCACTCGACCTTCACTTTGCAGGAAAAGTAGATGCACTATATTTCATGCACTTTTTTCACAATTTCTTGATTACAGCTCTTACAAAATATATAAATATATTTTCTTAAGATGCCCAGGATCAGAATCGCTTACTTCCATCTATATATCTTCAGACGTTGCAGCAGCATCAACATTACATGTGCCATTCTCACCTTCAAATGCTTCCGTATCTGAAATATCGTCACTTGAAGAAAAGTGCATATAACTAAGTTCCTATACTACTTCCAAC
Source organism: Ectobius pallidus (assembly GCA_964059195.1). NCBI lineage: Eukaryota > Metazoa > Arthropoda > Insecta > Blattodea > Ectobiidae > Ectobius > Ectobius pallidus. The sequence goes on from CAXKWD010000002.1 coordinate 8,218,752, forward strand.
TAAAGAATAAAGTAGATGTAAACAAAACCACGTGACATGATGGGTTCTGATTGGCAGTTGGACGCACAACCCCTCCAGGCTCTTGCTTGTCGTCTTCTTACGAGTATTAATGTAGTTTCTTCAAAACATAAAAAGTAAGTAATGTATATGATCTACGACTAAATTAAGCACGTTTCTCAAGTTCATAGCAACACTTTCTATGTGATTTAAGCAATACCGATATTATTATTTGATATTATCGGTTGAATGTAATGCAACGCGCATGCCTGAACACAACAAAGGTATGAAAACATAACACAGTCACTTGTCATGTATTCCTCGAATACAGTTAACGGTTAATTCATACGGTGAAAACAAGCTTACCACAGCTATTATAAATAATAAAAGACAGCAATACAGTTCAATGGCTGAAGCTAATCAGGTCTCACCACCTCGTGTTGTTAAGCAAAAGCGGGAAAAGCAGTTAAATAGTGGCGAAAAAACTGTGATCTTGAATGTTTTTAATACATTTTGCAGTAGGTAGATTTTCATTATGACATTGAAATATTACAATGCATTAGCATTTTAAACGTAGGCATATTTAATATTTGTGAAATCCAGCTTTGTTTCTGTAGATGCTAGCTTACTTTGATCAATATTAACGAGTTCCTCTTGCATAGAAATTGCGTCGTCTGCAATGTGTCAACGAACACGTGGTCGCGGAGTAATACATCTCAGTGTGTTTGTTTACATCTACTTTATTCTTTAGTTGGAAATAGTATAGTCTGTTTCCTCCAACATTTGCATTATCTCTTCCTCTGTCAACACTCGTTTTCTAGCCATTTGTACAAAAACAACAATAAACACCAAAAACAGGGGTGCCCACAGGGGGGGGGGTTAAGACTCAGACTGCGTCATTGAAATTTCTGGGGGGGGGGGGCAAAATATTATCGTTTTGTGAATTTTCTGGGGGGGGGGGTTGAGAATTGTTGCAAAATTAGCGTTTTATATGTTAAAAATAAAAATGGCCAAGTTCTATAACTTCAAAAGGTCTCTTCTAATTTTTTATAAAGATAAAGATGAAGAATTTTGACAGCCGTGGGCGCCCATACTCGGGGGTGGTCGCAAGGAAAAAAATTATATTAACAATTATTATAGTCAGGTGTTTTTCTTTTAAGACAATTATTTGAAAGTCAGTTAAGACATAAAAAGTTTTACCAAATCGACAACATGGCCATAGTGGATTAGGAAAGGGGGTCCAGGGGGTTTGGACTCCCAAAAGTCAAAACCTAAAATTCTGTAATGTATTTAAAAAATAAAATATTTATTTAATTAAACGAGATTTGTTGGTGTGTCAATATGATATAGCAGTTATTTTCTTTTCATAACATAATGAGTAGGCCTATTATGTCCACTGTTCCATGTGTTATTCAACTTTTCTTATAAATAGTAATAAGTATTATAACTTAGGTAACAGTTTCTTGTTTAAGTTGCCATGTCTTAGAGTATAGTAAACAAATTTGCTAACTAGTTTTTCAGTATGTTCAGTATGTAAAATGTGATGTTCATTAGTTCAACATTTAAAAATTTCCCGGGGGTGGACACCTGACTTAGGTAACATTTTCTTGTTTACATTGTAAATGGTAAGCAAATTTCCTAACTAGTTTTGAGTGCTAAAATAGTGTAAAATGTGATTTTCATTAGTTCAATATTTAAAAATTTCCCGGGGGTGGACATCCGACTTAAGTAAAATTTTCTGGTTTACATTGTAAATGGTAAACAAATTTCCTAACTAGTTTTGTGTGCTAAAATAGCATAAAATGTGATTTTCATTTGTTCAATATTTAAACATTTTCTGGGGATGGACCCGTGACCCCCTTTTTGGGGGGTATTCCAAACCCCCCGCTATTATTTTCTGGCTACGTCATTGTTGCACTTATTATATTATTAATATAATGTTACAAATTGACCCAAGTAGTTAAAGCGAAAAATATTAATTAATTTAAAAAATTGCCCCCTTAAAAAATATCATATAGGCGCCCTTGTCGACAGCCAATTAGGTTGGGGGTGAGCAATGAAGTTGGGGGGGGGGCGAGTCATGAATTTTGGGGGGGGGGGGTGAGTCATGAATTTTGGGGGGGGTGAGTCATGAAGTTTGGGGGGGTGGGCACCCCTGCCAAAAATAAACACCCAAAAGAACTGTGTCACATGCACTCCCTAGAACTGATAAATAAACCTTGGGACATAGGTAATCCCCCCATCTGAGGGCTACAGGACCTTCAACTAGCATTACCATGACATCTGTTGTCGATTTAGTGGTACTACAACAACTTAGAATAGCTCCCATCCTCCTATGGAATATATTTATTTTCGCCCGGTGCAATGAGAAGCAAGACTGAATACATTCAGTTTCACCCGCCAAGGATTAATACACAAAACTTTATATTAGTTATATTAGTCTAGCAGCAGCTAGTGAATAACATGTGTTTTGTTAAACGAAAATTGAATCAGAATGATTCGTTTTTTCACAATTTTAAGATTACGAAATCTATATCACATGAATTTGAGAATAGGGTCATTCCATATTAAATCAACAAATGAGCTTTGCCTCACCATTCCATCAGAACTCGGAAACATGCTCCAACATCATGACATTATTACAAGTAAGTGTACTTATTGAATTGCAGGCTCAGATTCCAAATCATCACCAGACACTGGCTCGGAGAAAGCTTGTTCTGGTGGAGAACCTACGAGTACAAAGTACAGCAAGCGAGTGCAGTTAAGAAGGTGGGTGTCATCACAAGTACTAAGATTGCTATCCCGTCCTGTAAAACTACAGTCTTAATTTTCATAACTTGAGTAAAATTCTAATTACCAAATTAGAACATATGTTTCAAAGGATCCTATTGTGCCTCCATTCTCAGCTGAAATGCAGTGATAAGTTCCTCTATCCACCAGATGTCCTCCAAGTTGTATGAATTTTGAAATGAGTTCATTGTCCTTAGGGACGTCTATATTTATAAGTCTGTCTGTTTTTCTGGATGTGTACTTTTTCTAAAACAACTCATTTCAGTAATTTTGCCTCAATATTGAAATCGTGACCTGTAAGTCATAAATGATCAGCGACTGCAGATTTTTCTATGGTTTGGTATTTTATACTTGGGTTAGTGGACAAGTGGATTGAAATATTAAGGTTTCAGAGGAAATTAATTGAAACTTGAGATGGAGGTTTAACATACGTAACTTCACTTAATTCAAGCACTGACCTGTACATGTTTCGAGTAATCCTTCTTCACTCATGATCAGCTATACTCCAGATGGAGAGATGGAGCTTGAATTAAGTGAAGTTACGTATGTTAAACCTCCATCTCAAGTTTCAATTAATTATAACTTCACTATATAATATTAATAAATTTCATTTTGCCACTAGTGCTAATTGTAATTCTAAAAGTATGTATATATTTCAACCTTGTGCACTAGTAATAATATAAGGAATAATTAAACGTTGATAAGGAATCAATAAAAAGCGTTAAGTATATTGTCTAAACTTATAATGTATTGAGAAAAATATAAAAAGAGATAGTAAAAAGGCCTACTAATGAACAATATATACACAAAATCTAGAATAAAAACTGCAAGACAGTCGGTATGTAATCTTAAACTAGGTATCTATTGAAGTATTATCATATTTATATTTTTAAGAAGGAAGAATATATTCATAAATACGCTTAAATAGAGAATGTTCTTATACAAGCATAAGAAACCTAAAAAACAATCATAGTAGATACGTCAAGAATTTTTAAAAACATATGTACAAATTGTAGAGCAAAATTTGCTGATTAATCTTCTATATTGTAGTCACTTTCAAGAACAGTTGATTGATTCCTTATCAACGTTTAATTATTCCTTATATTATTACTAGTGCACAAGGTTGAAATATATACATACTTTTAGATTCACTATATAAACTTCCTACAAATTCTAGTTTCAGAGGAAAATTGAATTTGTAGGAAGTCAGTGACCATTGAACCAGGTACGCACACCTTTAGAATCATTCAAACTATTTTTGACAAGATTATATTAATGACGATAGTAGACGAAACTTCTGTGATAAGTTATTTTAATATTTGCCTATGCCTTCCAGGACATCTTCCTTTGCTGGTTTACATGCCTCAGGAATTAACTGCATTGTCTTACATCTTCTCACATTTATAAAATCAAAATTTCTAAAAGCTTTATAAAACACTGTCACTGAATCGTCCTCAGCTATATCACCTTCCTGTGGCCTCTTCGTTGTGTGTCTGTTGACTATTGTCAATGGCAATTTTTGGAGTTCATTCACAACAGGTCTGTTAACCCTTTCACTGCTAACGATGGAACTGTGACGGCGCGGAGAATGGCACCTACATGTGCTATTGACGGAACTGTTCCGCCCGCGAAGTGGGTGCTATGAACGAGACGATTCCACAAGGCATGGAATTTTTTAACACGGTTTTAACGAAAGGATAGTGTCCTGCCATCTATTGGGGTTAGATAGAACTTAATTTCATTGCTTTCCCTGCTCTGTGGTGCAATTTGTAGTTGAAAATGTGAGGCCTTGCACAATGTTGCCGCGAATTTAGTGCTACGAATAAGACAATTGCTCGTAGAATAGAATTCTTTAACATGGTTTCAACGAAAGGATAGTGTCCTGCCATCTCTTGGGGTTAGATAGAAATTATTTTCATTGCTTTCCTTGCCCTGTGGTGCAATCTGCAGACGAAAATCTGAGGCCTTGCACAATGTTGTGATGTCTGAAGAAGCCATTGAACTCACGAGTCATATGACAAGCGGGGAATCACGTCAAGGCCATGGTATGTTCAATTTCAACACAGTCATTGCTTTCACGAGCAAGGAAAAACATTTCTAACGTGATGACGAAGTTCTGGCGTATTTTAAAACTGCCTTCTTATTTTTCGGATTTAGTGCCGAGTGACAGTGAAAATATCTCAGCAAGGAGTGTATGTCAGCTTGCCAATATCTCAGCAGTGAAAGGGTTAATAGCAGATGTTATTGGGACACCAAGAAATGATAAAAGTGTGACATTACTTTCCTTATTTCTCTAGGATTTTGTTTTGAAATTCATGTTGTCAAGAGATTTTACTGTGTTGATGTTTGTTTTCAGGCCATCTTCTTCCGAGATAGTTCGCAGGAGAAGCGTGGCATGGGACACGTCAGGGAAAGGAAAGACTGACCGTGAGAAAGACAAGTCTGCGGAACAAGTTCCAAATTCGAGATCTGATAACAGCTGCCAAAGGCAACGAGTCAGGTACATACATCTCCTTCAAGTTGTGGAGGGTATAAAAAATATGAAATAGTAACATTTAGAACTTCATTTTATTCAATTTGAAGTTTCCTCAGCACTCATTTGTAATAATAGGAGAGTTTTCAATCCATTGGAATCATGATAGATAGATAGATAGATAGATAGATAGATATTTTATTCCAAAAGACCAAGTGGTCATAGGAAAGTCAATTACAATAATATACAGTAACAAAATAACTTAAAACCAATTTACATTATAAAACTCTCGTACACTATACAGGGGGTTAGCCAATAATGTAGTACGAACTGCCTTCTTAAACTGTCCAATAGGCAAGTTCCTAATATGCAAAGGAATAATATTAAAAAATTTCTTAGACATATAATCAAAATTCTTTTGTGACAAAGTAAAATTGCATTTATCCGTATATATATTAGATCTGGTTCTGGTATTATAATTATGAACAGCGGAACATGTGGTGAAAGTAGACAGATTCGTCTTAGCATACAGAAGGCATTCGAGAACGTACATTGATGGCAAAGTAGGAACACCTAATCTGACAAAGAGTGGTTTACAGTGAGTTTTTGCTGAAGCTCCACATATTAATCTAATGCATCTTTTTTGTAAAATTAATAATCTTTCTGCAGAAGAGTGGTTACCCCATAAGATAAGACCATATGAAAGATGGCTGTAAACATATGCATAGTACACCTTCAGTAGAGATTCTAAATTCAAATAATTCTTTAACAATCTGATCATAAATATTGATTTGCTAAGTTTGCTAGCTACGTGGTTCACATGTGTTTGCCAACCAAGTCCAGATTCCATATAAATACCTAATACTTTAACGGCGTTGTCCAAATTTTCCTGTTTAATACTCATTTTTAGATCAACAGTTTTATTATGATTTAGATTAAGATTATTTGCATGGCACCAGCTAACAATGATGTCGTTAATTTCATTTAAATATGTATTTAAAAGAAGTTCATTGCTGTGAAAAGCTGTTAAGACTAAATCATCAGCATACATATGAGGTATGAAACTTTCCTTGTTAATAACAGCAGGAAGATCGTTCACGTATATAATAAAGAATAATGGACCAAGGACAGATCCCTGGGGAACACCATATTTGACTAATTCGTAATGAGATATGTTACCATTATAAAAAACAGCTTGATATCTATTAACAAGGTAAGATTGAAAAAACTGTATGACACTGTCATTTAACCCATAAAATGCCAACTTTTGTAACAGCGTATCATGAGATACGGTGTCAAACGCCTTAGTTAAGTCATAAAACCTATTTAATACAATTTTTCTGCTTTCAAGACTTTCAATACATAATTTAACAAAGGACTTGACTGCATCCACCGTACTATGTTTCTTTCTAAAGCCAAACTGTTTATTTGAGAATAAATTGTTGTTTTCAAAATACAGAGTAATTTGATCATAGAGTAATATTTCAAATATCTTTGATAGAGCAGGAATAATGCTTATAGGGCGATAATTATTATAATCTAGTTTGTCTCCTTTTTTATGAACTGGTATAACCTTAGCATACTTGAAAGCATCAGGAAATATGCAAGAAATCAAGCAAGAGTTAAAGATATGACACAAAGGTTCACATATGTAACTAGCAGATAATTTGAGTATATTTGAATTTATACCATAAACATCGTAACAAGAACTATTTTTTATTTTCAAAATCGTTGAATAAATCATGTCAACAGTAAAATGAGTAAAATCAAATGAACAGTTTGGTTTGTTGATGTCAGTCAAATAAAAAAGAAAATCATTAGTAGGTGGTATACGTTTGCTTACAATTGCATCAACTTTAGTAATAAAAAATGAATTCATTCCATCGACACTTATTTCAGTTGGGGCAGATTCAGCCGTATGATTGTTATTACAGATATCGGATACCATGGACCATATATATTTAGTTTTGTTAGTTGAGCTGTCTATCATTGTCGAAAAATAATAGGTTTTAGCCCTTCTAATGGCGTTCTTGTATGTTTGTTTACTTTCAATGTACTTATCTTTGTAACTAATTACTCCAAAATATTTGTATAGGTCATAATAATATAAACATTCTTGTTTTAAATTGTAGAGTTCAGCATTATACCAGCCTTTGTTCACAGCCCTTCTAGTAGGACTAGGTTTAACAACATTAAAAGGAAACGCTTTATCAATAGCATCTAAAAACAAAAATAAAAAACAATCAACCTTCTCATTAAGATTTGTTAAATTGTAAACATTCATCCAATTTATATTGTGCAATAAATGTATGAAGTGTACAATACTATAATCGTTTATTAATCTAATGTACTTGGTGGGGGCATTAATTAATTTAGGTTGTTTGGGTGTGGTTAATTTTGAAATAAATATTATTGGCTCATGATCAGACAGAGGAGTTGACATAACAGAAGAGGAACAATTATAATAGTCAATATTTGTAACCACATTGTCAATACAGGTACCATGTGACTCATTAGTACCAAATCGGGTTGGTTGATGGACAGTACATCGAAGTCCAAAGCAGTTAAAAATACTATTCAATTCTTTGGTACCATTACTATTTATAAGAAAATCATTATTAAAATCAGCAGCCAGAATGATATTTATATTAGACTTTACCGTAAAAACGATATTAAAAAATTCATAAAGATTATTTAAAAATATGTTAAAAATATCTCTACAGTTGTCAGGGCTCCTATATAAAACAGCACAGAGTAAGTTTAAATTCTCAATATATGTAGTGCTAAGCTCAAAAATACTAGGAGTAATTAAGGCACCAAAATCAGCCAGCTTAGTACTAACATATTTATTTTGAATATAGATAGCAGAACCACCGTGCGAGCGATTATTGTCACGACAGAAACAATCAGCCAGGTAATAGCCTGGTATTTTGATAATGGGCAAATCATTTTTAGAAAGCCAATGTTCAACAACACATAGTACATCTGCACTAGTGGCATCAATGAGTGAATCAATTTCGTCAAGTTTGTTCACTAAGCTTTGAACGTTCCAGTATAATAGGCCAAAATCAGATTTCACACTATAATTTTGTAGGCCTAATTGAGCTGAGGGTAAATGTCAATCTTTTTTAACTTCACTGTCGTGTATTTGTTCAGGTCGAAGCTGTCCGTAGAATTCACTTATCATGCTTCCTTCCGGCCACTTTTCATCCAGAAAGTATGATTGAAAGTTTCCTTCTTCTACCTCTATGTAAAATGATGCATATGTATCAAACTTTGTTTTCATTTTGATAACTTTCAGAGCACTCAAATCATGTGCTTTTATGTGGTGCATTACCTCTGTAGACGTTGTTTCAGGTTCAAGTCTAGTAATGAAAACTGATTTACGTCTTACCTGCTTCTCCATCACTTTTAATCCACTGGCCTTACAAGACCCGTTAATTACAATTTTGTTTGTTCTCTTCTTGGATGAGACCTTTATCCAGCCATCATCCGACATTTCCTGAATGTTGTTAGCTGTTGAGTTGTCACAATTTTGGTGACCAGCATTGTTTTTAACCGTATGCAGACCACTTGCACTTTGACTATCAGGTGATCCTTTGTCATTGGTATTAATAACACGAGCTGATACAACATCACTGAATTTGCGAGAAATAACCTGACCTGCTTGTTTGCTTGTACCAGGAACTCTACCATCGTCATTTACTCTAGCAGTGGCTTGAATTGGCTTCCAATATCACTAATACTATTGGCAGTAGCATGCGATGTAATGTTTTTATCAGAACTGCTTTTGCAGGAACACGCAGTTAGCTCCATTAACCTCACTTTGTCATTTAAGAGTTCAATTTCATGCCGTAGTTCAGCAATTATAACATCTTTCAGCTCCACAACATAATTTAAGATATTGAAATTATTTATCTTACACTCTGATGATTCCTCCAATAATATATCGCACTCACTTTCAGAATTAATACTGTTCTTGTCAGCTTTCATTAGATGTGATTTCTCCAGTCCATGACACTTAATTTGTTTAGTGGGGCTCTTGTAGACTTCCACAGTTGCATTCTACAGTGAAACTTCCACTTGACACTCCGATTTTATGTTTTCCCACATTTTACACCATAAATTAAAAATCCCAACTTAATGTCCCTGAGAGCAATACAAATCATGATTTTACATTCTCTGATATTACATTTTACTCAAATTTACATGGTCATTTTTTAGAACAGCTGTACATTAAACACAATTTTACATGGGATTATGGCAATCTGCATTGTCAACAGCAAAATTAATCTATTTCGCATTGATCCAATCTCACATTACTTATGGAATCGAACTATGGGGTGCCACCTCAAAAACTAACTTCCACAAAATCTTTGTACTGCAAAAAAGAGCAATACGTTATTTGGCCAACTTACAAGATAGGGAAACATGTAGACAGGCTTTTAATAATCTAAAAATTATGACATTAGCTAGTCTCTATATTTATAAGGCAATAATATTTACAATTAACTTCAATTCACCCATTAAAAACAACATGATCCACGCATACAATACAAGAAACAAAGACAATTTTGCAACTATCGGTCATAAACTGAAGTTATACGAAAAGCTTCCCATTTACACAGGGACCAAATTCTTTAACTTGTTACCCAGATCTCTTAAAGAATGTCAAAACAATAAACAATTTTAAAAAAAGCTGTTTCAATATCTCCTGAATGGAGCGTACTACAGCATTGACGAATTTGTAGAAGCAAACAACCATAAATAACGTATGTTTTAGTGTTTCATTGTTTTACTGTCTTTCCTTAATGCCCAATTTAAGCTAGATTAAACTGCCAAACTTAGACTAAGCATATATGTCTGTAAATGTGCTGAGTGTATGTCGTTATGAAGATGGCAGATTTTGTTGTATATAGGATGAGTGTGTGAATGTTGCATGGTATGTTAAACTTTTGTTATTGTGTTTTCAGCTTTGAAAGTACATATGTATGTTTGTAAAAACACAATTTGACAATGTTCTGAAATGTCTTGACATTATGCAGAACAGCAATAAATCTTATCTTATCTTAGAGCAAGTTTTTGGCTCCACTTCAGTAAATGATTGTTGGAAAATATCGTGAGTCATCCCCTTGTTCATGTCGAAGTAATTTAACTTGACATTGTGTGAGGACTCTGCAGACACATTTCACCAGTAATGCTGCTCAACCATAAAGCACATGCACTTTGAGCTATAGGAAATTGTAGGCTTGCCTACTCTTTTCAATTTCATTCATTTCATGGCTTCACAACCCAGGATGAGTTTTAGCTTTCTCAGTGAGTTTCTTCCATTCCTCCCTGTCTACTGCCAGGCGTCTCCAGCTTCGTATCTTCACATTGCCGTACAGTGAAATTTTGTTCGTAAAGTTTGTTTGTAAAGTCGTCTCAGCTCCATGTCCTTGCGCACATTGTGAGTTACTGCTTTTTTAAAATTACTCAACAGTTGTATTGTCATAATTAATACGCTGTAATAAATTAATATGCAGCTCAGTCTTTGAAGCTGTTTTTCTTGAGATTTCTATCCATTTCTCATTTAAGCTTGAGTCTATAAATAAAAGCTTTCTTTTGAAAAATTATCATAATACTGTTTGATGTATAGGTCACCTTTTTAAAGTCATCTGCAAATCCACCAGTGGGAAAAGTCCAATTAATACAGATTACTTCATGTTAATTTTGTGATGAGCTTGTGAGTAATGTGGGCTTTACAAACAGGTTGATGGATTTCGGTGGGAGTATTCGAGTTGTCGTTTGACAGACTCCAAAGGGATTTTTGTTTACTAGTAAGCTGAAAAACTATCAATGCCATGAGGTTTTGAAATTTGAATCTTAAATAAATTAGGGTAAATCTTAAATAATGCTTTGATATGTACGAAATTGTAAAATATGTAACAACCGAACCAGAGTTTTTTTTCGTTCCATGATTTATAATCTTCAAAATATTTCAGATATTTCGGGAGGGGTTGCAACCCCCTGAACCCCCCCTTACCATATGCCCATGCATCTTCCTAGTCCTTATATCCTCCTCCACTCCATCAATCCATCTTTTACGTGGTTTCCCTCTTAATCTTCTCCCCTCTGGCCTCCATACTGATATTGATATATTTATTGTACCAAGAAAATTACAAAAGAATCTACTGGATTCGACACTTGTCATTTTACCAGTAGACATCTTAGAAAATAGAATAACACTTTTTTAATTGGAGGAATGTATAGACATGTAGATAGCGCAGCTGAATACATGTAAACTGATTTCCCTCTCTACTGAAAGAAAAAGAGAAATAAACACTAGGCGATAAGAGAAACAAAAACAAAAAACAAAAAAAATAGTTTTCTAACACTCGTCAAAATACCTCTCTTTGTAAGTCCCTTCAAAGTTCGCATCGTACCACGAATTAGGCCGCTGTTCTAATGATATTGCTGTTATAAAAAGGAACACTAAATAGTGAATAAAACCGGGCTTGTGATAATGAACTTGACTTATAAACAAACTTTACAATACAAATATGTGTTCGAATATCATTTAACTCGGATTCATTTAATTTCGCCACTGGTTTGCTCTCACTACTTTATTCTACACTAATCACTAGCTATCAGTTAATACAGCCAGACTCGTATTTATTATATTGAATTACTGCTTAGATTGATTTACATCCGCACTAAAAGACTGCAAGCGCCTCCTGGATCTGGTAACAATCCCTCCATCTCCTGCTCTCCATGGATCATCCCTCCACAGGTCGTCCAAGGCCTGTGAATTGCTGACTTGAGCCATTCTCGCCCCATTATCAGTAGATCTTTCTCTGTTTCGTAATTCAATCCCTCCTGTATTATTTCCGTTGTCTCCCTCTGCTCTTCTTGATTCTTCTTCATTCGTTTCTTTTAACCACGGACCGGCAGCTATCTTTAATCCACTGTTTAGAGTTATTGTCTTCGCTCCCTTGACATCTGCATTGTTGTTTACGGACATCAGCTGAGATAAAGCGTGACGTATTATTCCTCTCGGAGCAGACGTCACTCGCGAGATCTTCTCCACGCGCTTAGCTGTCCTGACGTGGGTTGGTGGACTCTCGGCGTTGCCTTGAGACACAGGAATTCGCTGACTCGTATCCTCTCTGCCTTTGTTGCTGGTTAGCTCGCTTTTGTCTTCACTGAATTTTTTACCATCTACATACAGTTCCAAATTGCGTATAACAGCTTCCCTACTTGCTAGCTTTAATTCCTTCCTTTTTTGTATCAATTTTCTCCTGGTGATTCGTTCTTGAGGCGAGAGATCTTTGTTTATAAAAATGCCCGATCCTTTTAAAAGTTTCGCTGTTTCCAGAATCACATGTATAACTTGTTTCGTAGCAAAACGAGCGATTATTAATCTTCTCCCGTTTTTCTTTCCCACTCTGAAGGCTTCAACTATTTCCCATCCTTGAAGTGATCCCAATTTTAACTTGCCCTCCAGAATTTCTGTAATCTCCATCCTAGGCGAAACATCTCGTCTTTCTTCTTTCCCCGTGAATACCAGGTTGAATGCTCTATTTCTCTTCTCCATATGATCTATTCTAGCTCTCAGATCTTCCACCTCCCTCTTCATAAATTTAATCTCTTCTCTGATCTCCTGCTTTACTTCTTTTGTTGCCATACTGATTTTATTGCCGAGACGTTCTTCTAGGCCATCAAGCTGTCTGATTATCTCTCCAAGATTACCGTGTGCGTCCGCTGGTCCTGGATTCATCTCTATTCCTCCAACCACTAGAAGGAGTATGATTACAATTGAGTAAATCAATGCGTTAAGAATGTTTACTTTAGTTGCTTCATCCTTCTTTTCCATCGCCTTTTCGTTCCCAAAGGTGCCAATTCTTGCTCTGTATACTGCTATGTCTACACCCATTGTCCCTTATGCCACTTTTCCTTAAACAATCCGGAGCACTTCCTACACACGTCCTCCCTCTGCCTTTGCTTCCTTAGTACTGGTGGCCTCCATAGCATTATTCTCTTGGGAATTCTATGCTCCTCCATTTGCATTACATGCCCGTACCATTCTATTTTCTTGACAAATCTAATGATGTTTGCTCCCTTAATTAAGTTATCCAACTCATGGTTCATCAGAATCCTGTAGCTACCATCATTATTTCTTACAGGCCCAAAAATCCCCCTCAATATTTTGTGCTCAAAAATGCCAAGCATCCTCTCATCCTTGCTAGTTAGGCTCCATGTCTCACAGCCATACGTGACTACCGGTCTTATGATTGTTTTGTATATTTTAAGCTTTAATTCTCTGTTCAGTTTCTTGGACTTAATTTTTTATACGCATAATAGCACTTATTTCCACTTACTATCCTTGCCTTAATTTCATCTGTTATTGTATTGGACATACTTACTCTTCAACCCAAATGTGTAAATTCTTCTACATTTTCAAACGAAAGTTCTTCAACTTCCACATTTTCTTGTCTTCTTTTCAATTTGTTGTGTTAGTCCAGTCATTTGGTGCTCAAAAAAGGGGTTACGTGGAAAGTTTTCCAGGAGTTTTGAAAATTGGTGATTTTATAGATTTCGACGTGCTCTTTTCGAATTTTCACTTTGCCGCTCGTGCCGCCATATTGGAAAAATGGCGCGCAAAAACCGTTTTTTCACAATATCTCCTTTACGACTCATTTTACGATGAAAATAGTTATGTATTAAATTAAACTAGAGAAAATTTCCTATAGTTTATGTCGTAACGATTTTTTTTGTAAAATGAATAGTTCAACGTACAAGCGCCGCAAAGTCTACTCCGACACGCGTTTTGGCCAAAGCCATGGAAGATGTGGATACGCTAATAAGAATCAATACGGCAATCAACAATTTATCTACAATTCTTCTTATTCTTTTGGCGGCTCTATCTACGCGTTCAGACACACACACACACACACACACATATATATATATATATATATATATATATATATATATATTCTCAAACCAGGAAAAGGGAAAATTTTGCAACGAATATATTCAACAAAAAGTATCGTAAATAAAACAGCCGCAGATAACATAATATTATTTCTGCACGCCTTCAGTGGCTGTGATACAACATCAGCACTCTTTAAACAAAGAAAAATAAAATGTGCTAATAAACAGAATTAAACGAGTTTGTCCAGGTATTCAAAAACCAAAATGCAGATCCAAAGATCATTGCTTAAAGGGGTTCGAAACACAAAAATGCATTTTTCATTCTGTGCTGCTAGTGGTAGAGAAACAAAAATAAAACACAATGAACCTTTTCCCACCATTATTGAAGCAATACTCCCTGAGTTGTGAGGAATTAAACATTGTCGCGTGACGTCATTGGAGCTTGAACTCTCAGCGTGCGCTTACATTCGCGATCTCATACCGCAGTTTTCGCTCATTCAGCTCTTTGGAAAGTCTATTATGGCTTTAAATGAAATTAGCCCCTTCCAGTTTGAACCCGAAAGAACAAATTCTGATAACATGTATTTGCTCAGAGGATTAAACAATAAATAAATAAATAACAGTAATTCAGACGGTGATTCTGATATCGCAAACATAAATGTGGAAATGCGTGCAGGATCAGTGTTTTGGTGCAAGTGTAGAGATTACGAAAATTTTGGGAGTTTGAAAATGTAAAATTAGTTAAGAAGGATGAATTTTTATGTGTAATGCAAAACCCAAATTTCACTAAACTAATTTTAGACCTGGATGTTTTAACAATTACAAGACACAAATATTTAGCAACGAAAACAAAGAGTTAAAAAAAACTAACCTCTCCTAATCCAGCAGCTAAGACTTGGCTATAGGCTACGTATTATATAAGTAGGGTTCGGATGTTTATGACATGCCATATTTTTATCCTGGCCTTCATTCTCGCTCAAACACAAACTGCACGCATGTTATCCTAATCGGATAGTTTTTATTTTGCATATAAAGTCATATTTTGGGCTGTCTTGTGGACTTGGTCATATATTGGCCATATTTGTAATTTAACGTTATCTTTCAGTCATAAATTCGGTAAAAGACCACAATTATACTGTGTATGTACTACATGGTGGAGTTAAATGTGATATTTATTTAATTAATTTATGCCAACTTAATATTGATTAAAATTTTAAAATTAATGCAGTTCATATTTTATAGGGACACGCAAGGTCTACAACATATTACGAGTATTTGGAGCTGATGAAGCGAGCAAGCAGGAACAAATTATTTAAAAATAGAAGTTAATTACAAGTAAAACTGTAAATCAATAAATTGTTAAAAAGTAATTATCTGATAGAATTCATATGATACGTTTTAAATTGGAACATTTCTTTTTAAAAAATACGTTATTTTATTATGTCATATTTAGTCATTTTTAAGGGCATATTTGCAGTCATATTTTCCACTTTTTTAGGTCATAAACATCAGAACCCTAGTTTAAGCAGTTCACAGCCTGGGTCAATTCATGGACTGCCATGGGATATAAAAGAAGAGTGGTAATTCCATCGTGTGTAGTTAACATTATAAGAAATACATTTCCAGAACCAAGAGTTGTGTACGCGAGCTTCAAGCTGTAAAAGTAGAAGTCGAAAACATTCAGAATTCCAGTTTTAGCTTTAATTTATTGAACAAAATTCTTGTTTAGTTCCAAAAGTTAATTAAACTCTCCTTACCTATTAAAACAATTTATTGGAATCTTGAGAAGTGCCTTTTTCTTAGTTCATCATATGATGGACAAGGTGTTGGAGCAATGTTTTTAGGCAGTGATAGATCAATTTCTTGAACCTCTGGTGATGATCCTCGAACTTGTGTTTGTACGTTACTTTTAATTTTATTTATTATTTCAAGTTTCCATTCAATCTTTGATTTTTCATATTTATTCTTGAGTACCCACGATGCAGAGGGTTTTAGAGCATTGTGTTTTAACCCCAATCTTCTCTTTATTTACATTAGAATTATGATCCGAAATTGTAATTATGGACCTAAGGTAGATATCATTATATGATAAATGTATTCTTTTCGGGGCGTATTTAAGCCTGAGAATATGGTAACTTTCCAAACTGCCTGTGTGAATATAACAATGTTTGATGTGAGCCAAATCTTTTAAGAATGTCTTATCTAAAATAATTTTATAAAATATTTTATATTAACTTGAAAATCCATTAATCCAAGATTTCTTTTTTCGTCTTCCTTTGAGAGAACGTAGTGTTCACAGAATTTCTATATCCCATTTTCCATCCACTTATGCTAATTCATTATGTGATTGAAAATAGAAATACGTTTTTCAATCAAAATATCGCTGTCCCCTTTTTCAAGTCTGAGCAGACCACCACAAATGATTGTTTATGCTATTCTTCCAAGCGAATATATTCGGAATTTTTTTTTCATGAATTTTTAGTTTCTTCATGAGGCTTTCCGACATATGCCAAACATCAAACTCATGTTCAATACTGGGGTACTTTGTTTTTAATAGATGCCTGACACCTTTGTGTCTGTCAGAAAGAAAGGTGTTGATATTAGGCCTACGTTTTCCTTTCATTAAAAGTTCACAGGCAGCCTTTTCTAAATCACTTATCACCATCCCCTTTCGTAACATTTCAAAATCGATTATTTTGCCGGAATTTAAATCCATCATTGAATAAATCAAATACTTGGCTGAAAACCCAGGGGAGTCGTACTGACCGTCTCCTGCTAACCATACACGTTTATCATCTGTCTTCTATGAATGTAAACATCTTTCTCTCTCATGTTCCCAGCATTTTATATTCACCTTTTATATTGCAATCAAACACACTACAGAATGGCATTTTTCCACTGAATTAATAAGACTATAAAACTCGAAACTGACTGAACCAGCATATTCCAATCCCACCACTGCATGCAGGTAACTGGCGCACGTGGCCGCCGAGCTCCAGTGACGTCACGGGGAATTATATTTCCTCGTATTGCAAACAAACTGAGCATCGTTCCGCAACAACAATAACACCAATCTTCAGTATTCATCATCAAGATTATTTTAAGATCAACATGCATTTTGTGTTTCGGGCTCCTTTAAGCTTCCTCCTTGCATTGTATGGTTACAGTGCCGTGAAAAGCGTGTCGTTAAACAACTGTAGATATACATGCTTCACAAAATCAGCATATGAAATTAAACTTAATATTGCATCGCTGCCACCGACGGAAGCAGTAGCACGACAACAACATTAGTTCCAAACCTATCACCAGGTTCAGCAGTGGTATGGAGTTGAATATTACTTATTCGTTGTGAAATTTTTCCTATTCCTGATTTGAGATTATATAAGTTAGGCTATGTTTGAACGCGTAGATAGAGCCGTCAAAAGAATAAGAAGATCTATATCTTCACCCACAACTATTACGGAATCAAATGTAGATGAAATGCTGATTGCCGTATTGATTATATCAGCCTAGAAAAAAGACGAAAATTTCTGCGGTAAAAACGAAAATAGGTTTGTTTGATTAAATTCGCTGTGCTAAATTTGAAAATGCATTTCGTTTTTCTCTATCACATCTGGTTAATTGACATTTGTGAAAAATATTATTTTGACATTTTGTATAATAAAATAACTGTATGCAGCTTTGATGCTGGGCTTGAAACTTTTTCCTTTGCGGTAAGTGGTGTGATAGGTGATCTTAACCAATTTTGGGTCACTGAACATGAATCCGTTGACCGTTTCTACGTAACATGTCATGTTTTCTTGTAATAGGTACTTCACAACGAGAGATATAAGATATTGCTTAGACTAGCTTTACAGGATAAAAAATACTTAAAAATTAGGATAATTTTGATAATATTTTTCAGGGAAAAATCAAATAATATTTTTCGGGGAAAAATCAAATAATATTTTCAAACAGTCCAAGACGTATGTATTCCTGTATTGTTTGTGAGTGCAGGCCAAATAAATTTATTTTTGCCAAATCATCTGATGCCGTACAAATGCTCAGTGACAAAAAAATCGAAGTTTGTTTGGAGGGGGAAATATTAAAGATTTGAACTTTTGGGAATTTTTACATTGGTTATAAGCTAAAATCTATAAAATAGATTTTAGTTGAGCAAATGGTATCTTATTTATCTTATTACATTGATCGAGCTGAACGGTTTTGAACATGTATTTTAATAAATCTATAAGTTTGCCAAATTTCAAGTTTCTAGCTCATCTGGAAGTGAATAAACATCAATGTTAATAAGTGGAAGATTAGACTGTCGTAGATGTGAATGATGTCACGGCTATCCAGCAAGTTTTTCTATACTTATGGGGCAGCTAGAAACACCAAATTTAGCACGCTTATGACTGTTGTATGTGCCCAAATTCCTGCCAAATTGTATGATTCTATCTTTCATACCATGTGTGCCAATATTACATAATGTGAGAAAAATATACAGAATTTATTTAAAATAAAAAAATCTAACTCAATCTAAGGGATAACCGATGAAAATACGTCAAAAAGTCACAAGACCAAACTTGTAGATCTCTAAAAATCCGTTACTGCTTCTGCAACAGGTTTTTTTATACGACTTACCGTTTAGCTACTATAAGCCCCCAAAAAAGTCTACACAGACCTTAAAATTGCGTCCGCCATAACAGCAAACACGAAAACTAGATGTGAAGCAACAAAAATAATGACTTTTTGAAATCAGGAGACCTTATTTAGTTAAAATCACTCATTAAATGCTTTACCGCAAAATGATGCAGGTAGTGGCGTATCCGCATCTTCCATGGCTTTGGCCAAAACGCGTGTCGGAGTAGACTTCGCGGCGCTCGTACGCTGAAAACTATTCATTTTACAAAAAAAATCGTTACTACATCAACTATAGGAAATTTTCTCTAGTTTAATTTATTACATAACTATTTTCATCGTAAAATGAGTCGGAAAGGAGATATTGTGAAAAAACTGTTTTTGGGCGGCATTTTTCCAATAAAATTACAAATTTTCAAAACTCCCGGAAAACTTTCCAGGTAAAACTACCAAATGACTGGACTATGTGTTTTAACTGAGAGTATGGTATGTGCTAGTACTGGCTATGCAAAGTAATAATTCTAAATTCATGTTTGGTTAGAATTTGGTTTTGAAAAATGATATAACAGGGATTAATTGTTGCAATCCCTTCAGTTTTTTGTATATGTTATCCTATTAGTGTGACTTGATTTTACACTTTCCTCGATTTACACTTTTTAAAGTGTCCTCTACAGAAGTGTAAAATAGGGCTTTCACTATAAAAATAAACATGGAGTCCCACGCTTGTTGCTTAAAAAAGTCTACTGTATGCTTGCAGATTACAGGTAGAGCCAGTGGACGGTGAGGTGAGAGGACGACGTGAAACGACTCCTCTTGATGATGACGGTTTTGAAAGTTTGAACGGAAATGGTTCCAGCGAGAATGGGGAGGAGGTAGTAGAAGAGACTGAACAAGTCAGTGTAACTGAAGACATTCAAAACGTTCAGGGACAGAACAGAGCTTCCTTAAACTGGAAGGTGCAAGACGGAGGCAGCTTTCCTGAGGGGGAGAGATGTCGCTCAGCTTTAAACTATAACGATCAAAAGTCTGAAGAGTCGCTGCAAGAAGCGGCTGTCAACGTGCCATTGGTGCAAGTCACACAACACAAAGACATCTTGAGGCTGCCGGACACGGAGGAATCTGGTGAATCTAAGTGCACAGTTCTCGAAGCCAGTGACGACAATACTCAGCCACCCCTTGTTAATGGGGATAGTCATAAGAACAAAGTAGGAAGTGAGAAGTGCTCTGTGGAAGGGGAAGAAGAACAATTTAGGAGCTACTGGATGCAGGACATCATGTCTTGTAGAAACCCAAGCCCAGATACAAATCATGCCGACTCGGACACCGATGTCACGGAGGAGGAGATCCGAGGAAAGTCACCTCAGGTATGTGGTATGTGGTTACCGATCAACCATGGTATTATTGAAGGAAATGTGATAGACTTTCGTGTTATAACATATGTGCTCCTTTATTAAACAAAACAACAATGCTATGTAATATTATTATACATTACGTCATAATAGGAGGCTTTGTCATAATTGAGGGTTTGTAATGGTTAGTCCTTCGCATCTTCACCAGCCTCGTAGAGCTCCAGTGGGATGATCAGCTGTACAGGACGGGTGAGGTTTGGGAAAAAGATAGATTCCTGTAATAGGTCAATGATAAATGTAACAAAGTCAGGAATTACAGCACTGCATTGTATTAC
Source organism: Ectobius pallidus (assembly GCA_964059195.1). NCBI lineage: Eukaryota > Metazoa > Arthropoda > Insecta > Blattodea > Ectobiidae > Ectobius > Ectobius pallidus. Next base: position 8,239,232 of record CAXKWD010000002.1, read on the forward strand.
GTATAAGACATTACGTAAGGGCCTGGATTTTGATGACAAGTCATCTTTTAACTCGTACATCTTGGACTTAGCCCACTAGTGCAGATATTCTGATCATGATTCCTTGATTATAAGAATTTAATGTAATTATTTGTGCATTTTTTAGGCCATTTTAAGGTCTTTTTTTTTCCACATTTCATATTTTTAGGCAAATAAGTAATTATTTTCTCATTTTATGTTGTTTCTCGCATTATATAGAATTTTTGTGCATTTACTTGCATTGAATGTTATCAGAACACTAAATAAACATTTATAAATAGATCTTGTTAAACCAGTTAACTAATTACAAGCCTATAATTGAACTACATAAATCTAGAATAGAGACAAATCTTATGAATAAACTAGTATTTTCATTTTAATTTAATAATATTGAGTTGGGTTTAGCACTATGCTTCACTTATTTTATAAATACCTGTACTAGTTTCGAAGACCCTCGTCATTCATAATCATCAGGTTAACACCAACTGCCGGCTGGCCGTTTTTGCTGCGCTCTGGTGGAAGTGTGTGGCATTTGGCGATGAGATCTTCGTCTGATGGGATGTCGAAGTTCATAAGGTATCCTTTATGTTTGTGGATGAATATCCTTTCCCACACTGAGAGTTCCTTGTGACCTTCGACACATTTTATCAGTTTTGGAAAGGATATTCATATTCATCCACAAACATAAAGGATACCTTATGAACTTCGACATCCCATCAGACGAAGATCTCATCGCCAAATGCCACACACTTCCACCAGAGCGCAGCAAAAACGACCAGCCGGCAGTTGGTGTTAACCTGATGATTATGAATGACGAGAGTCTTCGAAACTAGTACAGGTATTTATAAAATAAGTGAAGCATAGTGCTAAACCCAACTCAATATTATTAAATTATAATATAGCTTCACTGTGTAAACTTCCATACAATGATTAATTAGTATTTTCATACCAATTTTGGGTCATTTTTTTTTAAGTTTTTGGGTATGTATTTTTGCAGTCATTTTATAGCTCATTTTTTAAGTATTTTTAGGTCATCAAAAGCCTGGCCCTGATAATCATAATTATGGAATGGATTTGCACTCAAATCTAATGCATCATTGAATTTAATGCATGCAGCAATTTTGAATGCTACAAATGGGTAAAAAAGGTGCATATTAGCTTCAAGTAAATATGTTGGTTGTATTAAAACAGTTTTGAGGTTTATTGTGCTGAATAATCAGAGAAAACACCTGTATATGTAATTATATTTGTTACAGCGGGAGCGATTGCTTATTCGTCGCAGTGGATCTCAGAGTTTGCAGTTGTCGTGTGGGCAGCAGGGGCGAGGCAGACTGGCCGAGAGCAGCTACAACAGCAGCTGTGAGAGCGAGGACAATGGGGCGCTGTCATCCCCTGGCCCCGGACAAGTTCTGACAGAGGGCACCACTTCTGCAGGCGAGTGGATCGGCATCACTACCAACAGTGAAGAGTGCAGCTACAGCTCCGAGTTAGAGGAGTCTGACAGCCAGCATGAGTACAACATGAGGGAGAACATCGAGCTCAATGATCATCCGTTTGCTTGGGAGTTTGAGCTCGTGAGTATCTTTCAGAGTAACAAAACTTTATTTGTAGTACAGGGTGGCGCAGGGAAACGGGGAAATTATGAAGTAAAGTAATTTGCACAAATACACACAGGCAAAATTATTTCTATTGACGAAAGCACATGTTTACAGTATGCCATTTATGTTTTTATTACAAACTGTCACATATTGTCACTTTACTTCTTAAAGGTGACATCGGAAAGATGTGCTCCATTTAAGGAGTTCACATTGCAATAACCTGTTATGGAAACTCTCGAATGCTCACTCTAGCTAGCATGTCTCTGGGAATGGCAGTGAATAAGTCTTCAATGTTCTGTTTCAGTTCGTGGATAGTTCCAGGACGTGAGTGGTACACTACTTTTGAGATCTCCCACAGGAAGAAGTCACAAACACTAAGCTCTGATGAGCTCGCAGGCCCTGGAATGTCGCCTTCTTAATTGTATTATATTGAACTGTCATTATTTACAATTATAATGCTGCATGATTACTAAATGGCAACTCGTTTACAACGATTACGCATCGGTACCGGAAACCTGCCGGCACTACAGTGTTGATAACATAACTTTCAAAATTTCCCGTTTCCCTGCGCCACCCTGTACTTTATGGTTTCTATAGCTCATTATCTGGATCTATTTCTTCTTCTTAAAGAAAGAAAAAATTTGAAGTGTCTGTATCTAGTATGAGGGTGGATCGAAAAGTAACTCACAACAATTTTTTTTTTATAAAAAGTTTAATGATTACACGTACAAACAAATGCACACATGAAGAAACATCTTTTGTCTATTTTGCTATATAGTTGCAAAGTTTCTCAACACATTTCTCCCATCGTGATACCAGTTTCAAAGTACCCTCTTCATAGAAGTCCGTTCAGTTGGAGTTTAGCCATTTGCGGACTTTTGTTTTCACTTCTGCATCTGATGCAAAGTGTTTATCAGCCAGGAATTTCTTCATGGGACCAAACAAATGAAAGGTTATCACGGCCATCTTTGAAGATTGTATTGGAGACATTGCTACGGTCCATACAGTCGTCTCCATACACGCCATGCAAGTCCCTGTGAATTTCACTCGGGTTATGCCCTTTAGCCCATAAAAATCACACTACCCCTCATCCTGGATGTACAGTTAGATCAGGCCACGTGATGCAGAAACCAGGGCTGTAAACTTGATGGAAGTCAACACTATCACTGTTACTAACTTAACTGCCACTTTCCTAGAATCTGTGGAAATAGTTTGCATAAGGGGGAATGGGCCATATACTTGATGGCCAGCAACAATCTGGTGGCACTGGTGTGTGAAATGCACTTTACCAGCCTGTTTGTCGGAGCCAATGGGAGTGTTTGTGTGGAAGCAGAACCGTCTAACCACTTGGAACACCTCCCATAGATGCTCAGGACGAGCTGTAGTAACCCATATTTTATTTTAAATTTAGAAGTCATAATTTCCTGCTTGTGTATGTAACTTGGAAAGTGTTAAATGCAGTTTTCATGGGGAATTCTTTTAGCCATGCTGTTTTGATTACTTTTGAGTGTACAAAGTTGCCAACATATGAGGCAACTTTTAAGCAAATCCAAACAATACTGTATAAAAATTATCATACTCTTCTGTTTCAGTCACCTACAGTCATACTAAGTCCGAGCTGTGCTGCGTCTGATAGAGGTAAGCGGAGCACATGTCAATCTCACATACCTTCCTCGGCCCAGTTAAAAATTTGCCTCTCACTATAATATGTTATACTATGACATTCTCTTCATGTAAAGTAGTTGTAAAAATGAAGAGAATGTCCAATACATTGACTAACCAAATAAAATCTGTTTAATGCACTCACATAACTTTCTTTACCCTAAGCATGGGCAATACACCTTTCTCACTTCACATTCTGATATAGAATAAGAGGTCATATTGCAAAGAGCACATATCCAGTTGTTTCAACCTGAATCAAAGCTTTATTGTTCACCAGGCAAGACTGAGTTTCTACAGATAAGATAAGATAAGGTACTTTGTCATAAACGCTTACAGTTGGTTGAGCATTGCTCAAGTAAACAGATGACTCGTCAGATTAGAATATATAACACTAGAGAAGAAAAGGAAATGTATAAACACTAGAAAAGAAAAGGAAATGTATAACACTAGAAAAGAAAAGGAAATACAATAGTGGACAACATTATAATAACAAAAAATATAAATATTTGTAGACTACTTTGCAGTCCGTAATTACAAATTGTTTGATAGTGACATCATCCTCACAATCAGTGGGTGGCTTATAACTACCCTTCAAATAATTTTGGGGAAAAAAGTTTCAAATAAAAATTTTAGCTCTTATTCTAAGCACCCCATGTACAAAATTAAAACAAAATCGTTATTGCCGTTTTCGAGAAAGTCATGAAAAACAAAATTTTCTTCATGTAAAGTCCCCTTAAAAATAAGAGAAAGTCATTGCCAATCTTTGTGTCACATCCCCAGAAGACACCTGACCCAAATACAAAATTTTGTTTTCATACAATATTCAGTTCTGGAGTTAGGCTGTTCATAGACATACACACACACACACACAGAGAGAGAGAGAGAGAGAAAAAGTACTTTTGGATTCAGGGGACCTCAAAAAGTGTATTTATGTTAAAAACTCATCTTTGAATTTGGAGTCTAACATAATACTTCCTCTACCTATTATAGTACGGGCAGCAGAGGAAACAAAAATTGGTATTCCTATAGAAAGGTACTAGCTTAAAAGACCCGGCGTCGCCCGGGTTTTGTATTTTGTAATTGGAAATTAACTTATGAAGGATTTTAAATTTTAAATTCTAGGTCCTTATATAGGCATTTATAATTTGAAATAGGAAGAACGACTTATTACACTCAAACTATTCCCTCAGAAAACGCTTGATATAGTTTTTTATGGCTCATAGAGGATCTAGAATTTTGCATCCCATCGCTTGTACAGTGCACAGCAAGCCTGGTAGAGGTTTAAATAAGAAGAAACAGAAATTCCAGTAACATAAAATTGTAATATCGAGGTGGGAAATTTCCCACTCTTATGTTACCATAAAGCCGTTTTGGGGATGAAATTAAACAGAAAGCATTATCACTTTCATACTTTTCTCTCCAAAAACCTGCGATATAATATAATAATATACACATTACCATACCTCGTTTTGTTTTCTCTATGTCCAGGGTAGAGAAAGTTATGTGATTCCATTATTTTAATGGATTTCATTCTGTAATATTTATTTATAACATGAATTATTTTGATAACTTCTCTTATTTGTCAAAAGTGCATTTCATTTGTTTTTTCCAAGCCCATCATATACCATTTGGCAACAATATATTCTGTGATTTGGAATTGATAATTCTATGTAAAAAGGGATTAAGTATTTTAAAAAACATTTAATTTTTGGCATTTAGAATCAGAATTTTTCAAAATCCTTTCCTAGTGAGCACCTACATTATGAAACGAAGGTACTGTCAAAATTCCAAGTCTCTACCTGTTATAGTTTAGGCTGTACGTTGATTCCTGTCATTCAGTCAGTCAGTCATTCATTCAGTCTGTCAGGACAAAGCCTTTTATATATATAGAGATTTCTTTTCAGTTTGCACCTAGAAACAATAAGAATTTAGCCCTCAGTTTCTCCGGCCTTGAAAATTTTAGTTTTTCCAGAAATGAGTTTTGAAGGAGAAAAAAAGCCCTCAATTAAAATTTAAAAAAATGAAACTTGGATCTTTACTTTTGCTATCACCTTTTTATGTTTGCTTTGGTCGTCCCAACTTTTTAAGTTCCATGTTGTTTTACATTATTAATGATGATGTTATTGTTGTTGTGACACAAGGACATACCATAATGGTACAAATGATCAAACATTAAAATGTCAAGCAACACAAAACATAATGAAAGCAAACAAAATTAAAGACATTGGGTTTTTTTTTAATGGTTTCCCTAGTCATAAAGGTAAATGCAAATTGGATATTTACATACATCCTCACCATTTCATCCTGTATCATATCCATTTAAATTAATATCACTTGAAATTTACTCACTGCCTTCTAAACTGTATTAATCGTGTATACACTGCCTGTCCTATACGGCTAATTTTGCGTACTCGGCGACATTACAGATGGCAGCACCTTTCACACCCAGACTGCTTCTTGTTTTTTGCTACGACATTGTTGATTATGTAGTGCTGTCACCGCCGTCTCATAATCACTGCCTTCTAAACTGTATTACTCCTCGAGACGGCGGTGCTCATAATATAGTCTATCAATGTGTCTAATTAATTTACATTTATTTTAATTATTGCTCCAAAATTCCATTTCAAGGTAAGTGTCATATACTGGAATAATATTACGTTCTAAACAAATAACACAAGTATCTGTGTCTGTTTAATGCTTATTTTGATTAGTGATTGCTGCAATCTGGGTGTGAACTGTGTCGCCTCTACTGGATAAATTAGGCAATTTAACAATACTCTGAACTCCATGTTAAAATAAAGCATAGGACAGGCAGTGTAATTCTCGAGACAGCGGTGAATTTACTCCATAAAATACTCCAATAATAGAAACAATTGACAATCAACAGTTCTGTGGCCTACCCTACTGATAGACACATATCCCAAACTCCTGATATGGCCTTGCAGCTAAAAAGGATATAAATACAGCTGAATTAAAAAAAAAAATATATATATATATATAATAATAATAATAATACAAAATTAAAGACCTTGAAGGAATGAAAGCAAGGTATATCATAGGTAGTCAGTACCTGGAGCTTGGATTGAGTCTTCCAGGATAGCAGCTCTGAGTTCCCCTGGTGTTTCTGGGCTCTGTACAGGCTACAGCAATCTTACTACACAAAATGCGTTGTTTGCTTCATGCATTAAGAGAGTGGGGATATATAACTTGAACTTGGAACTTTTGTGATTATTTGTTTGTCGGATATGTGGATATGTTGTAGTTAAAATTCTACATCATTTTTAATGTTTTTCTTACAGTGAGCTGCACAGTATGGGAAAGTCGTGATGTGAAGAAGGCTGATTTGTCTGTGTTGGATATAAGTTCCGCTATTATAGCTCGGGTCGAGTCTATGCCTGAAAACATGGACTACTTCTACGTAGGTGAGTTACGTTCTTTTGTTCAAGATTTCTCCTTAGTGTCTGTGTTACCTTAAATAGTGTACATTTTGTTTTTAGAAGCCAAACATGTCCTTAAGAATTTCTTCTGAAGCAGTTGAAGAGTGAGTAAACTGCAAGAAAAGTGAACATTAAGTTGTGATTCATGAAGGGAAGAGGAGACAGTTTATATGTGAACGTATCGGTGACTTGTGATGCTCGTGTTTTGTTTTATTATCGTACATTGATTGATATTTACGAACTTCATGAAATTGGTAAGTTATTTTATTTTAGTAGATGTTGAAAAGATCCATGAAAGTGGTTTTATTTTGAAGGTACACAAACTCTCAATTATTCGGGGTAGTCAGCAGATAAACCAGCACAGATGATAATCCTAAGCCTTTTTCCAGTTACGTTTCCGAAGAATAAATCTGGAATATATCATACTTTAGCAAACACACACTGACAACTAATAAAAATTCTGCTGTTAAGCCTAATCTGTTATTCATGAATGCATGTTTTGAATGCAATCCTGAAATTTCACATAACGAAAATGGATATTCACTACATTACAAACTACCCACTAAATAATAATTTTTTCTAGATCAGGGGTTCCCAACCAGGGGGCATAAGGCTCTTCTTAGGGGGGCGTGCAACAATTTGAAATTCATATTTTGTTTTAGTGTTGTTACCTTGTCAGTCAACAAGAATTTTTAATCGGTTAACTTTAACCAAACAAATATACAGACACATACCATAATTAACAAGAATAACAGAACAGTGTGAATTTACATTTTATAATCTTATAAATTGTAACTATATTTTCTCTGTCATATTAAATAGTCATATTAAGACGTTTATAATAATGTGGAAATCCAAATACGAGATACGAGAGATCTGCATTGTGCTCTGTCAAAATATCTCAGAGCTGGTGAAAGCAAAACAGTGCCAATCATCTCACTAATATTCAGTTTTTAACTCTACATTGGACATTTGTGTTTCTACATTTAACTTTTTTTTATTGAACTGTACTGAGACTGAAATAAGATTCACAATAATTAGATTTGCATTTTCATGTTTTATATGTGTGTGTGACAGCAAAAGCATCGCAGGATAAATAAGAATAATAAAAGAGGTGAGCAATATAAATTTTATTTTTACAAGTATTATAGGGATCTTTTGAAGTACAAAAGTACTGACAATCACATTTTTTAAGCCTTCTTCTCCCCATCACTATCAAAGGGGGTGTGAGAATTTCATGATATTCAAAGGGGGGCGTCAGCTGAAAAATGTTGGGAACCACTGTTAAATATATCATCATGGATATTTGGGACAGAAATGATGTGATTGATATCGTTATCCCATTGCCCCATATAGCTTAATATTGTGTCAACAGGTTGTTGTGAACACAATAAGTCATATGGGCTTTGTTATAGTGTCTTACTCAACCTCTGCTTCCTTCAGTGTAGCTGCTTGAAACCTCTGTTCACAACTGTCTAAATCTAAATTCATCCAGTTTTCAACAATCTCGTCCTACACTCCCTGCAAGGTTCAACTTGTTTGAGAAGTATGCTATGCTCGGACAACTGAATTGTACGACATTCAGGAGAATGTAAGTTCAGTTCACAGGCTTTCAGGAATTCTTGATTCGGAGCTTTTAGAAGAAAAAAAAAGGACTGCACGAATAATTAAGAGTTTGCAGTATTTCATTTTTGGAATTTGGTAGTGTTTTTTTTAAATGTAATATATGTGTAAGTTTTTAATGCGTTGGGGTTTGTGGTATTCCCCTCTGATTTGATGGAAGTGCAGCTGACACACTTTGTAGATAGGACTACATTAGTCCATTGAAGTGAGATGAGAGAGTGATTTATGAAAATGTAGTAGTCACTTCTAGTGATGAGCAGAATCAAGTAATCAGTTCTCGAGTAATATAAATAATAAAAAAGTTCCAGGATGAATGCACGATCCAAGAACTCTTAATGTGAGATGTGAGAACTCTGTAGCCAAGAACTACTAAAAACTGACTCAATATATAACACAAATCATTATTCGAATGTACAACTCTGCAGTTCAATGTGTCAATATGCCTTTCTTATCTCAAAAACTTATACCATGTTAACAAAGTTCACCAAAGTGATACGAGACTCTGTGAACTTTTCCCCACGTCTTGTTTCTGGAACCATTAAATCATTTGAATTATCGTTCAAATATTTTTCATATGATCCTTGATATCTTGAGAACTTTCAGGAATTCACTAATTCCGATTTTTTGAGTGCTCCCATTACTAGTCACAGTGGTCCTTAAACCTAAATTATTTACTAACCAGACCATGAAAGATTAAATATAGCTACACTTCCACCAAGGCTGGGGGAATACCATGATATGTATGAAGGTAAGAAAGCACAAATATCACAAAATGATGAGTTCTGAGTGAAAGCATGGCTATAAAACTATGGTTTGTGGTTTAGGTGTGGTAATGGCTGTAGTACTGTCGCTGTTACCGTCTCTATGTCGTCTGGGTGACGTGGTTCACGAGGCAGCCCCACCAGATGCAGCCATTCCTACAGTGTCTGTGACAGTTTTCGAGTTCACTGGATCTCTGCTATCAAATCTCTCCACTACACTTCTGTGGCTGAAAGACGTCGCTCTGGGACATACACTGCTGTAAGTGATTCAATACATTAATCTTAAAAATGTTAATTTTATGGTATTAATGAACTTCATTCCACTAGTGTTGCATATAATTAAAGAGGAGAAAGCATTCAGCCTGAAAACACTAGAGTAAAATCTAACAGAATCTTTGGAAAAAAATCTGAATGCTGGAGACGTAGAAATTACAGGTTTAATTGAAATTTATTGATGAGAACACAGTATATGTTACAATTATGTTAATCAACAGCCTGCCGATATGCAGCAATGTACAATGTGAGACACATGTCTGTGGCATGCCCCTAAAATTTGACTGTCAAGTTTCTATATCCAGCAAGAGCCAAACATTGGTGCTAACATCAATAAATGCTCTTTCCAATTATGTATTACTGCTTGTATTGTTCTATGCTGTCACAGAATACAAGGCCTTCATATTATCGTCTGGTGGGTTCTACAGCCGCAGATGGCATTTGTTTAAAAGTCATTATGCCCCAGCAAGTTGTAAATACATAATTCAGTTGTATAATTGAGCTCAGCGAAACTAGTTATCCAGCCATGAGTTTAGATTTGATTAATAATGAAGATTTCATAAGTGAAGGGGAATGTCGACCTGCCATTTGGGATGTCAAAAGCGATTACAAATTGTTTTATCATGTGGCAATACTAGTGGTGACCATCTCAAGTGACCCAGGTGTTTTCACTGCAAAAACCGGTGACCATCACAAGTGACCTAGTGTATAAAGGCCCTAAGATGGATCTTAGGAATTTGCACACAGCCAGGTAAAGTGGGTAAAATGATTCGTAAACGACTACCATCTGAGGCAGATATTAGAATTGCATCGGCTGTTACATCCATCAGACAATGATATAGAGGCTTGAATTCTTTCTTAGCTAAGGCATAGCTTACTGGTCTGTGAACATGCTTGTGAAAAGAGGCTCACTGGTTGGTTAATTCTTTCACGGTCAGAGTTTTTATGAAAATATCACTATCTTAGAAAATTTGTTGAAGTAATAATCATTTTCTTTATTTATACATTTTGTTTTGTATTCTTGTAACATCCTAACAATCTAAGATTATCTTGTTGTGATAGCTATGTGTTGTTCTGCCTTTAGGGAGCGTGCGCTGATTTTGATCGCACTGTTTGAACGCTGCATGCTGTCCACACTTTTCTTCTTCCTGCTTGCTGTGGCAGAGCGAACGTTCAAGCAGCGCTTCCTGTATGCCAAGCTCTTCTCGCACCTCACTTCATTCCGACGAGCACGCAAATCTGAACTGCCACACTTCCGCCTGAACAAAGTGCGCAACATCAAGACCTGGCTCTCCGTGCGCTCTTATCTCAAGGTACAGGTCCATGTGCACAACTTAATTTCCTTTGCTCTTAAAACACCATGGTTAGAAACTACTGGACGATTTCATAAGGCTGTGTTATCACCAATACTGAACATTAATACATTATCTTTATCACCATTTGAAGAGGGCCACAATACAGTGGAACCTCGATAACATAAAATTTTGAAAACCCCAAATATTGTCATAGGTAATCCCACAAGAGTTGAAGAGTTTATCGATAGATTCATGATTGCGCAGCAGGAGCCAATTTATCTGATGAAACTCATCAACTCAAGTTGGATTTATTAAGACTATTCCATGAATAAAAATGTGACTCATTATACAAATAATACCGTATTTATCCGAATATAAGCCGCCCCTGAATTTGCCTTTTTAGCAGTAAAGTAAAGGAAAAATAATTAAACTAACCCCAAAGTGAAAAAAATAAATTGCCTCATTTTCATAATATTAAAGTAACACATTTCTTAACCGAAATAGGCCTGAAATAAGAAAAAGAAAGTATCAACTGACTTAAGTTATGATATTCTAATTATATTTAATATAATTAAATAATTCTGACGAAAAAGAAAACAGAAATCAGTACTTTACCCTTCATATGACTTTCAGTATTGAATTTCGCATGATTTTTCTATTTTTCATAAGTGCAGTTTCATTTACCATCAGTTCAAAATCGCCTTTATTCACATTCCCATAAGTTACGGCATTTTTTTTTCTTCTATATTGTGTTCATTTTTACCATCATTGCCTGAAAAGACTTGTACGCGATTTTAAGCCACAGGCATATTTTGCTGGGCTTAACGTAGGAAAAAAAGTGCGGCTTATATTCAGATAAATACGGTAATTACTTTCGTGCTTTACATTACTTTACATTACAAAATTCTGCCTGTTGTGTTTACTGAATTAAGTATTTTGTTCTGTGGCTAGGGGGTCCTCAGATATTCATGTGATATGCTGAGGGGGCCCCAGACAAGAAAAGTTTAAGAAACCCTGATCTAGAGGAACATTTTGGAATGGGACTGTGTAAGTTTTTGATAAGCTCAGTGGTCTTAGCATTAGTAAATAACTAGGGCAAGGCGTTTAATGACCAAAAAATAGTTAAAAAATACAAAGTAAAAAATGCATTTATGACCCAAAAATAGTGGAAAAATTACACAAAATTTTAAAATAATGACCTATAAATTTTCCATTATTACTTAGCCTATATTTAGTTTTTTTAAGTAATTAATTGCTAAATGCAAATGAACGGATGAGAGTGCGTTAGGCCTATATATGAATTTACAATAAAAGAACACTTATTTTATTACTAACAAAGTAAGTAAATTTATACTTCTTGGATACCCTTAGCGAAAAAAAAATCTTTCTGAACTGGCATGCTCATCAAATTGCCTCTAGCAAATATGTGCCATTTAAATTGCCACAAGACAAACTACTATAGTGTTTACAATAAACCTGAATTAAAATAACAGTGAACACTTCTCAAATAAAAATGATTGTCTGTTGTCTGAAAGTAACGATTTGTGCATGGGAAACCTCTCTGCCTTCTCTGAAACATGACCTAAAAATGCTGAAAAAGACCTAAAAATGTGGAAAATGACTTAAAAATGCAGAAAATGACTTAAAAATTGCTAGAAAATGACCTATCTTTCAAAAATAACAAAAAATTCAAAATAAAGCTAAACATTCAAAACCAAATTGCCCTTATTTATGGCCGGTTTCTATAAACTCTCGAATTACCTATGGGTAAATTATCCAATGGACAGAATTTACACAAAAATAACACCACACAAACACAAATAATTTAAAGATAGCAATCACATACACTTGTGGCGAGTTTCTAGATAAATGTCCTCTGGATAAATATGAAAATGACAGAAAAAATGTTCCTACAAACTCGGGGTAGATCTTTCCAAGGGTAAATCTTCGGGTTAATTTATCCTTTCATGGATGGCTGGATAAAATTTAACCTTTCATAGGATCAATAGTAATATTTAAACAATGAGAATCAAAGCCTTCTGAATTAAATTAACTGTACAACTCCAAGGCCTTGCTCATTATATCATTGTAGGTATATAAACAGTGAAAAATGGGGTGTTGTGTAGTATGTGCGATACATACGTACATTTCAGGTGTGGAAATGTTGATATCAGGTCGGTAAAGAAGGAACTATGGATCTGCCAAACGTGCGTAAACAAAGGAAGTGGACAGATGGCGCCGAGTAAAGTACCAGCGGCAACATTGCAAGAAGTATACTTATATAAAGGTCACAGCAATAATAGTATAAATAATACCATATCTAAGCAAATAGAAGAGGAGAATAACTGTGTACCTCTAGATTATGAAGATCATATACGAGATAGAAACACTGGTGGTCATGTGACCGCGAGAATGGGATCGTTGACCTCGACACGGGAAGAAGAGACTATTGCTTCGCTTCAGGTAGTTGTTGAAATGTTAAACAAGGATCTAAAGCAAGCTCTAACGGAAATTCAAAAACTTAAAGTAGAAAACAAAGATTTAAAACTTAAAATTAAAGAAAAAACTGAAGAAGAAACATACGCTGTGGCTGTATCAAAAAACCCTCTGAAACAGGTTATACACAGAGGAAGGCAGAAACACGAAACAACCCACGTACCGTTGCAGAATAGATTTGAACCAATTCAAACTACAACAGATGAGAGCAACATTGATGATAAAGATGAAATTGCTGTACAAAAATCAATGAACAATAAAGTGAGAAAAAAGAATATACTAGTGATTGGTGATTCCATGCTTAAATTCGCAGGACAAGTGTGTCACGATGCAGGCTTTCAAGTATCATGCTACCCAGGGATTCGTACAGAAGAGCTGAGGCATCAAATTGAAAATATGGAACTGGATCAGATTCAACCAGATGTTATTGCACTACACGTGGGAACAAATGACATTCAGAGGGGGGTTTTAGCAGAGGAAATAATGGGGGATCTCATGGACCTGGTAAACCATATACAGTCTGTCACCAACAATACAAAAATTGTCATTAGTGGTATTTTAAATCGTAATGATACATCTATAGCAAAGATAAACAGAATCAACAGGGAATTGGACTGGCTATGCCAAACAAAAAAGTGTCTAATGGTAGATGGGAATTGCTGGATTGGTGAAGGAGATAGATCTAGAGATGGTATACATCTAAATCGCAAGGGAGCACATCAGCTTGGAAATCTTCTCTGTAATGCAGTCTATAGCTATCTCCCGGAAAACATCTAAACTGTGTGGAGGTGGATTGTGACAAAAACAAGACGTGCTTATCAACTAATGAAAAGAACAGTTTGTTAAATTCAAACAAAACAGACCACTCGAACATAACCTTAAATGAAGCACAAATACAGGTAAAACAGCATGATAAGCAAAGTAGACCTAGACAAAAGTGTTGCATTTCCGACTCTATTCATAAGAAAATTGGTAATGTAGGTAATGTTAATGAACATCTATTTGAAGATATCAGGCAATATGCTGAAGTGTATGAAAAAAACAGGTGTAAACTTAAAATCATGTATTTAAATGCTAGAAGCATCAGAAACAAGCTAGAGGAATTGCAATTCCTTTTGTCATCTATAGGTTATGTTGATCTAATCATTATAACAGAAAGCTGGTTAAAAAGGGGTGAAACAACATATTACAACTTGGATGGATTCACAGCAACACATGTTACGCGTACACAAGAAGGGGGAGGTGTCTCAATTTATATTAATACACTCTGGTCACTCGAAAGAGAAACAGAAATAAACAAATACCACAGCATTTTATCTCTCACTATCAGAAAACTTAACACAAAATATAATATAATAGCAGTTTACAACCCTAACCTCTCAAATTCTCAAAACTTCCTGCAAGATTTTGAAACTGTACTGATTAATAAAACTGCATCTCTAACTTTCATATTAGGGGACTTTAATCTCGATGCAAACAATAAAGAAAACAACATGGTACAAACGTACACAAGACTCCTCAAAAGCTTTAATTTAATTCTTTGCAATAAATTTCCAACAAGAATTACTAATGTAACAGCTACCCTCATAGACCATATACTAATTGAACCTACAGACATGACTATCACTATAAATAATGTGTACTCTGACATAAGTGATCACAATTTATTAATTCTACATGTAAATTCGTGTAATGATGAAACAACAAAAATGGCAAATAATCCTAAACGCACATTCACTAAAATTGATTATGAATCACTTAATAACTACTTCGTGACATTTCCATTTGTTTTTAATGGAAATACACATGATGTAAATGAATTAGCTGATAAACTTACAGATTATATAACCGAAGGAAAACTTAGATGCTCAAAAACTAAAGAAAAAAGATACTATCATAAGAGATTGCAGAAACCTTGGGTAAACGATGACTTATTGTTCTTAATAAAAAGGAAAGATGCACTATATGCCAAAACCAAAAAAATTAATGCAAGCGAAAACATCATACTACAAAAATGTAGCAAGATTAGTAACAATAAAGAAGAGAGAACTGAAGCATAATTACTATAAAAAATTAATAAGTGAAACTAAAAATCAAAAAAGCATATGGAAAATTACAAATGAACTTTTACAAAAGAGAAAAACTAAAAGTACAACAAATATCTCTATTAAAGTAGATAACATTGAATACACAAATACCCAGCAAATATGTAACATTCTTAATAAATACTACATTAATGTAGCCAAAAAATTAAGCCCTAGGCCAGAAGTAGTCAGTCATCAGCTCAGTCATATTAATAGAAATCCCTACTCAATGTTTTTAAGGCCTACAGATACAAATGAAGTTAGTAAAATAGTCTCAACACTAAAGAATAGAGATTCAAAAACAGATGACAATATTAGCAGTAGTATTTTGAAAAATTGTAGTCAGAATCTTATGCCTCATATAGTTAAAATTGTAAATGACTCATTCAATGAAGGTATTATGCCAGATCTATGTAAGACTGCTAGAATCTTGCCCATATACAAGGGAGGTGATAAAACAGAACCTAGTAACTATAGACCCATCAGCATATTACCAACGCTGTCAAAAATTATTGAAAAGGTGATGAAGGACAGATTAGTCTCTTTTATAAGCAATCCCACAAATAGAATTCTGAGTAAACACCAATATGGCTTCTTAAAAAAATCCAGCACGCTAAATGCAACTGTAGATGCCATAATTCCATTACAAAAAGCACTTGATATGAATCAAATTGCAGCGTGTCTTTTTATTGACCTAAAAAAGGCATTTGATTTAGTAAATCATGACAGACTGTTGTATAAAATGGAGCAAATAGGGATAAGAGGAATGCCATTGACATGGTTTAAAAATTATCTTGGTAATAGAAACCATGGGCCATGTATTGGGTAGTTGTAAAAAGGGTGAATTA
Organism: Ectobius pallidus; assembly: GCA_964059195.1. Taxonomy (NCBI): domain Eukaryota; kingdom Metazoa; phylum Arthropoda; class Insecta; order Blattodea; family Ectobiidae; genus Ectobius; species Ectobius pallidus. Next base: position 8,255,327 of record CAXKWD010000002.1, read on the forward strand.
TTGAGAAATTCTCGCCACCACCGTGTCCGTTCAGCGATTGCCACAGCCCTTCGACGACAAAAAGACTGGGAAGTGTATGAAGAGGTGCATTGCATCGCGGAAGATGGCAGTAATCGAAGAGCCGACATAATAGCCATCAATAGAACTGTAAAACGAGGGTTAATTTTGGACCCTACAGTTCGCTTAGAAGAGGATAGAGAACAAGCTAAGCGTGTGAGTGCGGAAAAGGAGGCCATATACCAACCATGCATCCCTCACCTTAGTGAGAGCTATAACTTACCTGTCAATGCATGGGAGGTGAAGGGTCTGCTTTTCGGAGCACGCGGTGCAAGTTTCACCTTTGTTAATTCATTTCTTCAGTCTCTCAATATTTCTAAAGACACTGTTGTTAAAATATGTATTAGGGTTTTAGAAGATTCGCTATTTTTATTGCACAATCATTTATATGGTACTTAGAATTCTTATGTTCCGTTTCAATTCAGTTCATGTTACTATGTAATGTATGATTCTTTTTCTTTGTTTATTCTGGATCTGTATGGTCACCTGGATTGCCAGGCAGATGACTTGAATAAAGTATTTCTCTCTCTCTAGATGACAAGAGATCAAGCAATCTTGATATCTCTTGTGGTGTACCCCAAGGCTCAGTCCTTGGACCTATACTCTTCCTAATATTCATAAATGATGTTGCAGACCTAACGCTTAAAGGTAAACTCATTATGTTTGCTGACGATATGTCTATATTCTATCAGGGTAATAATGAAAATGAGATAATTAAACAAATCCAAACCGACCTCAATGTACTATCAAAATGGGTTAATACTAACCTGTTAGTCTTAAATCCGTCTAAAACTAAGTACATGTTTTTTAGGAAGAGGGGATATCAAATAAAAGAACATGATGTAATAAGAATTGAAGATACGATTGTTGAAGAAGTTCACAGCACCACTTTCCTTGGACTAAAATTAGATCAAACACTCAGCTGGAATGATCACATTGAACATATTAGTAATAAAGTCTCAATCGTCACTGGCATCCTGTTTAGACTAAGAAATATGGGACTATCGAGGTCAATACTAAAGGGTATCTATTATGCTTTAATACATTGCCATTTCAACTACAGTATATGGATATTCTTTGGAAATCTGGCACAAAAAATCACATTCATCAACTTGAAATTCTACAAAACAGGGCTTTAAAGATCATTTACAATTTAGAGTACACAACCCCAACAAAATATATCTACTCTCATACTGGTATCATCCCACTAAATGTAAGTATAAAGAAATCCACAGCAATATTTGCTTATAAATTATTACATAACCTGTTCCACTCAAACATCACCCTTAGAAAATTTGATGATATACATAACTATGCCACTAGAGGTCAATTCAATATTACTACCTCTGCTAGTGAAACTACAAAGTATGGTGTGAATAGCCTAATGTCAAGAATGACGAAAGTTTATAATGCACTCCCTGATAATATAAAAAATTCAAATTCCATTAGTATATTCAAAACCAATGTCCAAAAATTCTTTTTAGATGAATACTTTAAGGTATAACTCAGAGCTATTACAGATAAGTTATTTATTCTTGTAATGCACACTGTTAAGGTAAATTATACTGCAAACCAGCTTATCATAATGTTTTACCAACTAATGTATTATATTCTAACAACCAATGTTTTGAATTTTTACTTATTTTATGTATTTTTACTTATTTTATGTATTTTTTTACTTATTTTATGTATTATCATACTTATCCTTTGTATTATATGTATGTATATTGTAACAGTCCCTAAGCGCGAGCCTTATGGCTCATTGGGCCAATTTATGATGAATAAATTGATTGATTGATTGATTGTAGGTTAAATGGAACTAATTTGTCCATGGGTAATTTACCCATAGGTAATTCACTAGTTTGTAGAAACCGGGCATTAATCAATTATTTCATGATACACATTTATATATATTTGAGCTATCTTTTAACCTTCATATAAAAAAGGTGCAAAATCATCAAATGCCTTACCCTTGTAATAACTTAAATGCCTGGAACAAAATGTGACATTCCCGTGTTGTTTTACAGAAACGTGGGCCGCAGAGATCGGTGGACGTGATAGTGTCAGCAGCTTTCCTCATCACACTGCTGCTGCTGTCATTCCTCAGTGTGGAGTGTCTCAAGGTCAGTGCGGACAATTCCTTACCAGAAGTAGGAGCTGAACTGTCGAGGTTTCAAAGCTCAGCCTTCGTGAGTAGGAAATTCTCTGCAGAGTTCCACTTTGCATGTAAAGAATAATGTTCCACCATACAGCATGGCTTATAGTAAAGGAGGGAATATATGAGGGCTGTTTCCTTATTTGACATGTGCTTTAATCACCCCCTGTATGGTGTATTGTTAGTGTTGCTTACCATGGATTCACTGGGCTCGAGGCTAGCCTTGTGAGAATAAAAGGAGCTACTTGATATACAGGGTATTATTCATTAACAGCGAAATATTGTACTGTGTATAGAGGGGACATAGACAAGCAACGTTTCATAGGAGATTTTTGCTCTATGGATTTAATTTTTCCTGTTACAGCAGAAAATCTCCCAGGGCAAGGCTGTCAATGACTTCTAACATTTGAAAAAAAAAAATGCAAAACAAGGAACTACGACGTTAACACTGGAGTTATAAATTAAAAAGAACTAATGCAGTGGTGGCCAGTCATGTGATTAGTCTGTAAATTTTGCAAATTATGAAAACACTAAATTATGATATAGCTGTTGATGAATGATCAAGAATCAGACTTTTATCAATCACTAAAAAGGCATGAAGTCAATTTAATGAAAATTTTAACCATATTTCTCTTAATTATTGACTTATGAGCCCCAAATTGTAATGACTTTAATGCCATGTAGCATACACATTTTATGTCATAGAGCAAAAATCTCCTAATGAAAGTTGCTTGTCTATGTCCCCTTTATACAGGGGTGAAATATTTTGGGTTATTCATTAACACCCTATATAAGTTTGTGGCTTTGGTCCTTGAGACAACCAATATTGTCCACTGCTGTCAGTGTGGTTGGAATGTCATGCCATGGATCACTGTACAGGTCAAAACATAACCTCAGATTTAGGATATTGATAGGTTTTTCATTAGAGATAGACATATACAAAACTAATCTGGATGAAAACGTCTTTGTATTATTGCATAAAGAAACAACGGTGGGCACTTGTACAGCATGTTTGAGTAGCCCCCATGCTTGGAACATAGGTGAGCAGCGGGGAGCGGGGTAGAGGGAGGAGCTACGTTGTTACTTATTAAATGTGATTCATTAGTTAGTTTAGATGTTCATTTCCACTTGAAACCATTTAAACTTGCTAGGTTGAGTGGTTTGTTATGAGTATTTTCTCCAAAAACCATTAGAGATCATGGTCTGGGAGGAAGTAGTAATTTGAAAGAACTACCAAAAACTGCTTAACTTTGACATCTCACTGGGCATCTAGTTAGTGTGCATATTTCTGTACTCAGTCTTGCTGCAGGCACTACCTCGTGTTATCTGAAGAAATACAACTTTACACAGTAGAAGTAATAGGGTTGATGGTTGATGTAGAGGCATAATATTTATCAAGAACAGATTGCTGCTTCAAATTACATTAGTTGCTATAAAAGGTTTGATTTTCATCTTTAGGAACTATTTATATGGCAAGGACTGAAATTTTATTTGCAATCACATATTTTTTCCCCTTAATTTGAATCAGTTTTGTAGATTGGAAATTTTTTTGGGGGGAGTATGCTATGTGAGAAAGATAGTAATTGAACTAGTTTGCTTGTGGACTGTATTTGAAGGGAATCAGCACACATAATATATTCCTGAATTTACATGAGCCAGAGTTTGGAGTGGGGGAACATTATTTAGATTTGCTTGCGGACATGAGAAGGGCTCTGCTGGGACAGAGACCCGTAGATATTTCTCTTGTTTGAAGTGAACCCTCCATGGAATACTAACTGTTACATTGAGACCTCAACAGCCATAACTACTGCTGTACTTTTGTGTTGTATACAGTGTCTGTTTTTCTTTAAAGTAGCGTATTCTTCCATACTGCACCCTCATTTCACTGGTTTGCAATTTAAAATTTTGTCTGCTTCAGAGGAAAAAAATACCATACATACCCTAATATTACCTGCCCCTGGATAATACCCGCACCCAAATTTTTGGAAAGGAAATTTGAAAAAATAATCTATGGTCCCATACATAAAATTATTTTGCCAGTTTTATTCATACCCTAATTAAACATTTATAATTAACATTACATATAAATATTATATAAGAATTAAATATGGCAGGCTACCTCAATTGTAATTATAAAAATCTGATGTGAAAGTCACATAACTTCCTCTGCCCAAATAAAAGTTTGCAGCATTTACGCTAATTGTGCTATAAATATCTTATAGCCCCTTCTTTCACTGGTTTGCAATTTAAAATTTTGTCTGCTTCAGAGGAAAAAAATACCATACATACCCTAATATTACCTGCCCCTGGATAATACCCGCACCCAAATTTTTGGAAAGGAAATTTGAAAAAATAATCTATGGTCCCATACATAAAATTATTTTGCCAGTTTTATTCATACCCTAATTAAACATTTATAATTAACATTACATATAAATATTATATAAGAATTAAATATGGCAGGCTACCTCAATTGTAATTATAAAAATAACATGCATGGTAACAGCCAGCCGAAATCTCACTGTCTTATACGTGCAGTCTAACGCTCTCCATTCATGAATCCATCTGTGCGGTGGGAATCCACATGCGATGATGTGTGTCCGATCCAAGGTCAAAGTCGTGCGGAAATTCACCAAACTTGACTGAACTTTCCCCAAATAAGTGCTTCTGCTTGTACAGCACTGTTACTTGCTTGGCATTCTCTATGCGTAAAGCTTTGTTTCACCACCAGTGATGGCGGACCACGTGCATAAGAAAGCGTCTTCTTTGTCTCATTTTCCTTTCATTACTGCTTCGCTACTGTTATACTATACTGTGATGCTACTGTAAAGCATTGTGCTATATTGAGCCGATATGGTACAAAAAGTCGAAATTCAGATGAGAGGAGCCCAGTATTCAAATAATACATGCAACCCAGCTTTTCGTTTGCGATTTTCGAGAAAAAAAATATGGAGGTAGTATTCAAGTGTATACGGTAACTTATTTTATTAAATTGAAGTGCCCTGAATTATAATCTGTATTCAGATTTTCTGTATCAGGTCAGGTTTTTCTGTGGTCCTTTTTAAGTAACTAGATTAGTAAAAAAAGAAAAAGAAAAATAGAAATAATAGAAAAATAATAGAAATAAATAATAGAAAATAATAATAATAGAAAAAGAAGAATTTTTTGTGGGCCCATGGCAAAAGATCTTAGGAAGAGGCTAGTAAAGTGCTTTGTGTGGAGTGTAGCACTGTATGGAGCAGAGACTTGGACGCTACGGAAGAGTGAAGAAAAACGACTGGAATCATTTGAGATGTGGATTTGGAGAAAGATGGAGCGTATACAATGGGCAGACAAAATTAAAAACAAAGACGTGCTAGAAAGAGTGGGAGAAAGAAGAACATTGTTGGAGCTCCTAAAGAAGAGGAAAAGAAATTGGCTGGGACATTGGCTAAGAAGAAATTGTCTGCTGAAGGATGCTTTAGAAGGAATGATAAATGGAAAGAAGGTTTGAGGCAGAAGAAGATATCAGATGATAGATAACATTAAAATAAATGGATTGTATGCCGATACAAAAAGGAAGGCTGAGAGCAGGAAAGAGTGGAGAATGCTTAGTTTGCAGTGAAAGACCTGCCCTTGGGCAGAACACTATGAATGAATGAATGAATGAAGATTAGTAAACTTCTGATTTAAAAAAGAAGTGATTTTATGCAAAATTTGAGACAGCTGGATAACATGACTGCCACTCAGCATTGAGGTCTGCTTCAACACCCATGTCCTTGCTGGGTTCGATTCCCGACCAGGTAGTGGGTTTTTCAGTAACGAAAAATTCCTAGGTTCAGGACTGGACATCACCGAAGAAAATTATAGGCTATATTAAAAAGCCTTAAATTAAAGTGGTGACTGTGTAGAATAGGGTATAGGTAGAGTTGATGATTTGTGGTGAATAAAAACCCAGGATTTCGTCAAATAAAATGCAAAATTTCTATATATATTTCGCTATATAAAAATTGGATTTCGTCATAAAAACTGTAAAAAAAAAAGTCTTGAAAATCAGCTTTTAAATCTAACTGTATTTTTTCCGTACACTGATATAATATACAGTATATATCAAGCAACATGCAGCAGTGATATGACAATGTCTTGAATTCATATGAAATGCTGTAACATAAATAAACAGCTTACCCGATTTACTTGAGGAGCTTGTATTTTAGTTTAAAATTAAAATAAACTCCTTGCTTTACATTGTGGTTACGGCAGTTAAAAAAATGCACACATTCATCCTATAATATTTTATTTGTCAACACATAGAACTTAAAAATAGAAGTAGGAATAAAGATAAAATAATCACTCGTCATCATCATCACCATCATCGATGGAAAACAATCGATGTTTCTCCCAGATATCAATTTTTTTCTTTTAATATTCACTGTTTTTTTGCATTAATTTTGACGAATTTACATATTGAGTCTGACACTGAGGACATACTGACAAAATTTCCAAAAACATAGATTTTTTTCATCGAAAGTTTTCATGGAAATATTTTAGTTTATTTATGAATGTTGCCTAATTTTCTGAAAACAAGCTTTTTTTTTTTAAAATATATATATATCGATGTTTTCCGTCAAAATACATCGATGTTTTCAGGTCGATATTATCGGCACACCAACAGTTACCGGCAAAGACGTTACTGCCGATTTTAACATCGATGCTCATTCCTATTTCCGTCTCTTTCACGCGGGATTCGGCGGGAACCCTACTTCCGTCTCTTTCATGCAGGATTCGGCGGGAAGCATGACGTTACAGTTTGTAGCCTCCAACACCCACTTCGTAAAACGCGAGATTGTTGAAGTGCGTAACTTACAGATTATTTTAATTTATGATTAAAGTTTTATTATTATTCTTCTATTATATAATGAACAGTTATAGCTTTTATAGGTAAACACAAAGACGGGAAGAACAGATCGGCCGCTTGTTTGCTTGTTTACTTGTTTCGGCCGTGAATCACGCCGCCGGCCGCAGATTTCTTGGCGCCAGAAACTCCTTTCTCTAAATTCCCTACTCTTCTTCAGTTGACCTTGACTTCTTCGAGTTTCAAATCAAGCCGATGACTCCCGTTTTCATCAACGGCTCTCATTTTTAATTAAAATATTTATCATGAAAAAAACAATACATTTAAATATGAGTTTATTTAAAGTAGAACTTTTACATTTTCCCGTATTTCGCGTAAAAATGGGATAAAACCTTAATAACTGGGTATTTCGCAAAAAGTATTACATTTCGCAAAACTTCGCGAATGAATAAACACATATTTTCAATAAAAAAAACACCAGAAACGAATTTATTACAGTAATTTGAACTTCTATTACTCATTTCGTGTTTTGGGGGTTAACGAAATGTGACTATCCCTAGGTATAGGGTATTCTCCGGCCAAGAAAACCACCAATAACGGCCGTGGGTGTCGGCATGCTGACCACATGCCCCCCAATCCTGCCATCTGCCTACGGGAGATGACGGAGCGGTCGGGTGGTAGGCCAAGTCCCTGCAGGGATGTAGCGCCACGGAGTTTAGTTTTAGTTATAGGGTATTCACTATAGATCTATTAAGGTCGCAGTGTTGAGAAGCTTACACTACCCCTCATTAATCTAATCTAATCTAATCTACGTACCGATTAGCCTCATGTCCACTATAATCATGACACCAGCCGTGAAAAATAAATGCATTTTATTTACCCTTGGTTTCACTCTGTAGTAAAACAGGAGATGGAGTGGTGGTCGTATCTCATTGTTTCCAATTGGATACTTACCTGTAGAAGGTGTTAGCAGATATGATGTTTTAATATAAAAGTGCAAAATATCAAGAAGAATGATATATCAAGATGGTTGTGATGAGCATTGCATCTTGCTCACGAGAAAGGTGCTTTACGTTTGTTTTGATTTGCTTACAGTTACACAGGAAAGATCTAAAGGCTATGATATCCTATTTGCCTAACAAGAAAAAACGTAAAGAATACTACAGTGAGTCCCATGCAAGAGTTGGCCAATGACGCGGGTTTCTGCATCGCTGCGGACACAGCTCCAACTCCCGGGCGATTGGGTGAAATACGTACGCTAATAAAACCACGATCGGTGTAATGATTCAAGTTCTCACATTTACAGTTAAAATTACGATGAAAATAACCACGTACCTCATAACAAGGGATACTGGGAATGTCGTCATCTTGCATCCACACAACACTGGCACCTTTTTAGGAAATTTTCTTTACGGCGTATAAGTTCAGCTTCTTGAGATAGAGTTAATTTCTCTTGTGATATTGTCTTTAAGTTCTTCTAACAGTATGTGACTATTATTTATGGGGAAACTTGAAAAATAAAGTGTATAGGTCAATTTCCCTTACATTAGAAGAACTTAAAGACAATATCACAAGAGAAATTAACTGAACTTATGCACATGAAAGAAAATTTCCAAAAAAATATTTAAAAAAAGTTCCAGTGTTGTGTGAATGCAAGAGGACATTTCCAACATCTCTTGTGATGATGTACATGGTTATTTTCATTGTAATTCCAACTGTAAATGTGAGAACCTGAACCATTACACCGTTCGCAGCTTTATTTGTGTAGATATTTCACCCAATCGCTCAGCAGTTGGAGCTGTGCCCGTCACGATGCAGAAACCCGCATGATTGGCCAACTCTTGCATGGTACTCACTGTATATGCAGATCTGTAGATGCAAGTGGCAAATGGCACCTGTGAAAACTTGTGGCATGACACCTTTCATGTTTTTCTAATTGATCCAGATCATTGAGATTTTGTGAATTTTTATTTTAGTTTTGGACTATGCTAAAGATTGCCAAAAATGTGTGGGAACTAGGTCAGTGGGCTCCTATTTGAAAGCTGGAAAGGGTCTACCTATCATGCAATGCTTACTGGTTTATCAATGACTTAAAATCTTTGTTCCTTAGCTACTTAGGGTGTTAATGCAGCTCAAACAGTCATAGTCTAACATTCAGCCAATGATGGTGACTACAGCTATAGATATCAAGAGATACAGTGGAGGAAGGAGTACAATATAAGCCTACCACATATAATTTGCGTTATTAAGTGCCAGTATGGTACTTTATGAGATTGTGTGGGGGACGAAAAATGTCTGTCCGTCCATCCGTCCGTGTGTCTGTACGCGCTCTAACTCAAATACGCTTTTTCAGATTTTCATGAAACTTGGAAAACACATTTATAATGTCAATGGGAAGAACCCTATTGATATTGAACCAAATCGGTTCACCGGTACCGGAGTAAAACCCAATTTAGTGTATATTTTAAAGGCGCCATAACTCACATACGCTTTATCGGATTTTCATGAAACTTGGAATACTTATTTATAATGTCCATGGGAAGATGTCTGTTGATATTGGACCAAATCGGTTGGCCGGTACCGGAATAATACCCAATTTGGTGCTTTTTTATGGTATTATATAGCAAAAGGTGCGATAACTCGAATACGCTTTATCGGATTTTCATGAAAATTGGTATATACATTTATAATGTACGTGGCAAGAAGCCTACTTATTTTGGGCCAAATCGGTTGACCGGTACCAGAGTAACAACTAATTAAAGGTCACATTTTTTAAAATCATATCTATACAACAATGTCGCATTTTTAATCATTTGGGGGCTTTGTCTGCAGTGCAGTCAGATGTTTGTTTACTTGGCTGATGTAGTTGAAAATAAGTACTATCAAATACTATTACTGTGAAATAATTAGCGGAGTTATATGCCACTGAATTTTGTGAAATGTTGACGTATTTTAAGAATTTCAAGTTGTAGGCCTAATATATTTAGATTTGACAAATAACAATATTTCTTCACATAAGCTTATCAAACTACATCATCAAATTGACTGAGTTATCCGAATGGTAACGTCTTGGATTCAGCGAAAGCATACCGGCACTTTGTTATATCAGTTTACCTGATTTTATTGTATTTAATGTTGCCTTAATTTCCGAATTACTTCTACTCCAAGTTAGTCAAGTTGAAAGTGGTTTCTCTGCATATGGTTTTTTCTCAGAATACTTAATTTTCATTGAACCTTTAAAATATTGATGAAATATGGCTATACATTTCTTTGCATCTGTCAATAAATGGTGAAGAAGAAATAGTTAAAACAACTCTGTATTTGATATGACTATTGATTCATTAACTTGGCACTTAGGTTCTTTCTACAAATAAGTATCCAATTGAGTATTGACACTTACTTGATGTCTTTCAGATGGTCACTAGGAATGAAAAAGCAGAAGAGGTAAGATTGCCACTCCTTTCCTCATATACAGGGTGCCATGTACAGGTTTGTTCAGTAATAATTAATATTAACTGTTGTTAACTATCAAAATATCATGATCTCGGAAAAGGCCTCATCAGGATTCTACCTTATGTACCCCCCCCCCCCTCATAATACTCCTTTACTTTCGGGACAACTCATCTGTTGAACACTCAGAATATTCTTGATCTAATTACAGTAAATCCCCGATAATACATGCCTGTTTGTTACGCTATCCTGCGTTATACGCTCTTTTCATACGGTTCATTTATTTATTTATATTTAATTTTTTTTTTAAAAATTTTAGGGGGGCTTTGAAGAGAGTGTTAGAGACCTCCCGCACGTGAGCTCAAGAGGCTTTTTGTGCTGCCCCTTTAGTGGAGAAGCTCTTGTTGGCTTCCTTTCCCAAAGTCTTCCCTGTATATTTTTCCGGGGTAACACAGTCAAGCAGGGTATTTGGATTACTCCTTCCTCCTCCTTGCTTAGGTCTCATTAAATTCTTATTTGAACTGAAGATGGCGCAGCATACGCCGAAATGCATTTTCATAATAAGTTGTATATTGTATGTTAAGGGTAAAGGTGGAATAGTGTATTAAATATTTAATATTAACCCTTATCTGTTGAAAATGAGTTATTTCAATAATTAGGTCTCATTGTTTCCCAAAATCTGTTCCTTGAACAAGTTGCAGTATTTTGGTTCCAATGTCCTTTTCGTTCCCCGAAACCAGGAAGGAAATTTTACACTTGAAAAGTCCCCAATCCAAAATCGAACCCGAGTCGTCAGGGTGAAAATCCAGTCCCTTGACATCACTATATAAAACTGTATAAAATCCACCTCTTAATATGCTTGTCATCCCGTTTAATACACACTTTCGTCTGCCGAAAATCATAAAATATCGTGCTTTTAAGGATACTGAGAAAATATTTTCCAGGCTTCTACATTTACTGTTAGCACCTGCACGTTCAATAGAATTGAATTCAACTCCTGAGTACCTGCAAGTCTATTCATAGCACGGATTCAGTCGCATTGTGACTTGATCTTGTGTAGAAGTGTGAAGTGATTTGTTAGTAAAGGGGTGAAACAGAAAGATTTGTTGATATTGGAGAAATTACAAACTCTCCATAAACATGATGAATCAGTATGAATCAGAAACAGTTGGCAGAATCATTACGAATCCCTATTTCGACGCTTAGAACAATAGTGAAAAATCATGAAGTGGTTTACAAAATGTACTACAGTACTGAAGTGTATTTGTTCTTACTTTTTTCTGAAACGAAAGAATATAAAATACCCCTCAGCATACCGGTAATTACTATATTTAATCCTTAATTTCATTCAACAAATGTTTATTTTGATTCATATCTTGATGTTAAAATTTTTAAAATCTAAAAATGACCCACTCTTGCTAATATGTGGTCCCATGTAATACGCTGTTTTTACGTGGCCCCTTGAAGAGCGTCTTGCCGAGGTTTCACTGTAGTAGATTGCCAACCATAATATTCATGTCTTATGCATTTTAAAATATTTATCGTTTTGTATTGTTTCAGTTATTTTTCATCCTCTTTCTACTTAACACTATTAACTATCGTTTTAATATTGAATTTCATTATTGTAGTTTAATATAGTTTAATTATCTCCAGTACATAGTTAACTGTCAAATATATATAACTGTATGTAACTGCAGGGGCACTCAATGAATTATAAACTGGCATCAGTTTGTGATGACTGCAGACATTGCCGTCTTGAGCTATCATAGAGTGGTGCTGATGTAACCATACAACAATTTCCTTAAAACTATGACAATATTATAGGAGAAAAATTCCTCCGGCACTGGGAGCTAAGCCAGAGTTCACTTCTCCTATAATATTCTCATGTAGTGTCCAACAGAGACAATAATCTGTGGTTCATGAATGCTTATATATCTTCCTTAACTATGTTTATAGGTTTTATTTACCAATAATTAAATTGTATTGGAAGTAACGCAGTGAAGTTATATAACAAAATAATTATATATGAGTTGAAACTTTTACACTAGACTTCACTTCTGGTATAGTTTTACCTGTACATGTTTCGGCGCCTTTGCAACCATTTTCAACAGTCATACTCAAGTTATTATTTTATTTACCAACATTATGAAAGAAGGTGTTGAAACTGGTCACAGTCATTGTCCATGCATTTTTGGCACCTAAACTGTCCATCATCACTCGCCATAGTTTACATTGGGAAATGCTGGCAATTTTGGTTTGATTCTTCTAGGGTGTGTGGGTTTGTAAATTTAAACATAAAGTATACAAGACAAACCCACACACCCTGGAAGAATTAAAACAAAATACCTGCCAGCAATTTCCAGCATTTCCATCACAGGAAGTGATGGATGGTTTCTTAAAGAGGTGCCAAAAATTTATGTTAAGGACGGTGGCACCTCCATTCATATCGTTGGTAAGTAAGGCCTTTAAACCTAGTTAATGGAATTGTTGTATGGTTGATCAGCGCCGCTCTATGAATGATAGCCGCAGACTGCAATGTGTGGTGCCTGTTTGTAGCCCATTGGGTCTCCCTATATATGTAATATGTTTCACTTATCTATTCTTATATTAGATTATGTATTAACTTAATAAACTTTAAAACTTTCCACTTCACACATTACTGGAAGTAAATACTCACTAAATCAGGACGTATGTTTCCATGGCCTTGCCATCATCCTCAGCTAGTTCCACTATTTATGAGTATATTATTTGGAATTATTTTTATAGGTGGGGATGTAAATTCATTATTTTGTTGTGGAATCAGCTGAGGATGATGGCAAGGCCATCTTCCTAAGTGAGTACTGTATTTACTTACAGTAATGGCCGGTGTGAATAAAAACGAGTACGACGAGTATTTACTGACAAGTAAAGTGTAACGAGTATTTAAACTCCAAGTAAACCGATGTGAATAAAGCGTCGAGTTTACTTGTGACCGTGTACTCGTCAACCCGAGGGCATACTAGCAAGTATTTACTCGCGAGACAACTGAATTCACAAACAAGGCAAGTAAATACTTGTAGCGCCACACAGACTACGCATCATTTCCTGTTGTGACTTGTTCTGTTTTCGCCGCTTACTCACAAGTCAGTTGTCGTTCCCGTTTGTTTTGTCCTCTTGCAGCTATGGATGAAAGTAGTGTGACTTCCGGTTGTGACAATAGAGCTATTTTTGTAGCGTTATTGAAAGACTTTAGTGTTGTGCTAAATAAATCCATGTTGCCTAAAGTTGCATCTGCTAAAGAGAAGGCATGGGGATATTTAGCCGACCAGTTTTCGAAAAACGTTGGGAAGCAAACTAGTGTTGGACAGTTAAAAAAGCTATTGAACAATATGAAAACCGCAGTCAAGAAAAAAACTGATGTCAACGCAACTGGAAATAAACCAATAACATTGTTGTCATGGGAGGCAGATTTCCTAAAAATTTGCGATTCAAACGAGAACCCAGTTTATTGCAAAATACCTGGGGCTTCATGCGTTGGATTGGGAGCAAGTTCTACGTCTGAACTCAATGAGGAGAATGAGAATAGGGAAGACGAAGATGACCCCGTTGACATGTTAGCATCAAACCAGCCCATCACACCAGTGACTTGCATACGTAAGAGCGATGCGACGAAGTTGAAAAAAGATAAGAAATTGAAACTCTCAACTGAAACTGAAGAGACGTCAAAGTTGACAACTGGTGAGCTGCAGCGTTTATTATTACTTGAACAAATTAAGCTAACAAGACTTCAGGCTGAACGTGAACAACTGATGATAACGGAGTTGAACCTAAGAGCTGCACAACACAGACGAACGGAGTCCGTTGAACAACGCGTTGAGGTTGAAGAAGACGATGTCTTAAAAGAATTTTTGTTGTTGAGATAAATTGTATCCTGTTTCCTTTCCTGAAATATTCCTTTTCTCTAAAAAAAATAAAATTAAAATAAAAATAATAATAAAATAAATAAAAAACAAAAATACAAAAAGAAATAAGTATATAATATACGTCACGTACACAGTCACGTGACGTACGTCACGTACACAGCTGTACACAGTTTGTCGGGTATGGCATGACCGGTGGAGGGCTCATAGGCTGGTGGTATATGCCCATTTGCTTTTCCACCAGGCCATGTTAAACCTGACATACTGTAGGCCTATGCGCACATGTGACATACTTATTTAAAAAGATATATTTTTGTTTTTTTATATATTTTTTATTACTTTTTTATTTTATTTTTCACATATGCGATTGCAATTGGAGTAAAGGAAATAGGATTAAATTTATTTCCATGTCAAAAATGTGTATTTACATCATCAGATTATTACTAATTTCTAATCGTTTTTGCTGACCACGACGTCTATTTATAACTTCATTCCGATCCAAATTATATAGAGGTACATTTTCTTCAGCCACACCATTTTCGATTCCGTCTTCCACTTCCCAAGGATCATTCAAATGTTTTGCTACATTGTGAAGCACTGCACAACTTATTACTACATTGGGAACATTTTTGACTGCTATTCTAACTTGGCTCGAGAGTATGGGAAAACGACGTTTCATCTGGCCAAAAACTCGTTCAATTATTACTCTTTCCTGAGCATGGGTCGAATTGTAATTCCGCTCACGAGCATTTCTTGGTTCGTCAAAAGGAGTCAGTAACCAAGGAGTAATTCCATATCCGCTATCACCAAGGAGACAAACATCACCATCATATTGGCGCACCACATCCTGAATTCCACTCACTCGCCAAATCCTGCCATCATGTACACTCCCTGGCCATTGAGCGTCCACACTTGTAATTTTTTCATTAGCGTCACAAGTCATCTGAATGTTTATTGTTGTTTTTCCTTTTCTGTTCACATACTCGTCGCCGAATTCCGAAGGCTTCATAATATGCACGTGAGTGCAATCTATAGCACCAATGACAGTCGGAATGCGAAATTTTGAAGCCCAATCTGCCTTGGCCTGATCCATATCTTCAATAGTGCGTGGAAATGTAATCCAATCTTCAGACTTCGACACTATTTTATCCAATACACTTGAAAATGTTCTGCTGACTGTACTTCTTTCAACCCCCATGTCGTTGGCAACACCACTTTGGAATCCTGGATCACTAACGTATCTCAGAAAAATTTCCATCTTTTTCCGTGCAGTTAATCCTCCACCCCTTGCATCAGTGTTTTCATCAAGAAAGTGCGAAGTGAGAAAATCTACGTTTTCGCTCTCAAACCGTAATAGTCCCTTAGATAGATCGGGACTTATATCACGCCGGTCTCTATAACGTTTCATACCACGCAGGTTCATAAATGCAGCCATCTTTCGTGTACAAGTACGACTGCAAGTCTGGGGTCGGGTTGACTTGCGAATAGACGAGTATTTACTTCCTACAGAAGTATTTACTTGCGTTTATTCACACCAAAATTGGCATTTTTCCGGGTTTTACTAGCCTCTCAAGTATTTACTCGCGAGTAAGAGTAAATGCTTGTTTTATTCACTTCAATTTTGGCGTTTACTTGTTATTTTGATATGTTCAAGTATTTACTTGTCCTACTCGTTTTTATTCACACCGGCCAATGTGTGAAGTGGAATGTTTTAAAGTTTATTAAGTTAATGTTAACACTTCAAAATGTTTCCCGATTAATTTAATAAAAAATAGATTATTTATGTTTATATTACGGTTTGTAACACACCTAAACTTCACTTTTTTAGATTTTACCTTAGACCTACGTAGTTTGAATCAGCCCTACCAACCAAACTTCAGAGGTAGCTGACAATGATCTCAGAAGGTGATTAAAACTATGTAGTTCTAAGGTAATAACTAAAAAAGTGAAGTTTAAGTGTATTACAAACCATAATATATATGTTACGACTTAACTGTACATATCAGTATCTATATTATGTCTGTCTCTATGTCTCCACATCTGGTTAGAGGAAGAGAAGGCATTAACTACACCAAGGGGAAGTAAATGAATAAATAAATATAATACAGTACACAGTGGAATACGAATTGAACAAATCCATCAATTCCCTCGATTTCACATCACAAAAGACAACACATAGAGACACAAATTTAAAATAAACAGAAAACCTACTATGACAGACTCTGCACAAACACACTGCGTTCACTGTGTTCACTGAAGTCTATAAGAAAGTACACAAGAATATGTAAGTAAGATACCTAGGAGAAAGCAATGTCTACAATCACACACTTATTGACAGCTTACTGCACAAGATCAAAACAATCCACCCGATAAGAAGAAAGATAAAAATCAGGTAAACTGATGTAACAAAGTGCCAGTATGTTTTTGTTTAATCAGTTATGACTGCAATTATGATATGCAGAATATGATTTTTTAAATTGATTTCCTAGTTAAGCTCCAGATTTATTCATTAAGCAGGGATTACGGAAGAACAAAGGTCTAGTTTTTTTTTTTTTAATTAGATTAAAATCTTCCAGCATCAACTGAACTGTACAGATTTGTGATATCATGACAATCGCACACTCACATAAAAATACCAAAAAAATTCCATTTGGCCGGTTTCGGGTTTTGAACCATGGACTCCAGAATGAGAGGCCAAAGCGTTACCACCTCGGCCACCGGGGCCATTTTAACGGTCTAGTTGGATAAGCGCATGTAAATCAATAGTGTTTTTTGTCATAGCTACCTGTATTTTAATTTCCAAGGCCTTATAAGATCACAGTAAAACAATAGGCAGTGTTGTCAAGATAACTGATTTTAATTTTTTTATAAATTCTTTCGAATACGTATATTACCATAAAATAGGCACTAAATTGAGCATTACTCCGAAACAGGTCAACCGATTTTATCCATTATAAATAGACGTCTTCCCATGGACATTATAAATGCGTATACGAAGTTTCATAAATATACGATAAAGCGTATTTGAGTTATTGCGCCTTTAAAGTAGACACTAAATTGGGGTTTACTCTGGTACCGGTCAACAGATTAGGTTCAAATTCAATAGGGCACTTCTCATGAACGTCATAAATGAGTATACCAAGTTTCATGGAAATCCGATACACCGTATTTCAGTTATGGTGCCTTTCTAATATAATACTATTAAAATAGGCACTAAATTGGGCATTACTCCGGTACCGGTGAACCGATTTGGTTCAATAAGAATAGGGTTCTTCCCATCGACATTATCA
The DNA here is from genome assembly GCA_964059195.1 of Ectobius pallidus. NCBI lineage: Eukaryota > Metazoa > Arthropoda > Insecta > Blattodea > Ectobiidae > Ectobius > Ectobius pallidus. The sequence goes on from CAXKWD010000002.1 coordinate 8,273,009, forward strand.
ATGTTTATACCAAGTTTCATGAAAATGCGAAAAAGCGTACTTGAGTTATGGTGCGTACAGACGGACAGACATTTTTTCGTCCCCCACACAATCTCATAAAGTACCATACTGGCACTTAATAAATATAACACAATCACATACTGCAACACAAACACAGAAACTTGCCCAAAACTTCAGAATACAAGAATACAGAGTCACATTTAGAAACAACACAACACAGAGAGTCTGTAAACTAAAATGTAATAAAATATGTCCCATTGGACAAACAGGCTGACACAGTCTATGTAAATAATAATAATAATAATAATAATAATATTTATTTGCTTATGTACATAAATGCATAGCATCATCAAAGCTAATTAATTACAGATACAGTTCTTTAAACTATCACAATGTTCAAACTTACAATATATTTAAAATCCGTAATATAATGAACAGGATTCAATTTTTCCTGTTACAGAATAAAATCTCCCAGAGCATGGCCGCCACTGACTTCTAACATTATAAAAAAAAATGCAAAACAAAGGAACTTCGTCAGTAGTTATCAATAATGCAGTGATGGCCAGTCATGTGTTTAAGTCTTAAATTTTGCAGATTATGAAAACTCTAAATTATGTAATAACGGTGGATGAATGATTGAGAAACAGGTTTTTATGGATCACTAGGAAGGCATGAAGTCATTTTAATGAAAATTTTAACCCTATTTTGCATTATTATTGACTTATGAGCACCAAATTGTAATAACTTTAATGCCCTGTAGCATACACATTTTATGTCACAGAGCAAAAATCTTCTAATAAAAGTTATTTGTCTATGTCCCCTCTATACACAGGTAAAATATTTCGGTGTTATTCATTAATATATATGGTATATATGGTATATATGGTCATAGGCGTAACCAGGCCGACCATATGGGGGGGGGGGTTATAACATCCGTGGGGTCTGGGGGGTATGGAATATCCCCCAGGGAGAGGGGGGTCCGGGGGTCCTCCCCCGGAAAATTTTAAAAATTAAGATGCAAAATAATGAGTTTTAAGCTTCCGGGGGTCCTCCCCCGGAAAATTTTAAAAATTAAGACGCAAAATAACGAGTTTTAAGCTTCCGGGGTCTATCCCCGGAAAATTTTTAAAATTTACACGCAAAATAACGAGTTTTAAGCTTCCCACACTTTATACTTGTATTAAGTAATTTATGGGCAGACTTAAAAAAATTATACAATTTTCCTTTTTTTAATCAATGGGGGGGGGGTTCAAACCCCCAAAACCCCCCCCTCGTTACGCCTATGTATATGGTATATTATGTATTATATTACATAATATACCATATATTAAATTACCATTTTGAGAATATCGACATAACTGATATTCTCTTCATGCAAAGGTGGCTGTACAAATGAAAATGTTGTCACATTTTGAGTCGCATCCCCAAAGGATACATAACCCAAATAAAATCTGATTAATGCACTCACACATCTTTCTTTGCTCTTAGCATGGCCAACAATACATCTTTCTCACTTCACGTTCTGATATAGAATAAGAGGCCGTATTGCAAGGAGTGCGTATTCAGTTGTTTCAACCTGATGCAAAGCTTTATTGTTCACCAGGCAAAACTATAGCCAGCTGGTTTGATGTTGAGTAACTGTTTTGCAGGACTCTGTGCGTTTGCACTCTGAGTACAACTTGGAGGCGCTGGTGTGGTGTCTCGTGCTGGGTGTGTTTCTGTTGCGCTTCATGACGCTCGGCACCAAGATCAACAGAAAGTATCGCAACCTCTCGGTGCTCATCACAGAGCAGATCAACCTGTACTTGCAGATAGAACAGAAACCCAACAAGAAAGAAGAGTTGATGGTTGCTAACAGCGTGCTGAAGCTAGCAGCAGATCTGCTCAAGGTATGTCGTCATGAACCAAGATGAGAAAAGACATTTCTTTTTGTTTTGATCAACACGAGTTCGCAAAAATATCTAACGCCTGTCTGTTTTACACTAGCTATCACTGCATGTCAACACTGTCATCTTCACAGTTCAAAAGCTGTGGCTAAACTGAGGGAATTTGTTGCTTTAATATACTTCACTGTCGTTGGTCGCAACTTGTTATTTTAAAGTTGAAATGACAGTGGATTAGTTGCATATTTCAATGTATTGCAGACGGCTCAAGTTTCATTTCCTGCAACGACAAGGCAGCATACTTTCGAGTTGCAATGACAAGCGACAAAGCCACATATACATTGTTAATTTCAGTGCATTGTATAAATTTATTTTTATATCTTTTCTTGAAATGAACTAATTCACATATTTATTTTCATTTGCATTAACTGGAAAATATTTAAAAATCATTTTTTTCTGCAAAAGTCCTCTTTAGCCCCTTTTAGGCCCTTCAATCCGATTTAGCCCTTTTTAGGTCCTGTAAGATTCATATATTTGGAAGCAAGGGGCATGAAATGGAAAAGTACGTTAAAATGTTCTAATTAGGAAGCTGGGGGAAAAATAGGTTAAAACTTTCAAATCTGGGCCCTAGTGATAACATTATCCGTGATTACATTAAGTAGTGTTCACTGTATAAACAACATTGGATAATTTTAAAGTCCAAATGCAATAAATAGGAAATGCTTTGTTTTGCAGGAGCTGGAGAGTCCCTTCAAGATTTCTGGACTGTCAGCAAACCCTTACTTGTACACCATCACGAAGGTCGTGATTCTGTCTGCACTGTCCGGGGTCCTGTCTGAGATGCTGGGGTTCAAACTCAAGCTACACAAGATAAAGATCAAGTAGACTGCAATATTACAAAAAACAAAAACAAAAGGTCTGAAATAAAGCAGGGTGAGTATCACTGAATCCTTAAAGATTTTTCTATTGTTGAGTTTTTTTATTTGTTTATAGACCCAAACTATTTATTGTACATGTGAGTGCGTGTGTTCTTGAAACCTGATATATTTTTACATAGAGTATATGAGAAATAACTGTGTACATTTTTGTAAAATAGGTATTACAATAGTTGGACATGTGATTTAGAAGATTGTCACAAAGTGGTGAAAATGAATTGTGTAGGAGGGATCTCTTAGGTCTCTGTAGAAATTACGTGTGGACTCCAAAGAGCAGATAAACCTTAGAATTTCTCAAACTAACAAAAACTTAAAAGATTCATTTTAAACTTTAAACATTCTTTATGTTCAAAACGACCACCTGCATGGTCTTGTGGTTAGCGTCGCTGACTTCAGATCTATAGGCCCGGGTTTGATCCCCGGTACCCAGCGGCTCCAGTCACGGTAACTGCCATTAACGGCCATGGGTGTCGGCATGCTGACCTCATGCCCCCTAATCCTGCCTTCTGCCTATGGTAGATGATGCAGCAGTGTGGTAGGCCTAGTCCCTTCAAGGTTATAGTGGCATGGAGAATTTTTTTATGTTAAAAACAAGGATTTAATTTTAGTTTATCAGACATTAAAAAAATTAACTACTTAGATATCGTAAATAATTTGTTAAATGTGATAATATGAATTATCCCTGCTGCGATTGGTGAATTTTTCAGGATGTAAATGAAATGAAAGTCTTCCGAGAGAGACTATAAACTGTGAGTCGCTTGTCATAGATTTACGGCAAGTTAAATAATTTGAAGCCAAAATAAAGCCATTGGACAAAATTCCGTGTCCCTCTCACGTCCAAATTGAAAGCTGGTTTATTGTCTTAAATAACTATACATATATAAGATATGTTTACAATTTGTCATTTTTTCATTAACCCCTCAAGCGTGACATGTAATGTCGCAGAGCCGACTCGGGATTATCCTTCGCTAGTATATACATGCCGCACACAGCTTATAACACAAATATTGCTTTGTAACTTGTAATTATTGCTGTATAAATGTGTAAGTTTTCAAACGTGGGAGCCAATATCAATACAAAATCATACTTGACAGTCAAGGACACAATATGCATTCCATCTCCTTTCATTCTTGTATGTTTTTCTCATTTTTCCCTGTGGACGGTATTTTTTCTATGAAATATCTCTGTGATGGGTTTGGGGAAAGATTTATTGAAGGCTGACCTTGTCTGTGTTGGAAATAATCAGCAGGAGTGTGCAGACTTAACCCAAGAATCCATGGTAAACAATGATTCTCTTGTGAACCAAGATGTGAAAAGTTGTTGGCTTATATTTGTTGTCATATGATGAAGTGGGCTATCTTGTTTTGCAAAAAAACCCTGGTAAAGTTTCTGATTATCATAAAGAAACATGTTGGCTTAAGTTTTTTGTTTTATGACCAGTCGTATACTTAAATCCATGTTAAAGTTTTTGTGACTGGTCAATGCCATTTGGATTTTGTTTATAGATTGCTTTAAAGTACAATGCCGATAAAAATGCATTTTGAATGTAGTTTTATGCAGTTTTAGTGGACTTGGTTGATTAAATGCAATTTTTAGGCGTGTTATCAGTTCAATAAGCAGCTGTTTTAGAGAGCATGTACTAAAAATAATTTTATGCATTTTCCATTTTGTCAAGGGAACAATTGAAATAGATGTGAAATTTTCTGAATTTTGTGAGGATATTGAAATAATTGTTAAAAAAGTTTTTTTTTCCCCCCCCCAAGATTTACTGATTTTGAAAACATAAGGGACAAATGTTTCTTTTTAACAATTCCTTGAAAATATTGTGGATATCTCTTGTTTTACCAGAAATAATCCGGTCAGTATTATAGTCGCCAAGGTTAATCGAGAACAGGGAATAGCAGAAGCTGTCCCAGGTAGATCAGCTGCTTTGGAGCCCACCTTTAAAAGTTCATTAAAACTATAAGATTTAAAAAAAATCCTCACTTAGATGTAATAGCGCTGAAAGTGATACTAGACACTGTGTTCCTCTAGTCTCCACAGATGGTGACACTGTTGCACTCTTTTTAAAGGGATTAGGAGAAAGAGCGAAGAGCCAATTCAGTAGCAAAATTTGTGAAATCTTATTAATTCTAACCTTAAAAATTAAACAGTTCGGGTCTTTATGACATGTCATATTTTTATAATGAATGATTTGATTTTCTCATTCGTATTATTGAACTGACTCAACTTCCTATATAAATTATTATTTTTAATTATTTTTCTTAGTCACAGGATATACCGTATTTATCCGAATATAAGCCGCCCCTGAATTTAAGCCGCACCTGCCTTTTTAGCAGTAAAGTAAAGGAAAAATAATTAAATTAACCCCAAAGTGAAAAATTAAATTGCCTCATTTTCATAATGTTAAAGTAACACATTTCTTAGCCAAAATAGGCCTGAAATAAGAAAAAGAAAGTATCAGCTTACTTAAAGTTATGATATTCTAATTTTATTTAATATAATTAAATAAAACTTACGAAAAAGAAAACAGAAATCAGTACTTGACAATTCATATGACTATCAGTGTTGAATTTCACGCGATTTTTCTATTTTTCTTAACTGCACTCAGTTACCATCAATTCAAAATTGCCTTTATTCACATTCCCATATGTTACGGCATTTTTTTTACTTCTGAGCATTTTATAATACATGCATATTCTGTAATACCGCTATAAAAATGACAAAAATAGGCAAAACATCACTTTTTATGCATTTTTACGATTCTTCGATTAAATCTATATATTTTCGATGTTAAATCGATTAATATATCGATAGTCGTGGAGATTCGAGATAACCGATAGGTGACGGTGCTTGGAGGTGGGAAACCAGCTACGATGGATCAACCGGCTATATTGTTCTCATTTTTACCATTATTGCCTAAAAACACTCGTACGCGATTTTAAGCCGCAGGCATATTTTGTTGGGCTTAATCTAGGAAAAAAAGTGCGGCTTATATTCAGATAAATACGGTAAATGCATTGACGTTTTTAAAGATTACTGTAATATACGGACCATGAGACACACTTTTTTACCTTCAGAACAGAGCCTTGCAAGTTGGGTGCGTCTAATGGTCCGAAGTACACAAAAAATATTTAAATTATGGTAAATATTGCCATAATATAAATAAGATGTTTTATTCGATAAGATAGTTAAAAATTTTGGCATAGGCTGTACATAAGTGCACTTGTCACAATCGTAAATGAGGGTAGCTGGAGGCAACGGATACAATGCAAAAAGAAATGACGTTGAGTTGTTTCCACTGGGTGGTTTAAATGAAGGCAATGACCTCTCAACACCCTTATCCAGTTACACTTACTGTATGATGAATTGAGGGTTAGAGGGTGTAAAAGTATTTTCAGTCTTTAATGAGAAATCATTTCAGTTGTTAAAATTTATGCAATGCCACCTGTACAGAAGAGATTTTCGTATAAAGCAGGTTTCAAGATAGAAGTGATTTACACTGATTCTATTGTGCAAGGTTATAATTTGTTTATGCAATGAAGTATAGTATTCCCTTCAAAATAGTTTACAATTACATTAAATTTCTTCTTCTTTAAATTTCTATCCTAAAATCAAGGTGCATTTTATGGTCTGGAGCATCTTATAAGTCCATAAAATATGTTATATGTCATAAAAATCCGAACCATAATGTTAACCTAATTGGAATGTGTTTTTAGGGGGTTAATGAATCTGCATCAGGTAGATGTGAAAGTTTTGAGGGACTTAAAAGAAAATTATTCTCCTTTTCAAAAGAGATTTAACTTAAGAAAGTGAATTTTTGGCTTCTGAAAGACTCCTTCTCTAATCCCTGCCTTTTTACAAACTCAGTTTTGGAAAGAGTTGTTTTCACGAACTTAAGAACTGGAACTAGCAGTTGAAATATAGGGTGTCCTAATAAGAACGCCGGATTTAATAATGCGCAAAATACATTTTGTTTTAGAGAAATGACATATATTTATACATTAATTCAAAGGGCACATGTTCCGATTTATGTATGAAAAATATCTGGCATAATGTGCCATAATATGTCCACCACGTCCTGCTCTGCAGCCAGTGACTGTCCATGAAATTTGTGATAATTCTTGCACAGTCTTGTGCCTGGATTTGAGCGATAACATGTCAAATTTCCTGCTTCAGGCCTTGTATGGCTCGGGGATTGTGTCCATAAATCTGCGATTTAAGAAGCCTACGAACAGTTGATTCATTAGGCGCATTATTCTGGTCTAAGAGCGCACGAAGCCTTTGAACAGTTTGAGCATAACACTCACCATTCTTGTAATGAGTTTTGACAGTTAAAACTCGTTGTTCAGCAGTGTAGCGCTCCATACCAAGTAATTGCAACAAATATAGGAAACAGAAAAGCTAACTACAGTGTTGCCACTCCCACAGCATAAAAATGGCAGCCAATTCAAATCCGGCGTTCTTATTGGGACACCCTTTAGAACTTCCAACTTAATTGTGGAACTGGAATCAACTTAGGTTGTGGCGGCAGCAGTTTTGTAGCTTTTGCAAAACTTTGGTTATCTTTTCCAAAACTGAGATTGGTGATAAACATTCTTGAATCTCGTCTGTAAAATTTAGTGTTACATTAATTATGTTAGGGTGTGAGTGCATACGTTGATGACCACCGCTGTTTTAGCCTCTAAGGTATTGTTATGTTGGAGCAAAGTCAGTCTATGTTTCTAGCTGTTGAGTCATAAAATGACTAGGATTCATTTTAGATTTAGCTACTTGTGAATATTCTATCATGTCAGCTCTTTCTTTGTAGATGTATTATATTCTTCCTCCAGTGTATTGCTTGGAAGTTTTAAATAGTGTGTTTATTTTCTAGTTGTCTTTTTGAATTGATTTCCTAGATTTTGTCCAGCGTAAGGAATCTGGAATTTGAGAGTTAAGGTGGGGATATTTTGACCATCATTCAAGGACAAATTAAGACATTTAATGATAAAACTTCAAAACACAACACAGTTTAAAATTCACAATGGATGTCACATAACCTATTAAAACTCTATGTTTCTGCCCACCCACTAGGCCTTCTTCAGGAACACTAAATGGAAGGAATGGAAGTCCCACCTGTTGCGGAGTTTCCTGACATCTGGTGACCTTAGTCGGTGTAGAGCAACAGTGGGACTTCAATTCCTTCCATTTAGTGTTCCTGAAGAAGGCCTAGTGGGTGGGCCGAAACGTCAGTTTTAATAGGTTATGTGACATCCATTGTGAATTTGAAAGTGTGTTGTGTTTTGAAGTTTTATCGGGCATACAGTGGAAAAAGGTCTATCTGCAATTTTGTGTACAAGACATTTTCCCTTTCTTTTTCTCCTCTTTAGGACTTTTCCTCCAACATTCTTACATTTTATATACTGACGAGGGATGTACCGGAAATTGAATGCTCAGAACTGAAACATGATCACCAGGGCCCAGGTTTTGATGACCTAAAAATACTTTAAAAAATAACTGGAAAAATATGAAAAAAAGACCCAAAAATTTATATGAAAATGCTAGTTTATTTGTCAGATTTGTGTCTATTCTACATTTATTTTGCTGACCCAATTATAGGTCATGTTCCAAATATCTGCACTATAGTGGGCAACGTCCATGATGTACCAGTTAAAAGATGACTTGCCATCAAAATCTGAGCCCTGATGATCACCAAGCTCAGGATGTTTATCCCCTATCAAAGTTGTATAATGGCATCTCTGGCTGAGTAGGAGGATCGATCCTGAGCTTTCAGCAGCTTCCTCCACTGCCATCTTGTGGGAGACGTAAACTAATTGGGAAAAGTTTGTATTATATAGAAAATACAAAGAAAGGATATATTGAGTGGATGAAGCTTTTCTCTGTCCTTCCATTACCTGTTGTTATTTGTTGAGCTTTCCCCCCCCCCCCTTTTTTTACTTTTTCAATCTTTCATTTTGTGTATCCCTCCTCTCCAGTGGGCATGAGGCTTTTAGGTTTAGATTCTTTCGACTTGTCCATAACCCGCATTAGGCGTTTTTGTTCTTGAATACTAACCCGGTCAATGGGAGAACTTTGTGTCCGTCCTGTCGACTGAATGCTGGGTGTGGTTTTGTTATTATGGTTATTATATTTATTCTTGAGTGTTACAGCTCCTCCTTCTAGGCAACTTAAATTATCTCTCTCTGTTCCATCTAGCCTTATTTTATATTTTCTACAATTGAAGCATTTGCTTTTATAAGGGTCTAAGTGCCACAATCATGATTGTGTAGGAAACAAAACATGAACTCACAGAAAGACGTGCCAAAGATAGACCCAGCGCTATATCTTAGTATTTATTGCTACTAATGTGGCTTTCCCTGGACCTTGGACCCTTCTGAAATGCATTGGTCTGGGTCAGGGCCGTCGCGTGGTTTGATGGCGCCCGGGGCAAGATTTCCTCAAGCGCCCCCCCCCCCCCCAAACTCAATCCCACGTGCACCCACCCGACATTCCACCTATCTGTAGGATTCAAGGATTTAAGGCCCACAGTAGAGTTCATTAATAGGGTATTATTATTAACAGTATACAAGCAAATCCTGCTGCTCAATTTTGAGCAAATATTTATTTTTGGATAACTTAGCAAATATAAAGTTATTGGTGTCAAATATTTATTTGTTCAATAAATACATGCAGCGTAATATTCAAAATTCAGTTATACCCAACTCTAAAAAATACGTTATGTACATCTAACTTATTTTTTTCAAATTTTGTTTTATTTTTGCTGTTGCCACGGCGCCCCCCTGGTCGCGGCAATCGGGGCGATCTGCCCACACAACGGCCCTGGTCTGGGTACATAGATCCATTTAAAATAATCAGCTGAAAAATCATGATTTTGGCACTTAGATCCTTATAACAGTAAACACTTCAATTATAATAAAGACCTTTTCCCAATCAGCCCACTTCTCCCAGAAGATGGTAGCGGAGCAAGTTGCTGGAAACCCGTAATCAATCCTCCTACAAACCATTTTCCATTTTCAACACCACACATTGCTATCAAAGTTCCCAAATAGTAACCATACTGTCTCATATTTCCTATGAAATTTATCGCAAAATGTACATAAGATCACTTATAGAAACAGAGCAAGTGATAAAATCTAGGAAATCAAGCAGTGTGATCAATGATGAGTTGTCTTTCACTTGTGCAGCTCAATGGAAGGAATTAATACATTTTTAGTTTCTTTTTTAACGAGTGATTGTGAAGTTTTTTTTTATTTTTCTTTGTATTATTGATCATTGTGAATAGTCACTTTGTGACAAAATAGACATGGAAGTTTGGGCACCAAAATATTATATAGAACAGAATACAGACCTAAAATCTGAACTATTTAGTTGCAATGGGCTGTACTTTATGCTAAGCTAACTGTGCAAGATGAAGATGGGACAACACATGCTTGCAAAGACTGGTTTATAGAGAGGCTAGGTAAAAAATGAATCAGGGAATGGCTTCTCTTCATTCCGTTAGTACTTAAACTTTAGGGAGTGATTTAACTGGATGGATTCAAGGAGGCAGAAGATAAGCCTGTCGCATGGGGGTCTGGCAGCGGCAGCCACTGCTCTTACTCACAAGCGATCACTGCTAATGATGCAAGTTCTCACAATTAAAAAGAAAATAATCACATATCTCATCCCAAGAGATGTTGGAAATGTCCTCCACTTGCATCCACACAACACAGGTATTTTTTTAGGAAATCTTTCATATGCATTATTTCAGCTTCCGAAACAGAGGTAATTTCTCTTCTGATATTGCCTTTAAGAAATGTGAAATCTCTGCAAGGGAGTGCATATTTTTATTCAGGCCTATGTAATTTCGACTTTTATTTTTGTCTGTCTGTCTGTTTTTGTCACACAGAACTGCTGCAAATAATAATAACTTAATAGAAGTTTGTATTTTGAATTTACACACTTTTTGACAGCTGCAGTTATTTTTAAATCTGTAACTTAAGGGGGGGATATGAGGAAGGGGAAGCAAAACTGAAGTGGCTGATGAGAAACAACAGGCAAGATGTAATACCTCTACTTCCATGCCAGTAAGCAGGGCAGTGGGCAGCAAAAGTATATAAACATCTTACTCGTCTATCTTCTACTCTTGCCAGTGCTCCCTTAGTTGGCGGTTTTTGTGTCAAAGTCAAAGGACATGTAACTAATTCTACGTCCTTCATTATCTGATGATGATTTTGGACAGCAAATACAATGACAGTGGCTGAATGTGCCATAAAGCAGCAGGTATTAGCAGAGAAGTAAACATTGCTCGATTACTTCTTGATTCAGATGCTTTTGTCTCTTTAAAATCCACTCTATTATTGTAAACAGTGGAATTTATATTATATGGTACATTTGGAATCCAGACTTCCATGTGTTGTAATAAGATATAAATTGTCCTGACCAGGATCTGAACTTGTTCCTTAATTGTTGGGATATTTTGCTGTTCACAGAAAGTGTTGTATCCTGGCTCAATTTGTTGTTTGTTTAATTGGTAGATAGAGTTGAAATATGTAGACCCACTGCCAGAGAATGAAATACATGTATTGTGCCAGCATAGCTCCGAGCGTTCTCACTGTCTTCACATTAACGTCCTTACTCCTTGTTACTTTTCTGTGGAATTAACATTTCATTCATTCATAATATTCTGCTCAGGTGCAGGTCTTTCACTGCAAACTCAGCATTCTCCACTCTTCCCTTCCTTTCCCTTCCTTTTGGCGTATGCATAAAGTCAATTTATTTTAATGTTGTCTATTATCTGGTATCTTCTTCTGCCTCGAACCTTCTTCCCATTTATCATCCCTATGGCATCCTTCAGCAGACAATTTTTTCTTAGCCAATGTCCCATCCAATTTATTTTCCTCTTTCTGACGATTTCCAATGAAACTCTTCTTTCCCCCACTCCGCCTAGCACATCTTTATATTTAACTTTATCAGTTCATGGTATTCGCTTCATTCTTCTCCATATCCACATCTCAAATGCTTCTCATTCCTTCGTAATGCCCAAGTCTCTACTCCATACAACGCTACACTCCATGCAAAGCACTTCACTAGCCTTTTCCTTAGTTCCTTTTCCAAAGGCCCATAGAAGATTTTCCTCTTCCTGTTAAAAACTTCTTTTGCCATTGCTATCCTCTGTTTTACTTCTTGACAACAGTTCATGTTGCTACTGATAGTACAACCCAAGTATTTGAACCTTTCTACTTGTTCGACAACCTCATCCTTAATTCTCACTTCTACCTTCTTGAGTTTTCTTCCACTAACCATGGTCTGCGTCAAATTTTTATTTATCTTCATCCCATATTCCTCACATTTGTCATTTAGTTCCATCAGCATGTGTTTCAGCATCATTTCATCTTCAGCTAGCAAAGCCATAGCATCTGTAAATCTTATGCACTTTATTCTCCTTCCTCCTATATTTACACCTCCCATGTTCCAGAAACAAGTCTTTATTAAATCTTCCAACTATATATTAAAGAGAGTAGGTGAATTAACGAGAATTAATGTTAAAATGACACAATTTAAGTACTTAAGCTGAGTAGTGATTGAAAACATTTTTATCATAGGTAAACTATATATTTGCAAGAATGAAGTTCTAGAAAATTATCTGATGAAACTAGTTCTGTCATGTAGGATTTATTAAGACTATTCCATGAATAAAATATAACAGATTTTGTAAATACGGTAATAATTATTTTCTTTCTTTGATTTCAATATTCTGTCAGCCTTAAGATCACGGCATACTGGATGAGTGAACAGTCCACAAATCGATCCGAGTTTCCAATGCTATCAAATGTGTGCATCACAAGATTGAGGGCATCATGGGGTTGTTTACATCAAAACTCTATAAAAGCAGATGAACTGGCTTGCACTGAATTGAAATTGTGCTTTTAATCATTGTATATTTATATTATTTCAGTTTCCAAACAAGTTATGTTGTATAAAATAATCTGTTTTCGTGCCACTTAATGGCAACATGTGACATATCAATCACTGCACATTGATGCCTTATGTGTCCGGTAACGAGCTGACATATTATCAGATAAAATTGCATCTTTGCGATCCAAGGAAGGATATTATAAGATAAACGATTGTGATTGGTCTATATCTGAGGAATTGCTAAACTTTATTGATCATTATCAAACAAACATCCGGCATATGAGTGAAATAATCATAGGTAATGCCATGATTTGAAGTCATTGATAAACGTACGAGGGATTTAGTCGCAAAGGAATTATCAAGGAGAGTTCATAGTCAGGAGTTCCATTTATTATACATATCAATATCATCATGGTTAAGGCTTTCTTAAACTTCTTTTTCAACGGACATCATCATAAAAGATTTCAATTTCTGTTGTCCCAAATTGCATCTCAATCTGTACCCACAGCTTTCACCCTTCTGACTATTTTTAAGCTTCTAAAAAAATAATAATAATTGCAGGCATTTCCTTGAATGCTTGCCTGTGAGTGTGTGCTAGAGCTGCATCATGGCTCGTTGCTTCTGGATTATTATGTAAGTGATCAAAGTTACCACCAAATTAAGGAATGGATTTGCACTCAAATCCAATGCACACCCCAATTTTGGATGCTACAAATGCATAAAAGACTGCCGGTGTGGTCTTGTGGTTAGCATCGCTGACTACAGTACTGTCGGCCCAGGTTTGATCCCCGGTACCACCTCGGATTTTTCTGAGGTAGGGATGTCTGGAACGGGGTGCACTCAGCCTCGTGATTCAAATTGAAGAGCTACTTGATAAAGAAGTGGTGGCTCCAGTCATGGAAACCACCATTAACGGCTATGGATGTCAGTACGCTGACCGCATGCCCCCCAATCCTGCCTCTGGTAGATGATGCAGCGGTTGGGTGGTAGGCCAAATCCCTTCAGGGATGTAGCGCCAAGGAGATAGTTTTTTTTACAAATGGATAAAAAGGTTCATGTTAGAATTGAGTAAGTATGGTAGTTTGTGCAGTCTTTATGGCCTTCCCCGACAATAAACTTCTTTGTATACTCCTGAATTAAAATTTAAACACATTGAGAATCATGAACAGCACCTTGATAAGTTGAAGACAATAGATTGCAATTCCCAAGCTTTCATTACCATAGTGAACTGTATTGTAATTGTTCCAGTCTGTTAGTGATGTGAAGTGTGTGAACATGTTCGTATTGCAACAGATTTTTAATGCCATTAGACCAGAATGGGTAAGTAAACGGTATGTTACTTGTTGCTGATCTTTTCACAGGATGTAAGAAAATGGTAGGCCAAAACATTCCTTGCACAAATTAAATCATGTACTATAGTACCTACTTTGCTTACGTGCATCACAATATATGTTGATAATGATGCCCTCCAGTGCCAACACATTCATTATATCTCTGGAAAAAAATTCCATTCATTCGTTCACTGATTTCTTGTATTTCTGTGGTGATATCAGAAGCATCGCCAGGAATTTTATTAAGGAGGGGGCAAACTAAACATAATTCCAAACACATTGATAATAATCTTGGCTGTCCGGGTGGCGCCGCATCATCATGTTTAAAACCATTGTTTCGGCGCTCATGTTGTGGCCTTCTTCTGGGTATACTGAACTATGATGTTTTGTTTTCTCCTTTTATGATGATGCGGCGCCACCTGGACAGCCAAGATGATTATTATTGTTCATTTAGCCGTGGAAGCCTACAAGAACACATTGATCCTTATTTATTAAGCTAAATTAGATATTACTCTGTAATAATAGGAATTAATTTACTATAGTGAACAATTAGTGGTATTATGACAAACATTTAAATAAGTGTACTGTGAACTAATTCCTGATTGAAGTTAATCCATATTCAAATGATACAAATTATATTTTCTTATGTCCATCCGAAAATCAATTTCAGACCTCAATTTAAAATGATAGGCTAAACACATTAGTGTTTGCTTAGTTAAGCAGACTGTAGTTTTGAACCCCAGCTGAATTCAACAAGGCTGCAAAGTTTTAAGTTAACAGATTACGCTCTTGTGAACAACGGCCTTGGCAACATATTATTATAAATACACATTATACTCGTAATTATGTTTAGTTAATACTTGCTAAACTCATTACAAAGTAATTATGTATATTTTTTTTATTTATTCTCCATGCAATAAATACCACATTTTATGGACTATAAGCAGGGCCATGGAAAGAAAGCAAGGGCCCAGGGAAAAATTTTCCCGGGCCCCCGTCAAATACTAAATTCACTACCCAACTCTCCCTTTATAATGTATGCAACAAAAAGATTTATCTAATGATATTACATAATTATTAAGTGCCAGAATGGTACTGGTACTATATGAGATTGTCTGGTAGACAGGACTGTTTGACTGTCTGTGTGTCTGTAAGTGCGATAACTCAAATACGCCTTATCGGATTTTCATAAAACTTGGTATACCATTTATAACGCCCATGGGACGAAGCCTATTGATTTTGGACCAAATCGGTTAACTGATGCTGGGCAGGAAACTGAAAAATACATTAAAATGTTCTAATTAGGAACAGTTTTATCTCTGTGTACCAGTTTAATCTTTTGAAAATTATGATTTTAAATGCCGAACGTTAGTAGGCCTACTGATGAGTCCAAAAGGATTTGTGCTTCTACTTTTCAAAAATAGCAATTTTTCTTCAAGATTAATAAGTTTCAGATAATTCCATGTCACCGTTATACGGCAGGACAATGCAGATAAAATAAACACATAAAACATAACTTAAACTGTTTATTGACTTATAACCAATTTTATTTTAGAGTAAATTTAGAAAGTAAAAAATAAAACCTGGTCGGCCGGGCCCCGGCTGCCCCTCCCTCTCGTCGGGCCTGACTATAAGATGCTCTGGACCATAAGACGCATCTTGATTTTAGGATGGAAATATAAAGAAAAAGAAATTTAATGTGATTCTAAACAACAAAAAATTAAAGGGAACAATATATTTCATTGCATAATCAAACTATAACCTCGTACAATCAGTGTAAATCACTTCTAACTTAAAACCTACGTTGTACGAAAAATCTCTTCTGTACAGGTGGCATCGCGTAAATTTGAACAACTAAACTGACTTATAAAGACTGAAAATACTTTTACACTCTCTATTAACCTTCAATTCAGTATATGGTAAGTGTAACATGACAAGGCAGTTCAGAGATCATTGCCTTCATTTAAACCACTCGGTGGAGATAACTCCTTTCATATAAAGGAACTCAATATTCCTTTCTTTTCGCATTGTATACCTGGCTTCCAGCTACCCTCATTTTAAGATTGTAACAAGTGTTCTGATGTACAACCTGTGCCAAAATTTGTAACTATCTTATCGTTTACAACACCCTGTTTATAACTATGGTATTCCGACAATATTTAGCGTAATTTTAATATTTTTAGTGTACTTCGGACCATTAGATGCACCCAACTTTTAAGACTCTATTTTAAAAGTAAAAAAAAAAGAGTGCGTGGAACGCCACATGACAGAAGTAAAACTTTATTTTATTTTTTCAATTTTTGATTATTGGATTTTTTCAATTTTACATTATTGGACTTTTTAATATTGGGTTTTTGGACTTTTTTAATTTTGGGTTTTGAACTTTTTAATTTTGGATCTTTGCTTTTTTAAATTTTCGATCTTTGAATTGTTTATTTTTTGATTATTGGATTTTTAAATTTTGGAAATTTGTATTTTTTAATTTTGGATTTGCGCGGTAATGAACCTCCGGGTTCCATAAAATAGATAATATACCTTTAGATTGCTTAGGAATTGTCTATTGCCATTGAGGAAGTAATGTCTGAAAAATTTCCTTTGATTACTGCTAATCATTGAGTTGATTGTTTTCTGTGCAGTTCGCACCGAAACAAGACGTTTTTAGTGTGACTGATTTCGTGACGGTTTTAGTGTGACTGATTTTCCCGATTAACCCTCTACCGCCACTAAAGAAGTTTTACTTCAAAAAGTGCGTTGCTCCCCCATGCAAACGCTTATGGGTGATATTGTTCTTCAATTACATCCACAGCCTAGTATATCCACAATTAACATATGGGATCAAGTTATGGGGGGCAACTGCAAAGACAAACCTCAACAGAATATTCATCCTACAAAAACGCTGCATTAGAACAATATATAATTTAGGTCTGAAAGAATCTTGCAGAGACACATTCCAAAAAGAAGAATTTCTAACTGTAGCAGCTATTTATATATACAAAGTCATATTAATGGTAATAGCACAATCACAAAATAAGAGAAATAAAGATGTACACAACCATGTAACTAGACAAAGAGGGAATTTCCATCGCGTTGTTTTCAACAAGAAATCTATTAATAAAGAGCCATATGTAGCAGGTGAATTTTTTTATAATAAACTACCCAGCAATCTTAAAGAAATTAGCACTAATAAGGGATTCAAATTACAACTAAAAAAATATCTAATTCATAAATGTATTTAGGTCTTAAGTGATTTCTGAAAAACTGTTTCATTAGTTTCACTGAAAATCCACAATTTATATTATAGTTATGTCTAATACCTTGTAATTAAGGTCAAAAGACAATAAAGATTATCATTATTATTATTATTATTATTCCTGTTGTGTGGATGTCAGAAACCAAAACATTAGTTATATTTGGAATGATAATTCTTCCACACTGGCCATATGTAGGCTAAGATGAAAATGTAGAGTAATGATTTTGCAGTCTGACTTCACCTTTCCAACTTAGCCTACACATGGCCAGTGTGAAAGAATTATCATTCCACTGTGGCCTACCAGTGGTTTACTATGAAGCTTAGTCCTCGCCATTGGGCTGGTATCTCATATTGAGAACGCCTGGTGGTAAACTGGAACATGTCAGTCAGTTGGAGAATTTAATGTTGTACCGGCATGTTGACATGGTAGCTCTGTGATAGAGTAGCGGCACAGAATGCCGAAGATCCTGGTTCAAATCCTTGCTATGGCATTAGATATGAGTGGGTTAATATCAAAGGTGGACATCTGTCGGAAAAATTGAAATTGAGTTAGAAGTGGATTCCTGTAGGATTTTGTCTCCCCTTCCTAATGGTGAAATCGGTTTCTGTCAGAAACGGGCGCAAGCACGTAATTTTTTGCTTCAAAGTTGAAGGTTTGTTTCAAATTCGGACTCCTGCTATGCAAGTTGTTTTCAACATCGGACATCTACCAAGCAGCCAATGCGGGAGCCAGAATCTGATCACATGACTTCTGTTTTAGCAATGACTGCTACTGTTCCCAATGTGACAATCTGTTTTGCTCATTTTGCGTGCTTGTAATAATATTATTTTGACCTTGCAATAATATTATTTAAGGTATTATTCAAAAGAGAAAGTGTTCCCATGGAGAATAATATTTCAGTTAGTGAAGGGGACACAAGAAGAAGGAAAAGCAATTCAGAAAAGTGGAAAAGAAATGTGGAGAAGCGTCAACTTCACATTTCTGACAATGCTGATTTGGTATGTCAAAATCTATCGTGTGGTGAAAGTTTGATGTCAGAAATGTTAGAGTTATTCATAACGACGAATACTGTAACACGGTAAAACCTCGTTAACAGGGCATAGAATAATAATGAATTAACATTATTGCTAGCTGTTGCAATCGCGAGAATCGTGCAGTATTTATAAAACAAAATCTTCTTTAAGGAATTTTGACAATGTATTGGTATTTAATTCGTACTGTATTTCAGTTTTCACCTCCTTATCTTTCTTAGCAATATTAGGGTTGGTCTGATATGGAATTTCTTAGGTGAGTCATTTGGATCGAAAACGGACACCTACCATCATATTTGTATCAAAAGCGGACATCTGTCAATTTTACATTCCGTTGGTGGTCTTAAAATCTTTCCACCTGGTTAAAATTAGTAAAAATCCAGAAAATTACCTATGTATTAAGTGGATAATCTCTCCTTCTTCTCACAACGTTTCGCCCAGTTCCTCATGGGCTTCTCAGATGACAACTGGATAGCATTTTGTCAATTTTTGTTTCAAAACAGGACATCTGTATTTTCAAAGCTAATTTTCACTGACTTTCTTAATGATATTGATATCAGAAACAGGACACAGTTTATTTAAGACTTCTGAAAATCGTATGAAAACAAAATTTCTTATTTGAGTCAGGTACCTTCCGAAGATGTGAGCAGAAGATTGGCGGACAGGTTTCTCTTATTTTTAAGGGGACTTCACATGAAGAATATTTCTAATGCACATTGTGCGATATTCTATTTTCATTCATTTAAGACTTCTAAGCGGAAATATGAAAAAGAAGCCATAAAAAAATACATAAATATAACTTGTATATAAGGAACTGGCATTTTTCAGGATTTATGAATTCGTCAGATGTCCGCCTTTGATATCATGCCACTCATATATTTCATGAGAATATTATAGGAGAAAAATTCCTCCGACACTGGGACTTGAACTTGTCGGAGGAAATTTTCTCCTATATTTTTTCCTATTTCATGTAATGTCCAACAGAGACAATAATCTGTGGTTCATAAATGCTTATATAGATATATTTCATTAGTTACGCTACACACTGGTTATGAACTGTCATAATGAATTATGATATTGATGAACTGACATGGTTGTAACAACATCCAAACTGTTAAGTGGAAAACAGCATGTTGTTAGTTGTATTCTGATTGGATTGTGAAGTGCCAGAATGATACTTTATGAGATTGTGTGGGGGACGGGAAATGTCTGTCCGTCTGTCTGTGTGTCTGTACGCGCGATAACTCAAATACTCTTTATCAGATTTCCACGAAACTTGGTATACACATTTATAACGTTCATGGGAAGAAGCCTTTGATTTTGGACTAAATCGAATGACTGATACCAGAATAATGCCCAATTTAGTGCCTGTTTTATGGCAATATATTTGAATTTATCAAATGCAAATCAGTTCTCATGACAACATACTGTTTTACAATGTTTATATACAGCTTTGGAAGTTGCAATACAGTTAGCTTTGACATATGCTTATCCAACTAGACCTTTGTTCTTCTGTAAGCCTCCTTAATGAATCGATCTGGAGCTTAACTTGGAAATCAATTACAAAAATAACTTATTTTCTGCATGTCATAATTGCAATTATCACTGACCAAAAAAAAAAAAAAAAAAAAAAAACATTCTGGCACTTTGTTACAACAGTTGACCTGATTTTATTTTTAAGTGTAAATATATGAAGAGTCTAATTAGATTTAGATATCCATTTAAGTAAAACTATATTATGTAAAGTTAATGTAAAAGAAATCATATTTCATTGAGGATTCATCAGCTCCTTTCTGACTCTTTGTCTTCACTAAAAATTAAAACTAAA
Source organism: Ectobius pallidus (assembly GCA_964059195.1). NCBI lineage: Eukaryota > Metazoa > Arthropoda > Insecta > Blattodea > Ectobiidae > Ectobius > Ectobius pallidus. The sequence continues at coordinate 8,293,165 of CAXKWD010000002.1, forward strand.
GGTTGTTCAATGTGGTAAATGATTCTCACAAAGATTAATTTTTATTAAAGGGTGTTAGAGCTGTAGCCTACCAAATTTGAACTGAACTTCGTGTATAAATTAATACTAGGGGAAAAGACGGATGGTACGTAGAGCCTCTTTATAATTGATTTTTTTAAGTAAAACTTCTTTAGTGCTGGTAGAGGGTAAATCGGGGAAATCAGTCACACTAAAACCGTCACGAAATCAGTCACACTAAAACAGACTTGTTTCGGTGCGGACTGCACAGAAAACAATCAACTCAATGATTAGGAGTAATCAAAGGAAATTTTTCAGACCTTACTTCCTCAATGGCAATAGACAATTCCTAAGCAATCTAAAGGTATATTATCTATTTTATGGAACCCGGAGGTTCATTACCGCGCAAATCCAAAATTAGAAAATACAAATTTCCAAAATTTAAAAAAACAAAATTAAAAATTAAAACATCCAAAAATCCAAAATTTAATAAATAATAAATTCCAACATTTAAAAATAAAAAAATAAAAAATACCAAAATTCTAAAAACCCAAAATTAAAAAAACTAAAATACAAAATTTAAAAAAATCCAAAAAATTCAAAGAATCAAAATTTAAAAAATTAAAAAATTCAAAGATCCAAAATTAAAAAATCCAAAAGTCAAAAATTAAAAAAATTAAAAAATACAAATTTCCAAAATTTAAAAAACAAATTAAAAATTATAACATCCAAAAATTTAATAAATAATATAATAAAAAATTTAAAAATCCAAAAATAAAAAAATAAACAATCAAAGATAGAAAATTTAAAAATTCAAAGATCCAAATTTTAAAAGTCCAAAATCAAAAATTAAAAAGTCCAAAAACCCAATTTTAAAAAGTCCAATAATGCAAAATTGAAAAAATCCAATAAAAAAAATTGAAAAATAAAAAAAATAAAATAAGGTTTTACTTCTGTCGCGTGGCGTTCCACGCACTCTTTTTTTTTCTGAGAAGAAAGGAACTAAATATGCTTTTGGATGATGAAATATAATAATCCATGACGCTGATTGTTTATGTTTGTTCATATATTGGGGATTGAGAGCATTTCTCCCCTCCCTTTGCCTTTTGTTGACATTTCAATGTGTTCATAGCGTAACAACTATGACTGTAAACATTGAAATTCAAACCCTCGTGCGATGGTCACCTGATATTTCTGACGTCAGTTCATTTTTTTCATCCCCACCCATGGCTTTTGTCGACTGCCCCGCCTTCTTGTATCATCTTTCGGCACTTTCGCGCAACGGCGCATCATACGATCACGGCGCGGCAATCGGGTAAACTGCAAACGAATCGGAGCAGAAGAAGGGGCTCTCGACATGGCTTCTGATTCTGGCGTATATTACGACGGCAGCCGGATTTTTAGTTGGGTGTCTGATTTATCTGGTATTCCACTGGACCAGGTAAGTGGTCAAGATCAAAATCTTTCTCTAGTTCAGTAAGGCAAACTTATCTCTGCTTGTCATAAACGGCGTATGTGGCTGTTCTTTTTAGGTCAGTGTATGTGATTGATTCTAGATGACAGTGTTATTTTGGAATTCCAATCCAATCCAATTACTAGCAGTTGTCTTTACCATCTAATGATCATGATAAATTCATGAGTGGCGTGGTCTGTTGGGATCCGGCAATAATTTAATCGATGCACCAAGGTCATGGATATTCGCCGTGCTATTTGACACTCCATTGCCAAATGGAGAAAGAGGTGAAGCAAGGCGCTAGATTTGAAAATAAAAAACATCGCAGCCTCCATGCGAACCTGCATACCGCGAGATGGGGACCCCCTTAACCCTATTGATGCCATGAGCTGCAATACGATCAGTATCTGTCCGCTGAGTAAGTTACCAGCCTTTGTACTGGTTATATCTGCCATGGCTTGTTTCTGTTATATTTATGCTATGTAACATAGATATGTCATTGCTACTATCAGATAATTGATTGTCACTGCTACAGGGTAGATCATCTGTGTTGAAATCACACTGTTCTAAATACTCTAATAATTATTCATCATCTTTCCTGTCAACAAATATGTCTTGCAATCATTCTCCCCACGGATACTGTCCAACAAAGAAATTCAATGAACTGACAATGTTTTACTCACAGAAACCACCCTTTTAAAAGTCAAAGCCCTCACAAAGGACATCCTTAAAAAGAGTGTCCAGAAACCCATCTTTTGTCGTACATTTCAAGGTATAATCTGCCTGAAAAATATGTAGCCTATGTATAATTTACTATAATTTAATTTTTATAATTTCGTAAAATAGAATTATGCTCTGATCAGCACGAATTTTAGGCAGTGAGAAGGAGGAGCCAAGTTAATTGGCAGGTGACATTTTAGAAGCAGTTCTCCTGCAAACAGCCTGGAGGAAAAACAATTTTAGGTTGCACATTAGTAGGGTTGCCACCTTTTGGTAAGGCTAAGGTGGGACACTTATGGAATATATGCATATCGCCGATCTTCATACCTAAATTTGTACATGGAACAATTTATTAATAAGAGAAAGATGGTATATATTCGTTACAAAGTCAAAACTGAATAGACTATGTAACAGTAACACTAACATTAGAAAAGAAAAGGCTAGCAAAATAATAAAAAATATATATAATGCGTCCCTCTTAGGCATAATTTGGGACGCTGAAAATGTTCTTCGAATGCAGGTGTCCCGCTGAATTCGGGACAGGTGGCAACGCTACACATTAGGCTTCTCCCACCAACTCTCCAATGGGATCTGCCTGGGAAGGAGGGGTTAGAGTTCATAGATGTCTCACTATTTTAACTACTAGCAATGCCATCTATTATACAAAAAGTGAAACTAGGAAAAAATTATTCTTCCTTTATCCTCTTCTTCTCTTCCTTTTCTCTCTCTTCCTCACTTTCTCTCACCTTCTCCTTGCCCTACCTACCTATTTCTAACAGTAAATTTTGGATCGACCAGTATATGAACTCATGAATACTAGCACCGTAACCAGCAGCCTTATCCACTACACCACTAGCAGTTGCTGAGCAGTGGAGGGAAAATTAATCTATTTAAGTTTAGAGAGCATTACAGTACTTGCCAAATAGCCATTTTGTTGCAAGGGTCATTTTTGCTGCATTAATTAAGTCATCTTGCAGGGGGCATACCATTCAAGTCTAAAACTTTTACTGTAGATGTCTTAAAAAATTTTCTTGGGATACTAGGACAATTTTTTTTTACAGCACAGCCTGTAAAATTGAACTTGACATTTCTGTTAAACAGTGTTTACTCTTCAGAATAACATAAATATAATCATAAACTAAAGAAATAGCCCTACTAAGTTACAGTACTGTAGTTACAATTATTTTATTATATAAAACTATTTATAAAAATATTTATAAAACTATGATCCTGCTGGTTGTATTATATGGATGTGAGACATGGTTGCTTACTCTTCGGGAAGAACATACGCTAATCTGAGAGTGTTCGAAAACAGGGGGCTTTGGAAAATATTCAGACCTAAGAGGCATTAAATAGGCACTGGAGAAAACTGCATAACGATGAGCTTCATAATCTGTACTCTGTACAGGATATAAGTTAGTAAGGGTAATTAAATCACGGAGGTGAAATGGGGGAGGAAAGGTATGTCTCAGAAGTATTGACTGGGAGACCCGAATGGAAAAGACCACTTGGAAGACCTAGACGTAGGTGGGAGGACAATATTAGGATAGATTTAACGGAAGTAGTATTTGCGATTGATGGAGTTAGCATAGAATAGGGTTGAATGGTGGGATCAGGTAAGCACGGCAATGAACCTTCGGGTTCCATAAAAATAGTTAATATTCCTTTGGCTTGCTTAGGAATTGTCTATTTCCATTGAGTAAGTAAGTAAACACTAGAAGTAAATTGCGAAGTTTATTTTTTAGACTATATGATTTTGAGGCTGTCTTGATGTGTACTATTAATTTCATTGCTTTGTGTTCATTGCAAGATGATGCTTTAATTGAATTGGATGCTGTGACAGAAAATCAAAATCGTCGTCGTGAATTAATGTGCTGTTGACACAGCCAATTGTTATTGACCTTGACCAGGGTTGACCTGATCAGCTGTTACAGCCTTGCCCCACTTAATATCTTAAGTGTTCCATTGATGGCTTAATGTGTCCACTTTCATGCCGAGTAGGCAGCAGGAAGTTAATTTCTTTGATAAACTTCCTCATCACTGCTCTCCTGGAAGTTTTTCTAGGCACTGTTGTAAGATGACAGTGACTTTCAGTTATGAAAAAGATAACACATGCTATTGGTTTATTGATAGGGTAACAATTCATCCTGTTTTTTAGGTGTGTTATTAAGTGCCAGAATGGTTCTTTATGATTTTATGGTGGACGGGAAATTGTCTTGTCTGTCTGTCCATGTATCTGTATTCATGATAACTCAAATACGCTTTATCGAATTTTCATGAAACTTGGTATACACAATTATAACGTCCGTGGAAAGAAGCGTATTTATTTTGGACCGAATCGGTTGACTGGTACCGGAGTAGGCCTAATGACTAATTAAAAGTCACATGCTTTTTAAATGGGAAATCATGACTATACTACAAAGCCGCATTGCTAATCATTTTGAGGGCCTTGACTTCAATGCAATCATATATTTGTTTATTCCGTTCAAGTTCAAATGAGTACTACATGAATACTGTTATATACAGAAGGTATATTACTGTGGAATAATTAGGCCTATGTACAGGTAGGGGGGAAAAAAGCGGACCTACTAAAATATCTAAGTTGCCGATATGAGCCACTGCGCATGCCTAGAACGTACTAGGCAAGTGCAGTGGTTCATATCAGCAACTTAGATATTTTAGTGGGTCCACTTTTTTTCCCCCTACCTATACATTAAGCAGAGTTCTCTACCAGTACATTTTGTGAAATGTTGACATATTTTAAGAATGTCTGATATCAGTGTATACGAGTATGAATCAAACTGTATGCCTTTGTTCTTCCGCAAGTTCTGCTTAATGAATCAATCTGGAGCTTAACTCGGAGATAGATTACAAAATAAATTATTTTCTGCATATCATAATTATTGCTATTATCACCGATTAAACAAAAGCATTATGGTACTTTGTTACATCAGTTTACCTGATTTTATTATTGTTGTTTTTGTTGTTGATGGTCACTTTTATTGCAATAATTGCCAGGCTGGTTTTTACCCCCGGTCCATTCCTGTAGAAGATAAAATAAACACTAAACATCTCTTGAGGTTCCATGAGAGACTTTTGCTTCTAAAAAAAGGGCTGCGTGGCTTAAAAAGTTTGAATGGAATGCATAAAAAGGTAGTACCTACTAAGATTTGTATGTATAAAAACCTTAGGGAAAGCTATTCTTAGCAAAAGATAGATAGGCCATGATTGGATTTACCTCAGAATAAACTATGAAATGTATGCATCAAGTGTAGTATAGAACTCTACTTTGTAGGTTTTACTATGAAAAATTGTAGCATGCATCGTTCATGGCTTCAGATGACTGCATTTTTACAAATAAGAGATAAAGGAGGTATAAAGAGACATCAGATACAGAAAACAGATGAAAAATAATGAAAATTATGGTTAATGCTTTCTCGTCACAATCATGCTCAGCATTCGATTAAGAGCCAGTAGTAACAGAAATCCCGACAGAGCACAAAATTGATTATTATCAGAAAGTATAACCTACGGTATGCTAGCATTCCCTTCGTAGCAGAAGAATTGTGTTCATGAAAATGATATGAAGTTTATGTTTTTATTTTTACATTTTCCTAAAATGTAAAGTAATGACTACGATTTTATGGATACTGTCCATGGTTTAGAGCTTTCTAGAGGCCAGGCTTGCTAAAGTTCTGCCATTAAATCGGCAATTGTTTGTTTTTGTTAATGGTATTATACCACTTATGTTTGTTAAGGGAATCAGCCTTAGGAATTGGTTAGAGATTGGGTGGTTGTGAAGAGAAAGTGAGTCTAAGTCTACTGTTCCACTTACCAAGCTCTTTGCGTGTATTTATACAATTTCTCTTTCCCACTTATAAGAAAGTCATTCACTTAGCTGTGATGTAATGATTAGTTTGTTGTTGTCAGTCTGCAAGGTCAGGTTCAAACCTCTGTTAGTGTCTTAGTTTCACTGTTATGTATGTTCATCTTTAATTTGCCACCGGTAGAAAGTTTATCTGCAAGGCTATAGTATTTAGGCATTTTTTTAATTTTCATTTTTAGAATTGACTGTTTGTTGGGTCTCTTCAATGCCTGCAGGAATGTCGGATTGAAATTAATACAGGAAAAACTAATTATATGGTCATAAAACATGAATTGTCAAAGATAATTATTATGATTTTAATATTAGTTCAGATAAACATAAATACGAAACAAGAAATAAAAATAATTTAGTCCCTAATTTTACAAGATTGAATAAAAGGCAGAATAGTTTTAAGCATGTTGGAATTAAATTTTTTAACAAACTCCCACTAAATGCTAGAAATGTTAATTCTAAAAGATTTAAAATAGTAACTAAGCAATGGCTAAAAAGCAAGGCATTTTACACTAAACAGGAGTTCGATGAGACAAATCTGGGTGATCTGGTGTTTTAATAGTTTTAGAATTTTTACACTGATGATGAGTATTACTTTGTATAAGTTTAATGATAGATAAATAAATATTATTATTATTATTATTATTATTATTATTATTATTATTATTATTATTATAAATGAAATTAATGCACCACAAATTATTAGAATAGCCAGTAAATTGTTCAAACAAGTGGAGAAATTCAAATATCTTGGGGCAATAACTACAGATATACAAATAATATTAAAGCAGAAGTTAAATTCCGACTGAAGTCAGAAATTGCTTGTTTTTATTCACTCCAGAAATGTTTATCTTCTCGAATTCTGTTCAGAAATCTAAAAATAAAAATTTATGTCCTGACGATTGTATTATATGGATGTGAGACGGTCACTTACTCTTTGGGAAGAACATAATCTGAGTGTATTCGAAAACAGGGGGCTTAGGAAAGTACATGGACCTAAGAGAGAAGAAAACTGCGTAACGACGAGCTTCATAACCTGTACTCTCCACCGGATATAGTAAGAGTAATTAAATTACGGAGGATGAAATGGGGGAGGAAAGACATATCTCCCGAAGGGAAAATACCACCTGGAAGACCTAGATGTAGGTAGGAGGACAATATTAGGATAGATTTAAGAGAAGTAGGATTTGCTGGGGATGGTTGGATGGAGGTTGAATGGCCGGATGGAGGATAGAGTTGAATGGCTGGCTCTGGTATGTGCGGCAATGAACCTCCAAGTTCCATAAAATATTCCTTTGGCTTGCTTAGGAATTGACTGACTCATTCCATGTTTGCATTTTGGGAGAAAGTCCCAGAAGTGATAGAAACAGTAAAGATTGCACTCTCAAGGCAGTAAATTAACAATGTCGCCACGCCTGATTTTCAGGAAGCAGAGGTTATAAAGAGACTCTCTGGAAGGAAGTGATAATCAATTAATCTTTCAAAGTGACATATTCACCTACCAGTATTTTACAAAATTTCATGGAAAATGTTGTTAGAAAGAAATTTTCGTAGAAAAGAAAAAGTATAAAGAAAGGTGAAGAAACAAATAAGCTAGAATCCTGGACATCTTTAAAAATTTTAGAAAATCGACCTGGACATTCAGACCTTGAAAACAGGATATGTCTGGGAAATACCAGATTACGGTTGCCCTACTTTATGTTTATAGTATGACCAGTCTTATGTATTTCTTTCTTTCATTCCTTCTTTGCTGGTCATATTAAAATTTGGAAAACGAGGGTTTAGTGGGGATTGTGTACTGATATAGTAATATAAGAATTGAGTCAATTTTTGTGACACTTACTTCACTCGAGTTCTCTATTTGGAGACTAGTTTCGGGAGATTTTTCCTCCCATATTCATTCCATTCTGACTGCTGCTTGTTGCTGTTGCTGTTGCTGGTTTCTTTAAGATGAATTTATTGGGCTTTGTCTTGATGTTTGAGGATGAAGATTTTTTCCCAATTGATTAATTCCGTATGTCCTCTTGCAGATTTTAACAATTTTGCTTCTGGTTCAAGGTCATGGTTTTTTATCCAGCCCATTTTTGGATAAAAACCATGACCTTGAACCAGAAGCAAAATTGTTAAAATCTGCAAGAGGACATACGGAATTAATCAATTGGGAAAAAATCTTCATCCTCAAACATCAAGACAAAGCCCAATAAATTCATCTTAAAGAAACCAGAGGGAAGTCAAGCAGCAACAGCAACAAGCAGCAGTCAGAATGGAATGAATATGGGAGGAAAAATCTCCCGAAACTAGTCTCCAAATAGAGAACTCGAGTGAAGTAAGTGTCACAAAAATTGACTCAATTCTTATATTACTATATTACAAAAACTTCACTGTTACTAACTTCCTGTAATAATTAATATTGTGTACTGATACTTCCGCATGTGACTGTCACCAGTGTGCCAGAAACCGCCTCCATAAAATAAAAGAACAGTGCTTGGATTTGCTATAATTTGATTTATGTGTGAATAAGTAGTAAATTATGACACAGGCCTACAGCATATAACTATTTGCATTAGTTTAGTATATAAACCCACCACTATGGCACAGGGGATGCCTTTGCTCCTGTCATTCAGTGTGCCCGGATTTTAACCTGTTCTGGACAAGTTACGTGGGTGGGGTTTTTTCAGGGGTTTGCCCCGACCTATGAGACAAATGTTGGGTAACTTTAGGCTCTTGTGTTCCTCTGATATCTTCTGGATGTCATCATCTTCATCCCATCCTCGCCTTGTTTAGAGTGAATGTGTGTGAAAATGTTGTGTTTGTATTGTCTCGGAGGTGGCCGTGGTGTAGAGCTGATCCCTTACCCAAGGAGGCCTTACATGTCCTTGTCTGGTCAAAAGAGTATGTATGTGTGATCAATAGAAGATCCCTCTCTTGTCTGGTCATTGCCCTGTATGTGGATGCGTAATTCCTAAAAGGGAGAGATAAAACTACAGTAGGAATAAGAAAAAAGAAGTAGGCCTATATAAACTAACTAAACTCCATGACGTTACATTCTTGGAGAGACTAGGCCCACCATCAGACTGGTGCATCATCTACCTAGGCATATGGCAGGATTGGTGGCATGTGTGGCATGTGGTCAGCATGCCAACACCCACGGCTGTTAATGATGGTTTCTATGACCTTCTCCTTCCCAATCAAGTAGCTCAGGCACAGTTTGAATCACGGGGCTGAGTGCATCTTGTTCCAGATCTCCCTACCTCAGAAAATTCCGAGGAGATACTGAAGATTGAACCCAGGCCTGTAGCCATCGATGCTAACCATGAGACCTTGCAGGTGGTCAGTGTAGTAAGGTCCCAGTAGTCCAAAGAAAAGGTTTCACTGTATATCAGTTGCGTTAATCAGGAAGGAGAAATAAATATGTTTGAAATTAGTCAGACACACATACTCTTACATATGTAGGATATGAGGAGCATGTAAGTAAATAGCAGAGGTTAATTGCAATTGATACCAAGGTCTGCTATATTATCTGATGAACCAGGTTCTGCTCTGGTGCATTGTAACTGTCATCCATTTCCTTTTCTCTTGATACTTTCTCTGTCCATACCATAGATGCTTATGGCAGAGGAAGTCTTTTTTTTTTTTTTAATTCAGTTTTATTTAGGCCTGTACTCTTATGAGACCATATCAGGAATTCAGGTTCTGTGTACACCAGTAGGCCAAGCAACTATTGATGTGCAACTGTTTTCTACTGTTGATGTATTTATGGCATCTGTTGATATTTTAACTGATATTAATTTTTAATAATTATGATACAGGATAAAATAGTGGGGGGGATGATTCATGGTATGTAAATACTAGGGATGGGTCCTCGATACTTTCGATACCTCGATACTCTCGATACTTGCATGGTATTGGCATCGAACGATACTTCAGAAATCTCGCTCAATACTTTTTCGATACTTTTGTAATTCTGCAATTCTGCAATTATGTGAGAACGCTAGTATTTTTTAACAAAACTTGTAAGTGGACTGTTTAAAAAACTCATTTTAGTTTTAATGTAGAGTTTAAAAATAATTATAGGCTACTGATGATATTAAATTTTGTCTCATTAAATATGCAGACTTTATTAATTTAGTTGCTATTACACAGTTCTCTCAAATTTTAATTTTTAATGTACCTATTTATTGAAACTGGAAATGTTGAAGGTATCGAGTATCGAGGAAAAAATCATGTATCGGTATCGAGTATCGAGAAAATCTGGTATCGACCCATCCCTAGTAAATACCCAATTCGGCATTTGCCTTTACGACTGGGGAAACCATGAAAAAGCTCTTAAGTCAAATTGACCAACCATGGGATTTGAATCCAGGACCTCCCAAATGCGAGTCGAAGATCTCGGCCACCTCACTCATAGAGGTAGTGTTGTGTTGCACGCTGAAATTCAGTATCACATTTTGAGTGTTATTACAAATTTTGAGGTCCCCTCAGTACAAATGTAGCTCATTTTTGGAAACGTTCTGTGTGTGAGTGTGTGTGAACAGCCTTGAGAATGGAAAATAATTAAACAAATTTTGGATGTGGGTTAGTTCTTATGACAATGCTACGAAAATGAAAAAAAAAAAATCTGATGTGAAAGTCACATAACTTCCTCTGCCCAAATAAAAGTTAGCAGTATTCACATATCCTTGTACAGAATCGCAAGACAATTTTACGCTAATACATCTTTCTCACTTCATTCTTATATAGAATAAGAGGCCGTGAAAGAGTGCATATTCAATTGTTCACCACGCAACACAAACTTTCTGTGAACAGTGGGTGGCCTTCAGAGAATTTTTTCGAAAAAAGTTTCAAATAAAAGTTTTAGCTCTCACTTGTGCAAAATTTAAAGAAAATCGTTAGAGCCGTTTTCGAGAAAATCGCTAAAACGAAAATTTCTTCATGTAAAGTCCCCTTAAAAATAAGAGAAACTTGTCGCCAATCTTCGCCTCACATCTTCAGAAGGTACTTGACCCAAATACGAAATTTTGTTTTCATACGATTTTCCGTTTCTGAGCTAGGCTGTTCACAGACAGACAGACAGACACACAGACATGTTTCCAAAAATAGTATTTTTGGATTCAGGGGGCCTTGAAACGTGTATATATGCTAATAACTCAACTTCAAATTTTGGGGTCAAAAACAATACTTCCTCTACCTATAGTACCTATGGTACGGGCAGAGGTAGTAAAAATTGTTTTTTATTATTATTATTATTATTTAGTAGCATTCTTTATCTGTTTTCTATTGCCCCCGGTAGAGGGGCGTAAGGCCTCCAAGTGTACGTTTGGTGAATATTTTTATGGTTACTTTTCGAGAGAGGGCAGAGTGACAGGCGATAAGCCCATCGCGTCACAAACCCTCTCTGGAAACTAAGATATGTTTAATAGCATCACAGCCTATTAAAATCACACTATATGTAGCCCATAATAAATTGCCTGAAGCTAGAATAACATTCGGATTATCTGTGTTTTTTATTATATTCGTGCATATCTTGGTCCCTGTTAGCACAGATAATAGAGAGTTTCCTGTATTATCTCTATATATATGAAAGGCTTTGTCCTGACTGACTGACTGACTGACTGACAGAGAATCAACGTAGAGCCTAAACTATAACAGGTAGAGACTTGGAATATTGACAGTACCATCGTTTCATAATGTAGGTGCTCACTAAGAAAGGATTTTGAAAAATTTTGATTTTAAGTGTCAAAAATTAAATGTTTTTGAGAATACCTAATCCCTTTTTACACAGAATTATCAATTCCAAATCACAGTTCACTTGACAACAGTATTGTTGGCAGTCTTCACATAAGGCTTTGGAAATAAATGAAACGAGACTTGACAAATTAGAGAACTATCAATATAATCCATGTTCTAAATAAATTTTAAAGAATGAAATCCATGAAAATAATGCAGTCACATAACTTTCTCTACCCTGGACATAGAGAAAACAATACGAGGTATGGTAATATGTGTATTATTATATCGCAGGTTTTTGGAGAGAGAAGTATGAAAGTGATATTACATTTCTGTCTAATTTCATCCCCAAAACGGTTTTATGGTACCGGTAACATGAGAGTGAGAAATAAAATATTCCGCAAAGACAATACAATTTTATGTTGCCGGAATTTATGTTTCTTCTTATTTGAACCCTTACCTGACTTACTGTGTACAAGCGATGGGATGCAAAATTCTACATCCTCTATGAACCATAAAAAGCTATACCAAACGTTTTCTAGGGAATAGTTTGATGTGTGATAAATCATTCATTTCAAATTCTAAATACCTATATAATGACCTAGAATTTAAAAATCGAAAGTCCTTCATAAGATAATTTCCATTTACAAAATAAAAACCCGGGCTATGCCGGGCCTTTTAAGCTAGTCATAAATACTTGATGAGATTTAGTGTTGTTAATGAATTTCACTGCAGTGAGTGTCATATTGAAAGTGTTATCAGTTTGTACTCTCATTGTATAAGGTAGACTGCAATATTTGTGTTCAGATTGTAGTATTAAACAAATAAATGTACTAACAAGCTGACCAGGTACTTCACTGCAGTAATTACACTTCAGGGATATGGATCATTGTTCCGTAACTTTTTTCTACTTGCTGCACACACAAATTATCCATGACCCAACGTCAGGGTTGGCTGATTTAGACCATGGTTTGAATCACTGTGGTTTTTGTTATTTTTATTCTTGCTATTTTTTACTACTTTCTACAGTGACTGGAACTTACTCAAAGAAACATATTTTTTTAATTTTTTACTTTATTTAGGGCTGAGTAACTGTTAGTTATATTGTCATTAAACTAAAAAATCTGATGTGAAATTTCGTATCTACTTTCATGAAACTAATTACACCATTTTCTTACAAAATAATTCAAAGTGCAACCACATGTTTCAGCGTATTTCTGAAGCTCAGGTTGTTAAATATCATATAAATGTTTGAAACACCTATAAATCCAGGCATTTCACAGTTTCCTCACTTCCCCACTTCATTTTACAAAACTTGATCAAACTAAATATGCGTAAAATATCATAATTACTGTTATAGTTTCGTGAAAAATTGAAATTGACCAAAACCGTGTAGTGTCGTAACTCATTGCCACCAGTACATCTCACACTTGCAAAACCTAGCATCATCATGTAAACTAGCCTTAATGAGTAATTAGTCTGATGTATTAAAGCACTTACAAGCAACGCTGTAAAAACCTTACAGTATTTATTTTTATGGCCAGACATGTTATTAGGAGAGATAATAAAGCTCAGCAATTGCACATGTTTACAGCATGAAATGGTGGTACATAACTTCAAAACTGACCAGATGTCCTGCTTTCTGTTTTGGAACACTTAACCTGTGACCCATGAATAAGCTTGGAAATCTCATAAATATCCTGCAAAATGGAATTTTATTTTTGAAATTTACTATTTTATCTTTCCTATACAGATGTTTTCGCATGTAATAACTTTTATCAAAGGTACCGTTTTTACGGACCATAAGACGCACTTTTGTACCTTGAAAACAGAGCCTTGAAAGTTGGGTGTGTCTAATGGTCCGGAGTACACTAAAAAATTTAAATAGTTGTAAATATTGCCGGAATACCATAGTTATAAACAAGGTGTTTTAAACAATATGATAGTTACAAATTTTGGCACAGACAGTAATCAGTGCACTTGTCACAATCTTAAAATAAGGGTAGCTGGAAGCCAGGTATACAATGCGAAAAGAAAGGAAAGTTGAGTTATTTTAAATGAAAGGAGTTGTCTCCTACTGGTGGTTTAAATGAACCTCTAAACAGCCTTGTCCTGTTACACTTACCATATGCTGAATTGAGTGTTAGACAGTGTAAAAGTATTTTCAGTCTTGCATGAGAAATCATTTTAGTTATTACGAGATGCCACTTGTACAGAAGAAATTTCCGTACAACGCAGGTTTTAAGATAGAAGTGATTTATACTGATTTGATTGTACAAGGTTATAATTTCTTTATGCAATGAAATATATTATTCCCTTTAATTTTTTTTTCCCCCGTTTAGAATCACATTAAATTTATTTTCCTTTAAATTTCCATCCTAAAATCAAGTTGCGTCTTATGGTCTGGAGGGTCTTATAGTCCGTAAAATACGGTAATTAAAACCAACGTGCATAAAGGCTGAGTGATTATAACACACTGTGCATTAATAATGCTCGGCAGAAATAGGCTAATGAAAATTAATAGTAAAAAGTTGTAGTCTATATTCAATGTCTTTTTGATTTAAAGCAGATCATTTCATTTATTAGTTACATCCAAGAAATAGAGTTCATTAGCATTAGAATGATTGCTGTAAGACTTCTGTTATGACCAGTTACGTCAGTTGTGTATCACAACCACTTTGATTGGGTCCTGCTTTTTGTGTCCTTAATACTGGTCATCCTAAAAGATTACTACCACTTGTGTGGTCTCGTTGTTAGTATTGCTGGCTATGGATCTGTAGGCCTGGGTTCAATTCCTGGTACCCCTCGGGGTTTTCTGAGGTAGGGAGGTCTGGTATGGGATGCACTCAGCCTTGTGATTAAAACTGAGGAGCTACTTGATAGAGAAATAGCGATTTTGGTCATGTGAACCATCATTAACGGTCGTGGGTGTTGGCATACTGACCACATGCCCCCTAGTCCTGCCATCTGTCCTGCCTGATAGATGATGAAGCATTTGGGTGATAGGCCTACTGCCTTCAGGGATGTAGCGCCACGGAGTTTAGTTTTTAATTCACTGTTACTGACGTATAAATGCATAATTTAGAACAATATTGTTTAAAGCAGGTATATAAGACCAATAGAGTAATGCTTTATGTAAAATGATCCGCGTTGTCCAGAGAAAGTTTAGAGATATCAAAATCCTCGGATTTTTCTGAGGTAGGGAGGTTTGGATCCGGGTGCACTCAGCCTCATGATACAAACTAATTTACAAACTAATTTATCAATGACAAACTGAGGAGTTACTTGATTGAGAAGTAGCAGCTCCGGTCACGGGAACCATCATTAACAGCCGTGACCTGATGCCCTCCAATCCTGCCATCTGCCTATGGAGATGATGCAGTGGTTGGGTGGTAGGCCTACTCCCTTTAGGGATGTAGCGCCACAGTTTAAAAATTGCTGCATATTTTAGAAATTATTTTGAAGAAACATTAATCCCCACCCCGTACCTACTTTACCACTGGTATCCATCCATTGTCATAGACCTTCCAAAGACTAATTTTGTATTTTATATCATTAGATTATTTGCATGCCACAGGATTGCAATATTCTGTTGATAAAGAAGTACTGAACTTTGCTCCACAGATCTGAAACATATCTTCTGTAGTTTGACCCTAGCACTGTGCAAGTATTGTTTAATGTGGATCGTTGACTGCACCACATGACTGTCCATATGTATGCAGATAAAAATTAAATTTGTGAGCTAAACCAGCTTTCCTAGGTAGCATGTAGTGGTCAGAGCTTCTGACTGCTGTTCGAAGGTTTGAGTTATGGCCCAGGCGAAGATTCAGGAAAAAACTGAGAAAACATGTATTTAAAACGGGAGTTTTCTGAAATATACATATCTTGCATAAGCATTCATGAACCACAGATTATTGTCTCTGTCG
Source organism: Ectobius pallidus (assembly GCA_964059195.1). NCBI lineage: Eukaryota > Metazoa > Arthropoda > Insecta > Blattodea > Ectobiidae > Ectobius > Ectobius pallidus. Next base: position 8,308,865 of record CAXKWD010000002.1, read on the forward strand.
GACATTACATGATTTGTGGTTCATGAATGCATATGCATATATCTATCTTGAATGTTAACCGTACAATGGCAGTGGAAGCCCAGTCACAAAAATCACTAATTAGTGTGCCTCACAGTACTGCATATGACATAACTTGTCTGTCAGTGAGGTAGACCATTAAGGACAATCAGTCATAGGAGAGAGGTTCCATCTGCGAACTCTGACTTAGCTCAGTTGGTAGAGCATTGGTACGGATAGCCAAAGGTTGTGGGTTCAAATCCCAGAGTCGGAGAAATTTTTCTCCTATAATATTATCAGGAGTTTTCAACTTCAAGTCGTAGGAGGGCCAGTATTATGTCCAAGAACTGATTGGCAGGTCACACAATTTGTGGCGATACAATTAAACAAATTTATATAATGACTAGCTTAAAAGACCCGGCGTCGCCCGGGTTTTGTATTTTGTAATTGGAAATTAGCTTATGAAGAATTTTAAATTTTAAATTCTAGGTCCTTATATAGGCATTTATAATTTGAAATAGGAAGAACGACTTATTACACTCAAACTATTCCCTCAGAAAACGCTTGATATAGTTTTTTATGGCTCATAGAGGATCTAGAATGTTGCATCCCATCGCTTGTACAGTGCACAGCAAGCCTGGTAGAGGTTTAAATAAGAAGAAACAGAAATTCCTGTAACATAAAATTGTAATATCGAGGCGGGAAATTTCCCACTCTTATGTTACCATAAAGCATTATCACTTTCATACTTTTCTCTCCAAAAACCTGCGTTATAATATAATAATATACACATTACCATACCTCGTTTTGTTTTCTCTATGTCCAGGGTAGAGAAAGTTATGTGATTCCATTATTTTAGTGGATTTCATTCTGTAATATTTATTTTTAACATGAATTATTTTGATAACTTCTCTTATTTGTCAAAAGTGCATTTCAATTGTTTTTTCCAAGCCCACCTAATACCATTTGGCAACAATATATTCTGTGATTTCGAATTGATAATTCTATGTAAAAAGGGATTAAGTATTTTCAAAAACATTTAATTTTTGGCATTTAGAATCAGAATTTTTCAAAATCCTTTCTTAGTGAGCACCTACATTATGAAACGAAGGTACTGTCAAAATTCCAAGTCTCTACCTGTTATAGTTTAGGCTGTACGTTGTTTCCTGTCATTCAGTCAATCAGTCAGTCAGTCATTCATTCAGTCAGTCAGGACAAAGCCTTTTATATATATAGAGATATTGTCATATTGTGCTGCAGAGAAAACATTACTTGATTTTTCTAGAAGCCGTATAACATTCTCTGTGCGCAATAGGACTGAATTAAGTGCGGGAAATTCAAGATCTTGCATCCAGTTATTTCCATATTTCGTTTGCAAAGGGTTACAGTTTATACATATACTGTTATTGTTAATGAAAACTCAGAGTATAACAAGCAATTATGACAAATTTAGTGACATTTACAACTTACCAAAATCACATTATGTGTATGTGTAGCCTGAAGCTAGAATAGTAATCCTACAATTGGATTATCTGTGTTTTTCGAATGTTCGTGCGAGTCACAGATAGTAATCGGAAGTTTGTATGGTTCTCTGAATTTATTGACATCATAAGTGGTGAGCTTTTTGAAATAATTCAGAAGTGTTTCCATTTATGCAGTATATTTTATTGCCACAATAACTTTATAGTTGAAACTTCATTTCAATCAGGAAAAAGTCTGTATAGGGTTGAGGCAGTCTTGATATGGGAATTCTGTAAGACATTGGTACAACATCTTTTTACTGCAAGAAATAATCAAGTTGGAGGTTAAGATTGTTTTCCAAACTGTTGGGCCATAGTCTTAGATTTTCTGAACCTGACATTTTTTTCACATCTTACAAGCAGTCAAGCTCTGAAATGCTCGTTACAGACGTGAGCAAAACATCACGTTCAGAAAACCTAAGATAATAGTTCAACAGCCCAGAGGATCATGTTAAATTGCAAGACTCCGGCCATGAAAACCTTTGTAATTATATAATGATCATGTTATAATTATATGTACACAATTGTTAGATTTATTCTAACAGACTAGTGATAACGTGAGCTTATCTAAATGTAAAATTGATGTGTTTGTGTTGGCAGGTGAACTTTGTGATAAGTCAGTTGTTGGCCTTGGCATGTGCTCCGTTGTTCAGAAGTGCTCTCCACCCCTCCAATACCAGCCCTGCGGCCCGGCATGCCTTTGGTCTGGTGCTGGGACTCGCCTTCGGGTACTTCTGCTTTGGAATGTAAGTTCCAAGCCTATAACAAACTCAGAAAAACAAATTTTCAGTTTATTGAAATAGAGTTAAAGTATCAGTACATGTTTTAGTAAAGTCATTTTTTTAATGCCTAAGCGTTCTTATTCATCTTCAAAGCATCGTGCTGTGTAGGTGTAGATACATATTAATTTAAAAAAAGTATAATGTGTTTAAAAGGAATATTCTTCTTTTTCTATAGCACTACAGCCTAAATCGGGCCTTGGCTTCTCTCAATCATTGCCTCCACCTTTCTCTGTTTGCTGCATCCCTTTTCAGGCTCCTACTATTCAGCAAGCTTCTTTCGTCTTTTCTGACTTCATCCGACCACCTCTTCCTTGGTTTGCCAACTTGTTTATTTCCATTCATTTTTTCTTTTAACGATTTTAAGGGTATACTCTGATCATTCATCCTTAAAACATGACCTGTCCATTGCAGCCTTCTTAGCTTCACTACCTTTATTATATCCGGTTCCTTATGTGTACCATATATTTCACTGTTGTACCTAATTCTCCAGAATCCATTTTCATTCACTGGCCCTAGAATTCTTCTAATTATCTTCATTTCAAAAGCATTTTACATGTTCTCAGTTTTCTGTGTAATTACCCATGTCTCACAGGCATAAATTGATATTGCTCTTATTATTGTTTTATACAACCTTATCTTTGTAATTCTGTGTATTACCTTGGATTTAAATGCAGATATGCAAAATAATCTTTATTTGCTTTGGATAGTCTGTTTTTAATTTCTTGCATTTCGTCATTAGTGTTATTAACTATTAAAAAAAAAGGAATATTACTACAATATTTTTGTAACTTTGCAGGCAAGCAATCCACTTGGGAGGACTCCCTGCTCTGTGCTACATTGTCATGAGGACGCAGGATCCACACATCATGCAAAGGTGAGACAAACAACTCGCTGGTTTAGGTTTCAGAGTTTAATATTATTATTATATTCGTTTTTGGCCATAGAGACTACATTAGGCAACAGTTATACGTTTCCGGAAGCCTTCTTTGCAGCCCAAAATCTTTGTGTTCTTTCTTCTGACCATCCACTGTTCAGTTTTGGTTTTTCATGAAATCCTTGAAATTTGTTGATATTATTAGAGATTAATGAAATTCGCGAGTGAATTGTTTTCAATTTGACAAATATTTATATAATTTCATTTTACTGCCATCTGTAACCCCAAAAACACAAAACAAAATAAAGCGAATGTCACATAATAATGCAAAAAGTAAACATAATTTCAGAGACGGAAAAAAAAAAAAAAAAAAAAAAAAAAAAAAAAAAAAAAGTACAAACAAATACACTAACACATTTCTATAAGTAGTAAGAATACTCTAGTTATGTACATATACAGTAGTTAATTGAGTCTATGTTACATAGAATTAAACTATTTTAGCAAAATGTGAAGGCTGACCATGCAGCCCACATCACATCAGATGTCTACAGTTTATGCAAAAATTAGCCGAAGATGACGTATTAGCGTTGAAACACGTAGAAGAAACATCATCTGCATTTTAGTACAAGTTTACTATATTGACTTGAAGCATATTTTTAACAATTTTAAGAAGTTTTTAGTTATAGTTATGACTGACTCATTGTTTGTACAAGTTTTTAAATTACTGAACTAATGGCTTGTGCTACTTATGTATGTTAAAAATAATTGAATATGTTACGTTTTATAAAGTAGGTTAAGTTTCTACTGTTCTTAAATTACTGAGCATTGGTGGAAGTTATAAGTTAAAAACAAGTATTATTATCATTGTACCATAGATACTATAGGCAGGGGAAGAATAATCTATTTGTGATTGACCCTGAAATTCAATGTCAAGTTTTCAACATCAATAGATGTTCTGAGGCATGCCATAAAATGAAAGCATTGAAACCCTTTTCTTTATATTTTTTCTGGGGCAGAGTGCTGTGTGCATAAATAGAACTGCAACTGCAGGTGTAATTTATTTTCATGGATTTTATCTTCAATATTTATTTACAGCAACGAATTATATCGATAGCTTCTCTAGTTTGTCAAAGTCTCGTATCATTTATTTCCAAAGCTACCTGTGATCACTGCCGACAATACACTGTTATCATGTGAACTGTGATTTGGATTTGATAATTCTGTGTAAAAAGGGATTTAGCATTCTCAAAAACATTTGATTTTTGGCATTTAAAATCAAAATTTTTCAAAATCCTTTCTTAGTGAGCACTTACATTATGAAACAAAAGTACTGTCAAAATTCCAAGTCTCTACCTATTATAGTTTAAGCTCTACATTGATTCTCTGTCAGTCAGTCAGTCAGTCAAGACAAAGCCTCTTATATATATAGAAGAGATTGTCAACTTAGTGTATATATCTTCACAGCTTGTATTACTACTACTACTTTATTTTGTATTAAATACTAGTACTTGTAAGTGTTTGTGACAATAACGTTCTTATCTTATCTTTGCTGTTAATTTGTGTAATGTTGTTTTTCAGGATGGTCCTAGGAGTGGCGCTCACGTATTTGTCGTGTATCCATTTGCATAGACAGATATACGACTATGGTTCCTACACGCTGGACATCACAGGTCCACTGATGGTAATCACACAGAAAGTAACGAGTTTAGCCTTCAGTTTGCATGATGGACTCACTCGCAAGGACGACGAACTTACAGCAGATCAGAAGTACCATGTTGTGAAGTTAGTATCTTACAAACCAAACCTTGTGCCTTACTTTTTTAGTCTGATCTATCTATCTTTCTTTCTTTCTTTTTTTTTTTTATAGATAGATAGATTGATTTATTTCATCATTAAATACATAGGCCTACATCAGGGACTCTTGGTTGTGCAACAGTGCTTTGCCGCAGAGCTTCTTTTGTTGAGAAAAAAGAAAACTATTGGCATCCCTCTCAGAACAAGAACAAACACAATAAAATGTTCAAAGATACATTTAATTGCTTCGTGTTAATCCTTAACTATACTTTTTAAAAATATTACTTAATCCAACTATTACACCGCCTTACTATCTCCCTCAATTTTTCCCCCCTATTCTCTTAATTACAAACAGGAATTTCCCCATTTTTGTTAGTAAAACCTAGTTTTTTGTTGTACATAATTTCTTATATGCTATTATTATATTAATGAAATATTATCGATGTGTCTAATTTATCAAGTATACTGGGTTTTTAAATACTAGTTTTACTCTTTTAATATAGTCGGTTAACAAGATAGCTTTGCGTAGAATATGTAAATAAATTCCTGTACAAAATCTGGTATTAATATGTTTTTTCAAAGCAATCCCAAAAATCTTATGACAGTTTTTGAGGGTATAAGGCGGTGAAAAAAACTTTAAATACTCATTTCATTGGCTTTTTATTAAGGGGGGACGTAGGCTACAGCTTTCGATGCTGAAAAATAGGTGAAGTTCATTATTTTTTTCTCAGCAATGAATTGTTCTGTAGCCTTGCAATGTGACATGCTCTATATTGACTAGTTCTACAGTTGCATGCTATTTTCAGAATTAATTTAACTATTAAAATTTATGGGTAATTATCATCACAAGATGGCAGCAAAATTTTGTGCACTGAAGTGCCGTTTCCCTGATAATTTTCATAAATACCAATATTTCTGAGTGATTCTTTTTTCTATCTATTTGTAAATAACATATGAAGATCATGGTCTAGAATCTTTGGATTATCTGCAGTATAAATATTAAAAAATTAAAAAAAATCCCTTGTTAATTTTCTTTTACAAATTTTTACATCATAAATATTTAAAAAAATAAACCATTAAAGTTACATCAGTGATTCTAGATAGTGTTATTCACTACTATCAAATATACTTGCATGCAAAATTTCACTGCAATTTGTTAATAAATGTTTGAGTTATGAGGGAAACGGCACTTCAGTGCACAAAATTTGGCTGCATTTTGTATTGATAATTACCCATTAACTGTAATAGTTAAATTACTTCAGTAAATAGTATGCAATTATAGAACTAGTCAATATAGAACACGCCAGATTACAAGGCTACGGAACAATTGATTGCTGAGAAAAAAAATCATGAACTTCACCTATTTTTCAGCATCGAAAGCTGTAAGTTTATATGGTTTATGTTATTTGAAACTAAAGTTAAATTATTTTATTTAAAGAAATGTTGTAGAAGATTTATATGCGAAAGTTTGAAAACGAACAGACTAATTTCAAAATACCTCAAGAAGTAAATTTAATCACATTAAACCTACAACAAAGGGCTTATCAAGAAACTTTAAACAATGATCTTTTGTTGGTAGCAACTGACAATATCAATAAATGTCCACGTAGCATGTATTGCTATTAAAGCAAGTAAATAGTGTAGATGGAAATAGTATATTGTTTGGACAGTGATAATGTAATAAGTAAGGCAAGGCATGTTTATTATATGAGGATTAAAAGATATAACTTGAGTACATATAAATATGTATCATGAAATAATTCATTAAATAAGGGCAATTTTTTTTTGCTTTATTTTGCATTTTTCGTCGTTTTCAGGCCATTTTTTGGCATTTTAGGTCATGTTTCAGTGGAGGTAGAGAGGAGCTTTTCCATGTACAAATCGTTACTTTCACACAACAGACAATCGTTTTTATTTGAGAATCTCCACCAAGTGTTCATAGTTCATTTTAATTCAGGTTTATTGTAAGCACCACAGCAGTTTGTCTTGTAGCAATAAAGAATTTTTTTAATGACACGTATTTGCTAGGGTCAATTTGATGGGCATGCCAGTTCAGAAAGAATTTCTTTTTCGCTACTTGGGGTGTCCAAGTAGTATAAATTTATTTACTTCTTTAGTAACAAAATAAATGTGTTTTATATTGTAAATTCACATACAGTGTGTCCGGCTTCAACGTATAACATTTCATTATTTTATTACTTGACAAGTATTGATGATATTTACAATCTGTTTGCTTCTACAGGTAGAGTAACTCAAAATGGTTTTTTACTAACCTAATAAACCTCGATATGAGCACCATTAGTGGTGTGCCAGACGTCCAATCTGTATTCCACCTCTCTCCATGTGTTTTGCAGCATTGCAGGCATAACATTTGCGATGGCGCAGATCTGGTAGATCATGAACTGGTGTCTGATAAACTTGATTCTACCTCGCCCAATCCAGCTTGGTAGTCCTGCAATTGCTTGCCCCCCTAGAAGCCCAGACATTACGCCATTCGATTTTTTCTGTGGGGGTTCGTCAAGAATCAAGTTTACCAGACACCAGTTCATGATCTACCAGATCTGCGCCATCGCAAATGTTACGCCTGCAATGCTGCAAAACACATGGAGAGAGGTGGAATACAGATTGGACGTCTGGCACACCACTAATGGTGCTCATATCGAGGTTTATTAGGTTAGTAAAAAAACATTTTGAGTTACTCTACCTGTAGAAGCAAACAGATTGTAAATATTATCAAGTAATAAAATAATGAAATGTTATACGTTTAAGCCGGACACACTGTCATTCATTAAATTGCTTTTATCAATTCATTACTTAAAGAACTAATTATAAGTAAGTAGCTGAAAAGGCCCGGCGTCGCCTGGGCTTTGTATTTTGTAATTTGAAATTAACTTTTGGAGGACTTTCGATTTTGAAACTCTAGGTGCTTATATAATATGTATGTAAAACTTGAAACGAAGAAAAAGATTTATCACACTCAAACTATTCCATCAGAAAACGCTAGATATAGCTTTTTATGGCTCATAGAGGATGTCGAAAGCTGCATTCCGTTGCTTCTACACATCATGCTTGGGAGGATTTGAAATAAGAAGAAACATAAATTAAATAAGATTGTATTGACTTGACGGAAAATTTTATTTCTCATTCTCATGTTACCATACAACCGTTTCGGTTCTGAAATAAGAGAAATGCAGTATCACTTTCATACTTTCCTCCCCTAAAACCCGGGACATAAAGTACTGCGAGCATAGGACTCAAAATGTTCCATCCCATGCTTAGGGCCTATGATTTTGCATTTTTCACTATTTTATGGTTATTAAATGCCTTGCCCTAGTAATAAGCATTCCTCTTGTTTATTTCCAGGAAGATGCCAAGCCCTCTAGAGTATTTCAGCTACATGTTCCACTTCCAAGCTCTCATGTGTGGTCCCATTTTGTTCTACAGAGACTACATAGATTTTATTGACGGTCGCAACTTCTTAAAACATTCGCCATCTTCGGTAAGTGAGAAAAAAAAGCGCAAATCATAAGGCAGTCTTTACATTTGCTAGTAACTCATAAACACTAGTTGGTTAATCATGTACATACGAGTATGTTCAAACATCTTGATACATTATATTCTGAAATTTCTTTTGACTTTCAATATAAAACTATTTCACATCTTTTTCTTGCTTGTATGTAAGAGTTATTCGTAAATGTACTTTTTAATGGTGGTAGTAATTGGATACCTTAAAGTATTAATATGGCAAACTACCAGAAATAGACTTCAGGGACAATCTCTCTTCATATTTAATGCAATCGCAACTGAAACGTGTCTGGTTATTTTCATTTTTTTGGAGAAACAGTTCAAGTTAACATGCATAATGAGTATCCGTGAAAGTGATTTATTTTGGGGGGGAAATCTGTTTTAAAATTCAGTATTTCTTTGTTATTACTAATTTGGCAGTGTTATTTCTAAAAACTGCGTACATATACGTTTTATAATTTTTCAGTTAAGACTATTATGAACTACTGTTGTCATTTTCAGCTTAATTCGAACTTCCCACTGCTTATATTTTAGGTTATTGTAGGAAATATTTTAATTTTAATTCTTTAAAATTTATAATGAATGATCTCTGTAAGTATTTAGCAAATAAACTAGACAATCTTGATAAATTAAAAAATTAAATAAACTGAATTTAGTTATATTTTTTAAATTAAAAAAAATTGCGATTGGCAAAGATCTTAGAACTTATGGAGCAGACTGTGATAGTGCCAGAGTGCACTTTGTGTGCTTTTGCATCCTATGTTGATCCTAAATTTATTTCTCCTTTGTTTTCTCAGTGAGCTATTCTTTTTGGAGAGAAAAATAGTTACTCTACCCTGCCATGAGAAATATTATTTTATGCCACCATGGCCATTACCTTCATTTGCTGTCAATGTCACCAGGAAATCATAGAATGGATCAATTTGTCCTAATAAAACAATTTTTGCCCAAATTCATCTAAAAACTGAAGACATTTTTACTCTTCATGTGTGTGTGTGAATTTGTGTTATTTTGCGATTCACAAGCTCTGTTTTTTTTTTTGGGGGGGGGTATAGGAGGCTGTAAAATAAACTTGTGCAAATATTTGTTGAATTGAGAACAATTCCGTTTTGGCATGTGGGAAATTTCATGAACTTCTAATAATGTATAAACACTTAATTCTGTTTTCCACTCAACTTCACTTATATAAGTAATGACTTACACATAATGCATTTCACAGCTTCTTAGCTGCATCATCAGATGAGGTCAACTGCCGAGTTTGCTGCAAGAGAAATTTAAATATAAGGCATAAGGAACACTTAAGAAATATAAAGTACAAACAAACAGAAAAGTCGGCTGTTGCACATCATTTTTGGACCACAGGACATGAATTTGAAGATGACATTAAATTAGTAAAATCTGTAACAAAACCGATAGAACTAACGGTATGGGAAAAAATTTTCATTCAAAGGAACAGGAATAACTTGGTTAATTTCGATATCCCAAAGGAAAACGACCTCATCACTACACTGATACGCCCAACAGAGACATCTACTGGTCTTCCAGCAAACTCGGCAGTTGACCTCATCTGATGATGCAGCTAAGAAGCTGTGAAATGCATTATGTGTAAGTCATTACTTATATAAGTGAAGTTGAGTGGAAAACAGAATTAAGTGTTTATATTTGATTACTTCACTGTGAATCCCGGTTACAATTTTTACTTATTCTAATAATGTGTTATCATGAAGATGAATCGCAATCAGACAACACTTTTGTTTACATTTCTGGACAGCAAGAGCTGCGTCCTGTTGTGTACCGGTGTGGGGTCCCTTATTTTGTTGTTACATGGTTTAAATTATGGTTCGAAATTAGTATTCTTGCTGCAGAAAATCCTGAGTTTATAAAATACAGTGTAAAAATTAAAAATCCTTTTAAAACCATAATGATTCTTTTAATGTTGCCTCTCAAATGTTTCATCTAAATTTCTTCCGCTTATTTTCTAGTTCTTAATGTTTCATTTGACGTAAATTTAGTTTGTGTTGATTTTGTTGATTTTTGTCTCCATGTTGAGACTCTTCTTTATCGTTTATTTTGATTTGTTTTCTTTTTGAACAGAGTGTTAAGGTGAAGAGTCAAGCAGGCAGTTCGGAGGAACCCAGTTCCGAGGTAATGATTTAAATTACACCCCTCTTCTACTTTCCAATAACATAAGCGTGTTGGAGTATATTCATAGAAATCTGACTGCTCTTTTTAATTCTGGGCTTGTAAAAACATTATATAATCGTAGGCTTCTGCGGCCCGAGTTGGCTATAAAATCTTCTTGGCTTCTGGGTATCTGCCACATCAATAGCCTTGATAAAGACCACGGCATGATGGTCAAAACGTCAGCAGAGAACTTACACATGATGCAGCAGATACCCGGTAGCCAAGAAGATTTTATTGTAAAAACATTTCTTTTTTATCCTGCCCACTGCTCGCTCACTGGCAGCCTTTGTACTGCATTTCCAGAAAATATTCACAAAGGACTTAAGGAAGGACTGAAGGACAATTTTTTGAAGTAAAACTTCTTTAGTGGCGGTAGAGAGTTAATCGGGAAAATCAGTCACACTCAAAACCGACTTGTTTCGGTGCGGACTGCACAGAAAACAATCAACTCAATGATTAGGAGTAATCAAAGGAAATTTTTCAAACCTTACTTCCTCAATGGCAATAGACAATTCCTAAGCAATCTAATGGAACCCGGAGGTTCATTACCGCGCAAATCCAAAATTAAAAAATACAAATTTCCAAAATTAAAAAAAAAAACAAAATTAAAAATTAAAGCATCCAAAAATCCAAAATTTAATAAATAATAAATTCCAAAATTAAAAAATTAAAAAATTGAAAAAATCTAAAAATCCAAAATTAAAAAAACTAAAATACAAAATTTAAAAATAAAAAAAATAAAAATTCAAAGAATCAAAATTTTAAAAATTAATAATTCAAAGATCCAAGATTTAAAAATCCAAAATTAAAAAATTAAAAATCCTAAATTAAAAAATTCAAATTTCCAAAATTTAAAAAATAAAAAAATAAACAATTCAAGGTTCGCAAAATTTAAAAAATCCAAAATTAAAAATTCAAAGATCCAAAATTAAAAAGTCCAAAACCCAAATTTAAAAATGTCCAAAAACCCAATATTAAAAAGTCCAATAATACAAAATTGAAAAAATCCAATAATCAAAAATTGAAAAAATAAAAAAATAAAATAAAGTTTTACTTCTGTCGCGTGGCGTTCCACGCACTCTTTTTTTTTTCTTATAGTACTTTATTGACCCGAATATAAGACGATGTTTTTTCCTCAAAATGTGTTTATAAAAACTATGCTAGTCTTATACGCACAGTCTAACACTTTCAACAACTCTCCATTCATGAATGCAGCTGTGCAGCGGGAATCCCCACGCGTTCACGTGCGTCTGACCAAAGGTTTTCCCGAATTCGTGCTTCTGCTTGTACTACACCATTACTTCTCTACTCTCTATGCGTAAAGGTTTGTTTGACCACCAGTCGTGGCGGACCATATGGAAAAGAAAGCATTTTCATTGTCACAATGTGTAAATAAAGGCGAGAAGAAGAAGTTACGACAAGAACTTCAAAATTCCGTTTTATGTGAATCAAAATGTACTAATAAGCTATTTTATTATTTTTTCATAACTATCCTTCAAAAATTATTGGTCGTCTTATATGTGAGGTCTTCTTATATTCGGACCAATACGGCAGTAGGGATACTTGCAATTTATGTGTGGTAATGTTTCTGTTAGAAAAAATGGACATGTGCTGTAACTGTTTGGGAATCCACGTTAGGAAGCAGGAATGTGGGAAGACAAAGGATTCAATGATGTGATATTTTTAAGAGTTAACGAGGAATAGAATAGTGGCAAATAGACAAAGCGGAAAGAAGCTACAAACATTAAGAGACTTGTGAAAAGTCCTTTAGTGTAAAGATGTTTTTAGTGCCATGGAGAGACTGGTCCTAAAGTATTTTTCAAATGTGAAGCCGTTTCCTTCACCGCCAATCATGTGTACGAGCTAAAGAAGCACCACTAGCAGGAAGAGTCTTCCCTCCGTCTCGCCATCTCTGATTGGACCGCATATCTAAGCAGGAGAATGAACAAACGGCTTGTCATCTGCAAAACACTGTAGGCACTTTTTGTAAGCCACTAGGTAACAGAAAGCCCTAGCCCGCACTGGGATATTATTCAGCTAATAGCAATAGTAATAGTAAATATCATAATATTTAGGAAGTTTACACAGTGAAGTAATTATTATATAAAAATGAGATGGATTGTTACACACTAACCTCACTAGAATTGTCACTAACCTGGACTGCAGTTTCGAATGGCATCCTCATTCATCCTCAGCTAGACTCCATCTCCAGACTCGTCAGTAAATATTTTAATTTATTAAGATTTTACCGAAAATAAAGTTGAATACCCTAAATTTTAATACAGTGAAATCTCGAAAGAACAATATTTCATGAACCAGACAAAAGTATTGTTGTAGAGAATATTATTGTTATATCGAAAATTTTCAAGAAGTGTTTTAATTTTCATGGTATGTAGGGAACTTCTCTCATAATTAAAGTTTTTTTTCAACTATTTAAGAAATACTAACATAATTTCAACACATAAATTTTTTAATCTACACTTAAATTAATACTAGACCTGGGATTTAAAGGCAAATACTTATTTTATTTTTTATGAAATAACATGAAAATTTTTAAGTATGTTGACTTCTGTAACTTTTACAATCATTTAATGGACATCCCTGAATGAAGAACAGAATAGCAGAGAATGGGTTATTCACAGAAACTTGATTTTCCTAAACAATTTTCGCCAAAAGAATGCTGACTGACGGGGGAGGATTCGCTCAAAACAACAAGTAGCAGGTATATTCAGTAAAAAGGGCCGGTACTGTGTCAATTTTTCATATAAACCAAAACTGTTTTTGATAAATGTATTTTTAATTCTGTCTTAATTTTTCCATTATTCTGGAAAGATGCCTTTTATTTTTGGCTCTCTTTGAAAAAGTTGGATATCACGTTACTTCGGTAATTGTTATATGGAGATTTCACTGTACATAATATTAATTTAATCAGTCAGATGTGAGCAATGCAAAGAGATAAAGTAAGATGAATTGTTGTTGCAGGGCCGTGTGGACAACAACTCAAACAGCAACAAAGTGGTGCTGGAACCGTCTTCATACCTCGTGGTGTTCAAGAAAGTGGTGTGTTCCATGCTGTGTGCAGTGTTCTTCCTCTATCTCATTCCGATGTTCCCCATCGAGAGAGTCAAAGGTACGTGTGTTACTTCAACTCCCCCACACATGCATGACGTCCAGTCCATTTCATCCTCTGTGATTTAATTACCCTTACTATGTTCGGTGACGAGTACAGGTTATGAAGCTCATCGTTATGCAGTTTTCATCTCTCTTAGGCTCAAATATTTTCCTAAGCCCCCTTTTTTCGAACACACTCAGATTATGTAAGGGGCCATGTCTCACATCCATATAATACAACCGGCAGGATAATTGTCTTATAAATATTTTTAGATTTCTGAACAGAAGGCGAGAAGATAAGAGTTTCTGAACTGCATAAAAGTAGGCATGTCTTGATTTCAGTCGTCACTTAACTTCTGCCTTAATATTATTTGTGTCTGTAATTATTGCTCCCAGATATTTGAATTTCTCCACTTTTTTTATTGATTTACCGTCTATTCTATATCTTGCAGCGCATTATTTTGACCTGTTTTTGCTAATATGACCCGCACCGTAACTTTAACAGTTGAAATTTGAATAAAATCTATCTTATCTTTGGGCTAATATTATAAATGTTGTTTTCTTATTTAATATTTGAATGTTTTCATGACTGTGTGTGTATTTTACAGAGCCAGAGTTTCTAAAGGAAACATCTCTACCCAGCAAGATGATGTTCCTAGTGATGGCGACTACGATTTGTAGATTCAAGTATTATCATGCCTGGTTGTTGGCCGACGCCATATGCAACGCCTCAGGTCTGGGCTTCAATGGGTTTGACGCCCAAGGAAATGCTCGCTGGGACCTCATCTCAAATGTCGATATCCTCAAATTTGAAGTGAGTTCTCATTTAGTTTAAACTTCCACAGGGCTTCTCACATCAAAACCACGTCAGTGTTACAAAGTTTAGTAAGCCAAACCATCAAATCTCGTTTCCACACATACTGACTGACTTCATTCTCACAAATAGAGGGTGTTAATAAATAACACCGAAATATTTTTCCTGTGTATAGAGGGGACATTGACAAGCAACTTTTATTAAAAGATTTTTGCTCTATGATGTAAAATGTGTATGCTACATGACATTAAATTCATTATAATTTGCTCATAAGTCAAAGATGAAGCAAAATAGGTTTAACATTTCCATTAAATTGACTTCATGCCTTCTTACTGATTGATAAGAACCTGATTCTTAATAGTTCATTAACAGCTATATCATAATTTAGTGTTTACATAATCTGCAAATTTACAGACTAATCACATGACTTCCCGCCACTGCATTAGTGTTTTATTCATAACTCCAGTGTTCACAACAAAGTTCCTTTGTTTTTTCAAATGTTAGAAGTCAGTGGCGGCCATGCTCTGGGAGATTTTATGCTGTAACAGGAAAAATTGAATCCATAGAGCAAAATTCCCTTAATAGCAGTTGCTTATCTATGTCCCCTCTATCCACAGGTAAAATATTTCGGTGTTATTCATTAACACTCAGCATATTTATTCTATAGTAGTATAAGAATTGAGTCAATTTTTATGGCACTTACTTCACTTAAGTCCTCTTTTTGGAGACTAGTTTCGGGAAAAATTTCTTCCCATATTCATTCCATGTTGACTGCTGCTTTTTCCTGTTGCTACTTGACTGTCTTCTGGTTTTCTTAAGATGAATTTGTTGATCAATTCTTTAGAGGTGGGGATTTCAAAATTCATTGCTTGGTCTTGATGTTTGAGGATGAAGATTTTTTCCCAATTGATTAACTTCCTTTAATAATTAATATATTTATTCTATATTAACATATTAACTTCAATGTTATAAATATTCAATTATACGGTACATGTTTCACATACAGTCTTGTCTACATCATCAGCTGAAGTCAACTGCCGAGTTTGTTGGCTAGTTCATGTCTCTGTTGGCCAGTGAGGAGACATTGAATGAAGATAATTTCCAGGTAGTTATTGTTCAGGTAGAATAAGGGTACCAGATGTCCACATTTTGAGGGGACAATTCCAGTGATGGTAGCCACAAGACCACGCAGGTGGTCATATTATTTAAGAAGAAAAAAATTATTATATTTCTCCTGCAGACGTGAACTGAAGTGTAGTGTTCATTGTTCCGTAGTCAGCAGAATGTGTAGTTAGTAATTCACAGTCTGTGGTAATTAATGAACAGTGATATTCCAATTTCTAAAGAGAAACTGGAAGATGTTTGTGTTGATTTAAAATAAAAATGTATGTAGTAGGCCTATTAATTATATAATTTCTTTAATAAAGACATAAACTGCTATGTATTGTATGTCTCTAGCTCGTGTGGAAGTAGGTAAACATTAATGTCAGTGAATGATTTAGACTGTGGTAGATGTTATTGAAGTTAGGTTAAACTGTCGGTTTTTTCATTCTTGTAGGGTAGCTAGAATCACCAAGTTTGGCACACTTATGCCAGTTAGATGTGCCGATATTCCTGACCAAATTTTATGATTCTAGCTGCCCTAAAAGTTTCTAAAAAATTACATCGTGTGTGGAAAATGTATGAAATTTACTAAATTCACTTAGAATTTAAAAATCTGACTCTATTTAGGGCATAACCGATGGAGATATGACAAAAAATCAAAGCACTATACTTTTAGATCTCTCAAAATCCGTTACTGGATGTGCAGTCGGTTTTATGATACTGCTTAGGCTACTGTTTAGCTACTATAAGCGACATGTGCCATTTTGAAGGTTTTTTAAGGGTTTTTTTTTTTTCCTTTCCTTTTTTTTCCCTTGTTGTTTATAGGCTAAAAGCTTTAAGTGGGCCAAATTTAAAGTCTCTAACTCATCTGTAAGTGGGTAAACATTAATGTCAGTGAGTCAGCCATATGGCTTTATATATATTGATATTGATATTTATTCACCGTAAGATTTACAAAGAAATCATGGCTTCGTCAAACAGAAATCATGACTTTTGTAGGGACATAAACTGCTACTTATTGTAATACTAATGATGGTTTCACGGGCTATAAGCCGAGTAAAAGGATATATTGCATCCAAGCTTTCGGTCGCTGACATCTCTGCGGCCTTCCTAAGGGAAATGAGTGTAGAAAATGTGGGTGGAGAGAGCTTATATATGTTCGGAGTGAAAAAAGAAATTCTGTGATTGGAGGAAATGGGTTGGCGTGTATCGGCCAATCAGAATGCGGGAATTTTCTTTATAGTAAAAACATTGAAGAAGCAATCGGTCCATATCAGGACCAATGGGAGAAAAATAAAGATTAATAATGTGAGTCAGAGCAGAGTGGTTTAGGGGATAACCGTTGTAAAAATGTGAATAGAAATAATCGGTCCAAGTCAGGGCCAATGCTTAAAAAGAAGAAGACATGAGGGTCTGGGAGTTTGAAGTTTTGCTACTGTTGGAGGTTTCTTGTGTAGATTCTCGATACAGCTTCAGGGATGGAGCCCAGGCATTGCTGAGGAAGAGTCCACCTTCTCTGTTGAAGTCCTATGCTACTTATTGTAGGATGTGGAGTGCAATTAAGCCATCCATTCCTGTCAATTCCTATAAAATAAAATAAAATCAAAGCTCCTAGTTTCATATTTAAAAAAACCCTTAACCTTAAGCTAGAATTGTAATCTGTCTTGCTAAACAACCTATTTAAGGGAGTAGATATTACATGAATAAATGCTGTATATGTAGTAGGTTCATATGTGTGGCGTTATTTGCAGTTTGGACTGAGTCTTCGTGACAGCATCGAGCAGTGGAACAAGGGCACGACGCGCTGGCTGCGCATGGTTGTGTATGAACGTGCGCCTCGTTTCAAAACTGTTCTCACATACGGGATGTCGGCGTTGTGGCATGGTTTCTATCCTGGGTACTACCTCACTTTCATGAGCGGCGCATTGTTTACATTCGCATCGAGATCTGTAAGTAATGCTTGCTTTCTTACTTATTCTTTGGTAGGGGCGGATTTCTATGACCTAAAAAATATTATATCTGCATGCATTTATGACCAATAAAATTTAAAATTGACTTCACCACTTATACATTGTGTGTATATATATATATATAACTTTCATTACAATTAATTTTATTAAAATATAATGTTAATTATTTAAAATATCTGTAAATTCTCAAAAAGTATCAGTATAATGCAAAATTTACAAAATATGATATGAAACTTCAAAATTTCTTTAATATGCACACAAATATGCCAAAAATATGACCTAAATATGCATATTCATACTAAATATGCTACAATAGTTGAAAATGTCCTAAATATGCAGTTATATGCACAATAAAAGCCGTTCCATTTTCACCAGGATGCTTGAAAACTGGTTTAAATTAGTCGGAAGCCTGAAATAATACAAAGGGGAAAAATATGACATGTCATAGAAATCCTCCCCCTATTCATTAGCAATATACAATTCCTAAATAAGCTAAAGGAATATTATCTATTTTGTGAACCCACGCTTACCTGAGCATGCCATTCATCCCTATTCTGTGCTAACTCCATCCAACCTTCCCTTAAATCTATTCTAATATTGCCCTAGTGACGTCTAGGTCTTCCAAGAGGTGCCTTCCCTTCAGGTTTCCCAGTTAGTATCTGACATCAGTTAATCTGAATGGATTTTTTTACTGAATAATCAATAAATTTTTTATTTCATTCAAAAAGATGTTTTTATTTGTTAATTCTAATTCTAGTTCATAGGTTAAAAACTTAGGTATACACAGTGCTTTTTTTGAGACGGTACTCAACGGTACACAGTACCGGCACCTTTTTTTCCTTAAAAAATTGAATATTACCCGGAATATTCCTTACACAATTCCTATAAAATTATGGCCTATTACTTAAAATCAAGCTTGTTTGTTGGTTTTGTTATATTTGTACATACAAAATAGCCTACATACAAGAACATTATAGTTTCTGTAAATTGCCGTGGCTACTGGACTGCAAGAGAGTTGGGGTTGGTTTTTCCAGCCCTCAGCAAACTGCTCCTGTGGCCAAGGCCATTATAACAGTACAAGTATTGCACCAAGTGTAGTTAATGCTAATGTAGTAACAAACAAGTAGTAAATAGCTAATCACCATAGTTAATCAGGGGTTAGTGCCTGTTAAAAATGTAACTGCATTTGTTGCTTACATATAATTTGAGAAGAAAACCCTTCATTTGTGTTGCAGAGGCAAGTGAATTCACAGTTGTTTAGTACAATTGTAGGATCAAGGTTTGCACGTGGTTCACAAGTAGAGAAGTGAAATGAGCGAAATATGTAATTATTTTAAACCGGTGCTCAATAAAAGAATGCATGACGTTGTTTTCGAAGTATCTCATAAACCTGCAAACAGTGAATAAAATTAATCTTTAGAGAACGTCGCAAGTACCGGTAATTTTACAGGGGAGAAACATTTCTGGCCATGATAGGCCCGACTATTCGACCTTAACTCAGAAAAATGACTTCTGGGAGAAGTATGGGAGCTCCCGTGTGATTCAGTTAAAAAGTTTCGATGAGTACCGCCACCTTTTTTGTTAGAAAAAAAGCACTGGGTATACATATACGGTAGTATTAGAACTAAAATTAAGTTGTAGAAAAGTTATACGAGGCTCATTCAGAAAATAAGTTCCGATCGCCGATAAAGAAAACAAAAACATTAATAAGTAAGAAATATTTATTGCAATATTCACAGAGATTCATTGGCTACTTCTCTATATAGTCGGCACCGTTATCGAGGCATTTATCTTTTCGGTGTACCAACAATTGTGTGCCCGTGTCGTAGGACTCTGCCGCCAGCGGTAAGAAGAGAAAGGTGATGAGTTTCCCGACAATGTTTTCACTGGGGATGAACATGGGTGAAAATCGGGAGATCGATCCAAATGCTGGAAGAGACGTGGAATGCTGACAAGAGGCATTATGCTTCGCACGACAATGCATGGCAAATACAGCCAACACCACATGGAATCAGTTGCTTCAGTTTGGATTGGAGATCTTTGACCATCCACCCTACAGCCCCGACTTTGGTCCAAGTGACTTCCATCCCTTCTGTCTCATGAAGCTATTTCTGGCAGAAAAACGTTTCCACAACGAAGACGGCAGTGATTTCATGACTCGAGACGTTGGCGGCAGAGTCCTGTGACACGGGCATACAAATGTTGGTGCAGCGTTAAGATAAATGCCTCAATAACGGTGGCGACTATGTAGAGAAGTAGCCAGTGATTTCTGTAAATATTGCAATAAATATGTTTTGCTTATTGATGTTTTTGCTTTCTTTATCGGCGATCGGAACTTACTTTCTGGATGAACCTCGTATTTATGAAAAAAACATACATT
Source organism: Ectobius pallidus (assembly GCA_964059195.1). NCBI lineage: Eukaryota > Metazoa > Arthropoda > Insecta > Blattodea > Ectobiidae > Ectobius > Ectobius pallidus. The sequence goes on from CAXKWD010000002.1 coordinate 8,328,920, forward strand.
TTATAAATATTAAATTGTATTGGAAGTTAACACAGTGAAGTTATATAACATAATAATTATCACAGACCAACAGCCATTTTGGTTCCTTGGAATTTATACTTATTCTTGGGTATATATAGGTCACTGATGCCAAATGTGCCATTAGTTTTGCCCTATCAGCTTTAGTTTTTGAGATATGGGATTACCTTTATGCCTATTATCCCATTTTACGTTTGATATAAATGAAAAACAGTGCCTATTTGTAGCTTCTAAATCATGTGAAGAAAAAAGCAACACACTAACATTACATTAACATTACAATAACAATATAACATGGGGTCTTTAAAAAATTGATATTGTCACATATTGTACGGTCGTTTATGACTTATGAGCTGTCAATTTGAGGGCAAAAAAATAATCCATCTTTTAGTTTTCCTGTACTTTGTACAGTTTTCGTCCTACGTGTCCAAAGTATGGTCAAGAACCTTCACTAGCTATATTATCAAGCAACATTTTGTTTCGCTAGACTAAGAGTTCACGAATAAATGTATATAAAAGTAGAACTGATTGAGAAAAACTGTTTACATATTTGGAATAAGCACAATAAGTGTAGGCAAAATCCGGTAAAACATCTGAGACACCAAACAAAAAGTTCTTTTTTGTTGGTCTGTGTTTTTACGAGTTGAATTTTACACAAAAACTTCACTTTTGGTATGGTTTACCTGTACTAGTTTCACGCCTTCGCTACCTTTGTCAACAGCTATACTTCAGCTGTAAGCTTTGACAATGGTAGCAAAGGCGCTGAAACTAGTACAGATAGTGAAGTTTTTGTGTATAATTCAAATTTTATATAATTTTTATAGATTTTATAGTTTTACCTATCTAAAACATGCATGTCCGGATTAGCTGTATAATCTAATCTGTGTTTTTGTTACAGGTACGTCGCAGTTTCCGAGACTATTTTGTTCATTCTAAATCCATGAAACTGATGTATGACGTGGTAACGATGTTAACCACTAGGGTTGTCCTGGGCTACATGACTTTCAGTTTCTTGCTGCTGGAGTTCTGGTCCAGCATCCAAGTTTATCTGTAAGTATTGTGAGGTCATAACATATAGAAGTTTCAGCTATTGAACTAATTTTTGTAACACTCTAAATATCAAGATACTTACAGTCTTGCTAATAATCCAAGCATAACATTTATATCAGGAATGCATGCAGCTGAGGAAAAAATGTACTAATAATCCCTGTGTAAAAGACTGATGCCTGAGTGCACCATTCTCTGATTTTCTCAGCTGTTTCATGACCGGGGTAAAATTAATATTGGGGTTAAGAACAACACACTTATTTATTCACTCAACTTCACTTGATGTTGAGTGAAGTTGAGTGATTAAATAAGTGTGTTGTTTTAATTTAACCACTTCACTGTGTATTCCCGCAGAATTATCGGATAATATCGGGGTATTCTAAGAAAACCTGTGCACCATTGCTATGTTACCGTGGTTTCCAAACGTCCGAATATATCGCAGTTACTCTGCTACGAATCCATTCCCATTGATAAATTTTGTGTTGGTTTCTTCCATGGCCGCTAGTTTCGCTCTCTCTCTCTGCACGTCTGCCAGTCACGGTGGCTCGTCTATAGGCCCAATTTCATTTATTTGTTGCCGTATTGTTCAATAATAAATGTTTATAAGGATAAAATGGAGTATTATATTGGGTATATATGTCTGACTTTGAATTCAAACACCGTAGATACTGTAACAATCGTGAAAATGAGTTGATTACGCCTTCTGGATGGACCTGGTGTGGTTGAGGTCATTTCAGTCGATGTTACATACAGTATTTGCAAAGATATGTACCATCGTTCATTCTTCTAATAGATCCCACCTGTCTCTCATTATTCATTATATGCAATTAGCTTTTGGCCTAGATATCGAAAATATGATACATTACTCTGATCTCCATCTTGGAAAGAAAACAGCGGTTTTCTCACTTTACAGCTCCTTCACGGCCGGTTAGCATCTTACCGTGGTAAAAGTTGAAACCGAGCACAGTGCAACGAAAGTATGACTTTACCAGGGTAAACTAAGCAACCTTACCGTGGTATTCTGAATTGGTGCACTCGGCCATGAATGTGTTCGACACTTTACACAGCCTATGTTCGTCATACATGCAATACAATCGATATATAAATTAGTCGTGGCCACTATATAAAAATGTATGCTATCAATTGTTAACTGGCACATCTTTTAATACGCATTTCTTTCACTAACATTTTTTCCTCATGTAAAGGGTGAACCCTAGTTTTGTGTTATAGAAATCTGGAAAAAAGTGCATCTTTTATGCGGGTAAATTCAGTACATTAATATATTATTTAAGTCTTTTTCCTATGCTGTTTAATCATATCTACTTCAGAAGTACAGTTATCGATATAGCATCGATGAGAGAATACAGTATGATGCCTGCATGGAGGAACAAGATTCTCTAAGTGTGGCTGGAAACGTCTCGTCATACTGTAGCATCTAAATAATGGGTACTAGGGATGCTACTGCTGATCTCTACTTAATACACTATTCGAATTGGTATATTTGTGACAATAGAGACAAAGAAATAAAGCAGTTTAGATTAGAACAGAAGATAGAAATCGTTAGAAAAATTGAGGGTGAAATGAAACTGATTGATGTAGCATGTTTATAATGAAAAACCAACAACAGTGTTAAGTAGGTTAAAGGACAAAGAAAAATCCTTTAAATGTGCAAACATTCCTCAACAGCATGGTGTGTTGTGGAGTAATTCTTGCCAATAACATAAATTAAATCTAAGTGGACCATATTGACTGTTCTGTCAAAGTGATTTATTTCTTAACCGCATTATATTTTACTAGCTTAAAGGGCCCTGCATCACCTGGGTTTTGTATTTTGTTATTCAAAATTAACTTATAAAGGACTTTCGATTTTCAAATTCTAGGTCCATACATAAGTATTTATAATTTGAAATGAGGAAGAAAGTCTTATCACACTCAAACTATTCCTTCAGAAAACGCTTGATATGGGTTTTTATGGCTCATAGAGGATGTAGAATTTTGCATCCCATCACTTCTACACACCAAGCGTGGTAGGAGTTGAAATAAGGAACACAAATTCCAGTAACATAAAATTGTATTGTCTTTGCAGAATATTTTATTTCTCACTCTCATATTACCATACAACCATTTTTGGGGATGATTGTACATCAAAATGTGAAGTGAAAAAATGGTATTCTCTACATCCAGGGTAGAGAAAGTTATGTGACTGCATCACATTGTGCATTATTTTTGTGGATTTCATTCTTCGATATTTATTTACACCAATAAATTCTATAGATAGCTTCTTCAATTTGTCAAAGACCCATATCATTTACTTCCAAAGCTACATATGAACACTGCCAACTATACAGTGTCGTCATGAGAACTGTATATGGAATTTGATTTGTATTTGAAAATTCTGTGTAAAAAGAGATTAAGTTTCCTCCAAAACATTTGATTTTTGGCATTTAAAATCAAAATCTTTTCTCAGTGTGCACTTACAATATGAAACAAAGGTACTGTCAAAGTTCCAAGTCTCTTCCAAAATAGTTTAGGCTCTACATTGATTCTCTGTCATTCATTCATTCATTCATTCAGTCATTCATTCAGTCATTCATTCATTCAGCCAGTCAGTCAGTCATTAATTCATTCAGTCAGTCAGGACAAAGCCTCTTATATGTATAGAGATTCATATTCAATTGAAAATTATTGTAGAATCACAGTGTTTATTTTGTTTTGACTGGTTAAACTGTAAAAGTCCTTGGTTGTTTGTTTCAATATATCATGTACTTGTCAGAATCAACTATAAATAACTTGTCCTTCTGATGTACAAGGATTTTGATTGGTGTGATTTCAGGCACCTGTACCTGTTTCTGCATGTGCTGGGCTTCCTGGCGCTGTGGCTACTCCCGATAGTGGCGCCCCCACCCCGGCGCAGCATTCGCACAGACGAGAAAGCTGGCTCGTCTACCAACGGTGTGGTGACGAAAGAGCAGTGAACATAGTCACATAGTTGATAAGGTATTTCCTGTTTCAGCATTACAACTTAACATACTTCCATAGCTAGAGACGTGGAGCACAAAGTGGAACTTAAAGCTTTAATCGCAGCTAAAAGAGAATATAAGAGTGTCATATTTTCTTGACTGTAATAATGATTTGCAATAGTTCGGAAGTGCAGTACATGGAGTTGCGAAGGAACAGGGACTGGGTTTGAAGACAAGTGCCGAGGATCAAGCTTAAAACTATTAGGTAGGGGGAAAAAAATCAGACCTGAGGTTAAAATCTTCCCTTATATGTGTGCAAAAATATTCTGTGAGTTACTTCAACATGTACAGGTAGGGGAAAAAAAAAGCGGATCTACTAAGGTACTAAGTTGCTGATATGAGCCACTGCGCATGCCTAGAACCTGCTAGGCAAGCGTAGTGGCTCATATCGGCAACTTAGATATTTTAGTAGGTCCGTTTTTTTTTCCCCCTACCTGTACGTAATGTGTTTTGCCTTAGATATGTGGTGAATTTGCTTGTATTTTTCTTCCCTCTTACCACCATCTGTGAGTTTGAAATTTCTGACACATGGCTAGGCTCAAAGCGTGCCATGATCCATGATGTTAAACCAATCTAAATGGTAATTTTTTTAGTGTGCAGGTGTAAAGTAGCTATGGTTACAATTCAACGGAAGTCAGTAAGTTGAGTAACAAAATTGCTTTTTTTAGATTCATTATTTTACACTTCTTTGCATGTACGTTCCATGAATTATCCTGTAGATTACACAGTTTTCTAAATGCAGTCTCGGCCATTTCATAAAATATGGGAATTTTTCCCTCAAAGAGAGAAGTTATAAAATTATTGTAATTGGGTGGTCAAAAATTAGTTAAACCTCAAATTCTCTGAATATTAAGGACTTAGGTATATCTGAAGTGGTTTCATGTGTAAAATCTGTCGATTTACTTATTTATTGCATTGAGTTACTTTTTTTTTGCCATTTTTAGCATGATTTTAACACTTTTTAATACCAAGTAGTCTAGAGTAATCAGCTATGTCCATTTTTATTTGAGAAAATATACATCTTAAGGTATAATTTGGTATAAGATTACCTTCAAAAAATATGTGTGGTTAATTACTATGTAAAATAACAAACAAGTGACTTTTTGTCCCACCCGTAATGGTGATAGTTTTATTAAATTATTATTGATGAGTCAGATAAATGTTCTGACAACCTGGAAACAGTTTATAATTTGTATTTAATCCCTCATACCTTCATTAGTAACAACATTAATAGCAGAACAGCAAATGAACTTTTGTTTTGCATCATTAAAATCAGTTCCAAATTATGTCCCACCCATAACAGATTTTGAAAAACAAATTTAAAATATTTAAAATAAATTTTAAATAATGCTTTGCATTGGAGGAGAAGTCATTGTAAATTTTACAGGATGTGAAGAACCAATTCTAGTTTATTATTTATGATATGTAATAAACAAAAATAGTTGTTATAATTTGCTAGAATGTCCCACCCGTAATTATGAAATGGCTGGTCTTTCTAACTTCTGGTAAATTACAGCCCCTCAATATAACAATACAATCTGCTAGGGCCTACAAATATCGTTATACAGAGGTTTGACCGTACTTGAATATATTTAGAGCTGACTTGATAATAGTTTCCGGTCAAGAAAACCACCATTAACGGCCGTGGGTGTTGGCATGCTGACCACATGCCCCCCAATCCTGCCATCTGCCTACGGGAGATGACGCAGCGGTCGGGTGGTAGGCCAAGTCCCTCCAGGGATGTAGCGCCGCGGAGTTTAGTTTAGTTGATAATAGTTATCTTGTCCTTGGCATTGTCATTAGCACAGGCTGGCCAACACTGTTACTGCAAGTGTTCACAGAGATGCTTGATTCGGTTCAAACTCCATGTACTTCAGAACAAGGGAATAGTTTTATTTCTCGTGTACAGCGTGTGTATGATTTGATAGTCGATGTTGTCTGTAGAACGAGTGCACAACATATCCACCACATGTCGTGGCTTCCTAACCAATTTCTTTCGCGGTTGTTTGATTTTGCACTAGTTAAACCTCCCAAATCGTAGGCATATAAATTTTACAGTTTTATGAAAGGGTAAGGATTCAAGACTGAACGATCAAAGTCCTGTAGGTGCTAAGTAATAACTATTTTCTGTATTTTTTTTTTTTTTTTAACTTTGAAAATATTGTGATTACACATGACTTGAAAGCCGCCTGGAAAGCATGCCCTAGTGCAATTGAAATTATTTTTAGTGCTTTCCAGAGGTCGTATGGTCTAAACCTCTCGTGTCTGTGTGTAAGAGTGTGTCGTATGGTGGTGGAGTATTTTTAATTCCTCAGTCGAGGGAAACTATGCAATATCTTGAAAGAGAGAGCGAGAGAATGAACTGAATGATGAAAGAATAAAAAAAAATAACCCGTTTGTTTTTTTGCCTACTGTACGTGTGTTTTTATTATTCTTTCATTGCTGAAATTAACGGCTCAAATTGGTGTAAGTCTGAGAAGTGTATTTGTTATGTATTTATATAGTTTCAGGGTTTTGTAGAATTTAGTTTTGTTTTTTCTATAATATGTGTTTTGTAAAGACTATTTATGTAGTATTGCAAGAGTTTTTGTTTTGTTTTGGTTGAGGTGTGTGAATGTTATTGTATTGGTTTGACTGATGCTGCAGATTTTTATTAAAAACGTACAAATTTATGATTTTTTGTTTATTTTCCTTCCTAGTACATTTTCCTGTGGTGGAGGGTCGTAATAAATCTGTACTGTATTCACCTGAAACTAAGCCACAGAAAGAAACTGCTTGATTTTAATTCTTTAAAATAGAACATTTCGCCAGTGGAATAAGCTTGAAATCAGAAAAAGTTTCCAATGTCAACGCTTTCGGTCTCAATGTCTTTGCACAAGGACACTACCGTATTGGCCCGAATATAAGACTATGTTTTTTTCCTCAAAATGTGTGTATAAAAACTATACTCTTTTTATACGTGCAGCCTAACACTTTCAACAACTGTCCATTCATGAATGCAGCTGTGCAACAGGAATCCCCACGCGATGACGTGTGCCCGACCCAAGGTCAAAGTCACACGGAAGTTCACCTGACTTGACAGAGTTTTATTTTCCCCGAAGTCGTGCTTCTGCTTGTATTGCACCGTTACTTCTCTATTCTCTACGTGTAAAGCTTTGTTTGACCACCAGTAATGGTGGACCATGTGGAAAAGAAAGCAACTTCATTGTCGCAATTTGTAAATAAAGGCAAGAGAAGAAGTTACGACATGGACTTCAAAATTCCGCTTTATGTGAAGCAAAATGTAGTAATAAGTATTTTATTTATTTTTTCATAACTATGCTTAAAAAATTCATGGTCGTATTATATGCGAGGTCATCTTATATTCGAGCCAATATGGTAATTTCTTTTGTTATACAGTCGATGAAACCTCTGTATAACGAAGTTCGATAAAACAGTAAACTCCCTTAAGCAATATTTTTCTATGGCCCTGGCAGATTTCCTATGTTGATGATGTTAATGTCACTAAAACTTAAGACATCATTCTTCTACTGTGATGTCCTGGTGATCAGCTATTGATGTTTGGCTTGGTACTCATATGTGATTTGATTGGTAGGCATATGTTGTTGGCCTAAACTGGTGTGGTTTATACTCAGGTGAATATAGTGATATTGTAGAGTAGTTCTTTGCCTTGCTAGTGTAAGCGGGCCGGTTGTTGGGTTGTCTCTCTCTAGGAAAGTACAAGGTTTTTTTTTTTTAGTTCTGGCAACTATTTTATTTCTCCATACATAGCATACGTACATGTTTCTAAGTTATATAGGCCTTCAATATAATTACCACTGTGTTCCCAGCGATGCAGAAGTCTTTGGATCCCGCTGGCACTGCCTAATCTGTTGATGGTGCGAAGAGAGTGGTCGGTTGCCTGTAAAACATCTTCAACTGTAAGATAGCCTATGATTGGGATGGTGTGATCTTAAAACATACCGTTCCCCCAAGGCAGAACAATAATGTGGAGTACTATTGTTTGTTTTTGCAAATCAATCTGCGAACAGCTCTGAGAAGAAAACAGACACACTACATGGACAATCCACGAATCGCTACAGCAGGAGTTGTGTCTGAACTGTTACAATCGCTGGGGCTGGGAGGTCCTCTATCACCCTCCGTATTCTGCAGATTTAAGACCTTTTGACTTCGATCTAATCCTGAAGATGAACGAGTCACTTCACGGGATTTGCTTTTGTACAGTTAAAGACGTTTTACAGGCAACAGATCGCTCTCTTTGCACCATCAACAGATTGGGCAGTGCAAGCGGGATCCAAAGACTTCTGCATAGCTGGGAACATGTATGCAAAGGTGGTGATTACATTGAAGGCCTATAAAAATTAGAACCATGTACGTATGCTATATGTGGAGAAATAAAATAGTTGCCAGAACTAAAAAAAATAACCCTTGTATTAAAGACATTGTGGCAAAATATAGATGGTATAACCAGCACTCTTTATGGAAATGGGTAGGACTACAAGGTATAACTTGTATTTACTTGCATATTTCACCAATTTTTTTACTCTAGTTTGTAATCTAAAATAGGATGCATGATTTATGCGAGGAAATTATTATAGTCCAGTTATTCATTGCATGGCCAGCCGGCTTCAAAGGAATAAACAATTAAGTCTGTGTTTCTTTATGTTAATTGATCTGTCTAAATCAGTGTTGGCCTCCGCTTTCCAAAACAAAAGCAACGTTGCAATATCCTCTCGTTATCACCGACCTCAGTTCTTCCCTCGCTTTAATCAATTCACACATGTTATTGTTTCTGTAACTAGACTTTGCAACCTTGTGTATCACTCCACGCGGAGTTGAAGAGTAGCTGTCACAGATTTCACAAGTCATTCTTAGATTTTGATTGGCTGGGGTAACTACCTGATTGGTGCGGTAAAAGTAAAGAAATGGGTTGAGCTGTCGGCAAACTTTTCATCCTAACGAAAGGAAGCCGCCTGGCCATGCAGTGAATAACTGGACTATATCATTATTTTAAAAAATTTGATTTATTTGAATAAAAACAAGTGATAACTTACATTGCTCTGAACTTCTAGCTGATGATGGAGAAACACTCCCGAAACTAGTCCAGTTTTTTTAAAAATTGACTTGGAGTGGAGTTAAAAGTGTTTTTATTTTCGACTTTTCTCAATATTCAGGATGCTTAAATCACTTTGTTTTAATTTGTTTTATCAGAGCAAATAAGTTGAAATATAACAAATATAATGGAATGTTAATTACTTTTTCTTTCTTTGTTTTCTTTTTTCCTTCTTTCTTTTTCCATCTCTCTCTAGTTCTCATATCCAGGGTTGCGGCTTGAAGCGCATAAATAAAGGTGGTCTTCATTATGTGTAAAATACGCATAATAAACATACAACCTCTTACAGCTTCTACGAGGGCGAATCAGAAAGTCTTTGCCCCTATTTTTTATTTTCCAAAATAAGGTACATACAGGTAATTACAGATTCTACAGACCTTACACTATTTTTCCATATAGTTCCTACACTGGATCAGACATTGTCCCATTGCAGCACTAAATTTGAGATGCCCCTGACTGTAGAACCACCGCCAGACTGTGTTGTCTTGGCTTCATTGTTGCACGTGAATCGCTGTCCTGCCAGGAACTTCTTTAGCAGACCGAGCACGTGGTATTCACTAGGGGTGAGGTTCAGACTGTATGGTGGGTGGTGCAGACTCTCCCAGTGAAATGACCGGAGCTTGTCGGCGGTTCTGATTGTCACATGTGGCCTTGCATTGTCGTGAAGCATAACCATGTTGTCCACATGAGAATCCCTCAGTACTTTCGAATTCCACAGGGAAATGCAGCCCACAATTTTCCAGTGCAACAATGAAGCCAAGACAACAGTCTGGCGGTGGTTTTACAGTCAGCCGGACAAATTCTACGACAGGGGCATCTCAAATTTAGTGCTGCAATGGGACAAATGTCTGTTTCAGTGTAGGAACTTTATGGAAAAATAGTGTAAGGTCTGTAGAATCTGTAATTACCTGTATGTACCTTATTTTGGCTAATAAAAAATAGGGGCAAAGACTTTCTGCTTCGCCCTCTTAACTTTGTTCTGTTTTAAAGATTTCACATACAGTCACATTGCTTGAACCTCAGTTACTTTTGCACATTAATTGCAAACTATTACTACTGTATTTTTCTTCTTTTTCACTGTCGACATAGCATATCATGTGCATCGGTAATCAATTATATTGGACCTTCCTGCTGACATTAATATAAATTAGGTCTAAGCTAGCGAAACTAAATTAGGAAGATTGGTATTTAAAAAAGTCTTCCTGTGATGAAAGTATAAACAATGTAAAAAAAGAATCCAGCTGTAAAGTTTTAAAGGAAGCTTCAAAGATTCTCACAGTGTAAATTCAGGTTCATATTTTAGTATCTTCCAGAGAAGATAGATTTCATTTTTTCATTACAAAATCAATTAAAGTAATAATACCTTAAAAACAAATTGAAATGTTAAAATTAAATTTTAACTTTCATTTAGATTTACGTTTTAGTTAATTGTGCAAAAATTCAAGTTTCTAAGACAAATAGTTGACATCATCCCTTAGAAGCGATGTAGGATGGTTATCTAGTATGGTTTTCACTACTAGCTTGTACTGGTGTTAAATAGAACTTATCATTCTTTACTTGTACACTTCCCAATTTTATTATTGAAAGTTCTATTGAGATTTAATGTTCAACACACTTCATCTTCAATATTGAAGATGCTCTGAAGATGATGTAGAAACACTGAAAGGCCTGGATGGAAATAAAAAAGAAAGTTGAGCTTTAGAGCTTTTCACACTGGGTCACTTGCAACCGGTCACAGCATTTTTGGATTGCCAACACATTATGTTATATATATATATAATTCAGTTGTATAGTCGAGCTCAGCGAAACTAGTTATCCAGCCATGAGTTTAGATTTGATTAATACTGAAGTTTTCATAAGTGAAGTGGAATGTCGACCTGCCATTTGGGATACAAATTGTTTTATCATGTAGCTACTATTGGCAATACTAGTGGTGACCCACGTGTGAAAAGGCCCTTATAGGTAGTGGTGGTTTTATTATTTATAATCAGGGGGCGGATTTCTATGACATGTCATATTTTTCCCCTTTGCATTATTTCAAGTTTCAGACTAATTTAAACCCAATTCCAAGCATCCCGGTGAAAATGGAACGGCTTTTATCGTGCATATTTAGGAAATTTTCAACTATTGTAGCATATTAGTATGAATATGCATATTTAGGTCATATTTTCGGCATATTTGTGTGCACATTAAAGAAATTTTGAAGTTTCATATATTTTGTAAATTTTCCATTATAATGATACTTTTTGAGAATTTACAGATATTTTAAATAATTAACATTATATTTTAATAAAATGAATTGTAATGAAACTTTAAAAAATATACACAATGTGTAAGTGGTAAAGTCATATTTTAATGTTTTTTAGGTCATAAATGCAAGCATATATCCTATTTTTTTAGGTTATAGAAATCTGCCCCCTATTTATAATTGTGTATAGGTATTTAAGAATCTTCTCATTGCCCTCTTACATCTGGTAGTAGAATCTAGTACAGGTATGAACATTTCTATCTTCTATGCTTTTGTAGAACTACATTAGTTAGTATCCGGTAGTCTGTAGATTGTTTTCTGTAGTCTGTAGTTTTCACCACACTCTTACAGCACTGAATCAAATCAATCACTGAAAAGAATAATTGAATGTATTATTGTTTCTCGGGCTTCCAACCGGGTGAGTTGGTGATTTGGTTCCAAGCTTTCGGCAGCAATCTGTGCTGCCATCTTCTTGGAGAAGCTCACTTCTCGATATATCTATTGGCGAATGAAATCTTCTGCTGTGATACACTCACATAACTTTTCCCACCACGGGCATGAACAATATTATTTTCTCTCGTCACATTTTGATATACAGGGTGTTAATGAATAACACCGAAATATTTTACCTGGATATCCGTCTTATAGCCAGACTCAATAGAGGAAATAAAAAAATCTGATGTGAAAGTCACATAACTTCCTCTGCCCAAATAAAAGTTAGCAGTATTCACATATCCTTGTTCAGAATAGCAAGACACAATTTTACGGAAACTTTCTTACGGTGGCTTGTAACTACCCTTGAGAGAATTATTTCGAAAAAAAAAGTTTCGAATAAAAGTTTTACCTCTCAGTATAAGCTACACATGTGCAAAATTTTTTCGAAAAAGTTTCAAATAAAAGTTTTAGCTATCACTATAAGCTACACATGTGCAAAATTTTAAGAAAAAAAGTTTCAAATAAAAGTTTTACATCTCACTATAAGCTACACATGTGCAAAATTTAAAGAAAATCGTTAGAGCCGTTTTCGAGAAAATCGCGAAAAACGAAAATTTCTTCATGTAAAGTCCCCTTAAAAATAAGAGAAACTGGTCGCCAATCTTGGGGACACATCTTCAGAAGGTACGAAATTCCGTTTCAGAAATACGAAATTTTGTTTTCACACGACTTTCCGTTTGGGAGCTAGCCTGTTCACAGACAGACAGACACACACACACTTTTCCAAAAATAGTATTTTTGTATTCAGAGGGCCTTGAAACGTGTATATATACTATAAACTCAACTTCGAATTTTGGGGTCGAAAACAATACTTCCTCTGCCTACAGTACCTATGGCACGGGCAGAGGAAGTAAAAAGAACAAAAATTTGAACTTGGGACCTCCCGAATGTGGGTCCAAGACGTTACCATCTCGGTCACCTCGCTCGGCACATGGTAATAACCACATTCCGTATTTGTTACCTGTGATAACGTGAGATAACTGGAGCACCTCACGTGAGGCAGTGAGAGTCTTGGCTTCCAGTCAGCCATTCACTTCTCTCCTGTCAACACGCGCCACCTTCCTGCTACCAGGTCAGTAACACGTGATATTTTTATTTTTCGGGTTGAAACTATTTATAATTATTAAGTGCCAGTATGGTACTTTATAAGATTGTGTGGGGAAAGGAAAATGTCTGTCCGTCTATCTGTCCGTTTGTCTGTACGCGCGATAACTCAAATACGCTTTATCGAATTTTCATGAAACTTGGTATACGCATTTATAACGTCCATGGAAAGAAGCCTATTGATTTTGGACCAAATCGGTTTACCGGTAACGGAGTATTACCCAATTTAGTGTCTATTTTAATGGTAATATATTAGAAAGAATTTATCAAATGCAAATTAATTACCATGACAGCATATTGTTTTACAGTGTTCATATACGGCTTTGGAAATTGCAATACAGTTAGCTGTGACAAAAAACACTATTATTTCACATATGCTTAAACTGACGAGCTGGTCGAGGTGGTAACACCTTGGACTCACATTCTGTAGGTCTCTGGTTCAAATCCCATAGCCGGCCAAGTTGACATTTTTGTTGTTGTATTTTTACGTGAGTGTGCTAGTGTCAAGATATCACAAATCTCCATAGTTCTGCTGATGCTGGACGATGTTAATCTGATTTTAAAAAAAAAACCTAGATGTTTGTTCTTCCGTAAGCCCTGCTTAATGTAGCAATCTGGAGCTTAATTCTGAAATCTATTTAAAATAACTTATTTTCTGCACATCAATCAAAAGCAATCTGCCACTTCGTTACATCAGTTCAACTGATTTAATTTTTTTACTGAAAATATTGAAAACTTTTTCACTTATTGTCATGACAATTTACTGAAGGGTTTAACTCCAAAACACTCCACTGTCATTTATGGCCGCTATTATGAAGACATGTGAAAATAATACAGTACAACACCAATTATCCGAATCCAGTAGGTATAGGTATTCTATGAACCAAATAAATGATTTTACAGTGTTTGTCATACACAATTCCTGTACATTTAATTATTCCATATATTTTAATGAATTACATACCATAAAGCCATCTACCACTGCTTATAAACGTCCATATGCGCAGACAAAGGTTATTGATTTTCTGGTGCACGGCTACCAACATAAGGAAAGGAGTCGACAACGCTTTTCAACTTCCAAATATGACGGTTTTTGTGACCACTGTGAGATATTTAACATTTAAAATGGCATAATGAATTTTAAAGTTTTCGATTCAGTCGAACTGAGTATATTTCTTAAACATATACAAATAGTTTTAACTAAAAGAGTATTTTCCAAGTGACAGTTATAATTTTTAGTTGAAACATTTTTGTTGTTGTAATAATTGTCTGAAGGGTAGTTATAAGCCACTCGTCGTTTTGCACAAATTCAGAAAACGCTTGATATAGCCTTTTATGGCTCATAGAGGATGTAGAATTTTGCATCCCATCGCTTGTACTACACACCAAACCTGGTAGGAGTTGAAAAAAGAAGAAACAGAAATTTCGGCAACAAAATTTTTTTCTCTTTAAGGAATATTTTATTTCTCACTCTCATGTTGCATAAAACCGTTTTGGGGATCAAATTAAACAGAAATGCAATATCACTTTCATACTTCTCTTCCCAAAACATATTACCTTACCTCGTATTGTTTTCTCTATTTCCTGGCTAGAGAAAGTTAAGTGACTGCATTATTTTCGTGGTTTTCATTCTTTAATATTTATTTATAACATGAATTATATTGATAGCTTCTCTATTATAATTTGTTAAACTCCCATTTCATTTATTTCCACACCCATCTGATACCATTAGCAACAATATGTTCTGTGATTTGGATTTGATAATTCTGTGTAAAAAGGGATTAAGTATTCTCAAAAGCATCTGATTTTTGGCGTTTAAAATCAAAATTTTGCAAAATCCTTTCTTAGTGAGCACTTACATTATGAAACGAAGGTACTGTCAAAATTCCAAGTCTCTACCTGTTATAGTTTAGGCTCTACGTTGATTCTCTGTTAGTCATTTAGTCAGGACAAAGCCTCTTATACATAGAGAAACTGCATGAGTGTGTAAGTATAGATGTGCATTTGTTTCTATTGTTGTATTATGTCTTTCACGATGCTACCATAAAGTTCTTTTGTCTTAACATTCATAACTCCGCCAATGTTTTCTAGTATATTGTAAATTGTAGGCGAATTCTGCTTGTGAGCTTAGGTAGACACAATCATCCCTTTATCTGTCACTATGTCCCACGTCGGGGAGGAATTCCGATCTCAGATAAAAACTTGAAAAACAAGGCCACCTGTGATAGCTACTGATCCGTGTTAACTAAAAGAGACAACTTCCATTTGTCGCTGTGGATGACCCTTTTATGATTTTCAAGTCTGAAAGCATTATTTTTACATGTATTAAAGCGTTCATTGATATATACGGTATTCATTTGAAATACGATGCTTCAGGGGGGTAAATTCAATAAACAATATGATGTGTAATACACAACTTTCTCTACCCCTGGAGAAAATATGCAAAAGTGAACTTTTCGTCTACAGCTGTTGTAAAAACAAAGAGAAAGTCCTTACTACAATACGAATTGCATCCCCGAAGGATACACAACCAAAATAAAATCTGATGTAATGCACTCACATAACATTCCTCGCCCCCCCCCCCCGTTCCCACTCCACTACCCCCGAGTAGCCTATATCCGAATGTTTCCGAGTAAATACGAATATTTAACTACCTCGTTCAGTGAAGTGTCGTTATTACTTGTTATCTTTAGGGGATAAAATATTGACCGATCGAAGCGAGGTCCCCAATTTAACTCGTCCCGGGTTCCAATTTCGTCTGTTTGTAAATTGTTTTTAGTGGGGCTGAAAATCGATTAAAATTTCTAATCGAGTTAACGCTTGACTTTAATCGATTAATCGACCGATTAATCGACAAGCAGGTCGCCATTTTAAACGAAATCAAAGTGTACATTTAATATTGTTTTACACGTTTAATATCTACTACACTACAGATAATCTGAAGAAATCCTGAATTAATTAATACCATTATTAGTTAACTAGTGAAAAGATATCTACAAAACTTACATTTTCGTTTACTTTTTCAGCCAAGACTTGAGACACACGAGTTTGTTGACTAAACTACCCTTCAGGTTTCTGAATAACGGGAATTGTTTGGACACATTAGGCTGAATGGCACATGATGTGCCAAGGCTGAAGAAGCGATAGAAAGGAGTTTGGTCATTTGACCCATTTTTCGAAAAAGTTTTTCAGAATTCGACTAAACCGATTAATCGGAAAATGTAATTAATCGACGATTAAATGTTTAATCGATTAATCGAGCCGATTAATCGATTAATCGGTACAGCCCTATTTTTTAGTCATGAGCAAATGCGTTGTTCAGTTTTCTTCCAGTTTGGCAAGAATGTTCTTTGAAGTCATTAAAATTACGTATGTGTTTTTTGATCCGTTTCAATATGGAGCCTTAAATTTTCTGGATACGAGGTCTGCTGTTCACAGAAATATAGGCTTAGAGTTTTTATTATTATTATATTATTATTATTTTTATTATTATTTTTATCGAATCTTTGTCCCCCACCTCACAATTCGGATTGCCATTGGCGCGCTGTATGTGTACAGAGTGGTAAAAAGTCATCCAGTATTTTAAAAGGTGGTCCTCTTCTTCAAAACTAGGAACAAAATGTGTTGAGTGTATATGGTGACCACTGTTTAATATCCATAGTACAATGTCATATATAAGTCTCTCCGCAGCTCTGGTTATGTTCGCCACCCACGCGAAGGTTGGTATTTCTCCGTAGCTTCCTTTCAAACTCGTAGCAGGTATAGGCTACCAGAGTAGCCATGTTAACTATCGATGTGCATCTGTTTGCTATTGTTGATGAGTTCAAAAATGGAATAAGTAATTGTTTTACATCTTTAATTAAAGTTTTTTTAAAAATAAATTAAAGCTATTGGATCTGTTCTTCAAGAAAACGGTGAACATTTTCAACATCTTCTGTAAATAGATTAGTTTTATGTTACATTTATTTCTTACTTCATAAAATAATGAAAGGCAGGGCATGAATTCTGATGACCTAAAATTGTTTGAAAAATGACCTATAAAATGACCCTAAATTTTAAAGAAAATTACTTAATAATTGTAAAAAATGACCTAAAAACTGATATTTTATTTATAAAAAATTTTACACACAACGTTATAGTCTAATTTGTACATAATTTTAAAAACTGTAAATGCACAAAGGATGCTGTAGGTCTAAAAAATTTGTTCTTTGTTCTTGATTGGAGCATTTGAGAAGAAAAGTAAGAAAATAGTTTTTAAAATAGATCCTACAAAAAAATGTTGCATTATACCAACCTTGTATTTTATTTAAATATCATCCTATGGGGAAAAAGACGACAAAAAAGTTAATATACTCACAATGTAAATGCGTGGAAATTACTAAATAAGGAGGTAAAAGATGCGAAAATGACAAAATAACGACGTAAAATTGAAATAAATGTCCTAAAAATATAAAATTACATAAAATGACAAAAAATGACCTAATAAGAATGCATTTCTATAATAAGGAGGCCATGATTATTAATTATCTAAAAGCTGGCAACGTCTATGCAACATCAATAAAAAAGATGACATATCATTAGAATCCAGGCCCTGATTATAACCATAGCAACTGAATTCTCATGCTGCGGAGCGACTTCTTTATGATCTGTCACCGACATGAAGGATTGTAGACAGTGTGACCTTGTCCACTTAGTGATGTCATAACATTGTTATTGTTTTGTTTTCTTTCCCTTTCTTTTGTCGTAACATTTCGACAGCTTGCATACAGTGCATTCCATGTTAGGACGACTTCTTCTCATGCCATTGTTTTTCTACAAAAGGATACAATAGCACTGCTCCCTAAACAGAAAATCTTTTCTCAGTTTTAGAGCAAGGCGATTAATGACATAAATAGCGAAAACTGCTAAAAAATAGTATATTTTGGGATACAAGTGCCGTAAGGTATGATTACGGATCGAGGAAAAAGTTTGAAAACACGAGGCGCTCGCGCCGAGTGTTTTCAATTTTCCGAGATCCGTAATGCGCTTACGGCACGTGTATTGCAAGCTATTTTTCGCACGATGATTATTTATATCAATTTAATTATATTAATTGTGATATTACCTGAAAATATTATGTATATACATTCTTGAAGATTGATGTTTATTTCAGAAAGTGATTCGCATTTGTTATTGTTTATGGCAACCGAATATTTGTGTTGAGGGGGGCCTTGTCCATAAAGGCTTGTATAATGAAGTGTGTCGTTACATTCATAACAGCCCGAGGGACGTAAGCGTTTGCTAGCGGGAAACGCTTATCGCCCCTAGCAACAAGATTGCGTGTGGGATCCATGGCAACAACGTTCGTAAGTACCACTAATTAGCTAAGGAGTGGAAAAACACATTTACGACCTAAAAAATAGCACAAACGCCGGGTTCGATTCCTGGTCGGGACAAGTTACCTAGGTGGGATTTATCCTCGCCTGTGTGACAAATGTCGGGTAACTTTAGGCCCTTGCCGTCCCCAGATATCATCTGGCCGTCATTATCATCTTCATCCCATGTGTGTGAATGGTGTGTCTCGTCCTATGTGTTCGCGTTGTCACGGAGGTGGCCCCGGCATTGGGCTGATCACTCATCCGAGGAGGCCATCCATGTCCTTGTCTGGTCAAAAAAGTATGTATGTGACCCAAAGATAATCCCTCTGCCGACAGGTTGCGGCCCTTTAAGGCCCAGGCGGTTTGGGTCACTTAAAACCTAAAAGGGAGAGGTAAACTTAAGACAAAGAAAGAAAGCAAGCAAGAAAGAAAATAATCTCGTAGAGAAAGAAAAATAGCACAAATTGACACATGACTTTAAAAAAGTCTAATAAATTATCCATTATTTCTTGTAGGCCTAATTAGTTTTTTTTAGAAATAATTAGTTCATTTTAGACATAAATTTAATGGATGACTATTTAATGTAAATTTACAGTATTATTATACAATTAAAATAAATAACGTTACGGGAATTAAAACATTATAATAAGTTGCATTATGCTCAGTTCCTGGGAATTAAATGGTTAGACCTAAATAAATATTACAAAATAAACAAATAAGCGGCCTATAGTTAAATGTCTGGATATTTAAGCATTACGTTCTGTAGTGGTGATTATTACATTATGTTTGGTAATCACAGAATGTTATTTATTTAAACGATAAATTAGCTGCAAAACAGAATCCTACAATACTCGCGAACGGAATTTTCCGAAATAGCGTATAAATTAGCCAGTCGTTACACTATTGCCAAAGCAATATTAAAACTTTTAACCATACAATACCTTGCTCATTATCATTAATACAATTATGGATCTTACAGAATTTTTCATATAATATATTCTCCTTAAAGCATCGCATAAATAAAATTAGGTAAACTGATACAACAAAGTGTCATGCTTCTGATGTACATGGCACAGACTTTGTACTATTAATATTGTTATATAGGCCTATCAAAAACAAATATTAAACTCCGTGGCGCTACATCCCTGGAGGGAGTTGGCCTACCACCCGACCGCTGCATCTACCATAGGCAGATGGCAGGATTGGGGGGCATGTGGTCAGTATGCCGACACCCACGGCCGTTAATGGTGGTTTCCAAGACCGGAGCCGCTACTTCTCTATCAAGTAGCTCCTCAGTTTGTATCACGGGGCTGAGTGCACCCCGTTCCAGACCTCTCCTATCTTCAGAAAAATCCGAGGAGGTACCGGAGATCGAACCAGGGCCGACGGATCTGTAGTCAGCGATGCTAACCATAATAGAGAACTCTATTTAAATATTATAATAATACTTTAGTAAGCAATTCATTAGCAGTAATATAAATAAATACTCTTCACAAACTATAATCACAATTACTACCACAGTATGGGTTTAACAAAATACTGACAAATATTTATCATTAACGTGTGTTTACTTACCATAAGTTATCTGAAGGTATGACATTTTCTCTGTGAATTGCAGATATCCATTTAAGTCGTCTGGATTCATTTTGGGAAATTCAAACACTTGGACAGACTATCCGTTGGCATTATTATCGCTATAGTACAGCCAGGAACACAACCTTCATTCGGCATTTTCTCTGTTTCTGTATAAATACACAGTTTTCATCTAGCATGTAATGGCTTTTTGCATTCGGCCTGCTATGACGTCTTAACTGACTTTAGAGACCGTGGTCATGGCTAGCAACGCGGCTTTGTTGTAGTATAGGGATGATTTGCCATTTATAAAGCTTGTGACCATTAATTAGTCGTTACTACTGTACCGGTCAACCGATCTGGTCTAAAATCAATAAGCATCTTCCCATGGACGTTATAAATGCGTATTCCAAGTTTCATGAAAATCTGATGAAGCGTATTTGAGTTATCGCGCGTAAAGACACACGGATAGATACACAGACAGACAACATACAGGTCAAGGCCACCTTTAATTAATATCACAATTGAATATGATCTAAGCGGGAAGTGATTTTGCGTATATGCAGGCTTTTTCGTGTAATTTCGAGTGTCCAAGGTTTTTGTACCCAAGGGTCGTTTACACAAAACAAAATCCCACGAAAATATTTATTGCAACAGATAGAGCAAGTGTTCAGCTATTTTTCAACATATTCGACACCGGAATTGAGACAATTGCCATAGAGTGGGTCAAACTTTTGAACACTTGTGTCATAGAAGTCTACCGTCTTGGATTTGAACCACCGTGTGACAACCACCTTTGCCTCTCTGTCATTCTTTGTCATTTCGTGAGGCGTAGGAAAAGATGGAAATCGCTGGGAGCAAAGTCCGGGCTGTAGAGTGGATGTTTAAACATTGTTTGCCGTTGCTGACTGACGATCTTCAGGTCTGGTTTTTATGAGATTAGGGATATCTGGAACGGGGTGCACTGAGCCTCGTGACACGAACTGAGGAGATACTTGTTAAGGAAGTAGCGGCTATTATCTCGGAAACATCAAAAGTTAAATTTCGGGTTATTAATCTTTAAGTTGCCTGTATACAGAATGTAGGTGGATTGTTGGCAGTAGAAAAACTTTCCTGGACTGAAGATGTTCTGCCAAATAAGCGGAAATAAAAACGGGCTCAGCCGGGATTTGAACCCGGGACCTCCTGCACCCAAAGCAGGAATCATACCCCTAGACCACTGAGCCGACATGTTGAGTAGATGATTCGTCCGCTTACTACTATCTAATCTCTCACGTATACCTTGACCGCGAAAGGAACTTGGCATTGTTGAATTTTAGAAACTCCATGAAATATACAATTACAAATATAAGGAACAAAAAAATTATTTTATGAAATAACTAGCAGATCCCCGCGTCTTCGCCCACGATCATTAATTTTAAGATTAAAAATTAAGATCAAATAATTAAAACACTATATTTATTAACACTTGCACTCGAAACAGTCATAAACTAAATGATTAATAATTATTGAAACAGCTAAAAATCCGGCTTTGAAGTGAATTCCACGAGTAGAAAGCGCAGAATGGGAAAAATAACCTCAGATTCGAGTTCACCCGCATAGTGCTTTCCGCCAAATCGAACAATGTTTGCCCATTTAGGTCTACTTCATTATACCTCTTCCGTCTATGTTGAAAATTTTAGATGTCTGCGTGCCATGACATTATCTATATTAATAAAAGGAAGTGTCTGTCTGTCTGTCTGTCTGTCCGCGATGCCCAGCGAAATCTACTGAACGCAGAGATCTGAAATTTTATACATAGGCGGACTAAACGGTCGGAATGTGCACCTCGAAGCCGGAATTTTAATTTTCGCTTTCGTTCGTGAGTTATGAGTGAAAAACTGGCAGAAAACGTGCATTTTTTTGCGTTTTAGAAGCATCAGTTTCAGTAATAAATTTCAATATCAAATCACTTACAGATGGCTTTGGCTATTTTTGTCATCATACCTCATACCTTGGAAATAAAAGCAACGCGATCGCTTGATTTTGTTAGTCCATCCTAGACGATTCATTTGTTTAGAGTGTCAAGGCCCACAGACATATGACATTTTCAACCTACACGGAAGAAGGATGATCAACCCTAAATATGGTCAAACATTGTTCGATTTGAACGAAACTCACTATACAAGGGTTTTCTGGGCCAAGGAACTCGAATCTGAGGTCACTTTTACCAGGGGACGCTATCTAATCGTGGAATGCACTCCACGTGATTTAGGTGTTAATAATTATAATGATTTAACTATGCTCTTAATTTTTAGTTTTTAATTTTTCAAACAATTATCGCGGGGGAAGCCGCGGGCACATGCGGGCACATGCTGTTTGTCTGTCTGTCCACGATGCCCATCGAAATCTACTGAACGCAGAGATCTGAAATTTTAAAGATAGATGGACTGAAAGGTGGGCGAATGCACCTCGAAGCCGAATTTGTAATTTTAGCTTTCGTTCGCGAGTTATGAGTGAAAAACTGGCAGAAAACGTGATTTTAGCGCTGTCGAAGCATCAGATTTCAGTAATACATTTCAATGTCAAATCAATTGCAGTTGGCTTTGGTTATTTTTGTCATACCGTGGAAATAAAAGCATCGCGATCGCTTGAATGTTGTATGCCCACGCTGGTCGATTCATTTGTTTAGAATGTCAAGGCCCGTAGACATATGAAATTTTCAACCTACACGGAAGAGGGATAATCAACATAGACCTAAATATGGTTAAACATTGTTCGATTTGGACGAAACTCACTATACAGGGATTTTCTGGGCCAAGGAACTGGAATCTGAGATCGCTTTTACCAGGCGACGCTATCTAATCGTGGTATGTAGTCCACGTGATTTAGCTGTTAATAAATATAATGATTTAACTATTATGCTCTTAATTTTTAATTTTTGAAATAATTATCGCGGGCGAAGCCGCGGGCACATGCTAGTAAACAAATGAGTCGACCAGCGTGGGTTTACAAAATTCAAGCGATCGTGGTACTTTTATTTCCAAGGTATGACAAAAATAGGCAAAGCCTTCTGCAACTGATTTGACAAAATATGAAATGTATTACAGAAAACTGATGCTTGGATAGCGAAAAAAGTACGTTTTCTGACAGCTTTTTGCTTATAACTCGTGAACGAAAGTGAAAATAAAAATTTTGGCTTCGAGGTGCATTCGCCCACCCTTTAGTCCATCTACGTTTAAAATTTCACATCTCTGCGTTCAGTAGATTTCGCTGGGCATCGCGAAGGACAGACAAACACTTCCTTTTATTTCCTAGATTGATAATAAAATTGTTAAAAAATAATAGAAATTTGATTCTCACAGCCAGTATTTAATACTCTGCTTTCGCTACTGACATAAATTTCTTTATGAAATAATGTAGACCATATATTGTCCTCCCACCTAGGTCTAGGGCTTCCGAGTGGCCTTTTCTCTTCGGAGCTCGTAAGTATAGTAAAACCAAGGCCCTGTTTCATAGAGCTTTTAAACTAATATTATTGGCGAATAAATAATAACATTAATCAATATTATTAATATTTTGTTTCATAAGAATGTCTACTAACGAGTTCATGGTACTGTATTATTACTATTATGAAGTAGGCCTAATCTGTTTCGCAGGCATCATGAATATTATTTTAGTGTCATCTCGATTTTTATTGTATAACTTAAAGAAAACAACCAAGGTATCAACGACATATTTTACAATGGAATAAAAGCCAATGCAATTTGTACACTATTTGATGAATTTCCGTTGGCGAGTTTTGGGGGTATTATGGACTAAAATTAATTTATCATTCAACATTTTCGAAAATGATACAATTATCCAAACATGGTGTAACAATTCCTATCATATAACATTAAATAAAACTCAGATTTTCGAACTAGTACGTAACTATATCAGTAACACAAAATCGGATTGAACGAACAAATTTTTAATTTTCCGACTGAAGTCGTTTTAAATGCTGTGTTTTAAACACCATCTCTAATGTAGGGAGGGGGAGAATTTAAGAATCCTATTGTAATAATTTGTAAGCTAATAAATTACGGTATATAACACAAGTGGGTAACACATTCGACAGTTCCGGGGTTCAAATCCCGTGGCAGACCAATTTGACTTGAAATTATTCATGGTTTCCCCAGTCGTAAAGGCAAATACCGAATTGGATATTTACTTACCATGGCTCATCGCCACTATTTCATCCTGTATCATAACTAGGGCCCGGATTTGTATGTAAAAAAACAAAGTTTTATATCCAAATCGAGGTCCGACAAACGCAAATTTCAATTTTTATTTCACATAAAAACACATATTTTACAAAATAAGTTATGTGAATAAATATTTTCGATATTTTCTCCATAAATACATATTTTAGTACTTTTCCGAATTTTTTATGTATTTTTTTTTTCCTGATGCGCATATCAAGTACCAACAACCGAAAATTCCAAATTTTATTTTACATAAAAACACATGTTTTACAAAAAAATTATGTGAATAAATATTTTCGATATATTCTCCATAAATAAATATTTTAGTACTTTTCCTCATTCTCTTTTAACATTTGACAACAAAAATTTGTATCTCGAATTAATTCAACACAAATGCTTCACTTACAATGAAGTGAGAGGGAATCACTTGCACTTGTTTATCGGGGAAGAACAGAACCCAATCTCAACATTGCGTAATTCAGTTAAATAAATACAATATGTTGAAAGGCAACTTAACACTATATCAGGTTCGAAAATAGAAGTTCTAAGAACAACATTTAAAGGTATGTTTGAGAAAAATGGTGGCTACCAAACCGTCTGCAAAGTCGCTCAAGTTTTGGAAGGCCAAAACATAAGTGAACTTGATCGTGTGTGTGTTAGTGATATAACTTAAACGTGGTCCCTATGCAGGCCATGGAGGTTGAGGCTCCCAGATTTTTGACATTCGGAACATGAAGGTGGTAAGGTTGTCAGCCTTACGCACCGGCCGCCTTCACCCCCAGGATTGCTCCTGGTACTCATTTCTGTTAGAGGCTGAGTCGACCCCAGGGCCAAAGTGCCACCAGAAGGATTAGGCCAATTGAAAAATCTCAACGACCTCATCGGGAATCGAACCCGCGACCTTCCGGTTTGTAGCGCAGCGCCTCAACCACTACGCTACGGCGTACCCCTGTTAGTGATATACCCCTCTTCAAATATGCAAGGTTAACATCGTGTGATGTAGAACGTTCCTTTTCTCAATATAATGCATTATTCTCGGATAATAGTTAAGGATTTGTGATCCATAATCTGGAGATGACATTTGTTGTGCACTGCAACTCCAGTCAGCATTTTACATCTGATGTTTAGCTGCAATTGGCGAGTTTCAATATAATTTGTTCTAGTAAGTTACGAACATTCTGGTGTTTTTCTTTCTTTTTCAGAAAATATTTTTTTAGTTTTAGCACATTTTTAAAATTTTAGCACATATGTTTAACATTTTCAGCATATAAAAAATAAATATTTTTAAGTTTTTTAGCACATAAAAATCCGGGCCCTAATCATAACCATCAAAATTGAATCCATATTAACAATCCATAACATCAACAATAGCAAACAGATGCACATGCATAGTTACATGGCTACTCTGAACTCCTGATATGACCTCGATATATATATATATATCTACTCTTATACAATTCAACGGCCCTAAATAGCGTGCTTGCTCGCCCGCTTCGTGAGACATCGGGTATACTCGGCGATGTTCGTCTCTCGCAGTGTAAACTTTCATGACGACTACAAAATTAGGAAGGAAAACAGTTTCTTTATTATATAAGGCCTAAGTGAAATGAACACAATGAACAAATATTCTAATTTTATTTGTACTTACAATTTTCATAGCTCTGAACCACAAACATTTTTAATAATCTACCAGTGTAATTTTCTTAAAAATCCTGGAGTGAATGAATAATGGCGGGCGAAGCCGGGGGCAACAGCTGTAAAATATTGATGGTTTTATCTCTTGAAATATCGCTGATAATAATAATCCAAACAAACCATTCCTTCCCTTGAAACATTATATAATTTCTGAAAATTACACTCAATTGATGAAATAAAATTCATATCATATTCATGTCAATAAACAATTGAAAAACAATACGTATGTGTTTACACAGGTTCCTTTGGAACTGCATAATCGATTCTGATATAGTTCTCCCAGGGGGCGCTTTTTAATTGTAGAATGTTCTCTGAAGCTGGAATTTTAGCTGTTTCATTAATATTATTAATGGCTTCGTTTATGAATGATTCGCGTGCAAGTGTTAATAAATGTAATGCTTTAATAATTATTATACTATTAATTTTTAATTTTTAAATGAATTATCGTGGGCGAAGCCACGGGCACCTCCTAGTAGCCTATATATATAAATTGGTCCACCGCTGTGGCGTAGGGGATGCGTTCGCTCCTCTCACGCAGCGGGCTCGGGTTCGAATCCTGGTCGGGACAAGTTACCTAGGTAAGGTTTTTTCCGGGGGTTTTCCTCACCTGTGAGACAAATGTCGGGTCCCCAGATATCATCCCATCCCATCCTCGCCTTGTTTGGAGTGAGTGTGTGTATGTGTGAATCGTGTGTCTCGTCCCATGTGTTCGTGTTGTCTCGGAGGTGGCCCGTCATTGGGTTGATCACTCATCCGGGGATGCCCCCGGGCGGCTTGGGTCGCTTAAATTCTAAAAGGGAGAGGTAAAACTACTACGAAGAAAGAAAGCTTTTTGGAATTTTCCTGTGGTTTACAGCCTATAAGCTATAAGTGTAACAAATTTCTAGTTTCTAGCTCATCTAGAAGTGGGCAAACATTAATGTCAGTGAGTGAGTGAGTGAGTGAGTGAGTGAGTGAGTCAGTCAGTCAGTCAGTCAGTCAGTCAGTCAGTCAGTCAGTCAGTCAGTCAGTCAGTCAGTCAGTCAGTCAGTCAGTCAGTCAGTCAGTCAGTCAGTCAGTCAGTCAGTCAGTCAGTCAGTCAGTCAGTCAGTCAGTCGTGTGGCTTTATATTATAGGGATTTTAGTATGCCGTGATCAGTCAGCTGAAACAATATCCTTTTATACAATTCAACGGCCCTAAATAGCGTGCTCACTCGCTCCCCGCTTCGTGAAACATCGGGTATACTCGGCGATGTTCGTCTCTCGCAGTCTAAACTTTCACGAAGAGTACAAAATTAGGAAAACCGTTTCTTTATTTTATAAGGCGTAAGAGAAATGAACACAATGAAGAAATATTCTAATTTTATTTTTACTTACAATTTTCATAGCTCTGAACCACAAACATTTTTAATAACCTACCAGTGTAATTTTCTTAAAAATCCTGGAGTCAATGAATAATGGCGGGCGAAGCCGGGAGCAACAGCTGTAAAATATCCCTTGAAATATCGCTGATAATAATAATCCAAACAAACCATTCCTTCCCTTGAAACATTATATAATTTCTGAAAATTACACTGAATTGATCAAATAAAATTCACATCATATTCATCTGTCAACAAACAGTTGAGAAACAATACGTATTATGTGTTCACGGGTTCCTTTGGAATTGCACTATAGAATCTGAGATCGTTTTCCCAGGGGGCGCTTTCTAATCGTGGAATGTACTCTGAAGCCGGAATTTTAGCTGTTTCATTAATTATTAATGGTTTAGTCTATGAATGTTTCGCGTGCAAGTGTTAATAAATATAATGCTTTAATAATTATTATTTTTACATGTATTAAAGCGTTCAATGGTAGGGTAGGGGGTCCTATTTCCGGACGTTTCAGAAATTTTCATATGTAAATAGAAAAATTCAGTCGTTTGAAGAGAGAAAAAAAACCACATTATTATGTAGACTTTAATAAAGGGAACTGAATTTTAAAATGTTGAGACAATTAAACAAACAAAGTAATATTAAAAAAACGATAAGGTGCTGCAACTGTCCGGGAAATGGCACAAGTGTTCCTATTGCCGGACATGCACTTTACGGTAGGTATCCTATTTCCGGACACCACCAGTAAGAAGCCTAAAATACTTATTGCTTCCGTAGTTAGAAAGAACAACACATATAAACAATTTACCCAACAATAGAAAATGTTTTTGCAATGCATTTGCCACAAGTGAACTGTTTTTTCCCGTTGGAACCAACACAGAGTTCATGAAACCAAGTGGGACAGCTACCACACTGAATCCATGATCCCATCTGCCTTGACACGGAACTAAAGTAATTTATTCCACAAAAACCACAACTGCAATCTTCGCCTTTTTCATTATTAGAATTTACAGATTTTGTGGGGACAGAATTTCCCGCACAAACCTTTTTACAGGCAACTTCTGGAACAGCTTCCTTCGTTGACTGGGAAGGCGTTTGCCTTGGGAGACCTCTCTTTTTGGATTGTAAGTCCTTAATATATTCCGGTGTTGTCAGAACAGCTGCTTTCTGGGTCGTCGTTTGCTTTTTTGGGGGGGTGTCCAGTTCGGGTATGGGAATGACCGTAGCAAAAGTCTTCTTCCTCGGAGTCACGTTCTTAACAGGAGAGCGTCCCGTTGTTCTCTGCCTCTTGACTGGTGTTACATTTCCACTTGTGGATGGCAGTGGCACGTTTACTTCATCAGTGGATGGTGGGTTAAATGTAAGTTGATCCAGTTGATCCAAAGGCTCTTTCCTTTTACCTCCAAGAGCCTCGGATGGGGCAAACACGTGATCAGGAATCGCATCTGGATTCCACGGCATGATTCCGCAAGACCGAAAACCATTCACAGCAATACCCACGGTAGCTGTCTTCGCCCATGCAGCTGAGAATACTTCTGGGAACTGAAATTTGGTGAAATTTCTACCAGCGTTATTCTTCATCCACTTCGTCCCTTCTGCAAAGTAGTTTACTTTCAGGGGCTTGAAGAAGCTTCTGTCTAGGGGCTGTAGTCTGTGGGTACAATGGGCCGGTAAGCAGAGAAGTATGATGTCATTTTTCTCGCAGAAGTCCAGAACATGAATACTTTTGGTATGACTGGCGTGACCATCTAGAATGAGCAGACATTTCCCAGGAACTCTGTTATTCTGGAAGTGCTCAAGCCAAATGAGGAATGTCGCTTCATTTATATATCCAGTCTCAGTCATAACAAATTTAGATCCTGGTAACAGACCATCACCAAACTCTTCCTTCCTCCTGATCCCTTTGTATATAATGAAGGGTGGTACATAGCTGCCACTTGCACTACAACATGCTACTACTGTCACGTTTTCACCTCTTTCTTTGTTAGTGATTGCCACACTGTCCCTGTTACCGCGTTCACTAATCACCTTTGTTGTTCTAGTATTCAGAGGAAGCCCAGACTCATCAACATTGTAAATGCATTCAGGCTTGTTTTGTAAGTCATGTTCTTCAAGCACGGAATGCAGTAACTGAAAAAATTCCCCTACTGCCGTTCTATTTAATCCTTGAGCTCTATGTAAAGAAAGGGCCTCGGGTGTCTTGATGGATAGATTCTGATTTCTTTTCAAGAATCCCCTCAGCCACTTTCGACCAGCACACTTCGTTTCAGAATTGAATTTGTGGTCGTACTGACACATTTCAGCATACTGAAACGCAGCGCTTCGAACATCAGTTGGTGTCAGAGGAAACCCCTTTCTTGAAGCGTTCAAGAGTAGAGACGCAAGTTCTTTTTCTTCGTATTCCGAAAACATACTTCTGGCTCCTCGTTTGGACGTCTTCGCAGTTCCACTTATGTGCTCGTGGAGTGTGGATTTCGGGACCCCATATTTCTGTGCTGCCACTCGAACAGAGGACCCTCTACGAAATTCTTCAACGGCCTGCTTTAGATCATCTTCACTCCATTTCGGCAATGATTTGCTTTTTTGTTTTACTTTTCCTGGCATCTGAAATAACAGTTTGGCTTAAAATGTTATATTCGTAGATTAATTTTCGACTAATAATTAACAATATTGTAAAAGTTACATAATTATATAAGGTTTTGGTTTTATAATATTCGCATAAGAACATTGCTATTCTAAGAACTATGCAATCTTCAGAAAGTTTTTAGATTCTAGTAATATAAACCTTTTTCTTAAATCGAAAATATAAATGATAATAATATTATAATAAATTAGTACGGTATTATATTAATAATAACTAATCATTATAATAGAGTTATTAATATTATATTTAAGTTCTTTGTGAGCACTAAAGCAATGTTTATTTTTAAATCTCGAACGCTGTGTAACTGTAATAAAAATAGATAAGAATAAGTATATTATAAAAAATAACAATAATGTATATTATAATATTGCTTCGTAGGTTTTAAATAAACATTTAAACTTATTGACCGTACAGAGATTTTATTCATATACTTTTTAACTGTCCGGAATTAGGAACATATTTGTGTCCGGAATTCGGCACAATACAAGATTTCGTTTAAACGCCGCGCGCACAGAATCCCGCCAACGTATCCATTGGTGATTCGCTCATAGCATTGGTAAAGGTTTGTTCTATATACTGCTAAAATTAAACTCATCTGCTGGCAATACATACTGTTGTTTGCAGTACATAAAATATGTGAGAAGTTACATCAGAGGTAAGTATGAAAATAACAGATTTACCTTTGATATCTTGGAGTAAACTGGAGACGAAACTATTCACAACTGTTTGCATCCACTGCTCCCAAACAACTGTCGACCCTTACTGCTTCCTGTAGGATGGTTTAGCAAACTTCCAGCGCGCTGGATTTAAACACTGCATACGAAAATCTTACGAGTGTCCGGAAATAGGAACTGTCCGGAAATTGGCCCCCCTACCCTATATACAGTATTCATTTGAAATATGATGCTTCAGGGGGGTAAATTCAATAAACAATATGATGTGTAATACACAACTTTCTATGCCCTTGTAGAAAGTCTGCAAAAATGAACTTTTCATCTAAAGCTGGTGTAAAAACTAAGAGAAAGTACTTACTACTCGTACAATACGAAGGATACACAACCCAAATAAAATCTGATGTAACGCACTCATACATTCATTCATTCACCATAGCCACAGCCCGTTCTTGGAATACCTTGTCACAAGATATAGGGGTAGTCGGAGTGTACACTCTTTCAAATCTGCGCTTATTAAACAATTATTGCCCACTGAACAGAACTAGCTCTTTGTAGTCACTCCATCTTTCACTGTATATAACATTACTTAGTCTCCTTATAACGTATCTAAAGCTAGACTTAAATTTCCATTATAACATAATTTTACATATTCCTTGTTTTACTTGTAACATTATTACTATTTTCTTTGATGACACTTACGCTCTCTATGAAGCCTATGCTTTTTATGAAACCTATGCTTTTTACTTATTTAATTTATTATTATGATTAGCCTTAACCTTAGTCTTAGTATTAGTCATAAGTCTCTTATTCACTAATTTGCTATTTATGTAAACCTACATTGTATATATTTTCTGAAACCTGGTTGAGTGGAAGAGAAGGCCTTATGGCCTTAACTCTGCCAGGCAAAATAAATCATTTACTACTACTACTACTACTACTACTACTCACATAACATTCCTTACCCAAATCACGGCCGTTCCCCCAAGGTTGCGAGTTCGATTCCGACCCAGGTCGATGACATTTATGTGTGCATAACAAAATTCCGGCGACGGTCACAGGCTTAAGTAGAAGTACATCCCCGTCGTTAAATAATCATATACGAACCAACCAACGGCCCCCCCCCGAGTGTGTCCGTAATTTTCGAATGTTTCTGAGTAAATACGAATATTCGGCTACCTCGTTCAGTGAAGTGCCTATTATTACTAGGGTTCGGATGTTTATGACCTAAAAAATTAGAAAATATTACTGCAAATATGCCCAAAAATGCTAAATATGACCTAATAAAGGTAACGTACGAGTATTTGCAGAAAATTTTCCAATTTAAAACGTTTAAAGACACTAAATTCTTACATCGTATGAATTCAATCAGATAATCACTTTTTAATAATTTTACAGGTGATTTGCTGTTTTACTTGTTTTTTTTTTCAAAGAATTTGTTCCTGTTTGTTCGCTTCATCAGCTCCAATTACTTGTATATTTTGTAGACCATCCCTGTCCAAATAAAATATGAACAATTGGATTGATTTTAAAATTTAAATTGTTTATTAATTTGGCATGAACATTAAATTAATGAAATAAATTTCAAAGTTAACCTGTCTCTTTAATTGGGCTCTTTTACCGAATTTGTAACTGAAATATGATGTTAAATTACAAATATGGCGAAAATATGACCAAGAACACAAAAAAGATCAAAATATGACTTAGGCCTAACGTGCAAATAAAAACGGCCCGATTAGGATAACAAGCGTGCAATTCGTGTTTAATATGTGTTTGTGGCGAGAAATGGACATGTCATAAACATCCGAACCCTAATTATTACATGTTATTTTGTTTAGGGGATAAAATACCAGGGGCGGATCCACGGGGGGGGGGGAAATGGGGGAAATTTCCCCCCCCCCAAAATTTGTAACATTAAGCACAAATTATTGAAAATTTATTAGAACATAACCCAAATACTTAAATTAAAGCAACGACATTCATTATTTTGAAATACCTTTGTAAGAAAATGCTGAAATGTTCATTTTGTTTTCAATTGTGTACTGGGAATAATTAATTTTTATGAGTAAAAACTTCCGTCTCTACTTTGGTTCCCCCCCCCCCCAAAATGTCTCTCTGGATCCGCCATTGAAATACTGACCGGTTGAAGTGATTTAACTCGACCTGGGTTCGTCCGTTTGTAGGCTAAATTGTTAGGTAGCCATGACCAAACGCGTTGTTCAATTTTCTTCCAGTTTGGCACGAATGTTCTTTGAAGTCATTAAAAGCGACGTATGTGTAAGGATTTTAATTTTTCGATCCCGTTTCAAGATGGTGGCTAGTGGTTCTAGTGGTTCCGTTTCATGTCATGCTCAGCTTTTTTTAAACGTTTGTAGCAAATAGTTAATACTATAAACATTTGAAGAACACTTTCACTCTTCAGGGTAAAATTTTCTACAACTTCGTTCCAGTACATTTTTCACATGGTTTACTGGTATTATTTCTGTTTGTAAATTTGCTTGTTATCCAGTCACGACCAAATACGTTTATCTATTTTCTTCCAATTCGGCAGGAATGTTCCTTGAATTAATTAAAAATACCTATGTAGGCCTACAAGGATTTTTATTTTTTGATCCGTTTCAATATGGAGTCTTAGATTTTCTGGATGCGAGGTCTACTGTTCACAGAAATATAGCCTTAGAGTTTTTTTTATTTTTTATTATTATTTTTTTTATCGGATCTTTGTCCCCCCACACCACAATTCGGGTCGCCATTGGCGCGCTATATGTGTACAGGGTGGTAAAAAGTCATCTAGTTTTTTGAGAGGTGGTACTCTTCTTCAAAACTAGTAATAAAATATGAAAACATTGATATAAAAATTATCTTCTTTTTTTTTTGTTCCCACCCTTACCCCCAGAGTGCCAAGCAATTAAGCCTAAACCTCCGGTCAAACCAAGTTTTGGTAACCATATGTGATGTATATATACCTATTGTGCCCTTATGTACATCCGTAGGGGATGTTGATGGTGTGACGTGTTTGGGCTGTGTCTTTGTATTTTGGCGCAGGATAGACCTAAGTGCGGATAGGTCTTATGTGCTATATTTTCGGAGCTTTTTTTTAGTGACTTATCTATAGTCGAAATTATCTTCTATCTTTGAACCCCACCTCACAATTCAGGTAACCATTGGCGCGCTGTATGTGTACAGGGTGGTAAAAAGCCATCCAGTATTTTGAGAGCTCTACTGTTCTTCAAAACTAGGAATAAATTGTGATAAACATAGGTCTTAAAATGATCTTCTACCGTTTGAGTGTAGCCTATATGGTGACTATTGTTTAATATCCATAGTACAGTGCTATCAGTACACTCCGCAGCTCTGGTTATGTTCGCCACCCACGCGAAGGTTGGTTTTTTCCCCTATATTCCTTCCAGGCTCTTAGCAGAGTACGCCATGTTAACTGTTGTTGTGCATCTGTTTGCTATTGTTGATGAGTTAAAAACTGGAATAAGTAATTGCTTTACATCTTTAATTAAAGTTTTTGAAAATAAATTAAAGCACGTGATTTTGTATCTTCAAGAAAACGGTAAACATTTTCAACATCTTCTGTAAATGGATGAATTTTATGTTTCTTTTATTTCGTACTTCATAAATGATTGTAGCAGAACATTGTAACCATAGCAACTGAATTCTTGTCTGCCCAAGTGCTGCGGAGCGACTTCTTTATGATCTGTCACCGACATGAAGGATTGTAGACATTTTTACCTTGTCATTTAGTGATGTCATAACATTGTTATTGTTTTGTTTTCTTTCCCTTTCTTTTGTCGTAACATTTCGACAGCTTGTATACAGTGCATTCCATGTTAGGACGACTTCTTCTCATGCCATTGTTTTTCTACAAAAGGATACAATAGCACTGCTCCCTAAACAGAAAATCTTTTCTCATTTTTAGAGCAAGGCGATTAATGACATAAATAGCGAAAACTTCTAAAAATAGTATATTGCGATACAAGTGGCGTAAGCGGTGCATACGGATCGAGGAAAAAGTTTGAAAACACGAGGCGCTCGCGCCGAGTGTTTTCAATTTTCCGAGATCCGTAATGCGCTTACGGCACGTGTATTGCATGCTATTTTTTGCACGATGATTATTTATATCAATTTAATTATATTAATTGTGATATTACCTGAAAATAGCCTATTATGTATATACATTCTTGAAGATTGATGTTTATTTCAGAAAGTGATTCGCATTTGTTGTTGTTTATGGCAACCGAATATTTGTGTTGAGGGGGGCCTTGTCCATAAAGGCTTGTATAATGAAGTGTGTCGTTATATTCATAACAGCCCTCAAACACTTTCCGCCCGAGGGCCGTAAGCGTTTGCTAGCGGGAAACGCTTATCGCCCCTAGCAACAAGATTGCGTGTGGGATCCATGGCAACAACGTTCGTAAGTACCACTAATTAGCTAAGGAGTGGAAAAACACATTTACGACCTAAAAAATAGCACAAACGCCGGGTTCGATTCCTGGTCGGGACAAGTTACCTAGGTGGGATTTATCCTCGCCTGTGTGACAAATGTCGGGTAACTTTAGGCCCTTGCCGTCCCCAGATATCATCTGGCCGTCATTATCATCTTCATCCCATGTGTGTGAATGGTGTGTCTCGTCCTATGTGTTCGCGTTGTCACGGAGGTGGCCCCGGCATTGGGCTAATCACTCATCCGAAGAGGCCATCCATGTCCTTGTCTGGTCAAAAAAGTATGTATGTACCCAAAGATAATCCCTCTGCCGACAGGTTGCGGCCCTTTAAGGCCCAGGCGGTTTGGGTCACTTAAAACCTAAAAGGGAGAGGTAAACCTAAGACAAAGAAAGAAAGCAAGCAAGAAAGAAAATAATCTCGTAGAGAAAGAAAAATAGCACAAATTGACTTTAAAAAAAAGTCTAATAAATTATCCATTATTTCTTGTAGGCCTATTTTTTTTTTTTTATAGAAATAATTAGTTGATTATAGAGAGAAATTTAATGGATGACTATTTATTGTAAATTTGCATTAAGAAACCACCTGTACAATAATAACAGGTTTCCTTTCTTCAATTTAATGGTTTTACTACCGATTAATATGCTTATGATCTAACTGAAAGCTTGTAATTTTTGTGTAAGTGTATACTTTGTTGAAAGATATTCTTTGTCTGCAAGGGATCTGCGTTGTGCAGAAAGATTACATAAAATAAAAATAAAATCAGATTAACTATAATGTTGCGGTAATTAAAACATTATATAAGTTGCATCATGCTCAGTTACTGGGAATTAAGTGGTGAAATAAACATTACAAAATAATAAAATAAACGGCCTTTAGTTATGTGTCTGGATATTTAAATATTACATTCTGTAGTGGCAATTATTATATTATGTTTGGTAATCGTAGAATTTTATTTATTTAAACGATAAATTAGCTGCAAAACAAAATCCCAAAAATACTCGCGAACGGAATTTTCCGAAATAGCGTATAAATTAGCCAGTCATTACACTATTGCCAAAGCAATACTAAAATCATATATTTCAATTATCCTGTTATTAAAATTGTAACGTTGGGATATCTATTAGAAGTCATTCTCATTTAATACAATTATGGATCTTACAGAATTTTTCATATAATATACTAGCACAGTATAGTATAACAGTAGCGAAGCTCCATACAGTTTTTTTCAACCGGCGCGATGGCAGCGCTCGTAGCGGTGAGCAAGATCCACACAATATGCATGCATTGTTGCTTATGTAAAATGTCAACAATATTTTATGGAAATGCTTGTGGTGCTAAAAATTGCACCAACAGCCAAAGGAATTCTCCCGATTTGTCTTTCTTCAGGTTCCCTAAAGATCCTGAGAGGTAAGCAAAAACAGTTATTTGTGAAATTAAATTGCAAATTTGTGATTATCATGCTTGCATCCATACTAGTGCATTTACTCCTATTTCTTTTAATTTTAGGAGCAGAAAATGGCTTGTAAATGCTATATACAATTAATTATTTTTATATGTATATCATAAATGAAAATCCTAACGAAGCTAAGGTTTCTAAATATATAGGCCTCTTTACAAATACCCCACCTGACCCTACTAATTTTAAAAATGTTTTAACACGAGGTTATGTTAGGCCTATATAATTGAATTTAACAAAATTAAACTGTCGAGAATAAAGATAACGTGTTTAATCCTTTACCTTTTAATAATTTATCGTGTTTAAGAAAATGAAGAAAAAGACAAAAGTGTTTTGCTATTGCAGCTGATACTGACCATAGGCCTATCGTGCTATATGCCTATAGAACTTTACTTTTCCCCCTAATTTCTGAACTAGTACTACTACATGCTTATTGAAATTATTAAGTTTTCTTATTTGTCAGAATTTTCAGTGTAAGTACAGTATATGTTAGTAGTAGGTCAATTAAATTCTTGAAGATGTAGGGATGTAGCTTATATGGTGGACGGAAACCGGTCTGATACTTTATAAGATATACAATGTCATCGATCTTGAAACTACAACTTCTTTACATTACCATAAAGTCTATGATTTGGTGAGTTCACCAGTATGCCTTTCCGGTAATAATCTCGTTCTGGTAATTTTAAAAATAAGAAGAAATACAGCCATATATTCGTATCTTTTCAATGCTGGAAATGGCTGTTTGCTAGTTCCGTCTTGCTGACCGCTTGGGGTGCTAGTGTCGCACGATCTGTCAAAAGGATGCATTTTCCTTTCATTAGAGCTTCGCTACTGTTATACTATACTGTGATACTAGCATGTGCCCGCGGCTTCGCCCGCGATAATTATTTAAAAAATTAAAAATCAATAGCATAATAGTTAAATCATTATATTTATTAACACCTAAATCACGTGGACTACATACCACGATTAGATAGCGTCGCCTGGTAAAAGCGACCTCAGATTCGAGTTCCTTGGCCCAGAAAACCCCTGTAGAGTGAGTTTCGTCCAAATCGAACAATGTTTGACCATATTTAGGCCTATATTGATTATCCCTCTTCCGTGTAGGTTGAAAATTTCATATGTCTTCGGGCCTTGATATTCTAAACAAATGAATCGTCCAGCATGGACTTACAAAATCAAGCGATCGCCCGCGATAATTATTTCAAGAATTAAAAATTAAGAGCATAATAGTTAAATCATTATTTTATTAACACCTAAATCACGTGAATTACATACCACGATTAGATATCGTTGCCTGGTAAAAGCTATCTCAGATTCGAGTTCCTTGGCCCAGAAAATCCCTGTATAGTGAGTTTCGTCCAAATCGAACGATGTTTAACCATATTTAGGTCTATGTTGATTATCCCTCTTCCGTGTAGGTTGAAAATTTCATATGTCTACGGGCCTTGACATTCTAAACAAATGAATCGACCAGCGTGGGCTTACAACATTCAAGCGATCGCGATGCTTTTATTTCCACGGTATGACAAAAATAGCCAAAGCCAACTGCAATTGATTTGACATTGAAATGTATTACTGAAATCTGATGCTTCGACAGCGCTAAAATCACGTTTTCTGCCAGTTTTTCACTCATAACTCGCGAACGAAAGCTAAAATTAAAAATTCGGCTTCGAGGTGCATTCGCCCACCTTTCAGTCCATCTATCTTTAAATTTTCAGATCTTTGCGTTCAGTAGATTTCGATGGGCATCGTGGACAGACAGACAAACAGCATGTGCCCGCATGTGCCCGCGGCTTCCCCCGCGATAATTATTTCAAATTATAATTATTAACACCTAAATCACGTGGAGTGCATTCCACGATTAGGTAGCGTCCCCTGGTAAAAGCGACCTCAGATTCGAGTTCCTTGGCCCAGAAAACCCCTGTATAGTGAGTTTCGTTCAAATCGAACAATGTTCGACCATATTTAGGGTTGATTATCCTTCTTCCGTGTAGGTTGAAAATGTCATATGTCTGTGGGCCTTGACACTCTAAACAAATGAATCGTCTAGGATGGACTAACAAAATGAAGCGATCGCGTTGCTTTTATTTTCAAGGTAGGCTATGAGGTATGTTGACAAAAATAGCCAAAGCCATCTGTAAGTGATTTGATATTGAAATATATTACTGAAACTGATGCTTCTAAAACGCAAAAAAATGCACGTTTTCTGCCAGTTTTTCACTCATAACTCACGAACGGAGGCGAAAATTAAAATTCCGGCTTCGAGGTGCACATTCCGACCCTTTAGTCCGCCTATGTATAAAATTTCAGATCTCTGCGTTGAGTAGATTTCGCTGGGCATCGCGGACAGACAGACGGAGGACAGACAGACAGACGGAGGACAGACACTTCCTTTTATTAATATAGATTCTCCTTAAAGCATCGCATAAATAAAATTAGGTAAACTGATACAACAAAGTGTCATGCTTCTGATGTACATGGCACAGACTTTGTACTATTAATATTGTTATGTAGGCCTATCTAAAACAAATACTAAACTGCGTGGAGTTATATCCCTGAAGGGACTTGGCCTCTCACCCGACCGCTGCATCATCTACCACAGGCAGATGGCAGGATTGGGGGGCATGTGGTCAGCATGCCGACACCCACGACCGTTAATGGTGGTTTCCATGACTTCTCTATCAAGTAGCTCCTCAGTTTGAATCACGATGCTGACAAAGCTCAGTTGGTAAAGCATTGGCGCGAATAGCCATAGGTCCTGCGTTCAAGTCCCAGTGTCAGAGGATTTTTTCTCCTATAATGTGAGTGCACCCCGTTCCAGACCTCCCTACCTCAGAAAAATCTGAGAAGGTACCGGGGATCGAACCCGGGCCGACGGATCTGTAGTCAGCGATGCTAGAGTTGGATTATTCCCACAAAGTCTCTGGCCTTGAAGACAAACCCAGTCAGCGAGCTTCTCGTTACGTCTCGTTACCAAGATGCGCGAATTCGGTGCGCGTAAGATCAGTAAGCTACCGCTGGGCAGAGAGTGAACATCATGCAGCATGTCGTCGTCAGTCGTAGAAAATACAATAATAGTTGAGTGGAGAGGTGATGCCGCTGCGAGAGAGACAGACAACGCGTGGAGTGGGATAGGAGAGCTGATCCAATCAGGGTGCAGCTACCTCCCCTAGCCAGGAACTCTACGAGCGGTGAGACTCGCTCCTAAGGTATATACGTAAAAACCCAGAGACGTTGTGGAGGTAATCTTACTCTAACCACAAGACCTATAAAAAACAAATGTTTATTATTAATAGAGTGCCATATTTAAATTTTATACTAATACATTATTTTAGGGTACGCCGTAGCGTAGTGGTTGAGGCGCTGCGCTACACACCGGAAGGTCGCGGGTTCGATTCCCGATGAGGTCGTTGGAGTTTTTCAATTGGCCTAATCCTTCTGGTGGCACTATGGCCCTGGGTTCGACTCAGCCTCTAACATAAATGAGTACCAGGAGCAATCCTGGGGGTAAAGGCGGCCGGTGCGTGAGGCTGACCTTTCCACCTTCATGTACCGAATGTCTAAAAATCTGGGAGCCTCAACCTCCTGGAACCCTCTGGGCCTCTGGGCCTCCATGGCCTGTAATAGGGAACACTTTACTTTACTTTACTACGCTTTTTATTTTACTTTACTAATACATTTAGTAAGCAATTCATTAGCAGTAATGTAAATAAAGACCCTTCACAAATTGTAAATCACAATTACTACCACAGTATGGGTTTAACAAAATACTGACAAATATTTATCATTAACGTGTGTTTACTTACCATCTGAAGGTATAACATTTTCTCTGTGAATTGCAGATATCCATTTAAGCCGTCTGGATTCATTTTTGGGAAATTTAAACATTTGGACAGGCTCTCCGTTAGCATTATTATTGCTATAGTACAGCCAGGAACACAACACTTATTAGGCATTTTCTCTATTTCTGTATAAAATGACAACTTTCTTACAGAATAATTTAATGGCTTGCTATGAATGAAGTGTATATAGCGTCTTAACTGAGTTGGGAGGCCGTGGTTATGGCTAGCAACGCGGCTTTGTTGTAGTATAGTGATGATTTGCCATTTATAAAGCATGTGACCTTTAATTAGTTGTTACTACTGTACCGGTCAACCGATCTGGTCTAAAATCAATAGGCTTCTTCCCATGGACGTTATAAATGCGTATTCCAAGTTTCATGAAAATCCGATAAAGCGTATTTGAGCTATCGCGCGTAAAGACACACGGACAGAACCACACACGGACAACATACAAGTCAAGGCCACCTTTAATTAATATCACAATTGAATATGATCTAAGCGGGAAGTGATTTTTGCGTATGTGCAGGCTTTTTCGTGTAATTTCGAGTGTCCGATGTTTTTGTACCCAAGGGTCGTTTACACAAAACAAAATCCCATGAAAATATTTATTGCAACAGATAGAGCAAGTGTTCAGCTATTTTTCAACATATTCGACACCGGAATTGAGACAATTGCCATAGAGTGGGTCAAACT
Source organism: Ectobius pallidus (assembly GCA_964059195.1). Taxonomy (NCBI): domain Eukaryota; kingdom Metazoa; phylum Arthropoda; class Insecta; order Blattodea; family Ectobiidae; genus Ectobius; species Ectobius pallidus. Next base: position 8,369,931 of record CAXKWD010000002.1, read on the forward strand.
TTTGAACACTTGTGTCGTAGAAGTCTACCGCTTTGGATTTGAACTACCGTGTGACAACCACCTTTGCCTCTCTGTCATTCTTTGTCATTTCGTGAGGTGTAGGAAAAGATGGAAATCGCTGGGAGCAAAGTCCGGGCTGTAGAGTGGATGTTTAAACATTGGTTGCCGTTGCTGATTGACGATCTTCAGGGCTGTTTTTTATGAGATTAGGGATATCTGGAACGGGGTGCACTCAGCCTCGTGACACGAACTGAGGAGATGCTTGTTAAAGTAGCGGCTACGATCTCGGAAACATCAAAAGTTAAATTTCGTATTATTATTCTTAAAGTTGCCTGTATCCAGAATGTAGGTGGATTGTTGGCGGTAGAAAAGCTTGCCTGGACTGAAGATGTTCTGCCAAATAAGCGGAAATAAAAACGGGCTCAGCCGGGATTTGAACCCGGGACCTCCTGCACCCAAAGCAGGAATCATACCCCTAGACCACTGAGCCGACATGATGAGTAGACGATTCGTCTGCTTACTGCTTTCTAATCTCTCACGTACACCTTGACTGCGAAACAAACGTGGCATTGTTGAATTTTAGAAACTTCATGGTAAGTTTTGTAGAGAAGAAAAGAAAAAAATTCCCTTTAGGCAGGCCTACAGGCTGAGGTAGATTTCAAAGTGCTTTTGGTTTAATTTATTATCGCTGCGCAGCACTCTTCTTTTTTAGCCTTGGCATGGCAAACCTGCAGTAAAGAGGAAGAGCCTACAATCATTTGTTTTGGCAACAAGAATAGGATATAATATTCTGGGAGGCCGTGCGCAAGATCAACAATGAATAAAATTAGCAAAGCCGCTAAAGAAGACAAAATTATGATATTATAATAATTCTTTTAAGTGTTATTATTTTCAAACATTAAAATCTCGCGTCATATGAGAGCTATAAAGAAACTATTTATTTATTTGTAGAGTACTCATCAAGAGCTTTTCAACGATACCCCACAAGACGTGGTTTCAAAAGTTTCGAATTTTCATCCCCCACCCCACCCCCACCCCCACCCTCACTCGAACCCCCGAATCGTTGGTGTCACTGCGAACTCCGTAGCGAGTACTCTAATTTATTCAAACAAAGTTTCCCTCTATACTTCATAGGGGCCGAGATATACATTTTTAAAAATTTCAACCCCCTCCCCCGACCACCCCCTTGGGCCAATTTTGCTCATTAACGAACTTGTCCGAACTATTGGGCCTAGAAATAACATATTAAAATTTGGTTCAAATATCTTCAAAATTACGGCCGCTATCGTGTAAAGATATAAATATATATATATATATAAATATATATATAAATATATATATATATAAATATATATATATATAAATATATATATATATATATATAAATATATATATATATAAATATCACAGAATTTTTTTTTGAACGGGCGGTGGTTTCGTACTTAGGGGAGCATGAAACGTAAAGATATGAAAGAATTTTTCGAAAATCATGAAGTGGTATCCATTGCAATAGGTAGATTTTTCTTCGAAATCTACCTAAAAAAAAGAGTTAAGAGTGGAATATTTTATATGAGAAATATTGGTAAGAAAATAACGAATATTTCTGTATGGAAAATAATATATTTGAAGATGTTAACTTGGTCGAAATCTCATACAAATATAAGGAACAAACCACTTTATTTTATGAAATAACTTGCAGATCCCCGCGGCTTCGCCCACGATAATTAATTTTTAAGATTAAAAATCAAGAGCAAAATAATTAAACTATTATATTTATTAACACTTGCACGCGAAACATTCATAAGCCTAAACTAAACTATTAATAACACTGGACAACAAAACTGACCTTAAAAAATTTTTTTTACACAAAACATATCATTTCTTATGTATTTTGATGTGCTGAGTTCAAATATGGCCTTTGTTTTAGTCTAGCACCCCCAGTTTTTTAGTAAATCGTGTACTTACACTTCTAGTCGTTTATAAATAAAACGTAAAGTCACCGTAATATCAAAGACTAACTGGTAATATTCATATGTAGAAGAATCCTTGATACCTTTTCTCCAATTCGGAAATTTCTTGGTGGAATCTTTCTCCATGTTCATCACTAACTTGTCCTAGATTTGCAGGGGAAAAGTCCAAATGGGAATGCAGGAAGTGAACTTTGAGAGACATGTTGCAACCTAGATTTCTATAGGCTCCTAGTAATTTTTCAATTAATTGTTCGTAATTTTGTGCTCTAGTATTACCTAAGAACTGTTCGCAAATGGTCTTGAATGATATCCATGCTTCAAGTTCTACATGATTCAGTTCACTTTCAAACAGCTGATCTTTCATTAGTTCTCGAATCTGAGGCCCAACAAAAATGCCTTCCTTCAACTTAGAAGCACTGATTCTTGGAAATTTTTCTTCTAGGTATTTGAAACCTGCTCCAGATTTGTCTAATGACTTGACAAAATTCTTCATTAGGCCTAATTTTATATGATGTGGAGGCAATAAATTTTTTGATCTATCAACCAATGGTTCAGCTAAGATATTCTTTTCTCCAGGGACAAAATTCTTCCGGGGAGGCCATATTTTAGTGTCGTAATGTTTGGATTTATCACGGCTATCCCATTCGCACAAAAAGCAGCAATATTTTGTGTATCCGCTTTGCAATCCTAACAGTATTCCAATCATTTTGAAATCGTCACAGATGGACCAGTTGTACTTGTCATACTGCACTTTTTGTAATATTAGCTGGATATTTTTGTAACTTTCTTTCATTTGAACTGCATGACAAATTATCATAACACCACGGTCCTTACTAACTAAAGCAGTAAAATAATAATAAATAAATGTTATTATCGCTATTAGGTCTTGTTTACTTTGTCAATCACTATAACAGAAATTTAAGCATTTACAGCCAGTGCTAATTCAGAAAACAGGCTTTCTTTTTGAAACTGAGGGTGCCAGAAAAAAATGTTTGCATAATTGAATTCAGCGCTAAAATCCACATAATAAACGCCCAATTTCATGCAAAAAAGTTTTTGGCTGTTGTCCAGTGTAATTAATGAAACAGCTAAAAATCAGGATTTGAAGTGAATTCCTCGATTGGAAAGCGCAGAATGGGAAAAATAACCTCATATTCGAGTTCCCTGGCCCAGAAAACCCCTGCATAGTGAGTTTAGTCCAAATCGAACAATGTTTGCCCATTTAGGTCTATTTCATTATCCCTCTTCCGTCTATGTTGAAAATTTCAGATGTCTGCGTGCCATGACATTATAAACAAATGAGTCGACCAGCGTGGGTTTACAAAATTCAAGCGATCGTGGTACTTTTATTTCCAAGGTATGACAAAAATAGGCAAAGCCTTCTGCAACTGATTTGACAAAATATGAAATGTATTACAGAAAACTGATGCTTGGATAGCGAAAAAAGTACGTTTTCTGACAGCTTTTTGCTTATAACTCGTGAACGAAAGTGAAAATAAAAAATTTGGCTTCGAGGTGCATTCGCCCACCCTTTAGTCCATCTACGTTTAAAATTTCACATCTCTGCGTTCAGTAGATTTCGCTGGGCATCGCGAAGGACAGACAAACACTTCCTTTTATTTCCTAGATTGATAATAAAATTGTTAAAAAATAATAGAAATTTGATTCTCACAGCCAGTATTTAATACTCTGCTTTCGCTACTGACATAAAGTTCTTTATGAAATAATGTAGACCTAATATTGTCCTCCCACCTAGGTCTAGGGCTTCCGAGTGGCCTTTTCTCTTCGGAGCTCGTAAGTATAGTAAAACCAAGGCCCTGTTTCATAGAGCTTTTAAACTAATATTATTGGCGAATAAATAATAGCATTAATCAATATTACTAGTATTAATATTTTGTTTCATAAGAATGTCTACTAACGAGTTCGTGGTACTGTATTATTACTATTATGAAGTAATCTGTTTCGCAGGCATCATGAATATTATTTTAGTGTCATCTCGATTTTTATTGTATAACTTAAAGAAAACAACCAAGGTATCAACGACATATTTTACAATGGAATAAAAGCCAATGCAATTTGTACACTATTTGATGAATTTCCGTTGGCGAGTTTTGGGGGTATTATGGACTAAAATTAATTTATCATTCAAAATTTTCGAAAATATACAATTATCCAAACATGGTGTAACAATTCCCATCATATAACATTAAATAAAACTCAGATTTTCAAACTAGTACGTAACTATATCAGTAACACAAAATCGGATTGAACGAACAAATTTTTACTTAGAGAAATCACTGTAGCCTGGCTGAAGTCGACAGTCGTTTTAATCTCTGCGTAACCAGGCCGACCATATGTGGGGGGGTTATAATATCCGGGGGGTATGGAATACCCCCCAGGGAGAGGGGGGTTCGTGGGCCCTCCTCCTGGAAAATTTTAAAAATTAAGATGCACAATAACGAATTTTAAGCTTCCCACGCTTTAAACTCATATTAAGTAATTTATAAGCAGATTTTTTTTTTAAAAGGTGATATATCACAATAATGAAATAAATTGTACAATTTTCCTTTTTTTTATCAATGGGGGGGGGGGTTTCAAACCCCCAAAACCCCCCTTCGTTACCCCTCTGTAAGACAGCGTTACAAATGTAACAAGTGGGTAACGTGTTGAATTCACATTCGAGAGGCTCCGGGTTCAAATCCCGTGGCCGGCCAATTTGACTTGAGATTTTTCATGGTTTCCCCAGTCGGAAAGGCAAATACCGAATTGGATATTTACTTACCATGGCTCATCGTCGCTATTTCATCCTGAATCTTAATCATCAAAATTGAATGTCAGTTGATATTAACATTCCATAACATATTAACAATAGCGAACAGATGCACATGAATAGTTAAATGGCTACTCTGAACTCCTGATATGACCAGAGTAACGTATCAGTAGATAGAATTTTTTACGGACTTCTAGGATTTTTTACGGACTTCTGATATAGCATATTCTTTGGCACAAAGCTGTCCCAGCAATACGACCTCTTATTCTACATCAAAATGTGAAGTGAGAAAATATTTCCCATGTCGAGGGTAGAGAAAGTTATGTGACTGCATCACAATGTGCTTTATTTTCGTGGATTTCATTCTTCATTAATGGTGGTCTTGTGGTTAGCGTCGCTGACTACAGATCCGTCGGCCCGGGTTCGATCCCCGGTACCTCCTCGGATTTTTCTGAGATAGGGAGGTCTGGCAGGGGTGCACTCAGCCTCGTGATTCAAATTGAGGAGCTACTTGATAGAGAAGTAGCGGCTCCGGTCATGAAAAACACCATTAACGGCCGTGGGAGTCGGCATGCTGACCACATGCCCCCCAATCCTGCCATCTGCATGTGGTAGATGACGCAGCGGTCGGGTGGTAGGCCAAGTCCCTCCAGGGATGTAGCACCACGGAGTTTAGTTTTTTTTATTGCATCGATAGCATCAGAATTGATTAAAGCCCAGTATTACGTAGCTCCCAAAGCCCTATGTGAACACAGTAAACAATACATTGTTGTCATGTGAACTGAATTGCATTTTCATTAATTCAGTATAACATTATCAGAAATTACATACATTTTCAAAGGGAAGGAGTGGTTTGTTTGAATGTTAATGTTGACCGCGTTACTTTCCGGGCTTAACTGGGTATGTGTGCAAAATTTCGTGCAAACTGGTCAAGAAACGTAGATTTGTATAGGGAGCATACATACATACATACCTACATACATACATACCTACACCATGCATACAAACATACATACATACACACTTTCGATTTTATATATTAGATTTTAGTATGTTGTGATCAGTCAGCTAAAACAGTAGGCCTATTTAAACAACACAAGTTAAATTTTATTCATGGAATAGTCTTAATAAATCCCAATCAAGTTTACGAGTTTCATCAGATAAATTCTCTCGTCATCTGAAATCGCAAATCTATCGACACTCTCGTAATCTCTCGTGGAATTACCTTGTCCATGATTTTACTGATCTTAAATTTGGCAAATGTTCATCTGCTTTGCATATTTATGGTTATGCTGGAGTGGTGTACATTGAATACCGAGTATGGCTCGTGTCCTCATACGGGTCATGGCTTCATTCCCAGAATCTTGTCATTTCACTCAAAATTGCTAAACGTGTTATCCAGCAGCTTTCCAAGAAAACAGTTGCCGATCACGTCAGCTGTTGTGCTCGTGATCAGAATGCGTTGTGACATAGCAGCGGTATCCCTATTCATAATAAATTGGACAGGTCCTAGCATTGATCCTTGAGGTACTCCATTTTTATCAAACCCTAAGTTAGATTCATTTCCGTTTTCATTTCTATGAGACAGGTATGATTTGAACCACTTACTTACTCACTCAATGGCAATAGGCAATTCCTAAACAAGCTATAGGAATATTATCTATTTTATGGAACTCTTAGGTTCATTGCCGCGCTTACCTGAGCCCGCCATTCAACCCAATTTTGTGCTAACTCCTTCCAATCATCCCTCGGAAATCCTACTTCCCTTAAATCTACGTCTAGGTCTTCCAGGTGGTCTTTTCCCTTCGGGTCTCCCAGTCAATGTTTATGAGATATGTCTTTCCTCCTCCATGAGCGCAACATGTCCAGCCCATTTCATCCTCCGTGATTTAATTAGCGGTACTATATCCTCTTATTAAATAGATAAGTTAAATACAGAGTGTTTCAGAAAAATGTATACACACTTTGAACTGTTACAGAAAATTTATTTCCCGTTCTACAAGGTTAAATTTCTGGGAGAAATTAATGTTATATTTCTTCAACAGATGGCAGCAGAATAGATTCAGCAATCGTCCAACAAACGTGCCATAATCATCCAACAATGAAAAGTATCAAACAATGCTTGCTCATTCCATATTCCCTGCCATTCGTGCATTATACGGTTTTATTACCAACAAGATGGCGCTGCGCCGCACTGTCAAAGGACGTACGAGCATACCTGGACCAAAATTTGCCAAGGCAGTGGATAGGACGCAGGGGGCAAATCGAGTTTCCTGTATGCTCTCCAGACCTAACGCCGCTGGATTTCTTCTTATGGGGCCCAGTAAAAGATGTGTACAAACGTAAACAACGTAACTTAGACATTTTTTGGAATGAGATTCAAGCGGTGTGCGCAGAAATCTCATTGGACACTTTGGTACGATGTACGTAGTCAGTGGTGACTCGTACTCAGAAATGTATTGATGCTGAAGGCCACCATTTTGAACATTTGAACAATCACATTTTCATCAGAAAGTAATTTATTTTTCAAATTGGACTTTAAGCTTTCCATTCCCAGAAATTTAACCTCGTAGAACGGAAAATAGTTTTTCTACGACACTTCAAAGCATGGGCGTACGGTAAGGGGGGGGGGTTCAGGGGGTTGAAACCCCTCCGGAAATATCTGCAGTATTTTAAAGATTATAAGATCATGTAAGGAAATTTATTTAAAAAAAAAACTCTTATTTAGTTGTTACATATTTTCCATTTTCGTACATATCAAAGCATTATTTAAAATTTATCGTAATTTATTTGAGATTCAAATTTCAAAACCTCGTGGTGTTGATAGTTTTTCAGCTTAACAGTGATGAATTACTAGTAAACAAAAATCCCTTCGGAATCTGTCAAAAGACAACTCGAATACTCCCGCCAAAATCCATCAACCTGTTTGTAAAGCCAACAGTAATCACGAGCTCATCACAAAATTATCATGAAGTAATCGGCATTAATCTGGCTTTTCCACCGGTGGATTTACAGATGACTTTAAAAACGTGCCCTATGCACCAATACAGTAGGCTATTATGATAATTTTTCAAAAGAAAGTTTTTATTTATAGACTCTAGGTTAAATGAGAAATGGATAGAAATCTCAAGAAAAACAGTTTCAAAGACTGAGCTGCATATTAATTTATTACAGTGTATTAACTATCACAATACAACTGTTTAGTCATTTAAAAAAGTAATAATAATTCACAATGTGCGTAAGGACATGGAGCTGTGACGACTTTACATTGAACCCCTCCCGAACAAAAGTTCACCGTACGCCCATGCTTCAAAGTGTGTATACATTTTTCTGAAGCACTCTGTATATATCTAACTAGCATGTGCCCGCGGCTTCGCCCGCGATAATTATTTCAAAAATTAAAAATTAAGAGCATAATAGTAAAATCATTATATTTAATAACACCTAAATCACGTGGACTACATACCACAATTAGATAGCATCGTCTGGTAAAAGCGACCTCAGATTCGAGTTTCTTGGCCCAGAAAACCTCTGTATAGTGAGATTCGTCCAAATAAAACAACGTTTGACCATATTTAGGGTTTACAACATTCAAGCGATCGCGAAAGTTTTATTTTCAAGATATCACAAAAATAGCCAAAGCCAACTGTAATTTATTTGACATTGAAATGTATAACAGAAAACTTATGTTTTGAAAACGCAAAAAATGCACGTTTTTTGCCCGTTTTTCACTCATAACTCACGAACGAAAACTAAAATTAAAATTCCGGCTTCGAGGTGCATTTTCCGACCCTTCAGCCCACCTATGTTTAAAATTTCAGATCTCTGCGTTCAGTAGATTTCGCTGGACATCGAGGACAATTCCTTTTATTAATATAGATAATATGAATTATAATGATACCTTCTCTAATTTGGCAAACATCCATTTAATTTAATCCAAACCCACCTATACCATTGGCAACAATATGGTCTGTGAATTTGTTTCGATAATTCTATGCAAAAAGGGATTAAGTATTTTCAAAAACATTTAATTTTTGGCATTTAGAATCAGAATTTTTCAAAACCCTTCCTTAGTGAGCACCTACATTATGAAACGAAGGTACTGTCAAAATTCCAAGTCTCTACCTGTTATAGTTTAGGCTGTACGTTGATTCCTGTCAGTCAGGACAAAGCCTTTTATATATATAGAGAAGAGATTTAAACACGTTTTAAATTCAATTTGTCGTTTGTTCTCCGGAGACAGCAGTTCGAATTCGCAGAGGGCCTTGTCAGCACAGGAAACAGTCGAGGATCGCACGTGGTTTATTCCGTGGATAACGCTCTTCATTCTGCTAATTAAATGTAAATAGAATCTTCTGGAACATAGAATAGATATAGCCTATAACTCATCACGAAGATAATAAGGTACTGATAACAGCAGATAACACCTCAAGGGCCCGTCCTTGGACTTGAATTGTCTAACGCAAAACAAAGGTCAGGTTGTATTATCAACCTGTCAAGCTGTCAACACCTTTACTAGGCCCACTTTGTGCTGGGGTTCATAAGAAGCCCTCATTCACCGTACCTTCCAAACTGTGGGACGAAAAAATACAAAATTGAAAGATCTGTAATTTCAACATATAAAAAAATTATTAGGGGAGATATTTGGGCCTAAAAGAGATGAAAACGGGGACTGGAGAAAATTGCATAACGACGAGCTTCATAACCTGTACTCGTCACCGGATATAGTAATGAAAGATGAAATGGGCTGGATATGGGGGAGGAAAGACATATCTCAAAAGTATTGACTGGGAGACTCGAAGGGAAGATACACCTGGAAGACCTAGACGTAGGTGGGAGGACAATATTAGGATAGATTTAAGGGAAGTAGAATTTGCGAGGGATGGTTAGATGGAGTTAACGCAGAATAGGGTTGAATGGCGGGCTTAGGTAAGCGCGGCAATGAACCTTCGGGTTCCATAAAATAGATAATATTCCTTTAGCTTGCTGAGGAATTGTCTATTGCCTTTGAGTAAGTAAGTATTAAATATGATTAGGTCTATATCCACTAGTAGGCCACAAAAGCCTTATACATACGTCATTTTTAATGACTTCGAGGAATATTGATGCCAGATAGGAAGGAAAACGAACAACGTGTGATATTTAATGCACAACTTTTACTTCTTACGTCTTGTGTTAGAAGTTCTTTTAATTCAAGCGGTCTAAAAGTAATTATACATTCAATAACAATATTATTTGCGTACATATAAATGGTCACGTCTTCCTCTACACACCAGTGATGTTCCCAGTAGTACCAGCCTTAGCTATTAAGTCCTTTACACTTGATTGAGACAACTGCTTCCGAGGATATAATATGATCATGCTCAAATAAATTTTCATTAATTATAGTTTGATAATGTTGTATTTTAGACTTTTAAAAAGGAAATAAAATATAATGAAAACATGATTTATAGACAGCCAAAGGTAAAAGAAGCAATTTTAACGGTAGATGACATTAATTGACTGACTGACTCTGTCCTATATCCCCAGTGTCGGGGCGAAGGGCCTCTAATTGGATGTTTCTGATACCTATGTAAATTTTGTTACGCTTATTTTCCGAGAGAGGGCAGAGGGACAGGTGATGAGCCCATCGCCTCATAGATGACATTAATTAATAGGAGAAAATTATGCCACTGAATGGTATAAATTTATAACACTCCAGGGTTACCAACTGTGGTTTTCGTCACGTAGAAAATACTATTTTAGTTTAAAAAATTCCATATAATTATTAAAAGACTCAGTCTGATAAAAAATGAGGTACAAATTTCTTACGGTGATTGCAAAAGTCGCCATATTTGGTGGGTGAAGTGCGTTGTCATTAAGTTGGCAGCAGCTTACGGAAGAACAAATGTCTAGTTTGATAAGCAAATGTGAAGGAATATGTGGGTAGTATTATTTGTCAAAGCTACAATTTATTTGTGAGAGAAATCAGTTGATCTGCGAAATAGATCCTAATCAAGTGAGTCACGTGGGTAGGCCTATGTGTTTCGAAACCTAGACATGATCTCAAGACCAAAATCTTTCAGCTGGGAAACTTGTCATTGATTGACTTCCTTTTTTTTTTTTTTTTTTTTTTTTTTTTTTCAGGTACGGCTAATTCGACCTTCGAATGAGAGAAATTCTCCAAAATTTGTAAGTGCTAAAACTTCATTAATATCTTAATAAACTAGATAAAAACGCCATTACTAGGGCAAGGTATTTGATGATTATGCATTCGTATTTTTTATATGAAAGTTTAAAGATAGCTCGAATATATATACGTACAAATGTGTATCTTGAAATAATTTATTAAGGGCAATTTGTTTTTGCGTTAATTTGCATTCTTCATAATTTTTTAGAGGTAGGCCATTTTTTTGCATTTTTAGGTCATTTTCGGAATTATATATATAAGTTATATAAACTGTTATTTATGTTATATTTTGAAATTTTCATTACTATTTCTGGTTTTAGTGCCTATATATACAAAGCAGACTTGCCAACTCTATTTTTAAGGAATGTGCATTTAGAACTCACTACATTTCCAAGAAAACCTCCATCGGAGGTATAAGAAAATTAGCTTCAGACAATAGACAATCGTTTTAATTTGAGAATCTCCGCCAAGTTTTCATCCTTCATTTCAATGTCAATCTCTATATATATAAAAGGCTTTGTCCTGACTGACAGGAATCAACGTAGAGCCTAAACTATAACAGGTAGAGACTTGGAATTTTGACAGTACCTTCGTTTCATAATGTAGGTGCTCACTAAGAAAGGATTTTGAAAAATTCTGATTTTAAATGCCGAAAATAAAATGTTTTTGAGAATACTTAATCCCTTCTTACAAAGAATTATCGAATCCGAATCACATTTGACATTAAAACCTACTGTTGCCAGTGGGTTTCAGATGGGTTTGGAATTCAATTAAATGGAAGTTTGACAATTACAGTTGGCTTTGTCTTTTTTTGTCATACCTTGGAAATTAAACTTTCGCGATCGCTTCAATGTTGTAAGCCCTAATATGGTCAAACATTGTTTTATTTGGACGAAACTCACTATACAGGGGTTTTCTGGACCAAGGAACTCGAATCTGAGATCGCTTTTACCAGGTGACGCTATCTAATCGTGGTATGTAGTCCACGTGATTTAGGTGTTAATAAATATAATGATTTAAGTATTATGCTCTTAATTTTTAATTTTTGAAATAATTATCGCGGGCGAAGCCGCGGGCACATGCTAGTTAATAATAATTTGTAAACAGTAATTGCAGTAATTCTAGGAATAAAATATTTATTTATTTCAATAGGTCAGTTTTAAGGATGTACAAGTTTGGAAATATATTTTTTTTTTTGCCCAAATAGAGTCTAAAATAAGAGCGTTAACTTGCCTACTTCATTATTAATAAAATAAGACTGTTTTAGATAGATATATATTTTTATGGCTCTAGACATTTTTACATGCATGGCAACGCCAAAAATGACTGAAATCACCAATGAACATAAAGGTAATCAATTACATTACAAAGAGGATTTTCTGATAAAACCATTCTTACCCGTCTTTTAAAATTAAACATAAACGTCACTTAAAATGTAAATTGAACAGCCATCCATTAAATTGTTCTCTAAAATCATCTCATTACTTGTAAAAAAGAGTTATTTGAAGTAAAGGGAAATTTATGCCATTTTAAAATATTCTGTGTTTTTTTAAAACAATTTTTAGGTTGTAAATGCATTTTTAATTTAGCATATGTTTGCTATTTTTTTTTACATCAATTGCCTTGCCCTAGTCATTATATAGTGCATCCAAATGTATCATCGCATGAGTAAGCTCTCCATCTGTATGGAAATTTGCATTATCCCATTCAGAATCCATGTGAACATTTTCATGCTGGTTTTCCATTGTTGCGTAATGTTTATGTTGGTCATAGTAAAACAAAAGCTGGCGATGCTGGAATATAATTCGACCGTTAAGATTTATCTTGTGACTCTCGCATATGAAGATCTGAGGCATAAATTCTCAACATTTCCAGGGACGTAGGGTCTGGACGATACTCCCCCCAATATTTTTGAAAAATTTAGACTTATTTTTCCGGTTGCAAACAAACCATAAGGATAATACAATATATTTTATTTAAGAATAACAAATGAAATGGATTACACAATTATGCACTTTTATCAATTTTGCTTAAGTAATACTTTATTAAAGTGAAACAGCGTATTCGTAATGACTAAATAAGATTAAATTTTAACAATTTCAAAATATTTACTTATCTAAAAAAACTTATACGAAATGGCAAAAAAAAAGTTTTAAACTAACTTTATAGAATTCCATATCTTATGCGGACAGCGTATACCGAATTTCATTAAAATCCGATAAAGCGTATTTGAGTCATCGCGCGTATAGACACACGGACATACATCTTCCCGTCCCCCACACAATCTCACAAAGTGCCAGACGCGTAATAACCAGGGCCCGGATTCTAATGACATGTCATCTTTTTAATGATGCTGCATAGACATTGCCAACTTGTGGATAAATCCTAATTATGGCCTCTAATTTATAGAAATTCATTTTTTGTCATTTTATGCAATTTTATATTTTTAGGGCATTTTTTTCAATTTTAGGTCATTATATTGCCATTTTTGTGTCATTTGCTTCTTTATTTATTCATTTTCATGTATTAACGTTCTTTTGTCGCTAGCGGTGCTGTCTTTGAAGTGTTGTTTGTTTAATGCAAGAAGGAAAAATTCGGCGTTAAAGTGTTGACATGTCTCAGTCGGAAATGAGAATCAAAGAAACGCCAAAATTTTGTATTATATTACTATTGTTATTAGATTGACTTGGCACCTGCTTGGATTTGAGAGTGCAAACTACTGTTTACCCTCAATAAACAATAATATAATCCGGCAGACCACAAAAGGATGTGCCGAATTATGACTCACCAGTGCCTCAGTGCCAGTATAAATTTCCGTGAGAAAAGAACATTCACACCATTACAGTTATTTGCAGTTTTTACAATTATGTACAAACTAGTCTATAACTTTGTGTGTACAATAATAATTTTTTATAAGCAAAATATCAGTTTTCAGGTCATTTTTATAATTATTAAGTCATTTTCTTTAAAATTTAGGGTCATTTTATAGGTCATTTTTCAAACAATTTTAGGTCATCAGAATCCGGGCCCTGGTAATAACCAAATGAATAAAAAATGCTCTTAAGGAAAATGTAAAAAATTGCCCTAACATAAAATGTAACGTAAAACATGCAAATAGGAGATACCTGTATGTTACTACAAAATCCTAACCCTAGTAAATTGAAATCTTTTTCCTTATCCTCTTAAGCACAAACAGGATCTTCATAATCCTGGATATGATAAGAACAATAGCTTTGTTTGCAGATAGAGGCATCACAAGGTTGCAATATTGCACTGTGGTGTAATCTTCCTTCACGCCGACCCGATTTTCCAAGCGAAACCAAAAGATCACGTGACCTTGTCCCCTGTTACTTTCATTGTGTCTGTACGCGCGATAACTCGAATACGCTTTATCAATTTTTTTAAGCTTATTCATATCAATATCGATATCCCATCCCTAATTTGATTAAACACTGAATTGTAACTGTCACTAACCGAGGGTAAAACCAAAATTGTTCTGATACTGTGATACGGAAGGAGTAAGAAATCATACTTAAGATAAGATAAGATTTATTACCGTTCTATATAATCTACTCTTATACAATTCAACGGCCCTAAATAGCGTGCTTGCTCGCCCGCTTCGTGAGACATCGGGTATACTCGGCGATGTTCGTCTCTCGCAGTGTAAACTTTCATGACGACTACAAAATTTTGGAAGGAAAACAGTTTCTTTATTATATAAGGCCTAAGTGAAATGAACACAATGATCAAATATTCTAATTTTATTTTTACTTACAATTTTCATAGCTCTGAACCACAAACATTTTTAATAATCTACCAGTGTAATTTTCTTAAAAATCCTGGAGTCAATGAATAATGGCGGGCGAAGCCGGGGGCAACAGCTGTAAAATATTGATGGTTTTATCTCTTGAAATATCGCTGATAATAATAATCTAAACAAACCATTCCTTCCCTTGAAACATTATATAATTTCTGAAAATTACACTGAATTGATCAAATAAAATTCACATCATAGGCCTATTCATGTCAATAAACAGTTGAGAAACAATACGTATTATGTGTTCATAGGTTCTTTGGAACTGCATAATCGATTCTGATATAGTTTTCCCAGGGGGCGCTTTCATGTCGTGGAATGTACTCTAAAGCAGGAATTTTAGCTGTTTCATTAATTATTAATGGCTTAGTTTATGAATGATTCGCGTGCAAGTGTTAATAAATATAATGCTTTAATAATTATTATACTCTTAATTTTTAATTTTTAAAAGAATTATCGTGGCGAAGCCACGGGCACCTCCTAGTGTTCATACATTTCAGAACATTATCAATAGTGTGTGTTTAGATACATATAAGTCTTATAAATAAAGCAAAATAGGACATACATCATAACCAGGGCCCGGATTCCGATGACCTAAAATTGTTTGAAAAATGATATATAAAATGACCCTAAATTTGAAAGAAAATGACTTAGTAATTATAAAAAATGACCTAAAAACTGATGTTTCAATTATAAAAAAATATTATTGTACACACAAAGTTGTAGACTAGTTTGTATATAATTGTAAAAACTGTAAATAACTGTAATGTTGTGAATGTTCTTTTCTCATGGAAATTTATACTGGCACTGAGACACTGGTGAGTCAAAATTCGGCACATCCTTTTTATTTGTAATCTGCCGGATTATATTGTTGTTTATTGAGGGAAAACAGTAGTTTCCACTCTTAAATCCAAGCAGGTGACGAACTATGGTGCCAAGTCAATCTAATGACGGTAGTAATATAATAAAAAATTTTGGCTTTTTTTTAATTCTCGTTTCCGACTGAGACATGTCAACACTTTAACGCCGAATTTTTCCTCCTTGCATTAAACAAACAAACAAACGACGAAAAAAGTTAATACACTCAATGTAAATACATGAAAATGACTAAATAAGGAAGCAAATGACACGAAAATTACTAAATAATGATCTAAAATTGAAATAATTGCCCTAAAAAAATAAAATTGCATAAAATGACAAAAAATGACCTAATAAAGATGCATTTCTATAATCAAGAGGCCATGATTAGGATTTATCCACAAGTTGGCAGTGTCTAAGCAGCATCAATAAAAAATTTTCCTCTGTTATTAAGTGCCAGAATGGTATTTGATGAGATTGTGTGGGGGATGGGAAAATGTCTGTCCGTCCGTCCGTGTGACTTTACGCGTGATAACTCAAACATGCTTTATCGGATTTTCATGAAATTTGGTATACACTTTTATAACGTTCATGGAAAGAAGCCTGTTGATATTGGACCAAATCGGTTGACTGGTGCTGGAGAAATGTCCAATTTACGGTCTATTTTATGGTAATATAATATTATAAAGAATTTATCAAATGCAAATCAGTTATCATGACACCATATTGTTTTACAGTGTTCATATACGGCTTTGGAAATCGCAATACAGTTAGCTATGACAAATAACACTATTCCTTCACATACGCTTAGCAAAAAGACCGTTAAATCGAGCGAGGTGGCCGAGATGGCAATGTCTTCGACTCGCATTCTATAGGTCCCTGGTTTAAATCTCGTAGCCGGCCAATTTGATATATATATATATATGTGACTGTGCGATTGTGAAGACATCACAAGTCTGATGCTAGGCAATTTTAATCTGATTAAAAAAAAACTAGACCTTTGTTCTTCCGTAAGCCTAGCTTAATTCGGGAAAAAAACTTATTTTCTGCTTATCATAATTGCAATTATCACTGAATAAACAAAAGCATTCTGGCACTTTGTTACATCAGTTTACCTGATTTTATTTATCTTGTTAACCATTTTCTTTTCCATTTTTCCTTATTACACACGAACACTAATGCCTGAGGCAGTACTCGAACCCACATCCTCCTTCACCACGGCTCCAAGGCTAAGAAGACCGGGATTTCAGACTCAGCACATATCCAAATTACCGTACAACATTAAATAATTAGTGACAGCAATTACCTGGAACATTAATTATTGTCTTCTTTGAATTCTTTCGGGATATAGTAGGCCTATGCTTAGATATATATTTAGCAAGCATTGTCTTAAAATATTTTTGGTTACCGAGGTTTTTTAGTTCTTGTGGCAACATGTTGGATAGCTTGGCACCTTGGAACTTAGGTATTTTTTCATATAGTTTTAATCTATGGCTAGTTGCTGCAAAATTTCCTAATTCCTTGTGCAATAAATAATTTTTATTGGCACCTTGGCACCTTGCCACCTTGGAACTTAGGTATTTTTGAAGTAAAGCTTTTTTAGTGGCGGTAGAGGGTAAATCGCGAAAATCAGTCACACTAAAACCGTCACGAAATAAGTCATAATCAGTCACACTAAAACCGACTTGTTTCGGTGCGGACTGCACAGAAAACAATCAACTCAATGATTAGGAGTAATCAAAGGAAAATTTTCAGACCTTACTTCCTCAATGGCAATAGACAATTCCTAACCAATCTAAAGGTATATTATATATTTTATGGAACCCGGAGGTTCATTACAGCGCAAATCCAAAATTAAATATCCAAAATTAAAAAATACAAATTTCCAAAATTTATAAAACAAAATTAAAAAATTATACATCCAAAAATTTAAAATTTAATAAATAATAAATTCCAACATTTAAAAATTAAAAATTAAAAATCGAAAATACCAAAATCGAAAAAATTTAAAAATCCAAAATTAAACAAACTAAAATTAATAAATCCAAAGAATTAAAAAATAAAAGTCATAAAATTTAAAAAATCCAAAATTAAAAAATTCAAAGATCCAAAATTTAAAAAAAAAAACAAATTAAAAATCCAAAATTAAAAAAATACAAATTTCCAAAATTAAAAAAACAAAATTAAAAATTATAACATCCAAAAATCTAAAATTTAATAAATAATAAAATAAAAAATGTAAAATCCAAAAACAAAAAAATAAAAAAATAAACAATTCAAAGATAGAAAATTTAAAAAATCCAAAATTATAAATTCAAAGATCAAAAATTAAAAAGTCCAAAATCCAAAATTAAAAAAAGTCTTAAAACCAAATATTAAAAGTCCAATAATGCAAAATTGAAAAATTCCAATAATAAAAAATTGAAAAAATTAAATAAAGTTTTCCTTCTGTCGCGTGGCGTTCCACGCACTCTTTTTTTCATATGGTTTTAATCTATGGCTAGTTGCTACAAAATTTCCTTATTCCTTGTGCAATAAATAATTTTTAGTCATAGTCTCATGTGTCCATGTGTGGATAACGGATTTGAAGATGTGCAGGATGGTTAATTCCATTGCAGTTCTCTGAAGGTATGTCTAATGGCTTTTTTTCTGAAGAGCAAATAACCTGTATTGTTAAAGTTTTCCATAGTTCAATTCAATGGCTTATAACAGAATAATAAGTGATATTTGCAGGAGCTGCTAAGATATCTTAAAATATATAGACCTTTAGTAATTTTTTAGCTAAGAATTTCAACATGTTGAGTCCATGTAAATTTTTGTCAGTTGTCAGGCCTAATAACTTTACCTGTTCCCTATTGTTTGTGGCTCTTTCGTTTATATATATATATATATATATATATATATATATATATATATATATATATATATGGTATATATTAAAGAAGTCCGCCGGCGTGGTCTTGTGGTTAGCGTCGCTGACTACAGATCCGTCGGCCCGGGTTCGATTCCCGGTACCTCCTCAGATTTTTCTGAGGTAGGGAGATCTGGTAGGGGTGCACTCAGCCTCGTGATTCCAAATTGAGGAGCTACTTGATAGAGAAGTAGCGGCTCCGGTCAAGAAAACCACCATTAACGGCCGTGGGTGTCGGCATGCTGACCACATGCCCCCCAATCCTGCCATCTGCCTACGGGAGATGACGCAGCGGTCGGGTGGTAGGCCAAGTCCCTCCAGGGATGTAGCGCCACGGAGTTTAGTTTAGTTTAGTTTATATATTAAAGAACCATTCTCTGGAGTGCCAGATGGCTATATCAAAGGAAAAGATAAAAGCCTGGGAACACAGGAAAACAAGTACGGTACCTATTGGAAACATGTTCCAAAGTTAAATCATGCAAAACAGCGAAAAGATCTAAAAAGATCCTCACACTCAGCAAAGAGGAGTTGAGGTAATTAATGGCCTCCTTGCCGGGCACTGCCCTCTCAAAAATCATCTGAATCAATTTCTGAGGTGAATACATGTAGATTCTGCTTAGAGGAAAAAGAAACAGCAGGGCACATACTTAAAAGCAATTGCTCAACAAAGAATAAGGCATCTGGAGTTTGCAGGACAGATTGCCTCAACATCACACAGAAAAATTGTAGGCTATATTAAAAACATTAAATTAAAGTAGGGTGTTCACAATAGATCTATTAAAGTTGCAGTGTTGAGAAGCCGAAAGGCTTATAATACCCCTCATTAATCTAATATATCCATGATAGTTTGGATTGTAGGCCTAATATATATATAGTATATATGTCGGCCGCGGTGGTCTGGAGGTAGCGTGCCCACCTCTAGATCCGCAGGGCGCGGGATCAAACCCGGCCGCTGTCGATGGATTTTTCAGGACTTAAAAATCCTGGGCACGGAGTCCTCCGGGAGGGACTTTAAGCCTAAATTAGAGCCTCTGGACAAAATTTCTCGGCCCTTTCACGTCCAAGAAATACTTAGTTTTCAGAGGGGGGTTGCGAGGCGATGGGCTTACCACCTGTCCCTCTACCCTCTCTCGGAAAATAAGCATATCGAAATTAGTATAGGTAATGAAACCTCCCCTTGGAGGCCCCTTCGCCCCACCTGGGGATCAAAGGGTACCAGATACAGATATAGTATATATAGAGTATATATGGTATATATGCAGATATATATGTATATATATATATATACACAGTATATATATGTATATATATATATACACAGTATATATATATGTATATATATACACAGTATATATATATGTATATATATATACACAGTATATATATAGCTATATATATACACAGTATATATATAGCTTTTGGCATCCAAAGGTTATGGTTATGAGTTCACATTTACAAGGATTGTTATTTAAGTTTAGGTTTGCAAAGTATTTGCAAAGTTGGTGATTCTGCTTCAGTGAAAAAGAATCGCAGGGACCATGCATACATTTATTTATTGAGACTTAACTTGGGACTTTTATGCAAATTTTTGTAGTGACGAATTTGTACTTGAGTAGTTGTGTCTGATACAGTGGCTGGCGAATCGGGGTCGTGGAGAATCTCCGTGTTGTTATTAAGCACTTTCACTTGATTATCTCTAATTGTGCTCTACACTTTAGTACACGCTCACATCGCATTCCAACTGTTGCGAAAGTGCATCTATTTATAGTCAAATCCAACTCCCATTGCTCTCGTGTGTGACTTAAGCGGTGGTCTTATAGGAATATGTATAAAAGGCTTTGTCCTGACTGACTGACTGACAGGAATCAACGTAGAGCCTAAACTATAACAGGTAGAGACTTTGAATTTTGACAGTACCTTCAATTTATAATGTAGGTGCTCACTAAGAAAGGATTTTGAAAAATTCTGATTTTAAATGTCAAAAATAAAATGTTTTTGAGAATACTTAATCCCTTCTTACACAGAATTATCAAATCCAAATCACAAGTATATTGTTGCCACTGGTCTCAGATGGGTTTGGAAATAAATGAAACGTGACTTTGACAATCTAGAAAAGCTATCAATACAATAATGTTATAAATAAATATTAAAGAATAAAATCCACGAAAATAATGCAGTCACATAACTTTCTCTAGCCTGGAAATAGAGAAAACTATACGAGGTAAGGTAATGTGTTTTGGGAAGAGAAGTATGAAAGTAATATTGCATTTCTGTTTAATTTCATCCCCAAAACGGTTTTATGGTAACATGAGAGTAAGAAATAAAAATTTTCTGCCACGATAATACAATTTTATGTTACCGGAATTTCTGGGTTTTTCTTACTTGAAACCCTACCAGGCTTGGTGTGTAGAAGCGATGGGATGCAAAATTCTACATCCTCTATGGGTCATAAAAAGCTATATTCGCGTTTTCTGAGGGAATAGTTTGAGTGTGATAAGTCGTTCTTCCTATTTCAAATTATAAATACCAATATTAGGACCTAGAATTTAAAAATCGAAAGTCCTTCATAAGTTAATTTCCAATTACAAAATAAAAAATCCGGGCGACGCCGGGCCTTTTAAGCTAGTATAGTATATTGCGGTACAAGTGCCGTAAGGCATGATTACCGATCGAGGAAATAGTTTGAAAACACGAGGCGCTTGCGCCGAGTGTTTTAATTTTCCGAGATCCGTAATGCGCTTACGGCACGTGTATTGCATGCTATTTTTTGCACGATGATTATTTATATCCATTTAATTTTATTAACTGTGATATTACCTGAAAATATTATGTATATACATTCTTGAAGATAGATGTTTATTTCAGAAAGTGATTCGCATGTGTTTGTTGTTATGGGAACCGAATATTTGTCCTGGGGGCCTTGTCCATAAAGGCTTGTATTATGAAGTGTATCGTAATGAATTATGACGTGGCGCAAGCACCGAAAGTAATTTAACCGCATCGCAACGCCCTTAGCAACAAGATTGTGTGGGAATGTCATCTTACGATCCACGGCAACAACGTTCGTAAGTACCACTAATTAGTTAAGGAGTTGCTCATCAATAGTTACGTGGCCTACTGTGATATACCTGTGATTCCTCATATGCCTCGATGCTCAAAGTAAAGCTGAATTTAAACATAAGTTGTTATTATAACAAAACAATGGGCAAGGAAAGGAGCACATGCGGGGAGGTGGACATTACAGCTCTTACATAAACTGTTACGTGAGAGAGAAAGAGAAAGTGGTGATGAGCTTAATGAGGGCAATTAAACATCTGCTGGTACCCTACATTACTCATTTAGATGTCCAATGAACGGAGGTTCATTGCCGCGTTTACCTGAGTCCGCCATTCAACCCTATTCTGTACTAACTCCATCCAACCATCCCTCGCAAAACCTACTTCCCTTATACCCTTAGCAACCAGGGAAGGCGGTTGAGGCCAGGTAGGTTCCTTCACCAGCATGGACCCTCACATTTACAAGGGCAGGAGATTTAGGACCAACCGTAATTTCCTCCCCGTGAGTCACCTAGTCTACTTCAATCAATCAATCTTAGATTTTTTTAATATGTCATTTTATCTTAAAATGTTTGTTATATATAAATTCTACACATAATTACAAGAAAAATTACACCAAACAATGTATAATTTACTTTAATAGGAACATAGGACTTGAAAGCAGTTTTCTCGTAACTTTTATTTATGTATTTGTTATAGATGTTCCTGTTAAAGTAAATTATAGATTGTTTGGTGTCATTTTTCTTGTAATTATGTGTAGAATTGATATGTAACAAACATTTTAAGATAAAATGACATATTAAAAAAATCCAAGATTGATTGATTGAAGTAGACTAGGTGACTTACGGGGAGGAAATTACGGTTGGTCCTAAATCTCCTGCCCTTGTAAATGTGAGGGTGCCTGTGGGTGAAGGAATCTACCTGGCCTCAACCGCCTTCCCTGGTTGCTAAGGGTATAAATCTATTCAAATATTGTCCTTCCACCTACGTCCAGGACTTTCAAGTGGTCTTTTCCCTTCTTCCCGCCAATATATTTTAGGTATGCCTTTCCTCCCCCAGGTTTCTGTTACCCATGTGAATTTTGATACGCTTATTTTCTGAGAGAGGGCAGAGGGACAGGTGGTAAGCCCATCGCCTCGCAACCCCCCCCTCCGGAAACTAAGGTATTACTCGGACCTGAAAGGTCGACACGGCCCCCCCCAGTTTAAAGTTCCTCCCGGAGGACTCCGTTCCCGGATTTTTACGTCCTGAAAAATCCATCGACCGCTGCCGGGTTTGATCCCGCAACCTGTGGGCACGCTACCTCTAGACCACCGCGGCCGACAATTATTGCTCCCAGATATTTGAATTTATCCACTTGTTCGAACGATTTACCGGCTATTTTAATATTTTGTAGAGCATTATTTGACATTTCATGACAATAGATTTAGTTTTTTTTTTTATATTACACTATTAGAGTACAATGTAATTCTGCCATCCATAAAGCAAATCGGTTTAGTACAATACACTATACTACTCTAAAATATTTACAATAACACAGAAATATTGGAATCTGTTTCAGCAGCTACCTCGGGTGACGAAGGGAACATAACTTAACTCAAAGCGTTACATTTTGGGTTGAAAATCCCTTTAGGCAGGCCTACAGGCTGAGGGAGATTTTGAAGTACTTTTGGTTTAATTTATTGTTGCTGCGCAACACTCTTCTTCTTTCTTTAGCCTTGGCATGACAAACCCGCAATAATAAATGCAAAAAAGAGGAAAGAGCACTTTTTCAAACATTCAAATCTCGCCTTATATGAGAACTATCAAGAAACTAGTTATTGATTTGTAGAGTACTCATCAAGAGCTTTTCAACGATACCCCACAAGACGTGGTTTCAAAACTTTCGAATTTCCATCCCTTTACGCCCCACCCCCACTTGTACCCCCAAAACCCCCGAATCGTTGGTGTCACTCTGAACTCCATAGGGAGAACTCTAATTTATTCAAACAAAGTTTCCGTCTATACTTCATAGGGGCCGAGATATAAATTTTTCAAAATTTCAACCCCCTCCCCCGACCACCCCCAATTTTGCCAATTTTGCTCATTAACGAACTTGTCCGAACTATTGGGCCTAGAAATAAAATAATAAAATGTGGTTCAAATATCTTCAAAATTACGGCCGCTATCGTGTAAAGAAGTGTATATATATATATATATATATATATTTATATTTATTTATTTATTAAATCTCCAAGTACAAGAGCCCTATTTTACCTATGTATGCTAGGGCAATAGTTTCAGAATAAGTATGTTATAATTATGACATGCAGAAAATTTTAAAATGTGTAGATGGGGGTGGTTTCGTACTTAGGGAGGCATGAAACGTAAAGATATGAAATAATTTTTTCGAAAATCATGACATGGTATCCATTGCAATAGGTAGATTTTTCTTCGAAATCTATCTAAAAATCCTAGCCCTCGTTCAACAGTTCAGTGATCCCTTATTTGGAGGAGTTAGAGGTGAGTGGCAATATGAAAGATAACTCTGTTATTGCGCAACGTTAAGTGAGGATACACCTGAGATAAATCCGCTGCGAATGACCGCACCGGAGAGCCTTGAGATTGGGCAGAAAGGAAAGTTAGGAAGCCTCCCTTTATCTCTAGCGGTGATGTCGATGCGTGGATAAGACTGAAACCTTTCCTGCAGGGTTCGCAGATACCTTTACTAGCAAGTGAGCCTACCCGTACTACGCCCGCTTTTTACATATCGTTTACTTAACAGAAAAAAAATTAAAACATATTTATTAACACTGACATAAGTGTTATATAAATTGTATGATTTACAAAATTTTATTTTTAAGGGGAGATTGCCAGCACATTTCATCAAAAATGTGACTTTTCTGTTTATTGTATATTTTCTCCAATTAACATTTTTTCTCATAAATGCCCCATTTTCTCAGGATCTATAATTGATAGAACGCTGAGAATTTTTGCACATGTTAACAACAACCAAGCATTGAAACGGAGCCACAATAGGTGGTATTAGGTTTAACAGTTTGTCGAAAAAAAAACATATTTTTCTTAAAAAAATAACGAAAATAATCAGCCTTACACAATAACAATCATATTTTTTATAATAACTTGCATAGCTTCATGAATATGGTCCAATGGGCTTAGAAACGTAGGATCTATATGCTGTAAAAATTTCATAATGAAATGTTCAGTAGTTCTTTAGATAATGGGTCATTAAATAAGGAAATTTAACATTGGCGGAATAGGGCAGTCTATCTCCCCTTAAGTATGCTGTAGTTAGACAAAGCAAATGACAAAAACGAAGGGCATATAGGTTTAAAACGAAACTACTAACTAACATTACAGGTAAATCATTAATACAATTAAAACTATTCTTTCTTTCTTTCTTTCTTTATCGTAGTTTTACTTCTCCCTTTTTAGGATTTAAGCGACCCAAGCCGCCCGGGCCTTACAGGGCCGCGACCTGTCGGGAGAGGGATTATCTTTGAATCACATACATACTTTTTTGACCAGACAAGGACATGGAGGGCCTCCCCGGATGAGTGATCAGCCCAATGCCGGGGCCACCTCCGAGACAACACGAACACATAGGACGAGACACACCATTCACACACACACACACTCACTCCAAACAAGGCGAGGATGGGATGGAGATGATAATGACGGCCAGATGATATCTGGGGACCACAAGGGCCTAAAGTTACCCGACATTTAATCTCAAAGGTGAGGGAAAACCACGGAAGAAACCCCACCTAGGTAACTTGTCCCGACCAGGAATCGAACCCGGGCCCGCTGCGTGAGAGGATTGAACGCATCCCCTGAGCCAAAGCGGTGGACCAATTAAAACTATTAATAACATAAAATCAGGTAAACTGATGTAACAAAGTGTCAGAATGTTTTTATTTATTCAGTGATAATTGCAATTATAATATACAGAAAATATGTTATTTTTGTAATCGATTCCTGAGTTAAGCTCCAGATCGATTCATTAAGCAGGGCTTACGAAAGAACAAAGGTGTAGTTTGATAAGCATATGTGAAGGAAAATGTGGGTAGTGTTTTTAAGTACCAGAATGGTACTTTATAAGTTTGTTTGGGGGACGGGAAAATGTCTGTCTGTCCGTCCGTCAGTGTGTCTGTACGCGCGATAACTCAAATACGCTTTATGGAATTTTCATGAAACTTGGTATACGCATTTATAATGTCCAAGGGAAGAAGCCTAATTTATAATGCACCAAATCAGTTGACTGGTACAGAAGTAATTCCCAATTTAGTGCCTATTTTATGGTATTAGAAAGAATTTATGAAATGCAAATCAGTTCTCATGACAACAGATTGTTTTACAGTGTTCATATACGGCTTTGACAAATAACACTGTGCACTAGCAGCTGACTGGGGACATTGCACTTCCTCGCGCGTGCGCTGTTCTGGACGTGTGCCCGTGCAAACAAGTTGTGACGTAACGCTTTCCTTGTTTCTGGATTGCTTCCGACTTCACTGCCCTACATTCCTTCCGACTGACTACCCCAACTGTGCCACTGTGTTATGTGATCGGTCTGACTTTCTATACCCAAGGTCATTGGTTGAATCCCGGACCGAACCGATAGCATGCGTAAATTCCAGCTTACAAGGATGTAAATTTTCTTCATGTAAAATTCCTCATCCATGGTGCTACATCCATGGAGGGACTTGGCCTACCATCCGACCGCTACATCATCTATCTTAGGCAGATTGCAGGATTGGGGCATGTGGTAAACTTGCCGTCACCCACGGGCGTTAATGATGGTTTCCGTGACCGGAGGCGCTACTTCTCAATCAAGTAGCTCAATTTGAATCACGAGGCTGTGTGCACCCCGTTCCGGACCTACCTACCTCAGGAAAATCCGAGGAGGTACCGGGGATCGAACCTGGACCTACGGATCTGTAGTCAGCGACGCTAAGTAGTCTCTTTTAATAATTCACTTGTGTGCATGTGCTTCTATTGTTAAGAGATTTCTTCTCTTCTGATATTCTGTTTAAACGATTGTAATATTCGGTGATGTAGCGGCGATGAGTTAATTGTGGACAGTAAACAAGTCCTACGAATCCGGCGTTTGCCTTTGCGGATATGGAAATCATGACGCTAACCACACATAGGCGTAACCAGGCCGACCATATGGGGGGGGGGGGTTATATCATCCGCGGGGTCTGGGGGGTGTGGAATACCCCGGAAAATTTAAAAAATTAAGATGCACAATAACGATTTTTAAGCTTCCCACGCTTTATACTTGTATTAAGTAATTTATGGGCAGACTTAAAAAAATTATACAATTTTGCTTTTTTTAATCAATGGGGGGGGGGGGGTTCAAACCCCCAAACCCCCCCCCCGTTACGCCTATGTAACCACAAGACCACGCAGGTGGTTATTATCTAATATGTACTGTACTTAAAAATATTTAAAAATTGGCCATGATTACACTATATTTTTATAAAAGAACAGCTATAAAACCTGATTACAGTACTAATTTTATTGCATACATTTTAAAGTACGTTATGAAAATTTGTATAACTTTTCTGGGGGAAAATAGATTTTGAATGTAGCAAATTGAAACTAAGAAAACAGGCGGTACAAGTTTGAATGCACTATTAAAGTTTAAGACTCGTGTAGGACTTCAAAACAAACTGCATAAAACTTTTCACAGTTGTACGTTACGGTAGTTTAACTTTTTTAAACTAAAATGCATTTTTAAAAATAAATAACCATCACTAAATGAACAGTTCTGTACATCGAGCGAGGTGGCCGAGATGGTAACGCCTTGGATTCGCATTCGGGAGTTCCTGCGTTCCATGTCCGGCCAATTTTACTTAGATTTTTCATGGGTTCCCCAGTCGTAAAGGCAAATACCTAATTGGGTATTTAATTACCATTCCCAATTTTTCATCCTGTATCTTATTCATTAAAATTAATATACAGTTCGATATAACACATCAAAGTCCACCGCTGTGGCTCAGGGGATGCGTTCAATCCTCTCACGCAGCGGGCCCGGGTTCGTTTCCTGGTCGGGACAGGTTACCTAGGTGAGGTTTTTCCGGGGTTTTCTCTCAACTGTGAGACAAACTGTGTGTATAGTAGAAACTTAGGTCTGAACATCAACGTCAAAAAGACACATTTTATGATTGCCACACGTCAGCCCGACTCCTTTCTAAATGCAGAGCTCCGGTTCAATGAGTCTTTAATACAAAGAGTGGACAAGTTTAAGTACCTTGGAACATGGTTATGTGAAGATTGGAGATCAGACATGGAGATAAAATGTCACATAGAGAATGCCCGTAATGCTTTCATGAAATTCAAGAAAGTTCTCACAAGCACAGATCTAAATTTAAACGTCAGAGTTCGATTTGTAAGATGTTACATCTGGTCTATACTTCTGTATTTTTCTGAAGGATGGACACTGAATACAACAACAGCAAAAAAGATCGAGGCCTTTGAAATGTGGATCTACCGTAGAATGCTTAAAATTCCGTGGACAGCAAGAATAACTAATACCGAAATATTGCAACGGCTACACAAACAAAGAGAAATACTAAGAATTTTTAAAAGAAGAAAAACTGCATACTTAGGACATCTATTACGGAATGCTAAATATATGCTTCTACAGTTGATAATTGAAGGGAAAATAGAAGGTAAAAGAAGAAGAGGGCGAAAAAGAATAACATTAAGCAGTGGACAGGATTACCAAGGGTAGATCAACTATTACATACTGTGGTTCATAGAATGAAGATGCATCATGTGGTCGCCAACATCCATTAATGGATAGGCAGAAGAAGAAGAAGAAGTGAGACAAATGTCAGGTAACTTTAGGCCCTTGTGGTCCCCGGATATCAACTGACCGTCATTATCATTTTCATCCCCATCCTCGCCTTGTTCTGAGTGAGTGTGTGTGTGAATGGTGTGTATCGTCCTATGTGTTCGTGTTGTCTCTGAGGTGATCACTCGTCCGGGAGGCCCTCCATGTCCTTGTTTGGTCAAAAAAGTATGTATGTGATCCAAAGATAATCCCTCTCTCGACAGGACGCGGCCCTGTAAGGCCCGTGAAGCTTGGGTCGCTTAAATCCTAAAAGGGAGAGGTAAAACTACGACAAAGAAATGATGGACATGATCAGCAGTTGTGTCTGAAGGGCAGGGATACGAAAAGAGTTTTTGAAAAGTAATACGGTGTTTCAATGTGTTTTTTAATGTGTGGAAGAAAGATAATTTCGTTTTGTCTACGTGACAATAATTGCAGAACATTTTATACGATAGTTATCAAAATATTCAAGAAAGAACTGTTGTCAATTTGTGTTAGGTTGTTTACCGGTTACTAGGCCAGGAAGAAGAATTTTTTGCAATATTATTTGTACTGTTAGAATAATCACAAATAATAATTACAGAGATTAATCAGTGTGTAAATCATCAAAGGAACTTTTTGTCTATGTGATCATATTCGCAGAACATTTTGTGTAATGCTTTGCAAAATATTGAAGAAAGAACCCTTCATATTTGACTTCTAAACATGGATTCACAGTCATCTGTAGATACCAAATCTTGTCCGCATTGTGGAAAAGAGTTTAAATCTATAAATATACACATAAGTAAAGCCCATCCAGAAATATATCGCAAAAAATTAGTATCTAAATACGAAAAAAGGAATGGAAATTCACAACAAATCGGAAATTCCAATAATGAATCACAAGATACTAATGGTAGCAATGATTGTACTACAATTAATAGTAGCAAAGAGAGTATCACTAATAATGTGAATAACGATACTTTATCAGCAGATAATGCTTTACCCAATGAAAATGACAAAGTAATCAAGCAATTTGAAAGTGCATTAGAAGAACTTGTAATAAATCCTAACCTTGAAGTACTTCAAGATGTATGTGTGGAGATTTCAGAGTTCTTATCTCATGCTATTCATTCACTTCCAGGACCAAAGCATCCTGCAGTTCATTATTATAAGATGAGAAAGAACAGGCAAGGCAATCACAGTAATTCATATTCCATAAGTAATAACCCAGCTAGGTTAACCAAAAGGAAAAGACAAGCCAATAGGCAAAAATACCAATATGAGGTTGCTCAATACTTGTATTATAATCAACGTCGGAAAGTTGTGAGACAAGTAATGAATAAACATAATTCTCCTCAGTGTAAAGTATCAACTTCCACAATTACTCAGTACTATCAAAAACTATTTGGAGAAGCTAATAATTTGACTAACATGCAAGAGGTTGATCCAATTTCTGAAGAGGATATAGAAATAACTCTCGATGAAATTAATTCTGCTATGAAAAGAATAAAAGTTGACACTTCACCTGGCCCAGACAATGTTCTTATTAGGGCATTAAAAGAGCTGCATACAAACAAAATGTTGTGTTTAATAGCCAATGCAATGCTACGCCTTAAGAAATGCCCAGAGATATTTAAAAGGGCTAGGACGATTCTAATATTTAAAGGCGGTGATGCTGAGCAATTATCCAATTGGAGACCGATCTCAATTTTTTCGGTGATACGACGTGTAATTGAAAAAGCAATTGACTTGAGATTACGATCATATTTAGAATTTTCAGCACATCAAAGAGGATTTATCTCCCTTCCTGGTACTCACTTAAATACATCTATCATTAATGGTTGCCTTAAGGATGCCAAAATAAATAAGAAAGATTGTAGTGTAATATTCCTTGATATTACAAAGGCCTATGACAATGTGGGACACGATCATATTAAAAGGTGTTTAATGCATATTAGCATGCCAAATAACCTAAGAGAGTTAATTGCTGATCTAATTCAAGGAAATCACATTCAAATAGAATGTAATAAAAACAAAACGACGTGCATTGAACTAAGAAAAGGAGTTGCACAAGGATCGCCTATTTCTCCCGCATTATTTAACTTAGCCATAGATGATACCATTAAAAATTTAACAGATCATGAAATTGAGCAAAGCCACGGCTTCAAGATAAATCACTCTACTAAAAATATATCAGCATTGGCATTTGCAGATGATATAGTTCTAGTTGCTAAGAATGAAACATCTGCCCAGTCACTACTGAATCTAGCAACAAGCCATTTGACTGAAATTGGATTCAGTCTTAATTCAACTAAATGTAAAATGATTAATATTAAAAATGGTAAACTTAGTCAAGATTCAACTGTTAAATTGGGAACTGCCAACCTAAATTGTTTAAAAAGTGATGAAACCGTAAAGTACCTAGGAGTTACATTTTATGATGAAATTGTTTTTGATCAGAATAAAATAATTAAAGATTTGGAAGATAATTTATCATATCTGTCAAATTCAAATCTTCTCAATCCAGACCAAAAAGCGAACATAATCAATCAGTATATTTGGCCATGTATTGTATACCCTATCCAAAGTACTCCATTAAATAAAATTCCAACCAAGTTCTTAGAAGATGTTGACAAACTCTTACGATCAACCATAAAAGAGATTATTAGCTTGCCAAATGATTGTCCAAATGACATGATTTATTCTCCGAGGAAATTCAGGGGATTGGGACTCGTTAATGCCGAATGGGAAGCTCACATTCAACAATTCAACATCGCTCAATGCCTTAGTAAAATATATGATGAACACCTTCCCTTTTGTAGAGATTTAGATAAAGAAAAGGAGGACATACTGTCACATTTCAGCATTAGGTGTGACGAAACAACACTAACCAAGACAGGCCGATGGTTAAGAAATGAAATGAGAAAAAGATCTTTTGAAAAATGGTGTGGACTCCCTCACAAAGGTAAAGGCGTTTCAGTCTATAGTGAAAATCCCAATACCAACACATGGATATCCAATAGAAAAGGTCTCTCTTGTTCACAGTGGACTAATGCAATCAAGATGTGTTGTAATATCTCTGCGGTGAGGTCTGTACCTGGAAGGAGTCAAACTACATCACTCTGCCGGCATACAGGTTGCAATAATCCAGAAACCTTGGGCCATGTATTGGGTAGTTGTAAAAAGGGTGAATTATTGAGAAATTCTCGCCACCACCGTGTCCGTTCAGCGATTGCCACAGCCCTTCGACGACAAAAAGACTGGGAAGTGTATGAAGAGGTGCATTGCATCGCGGAAGATGGCAGTAATCGAAGAGCCGACATAATAGCCATCAATAGAACTGTAAAACGAGGGTTAATTTTGGATCCTACAGTTCGCTTAGAAGAGGATAGAGAACAAGCTAAGCGTGTGAGTGCGGAAAAGGAGGCCATATACCAACCATGCATCCCTCACCTTAGTGAGAGCTATAACTTACCTGTCAATGCATGGGAGGTGAAGGGTCTGCTTTTCGGAGCACGCGGTGCAAGTTTCACCTTTGTTAATTCATTTCTTCAGTCTCTCAATATTTCTAAAGACACTGTTGTTAAAATATGTATTAGGGTTTTAGAAGATTCGCTATTTTTATTGCACAATCATTTATATGGTACTTAGAATTCTTATGTTCCGTTTCAATTCAGTTCATGTTACTATGTAATGTATGATTCTTTTTCTTTGTTTATTCTGGATCTGTATGGTCACCTGGATTGCCAGGCAGATGACTTGAATAAAGTATTTCTCTCTCCACATCAACAATAGAAAACAGTTGCCCATCAATAGTAGCCTACTGGTATAAACACAGAACCTGAACTCCTGATATGGCCTGGATGTTCAAAGGAATATAAATAAAGCTGAATAAATAAAAATATCAGTTTTGTGTTCCCTTAAACAAAAATCTCTCTAGGCTATATATATAAAAGGCTTTGTCCTGACTGACAGGAATCAACGTAGAGCCTTAACTATAACAGGTAGAGACTTGGAATTTTGACAGTACCTTCGTTTCATAGTGTAGGTGCTCACTAAGAAAGGATTTTGAAAAATTCAGATTTTAAATGCCAAAAATCAAATGTTTTTGAGAATACTTAATCCCTTCTTACACAGAATTATCGATTCCGAATCACATTTGACATTAAAACATATTGTTGCCAGTGGGTTTCAGATGGGTTGGAATTAAATTAAATGGAAGTTTGACAATTACAGTTGGCTTTCTCTATTTTTGTCATACCTTGAAATAAAACTTATGCGATCGCTTGAATGTTGTAAGCCCTACTATGGTCAAACATTGTTTTATTTGGACGAAACTCACTATACAGGGGTTTTCTGGACCAAGGAACTCGAATCTGAGGTCGCTTTTACCAGGTGACGCTATCTAATCGTGGTATGTAGTCCACGTGATTTAGGTGTTAATAAATATAATGATTTAACTATTATGCTCTTAATTTTTAATTTTTGAAATAATTATCGCGGGCGGCCGCGGGCACATGCTAGTAAGTAATAAATAAACAAAAGGGGCCAAGAACAGATCCTTGTGGTATATTCCATCCTGTGTCATACTTTCATTTCTCACAATCTTACTTCCTTGCATAACAGTGAGATGATGATTGCTTTTTAATAAGCATGCAGTTACTTCAATTAGAGACAGTAATAAGACTTCCGTCCTTCAACAATGCTTCCCATGTAAACAATGAAACTGCCCATACGCTTGGTGAACGCTATGCCCTAGATACGGAGATGAAAGTGAACAAGTCTAAGAATGCCGCCGCCGGAATTGGATGCCCTTTTATGTTATCCACACAAGATTCCGATCTCTTAAACAAATGTCGTTACACCGTTTTATGATATTTGTTTAACAGAACTCTCTCCATGAAAGTAAATTTACATAAAAATTAAGGTGCTAGCCCGTTATGAAACAATATATATATAGGCCTAAGCAGGGGCGGATCCAGAGAGACATTTTGGGGGGGGGGGGAACCAAAGTAGAGAGGAAAGTTTTTACGCATAAAAATTAATTATTCCCAGTACACAATTGAAAACAAAATGAACATTTCAGCATTTTCTTACAAAGGTATTTCAAAATAATGAATGTCGTTGCTTTATTTTAAGTATTTGGTTATGTTCTAATAAATTTTGAATAATTTGTGCTTAATGTTACAAATTTTGGGGGGGGGGGAATGGGGGAAATTCCCCCCCCCGTGGATCCGCCCCTGGGCCTAAGGCTCTATAACTTACTAAAGAAGAAAATAAACTAATTTTTCTTTATAAATCTTCCGCGACTGCCGGTGTGGTTAGCGTTGCTGACTATAGAACCGTCGGCCCGGGTTCGATCCCCGGTACCTCCTCGGAGTTTTATGAGGTAGGGAAGTCTGGAACGGGATGCACTCAGCCTCGTCATTCAAATTAAGGAGCTACTTGATAGAGAAGTAGCGGCCATGGGTGTCGGCATGCTGACCACAAGCCTCCAATCCTCCCATCTGCATAATATGGCACAGAGGTCGGGTGGTAGGCCTTGTCCTTCAGGGATGTAGCGCCACGGTTTAGTTTTAGACCTTCCGCATTTTTGTTAAATGCCCTTCCATTTAGAGTTAAGAGTAGATTGTTCGCATTTGTTGCCCTTGTTGGGACATTGTGCACATTGAATTGTTTTGTGTTTCAGTCAATGAATTTGTCTGCTAATAGCCTATCTTTTGACAAGAAAAACTCGCTGCCGAGTTAAGAACTGCCGAACTAGAGACTGGAAACTAATCAATTGTCTTAAGGCAACGTTACTCAAATTATGCATTGGTAATTAAAAAGCTAAAAACATGGCTTCAAGGTGCAGTTCACAGTTAAAGTTCGCCAGATTCGAGTTCCCTAGCCCCCAAAACACGCACATAATGAGTTCCGTCCAAACCATTAAGATGTTTTCCCATTTAGGCCATACTTTCATGATCCCCTTCTGTGAATTTATCTAAAAAACAGCCGATCTCTGCGTGTAGTATTGTTATAAACAAATGAATTAAGTTCAGCGGGTTGACAAAAGCGAAGCAATCGACAAATTTATGTGTTATGTTGTAACAAATCGATTTCAGCTGTGCTCTTCCCCCCCACCCCCCGTAGCTATGACAACCGTGCAAGGCCGTCTTCAATTAATTTCACAATGTATTAAGTCTTTTAGCAGGTGGCGTTGAGTCTATACGGAAACAGCTCAAATGTTATATTAGATTTTAATGTGTGTCCGTTCTCTAATGAAGATAGAAATGTCAGTCAGCATTAAAAGTCAAGGTTGATAACATGGAAATTCTGGTAACTGACTCACTAACGAGAATTTTCCCTTTTTCCACAGCTTCTGTGTATTTCCCACATGGATTTCCCTGCCCTTTCAAACTGTTGACCACAGAAATATGATGTCACAACTGTTATCCTCTTTACCACAAAGATCAATAACAATTCTAAATCTCAGGCTAACTCACTCACTAACATAATATTGTTTGCCCACTTCCAGATGAGCCAGAAACTTTAAATTTGGTACGCTTACAGCTTATAGGCTGTAACCGATGGAAATATTCCAGAAATCCCGATTTTTCAGTTTTTACTCCCCGAAAAACATTTAAAATGCCGGACTCATTATGGTCTGTATGTACCTTTCTTTGGAGGCTTATACAGTAGAACTTCAAATATCCGGATTAATTGGGACCGAACCCTATCCGGATAATTGGATAAATCATGGAAAATTTAATTTCTTTGAGAAAATCTAAACTGTACTGTACAGTACTTACATAAAGTGTTACATCTTGAACTTATCGGTCCGAGTCAGTTGTTTTGCAGACAAACTGTCGATTTTGTCGGCTAAAAGTTTTGCTTTTTGGCAAATAATCGGCCCTGAAAGAGGGTTCCCCAATGCTCGCTGTTGTAGAAAGTACTTGAATACGGCCTCAAAACGATCCGGATAATTGGAGTTCGGATATTTGGAATTCTACTCTAGTAACTAAACGGTAAGTCGTATCAAAAATCCAATTGCATAAGCAGTAACGGATTTTGAGAGATCTACATGTTTGGTCCTGTGACTTTTTACTTCCTCTGCCCGTACCATAGGTACTATAGGTAGAGGAAGTATTGTTTTCGACCCCAAAATTCGAAGTTGAGTTTTGAGCATATATACACGTTTCAAGGCCCCCTGAATCCAAAAATGCTATTTTTTGAAACATGTCTGTGTGTCTGTCTGTCTGTATGTGAACACTCTAGCTCCAAAACGGAAAATCGTATGAAAACAAAATTTCGTATTTGGGTCAGGTACCTTCTGAAGATGTGATTCGTAGATTGGCGACAAATTTCCCTTATTTTTAAGGGTACTTTACATGAAGAAATTTTCGTTTTTCGCGATTTTCTCGAAAACGGCTCTAACGATTTTCTTTAAATTTTGCACATGGGTTGCTTATACTAAGAGCTAAAACTTTTATTTGAAACATTTTTTCGAGAAAATTCTCTGAGGGTAGTTACAAGCCACCCACTGTTCACCCACTGTTTGTAGAAAGTTTGTCTTACGTGATGAACAACTGAATTCGCGCTCTTTCACGGCCTCTTATTCTATATAAGAATGTGAAGTGAGAAAGATGTGTTGTTGGCCATGCATAGAGTAAAGATGTATCTGAGGGAAATATTCGATAAATTTCGGAAATTATATTTTACGGCAGAAAGTTCAATAAACGTCTGCAGTCATTTGTTCTTTTTTTTAACTTTGTTATATAGACTGCGCTTTTAGTCGCATCATTGAAAAAAGAGGTATTTATAGGATAATCAGCGTAAAATTGTGTCTTGCGATTCTGTACAAGGATATGTGAATACTGCTAACTTTTATTTGGGCAGAGGAAGTTATGTGACTTTCACATCAGATTTTTTTTTAAGGGGACTTTACATGAAGAAATTTTCGTTTTTCGCGATTTTCTCGAAAACGGCTCTAACGATTTTCTTTAAAATTTGCACATGTGTTCCTTTTACTGAGAGCTAAAACTTTTATTTGAAACTTTTTTTCGAAAAAAATCTCTGAAGGGTAGTTACAAGCCACCCACTGTTCACCCACTGTTTGTAGAAAGTTTGTCTTGCGTGGTGAACAACTGAATACACGCTCTTTCACGGCCTCTTATTCTATATAAGAATGTGAAGTGAGAAAGATGTATTGTTTTTTTGTTGTTTTTGTTTTGTTTTTTGTTTGTTTGTTTTTGTTTTTTTGTTTTTTTAAGTTTGTTATAGCCTATAGCCTGCGCTTTTAGTCGCATCATTGAAAGAAGAGGTATTTATAGGATAATTAGCGTAAAATGGTGTCTTGCGATTCTGTTCAAGGATGTGTGAATACTGTTAACTTTTATTTGGGCAGAGGAGTTTTGTGACTCACATAAGATTTTTTGGTGAGATATTCGTTTAGCCTAGTTTAAAATGTTGACAGCATACAGCAGACCCTGATGCTGGAGGGAAGGAGATTCCAGGAACGTACAGAAGTTACAGTAAAAGACCGGGAATATATGGATGTTCTATGGATATGTATTGAAAGCAGAGAGTCATGTTGTGATCTGGTATTTAGTGAGCGATTTGAAGATAAATACTGAATACGATTAGCCAGATAATGGGGATTTGAGGATTGGAGGATTTTAAAAGGAAGAGAAAGGGGTACTTGGACTGGTTGATTACATACGAATGGAAATTGAAATGAAAATTCTGAAATTTAGGAAAAAAAAAAAAACAATTAAATTAATACAAAAATGGATTTTATGGAAAAATTTAATAAGAAAAAGTATCAAAGGTGATTTAAAAAAACACACAAAATTATTATCATTATGGATCTGTGCGTAGAATTGAACTAAAACGCACTAAAATGACAAAATGATTACAAATCACTCTTAAGAGATAAAACTGCAAAATTTTCCCTAACATACATGTCTAAAAAAGGTTGCATTTATGGCTGAGTGGTTAGAACCTTCTCCTTCCCTCACTGGGACCCTGGATCGAATCTCGGTGGATTCATGTGGAATGTGTGGTGTCATTATTATTATTATTATTATTATTATTATTATTATTATTATTAAAAGGTTGCATTTAACATAAAACATGCAAATAGAAAACCGGTTTTGTTTCAGTGATGCAATTTCATCAAAATCTTGGCCCTCTGATAATTTTGCTTGTTTAACTTCGTCATTAGTTCTGCTAGAGACTTTAGAAAACCTGAATTGTGGCTGTGATAATATCCTTCTCTCTTGAAGTACAAGGTTTTTGATTTACAAACAATGCAAAATGATAAAATTTGTCTGATTATTATTATTCTTGAATATTTTTTTCCTTATCTTTGTAATTCCCACGCTCACACAAACATGAACATGAAATGACAGTCACAACAGCCACAAAGGTGTGAATAAAGGGACATTTGCAGCATTGAATACATATAATTTTTGTATTTGCCAATTATATAATTATATAACATCTTCCAGCTATTTCCTTAGAGCTAATTTATGGATAAGCAGCGACAAATACAGCATGTTCAAAAATGCTACTCTCTTTGGCTCCCATATTTCACTGCTATTATGAAGACCGTATATTTCAAAACTAACTTTATTCACATTAATACATCACTGATATGTTATGAGCAGGGCCCGGATTTTAATGACATGTCATCTTTTTACTGATGCTGTATAGACATTGCCAACTTGTAGATAAATCCTAATCATTTTTATTAGGTCATTTTTTGTCATTTTATGCAATTTTGTATTTTTAGGGCATTTATTTCAATGTCACGTCATTATTTTGTCATTTTCGTTCATTTGCTTCCTTATTTAGTCATTTTCGTGTATTTACATTGAGTGTATTAACGTTTTTCGTCGCTAGCGGTACTGTCTTTGAAGTGTTGTTTGTTTTTTGTAATGTCTTCATATGTGATTGAGTTTTCTTCTTTGAAACTCGGAAGATACTGACTAACAGACTTTTGACTTCACTTATGAGGCTCCTCTCGTTCCGGACTATCGGCAGTATCGTCGCAGTTCTACTCCTCTTATATTTCTTCGTATGTAAATGACAGAAAAAATAGTTCTGAAAACTGTACCATTTCATCATTTTAATAAACTATTTCGGCCCGCTCGCTTAAAGGTTTGCCTGTAATTGATTTAAGGCTTTCAGGGCTCTATAATACTCGACATACTATACCTTGTTAAAATTAAATAGTTACCCCCTTGTAACCCGAGGCCTTGTGGCTCTACTCACTCTGATGAAGAATTCTCGAGATTTTCTGCATATTTTCAACTGCATATTACTAATGACGTAAGCAGGAACAGGAGGTGCTGAAGATGTGTATTATGTCACACCGATGCGTGCAGATCTGGATCTGAAGTGCGGAAGTGTGCGAACTTGAAGGTGAACAAGGTAAAGCAAGGTCAATCACGCATCTCCCATCACGAGGAGAGGCTGTCACTTTGATGTATTGAATTACTTTCAGATTAAACAAATGGAAGCTTTTCTTGTACTACCTCTAAGATTGTCTATTATTATTGCATAGGATTTCACTTTAAGTTACGCAGTTAATACAGGGTTGAAGAAGTATAACTGAATATTGAAATAAAATAAAAGTTCTTTTGCGTTTAGTGATAAGTAGGGCTGTATCGATTAATTGTCTCGATTAATCGATTAAACATTTAATCGTCAATCAATTACATTTTCCGATTATTCGGTTTAGTCGAATTCTGAAAAACGTTTTTCGAGAAATGAGTCAAATGACTAAACTCCTTTCTCTCGCTTCTCCGGCCTTGGTACATCATGTGTCATTTAGCCTATTGTGTCCAAACAATTCCCGTTATTCAGAAACCTGAAGGGAAGTTTAGTCAACAAACTCGTGTGTCTCAAGTCTTGACTGAAAAAGTAACCGGAAATGTAAGTTTTGTATATATTTTTTAAATAGTTAACTAATAATGGTATTCTTTAATTCAGGATTTCTTCTGATTATCTGTAGTGTAGTAGTTATTAAACGTGTAAAACAATATTAAAT
Source organism: Ectobius pallidus (assembly GCA_964059195.1). NCBI lineage: Eukaryota > Metazoa > Arthropoda > Insecta > Blattodea > Ectobiidae > Ectobius > Ectobius pallidus. The sequence continues at coordinate 8,409,337 of CAXKWD010000002.1, forward strand.
GTACACTTTGGTTTCGTTTAAAATACCGACCTGTTTGTCGATTAATCAGTCGATTAATCGATTAAAGTGAAGCGTTAACTCGATTAAAAATTTTAATCCACTTTCAGCCCTAGTGATAATTACATGAGTAGAATTAAAAGATCGCTGATACAGAGGCAATGACCTCGTTTGTTCCTCGTACAAAACAAATGCACTACGTGATGGAATACACTTACCTAGAGGCTGTTAAACTGCGTGGAGTATGTGGTCCATGTAATGATATTTGACCTATCAACTTTATTGAAAAAACGCAGATGGAAAAGTTTTATTCTTTTCTCTGCTGATGTGTAGCTACTAGGACAGTAATGCCATAAGCTGCATTTATAATGACTATATAACGAACAATATGCTGTTGAGGTTATGTGTTTTATAATGTTTACAGGTGATTACTAGGACAAGGCATTTAATGATCATAAAATAATGACAAAATGCACTTATGCTCTAAAAATAGTAAAAAGAAAGACCGAAAACTCTAAAAATGACTAATAAATAATAAATTATTACTTTGAATTAGTTTTTTTTAGAAGTAATGAGTTAATTTTAGTTTGTGTTGCATTTAAATTTACTGTTTATTTTGTTACTAACGAAGTAAGTAAATTAAATCTACTTGGACACCCTTTGAGAAACAAATTATTTCTGAACTGGCATGCCCATCAAATTGTCCTTAGCAAATACCTCACTCAATTCTTATACAGAAATGAATGACACAGTGAAAGTCCTTCTGATATACCTGAAATCTAGTAACAATGGTCGTGCTGGGATGAGTTCACTATGTACATTCCTTTAATGTAGGGGAAGCAGGTACGGTTTTCTTGGAAATGCAGTAGAGTTCAAAATGCACATTCCTTTCACTTATACTGAAGGCAGCCTATGCTTTATTTCCTGGGGAAGTTATTTACTTATAAAGTTATAATAGACATGCATTAAAAACATAAACCATAATGAAGAATTCAAGACATAACATAGTGTAAGACTTTATTTATTTTTTAAAAACGTAAAAAACACCAGAAATGGTCTAAATCGACCAAAAATGACATATCTCTTGAAAATGACGAAAAAATTAAAACACAAACTGCCCTTATTTAATCAATTAATTCATAATACACATTTTCATATATTCTTTCAACCCTCTTATAAAAAAGTCCGCCGCCGTGGGTGAGTTGATTGCCAGGCGACCCGGGTTCGATTCCCGGCCGGGGATTTTACAGAGATGTAAAGTTTCCTTCATGGGTCAGGTGGGTGTTGTGTCCTCATTCCCACCTGGCCTCCCTACGCGGTATCATCCGGCTTAGTGTCCCTCGGTCGGGCCTTAGGCCTCCGGGCCGAACACATCATCATCATCATCATCATCATATGAGCCCCTTAAAGCCCAAGTGGTGTAACTCACATTACTGCTGTTCTGAGATATTGAAGGTTTTGTCTGTCACCAAGTACATGGCTTTATGGACAGCATGAAATTGTTCTCCTACCTACAGGGTTGCTATGCAAGATATGTCTTACACCATTTGCGCTGTTAATAGAAGAACACTTTCTGAATAGGATCCTGACCATAACTAAAAAAAAATCCAAAACTGGAGTTACACCACTTGGGCTTTAAGGGGCTCATATAAAAAGATGCGTAACCATCAAATGCCTTGCCCTAGTGATTAAAATTATTAAATGCCAATGTTACTGAACTATGGAATACAATTCTCATAAAAGATTATAATGCTGATTCCTGAACAGATTACAATTACAATTACAATTACAATTTATTGTTCCAAATTACACGAAAAAATACATACAAAAGTTGATACACCACCCGAAGAAGCAGAGCTTGTGTTCGGGGGTGGTTCAGTTCAATATATTAGAAAAATTATACTAAATAATTACTTAAAACAATACATAATTTGGAGAAGTATGACAAAATATTATGTATAAAAGGTTAGAACATGTTCTATTTACAATACAAAGGTACGAGGTAATACAATAATAATAAATAACAATTTATTTGTTCAAATTTTAGTAAAAAACGAAGAAATTAAGTTCTATCCAAATTTTAAAGTTTAATATGAAAAATGTTATAACAGTAATAGTAGATAACAGAAGTAATAATTATATAAATTTTCTAATTTTAGACCTAAATTGTTTGTTGTTTAAGCTATTTAGATCAGGATGGTTGGTAATAAATGAATTGAATAGTCTTGGGCCAAAACTTGAACAGTGGTTAGCTCCAGCAGTTGTAAGCGTAATTCAATTTATTTCCAGAATAAATCTTAACGCACCCCGACAATGGTGACGTATGCATAAGTCACTGCCTACATAGTCTCCGTCCTTATTAAATATTGAGTGAACGAGGTTTGGGGTTGGCTGATTGCACTCATTCTTGTATGTTACTGATCCAAGTCTAAAGGAAGAAGTATGCGCTAAATAGTCTCGGGCATGATCACGTGAAGTAGCAATAAACATAACTCAGCATCAGATAAAGCTATAATCTTATCACCGTGGTTAAGTCTGCCACATTCTCACCAGGATTTTCAACTGTAAGTACTTCACGTGTCTTGTGTAGTTCTCTGCATATTCTATAATAATTAGAGGAAATGTTTGTCTGTCCTGGGCGATGCCCAGCGAAATCTACTGCACGCAGAGATCCGAAATTTTAAACATAGATGGACTGAAAGGTGGCTGAATGCACCTCGAAACCGGATTTTTTATTTTCGCTTTCGTTCGTGAGTTATGAGAGAAAAACTGACAGAAAACGTGAATTTTTTGGGCTATCGAAGCATCAGTTTTCGGCAATACATTTCAATTGTCAAATCAATTGCAGGTGGCTTTGCCTTTTTTTGTCGTAACTTGGAAATAAAAGCATCGCGATTTTTTTCAATATATCCTATTGGATTATCGCTCGTTTCGATTCTGTGAAGTCACCCTGGTCGATTCGTTTGTTTATGTCAAATACATTAGTGGCGCTTTCTAATCGTGGAATGCATTCCAAAGCCGGATTTTTATCTGTTTCGTTGTAATTATTAATCGTTTAGATTGTGATTGATTGTAAGTGTTAATAAAACATGCATTCCATGAGTGAGCCTATGAGTGAAATTTAAAAATCTTGAAATCTTTGCTGTGAGGAGCTGTATTGAAATCCTAAAATATTTAAATTGCATGTAAAGAGGAAGAAACATTCTAAACTCTTTTTTTATCTTTAGTTTATCCCCATCAACTTATAAGGAAGTAGTCATTGGTTGGTAATGGTACGTACATAGTAGGTTGTCAGGATGACTTTTAAAGTAGACTGTGTTTCTGTTGTGTAAGTTAGTTTGTTGACTATTTTTTAGGTAGATTTAGGTAGATTTCGAAGAAAAATCTACCTATTGCAATGGATACCATGTCATGATTTTCGAAAAATTCTTTCATATCTCTACGTTTCATGCTCCCCTAAGTACGAAACCACCGCCCGTTCAAAAAAAAAAATTGTGATATTTATATATATATATATATATATATATATATCTTTACACGCTAGCGGCCGTAATTTTGAAGATATTTGAACCAAATTTTAATATGTTATTTCTAGGCTTAATAGTTCGGACAAGTTCGTTACTGAGCAAAATTGGCCCAAGGGGGTAGTCGGGGGAGGGGGTTGAAATTTTGAAAAATTTATATCTCGGCTCCTATGAAGTATAGAGGGAAACTTTGTTTGAATAAATTAGAGTACTCCCTATGGAATTCACAGTGACACCAACGATTCGGGGGTTTTGGGGGTACGAGTGGGGGTGGGGGGATGGAAATTCGAAATTTTTGAAACCACGTGTTGTGGGGTATCGTTGAAAAGCTCTTGATGAGTAGGCTACTCTACAAATCAATAACTAGTTTCTCGATAGCTCTCATTTAAGGCGAGATTTGAATGTTTGAAAAAGTGCTCTTTCCTCTTTTTTGCAATTATCGTTGCGGGTTTGTCGTGCCAAGGCTAAAGAAGAAGAGTGCTACGCAGTGACAGTAAATTAAACCAAAAGCACTTGGAAATCTACCTCAGCCTGTAGGCTTGCCTAAAGGGATTTTTTTTATACTGAAGTGTCATTTTTGTTCTACTGTAGTTCTGTTTAGGGTTTTCTGTCTCGAAAGTGTTGAAAATAATTTTATAAAATGCAGTTGTTGGACATGCCCCGTACGTCACATATTTATTTTTTAAGAATTTTAAATATGTTAATGAACCTACATTAAAACGTGCTGTGTGTAATTCTTAGAGTATTAATTTATTGTGTAAGTTACATTTAGTTTTATAAGCACACATAACTCACAGAAATAATGTCATGTTCTATACTCTCCAACACTTGAGGCTCAATATTTGTCCCGTCCGTCACGTCATTATTTTTCTCGTCATTTTCAGACAGAAATGGTGATGGATTATTAAAATTGGACGTTATCCTTATTTAACAAATAACAACACTTTGGACTCTAGGAATAAATCAAGGATTTAAATAAGAAACAGACTATTAATTTTGAATGTTGTAACTCTTGTGTCCCGTCCGTCACTCGCATAGGCGTACCGAGGGGGGGGGGTTGGGGGTTTGAACCCCCCCCCCCCCATTGATTAAAAAAAGGAAAATTGTATAATGTTGAAAGTCTGCCCATAAATTACTTAATACAAGTATAAAGCGTGGGAAGCTTAAAACTCGTTATTTTGTGTCTTCATTTTTAAAATTTTCCGGGGGAGGACCCCCGGACCCCCCTTTCCCAGACCCCGCGGATGTTATAACCCCCCCATATGGTCGGCCTGGTTACGCCTATGGTCACTCGTGGGAAGCATGCGATGTATCCCTGGAGTATCTCGTATTATCTGGCAACCTTGCATAATACGAGCACTGAGATTGTCTACAGCTTGCTCCGGTGTTATATACACAAGAGGTTTTAAATGCCCACACAAATAAAAAATCTAGTTGAATCAGGTCAGGCGAGCGTGGAGGCCAAGGAATTTATCATGAACTGACGAACAGAAAGGCGAAATGAGTAGGAGGTCCATCTTGCATGCAGTGCATGTCTCGTCGTATTCGTTATGGCACATGTTCCAACAGGTCAGTTCCTAACTCTATGTGTCCCGTTCGTCACTCGTGGAATGCATGAAATACAATATTTTATTGTTTTTGCTGTTAAATAAAGGTTTAAAAACATATAGCGGTTGAAATAAAAAACGCGCAGGCACCCGCTAGTCTGAATACAGTCTAATACAGTATAAGTTATAACGAGGGCTAGGATTTCTATGTAATTACATATTTCTTAATTTCACATATAGACACATTTTTTTCACTTATGCCCATCTATTATGTTGTCCTCTATTCAAATTAAACAAATTTATTTTACATATTTTTCCATATTTCTGACATTAGTACATATTTATATGTAAAATAAATATTTGTCCATATTTAGTGATTTTATTGCAATATTCGTACATATTTCGTTCTTAAGAGTAAAACTATATAAAATTGTCGTTTTCAGTGACAGAAAATATGGCAGCACAGGATAAGTTTACAGCTATGAATGAATGTGTGAAAAATGATTTGTGTTACATTGAATCAAATTTTTGTAATATAACAAAAATAATTCAGAAACTACAAAATAATAATCTGACATTACCTGGAAATATTGACATTGTGAAAAACATGATTCATGAACTCAAATGTATTCGTGGACATTTAGCCGATATTATCAAATGTAAAGTGGACAATGTGTTTTCAAGAAATTCAGGCTTTGAAGAAATGTGTAAAATCAGTGCAATCTTAAGTAGCTCGTCAAATGTAAAACTAGAATCAGTGAATTTTAAACACACGCCAATCACTTCATGTGCAGTAGAATGAAGCTTCAGCTAATACAAATCACTTTTGAAAATTTAAAACAACATTTTGTGGCATACTGTTATGGTAGCAGAAATAATCAATGAATGAATACAAATAAAGTAAGTGATCTGAAAAAAAAATTAATAATTTAATTTATGAATCCAGTATTTGTAATGCATTTTTATAGGTTCTAAAAGTAACAAAATGTAGTGTCTAGTGGTTAAATTTGTTTTGATGTCCATATTTTGACATTTTTAGTACATATATATGTACATATTTTGACATTTTTAAGTACATATATATGTACATATTTTGACATTTTTAAGTACATATATATGTACATATTTTGACATTTTTTAGTACATATAAATCCTAGCCCTGGTTATAACAGTATGACCAGGAGTTGTCCCCGCCCCTCCCTCTCTATTTGGGTATACTTGTTGCGTGGTCCCCTGCGGGCGAAGAATGATCCGAGATTTTAATTCACTTTCACCGCCTTTTATGTTGATTCGGTGACGTCGGATACTGAATAGTATAATATGTTAATAAAGCTACCTGTTTGTATTCCAAGAATGAAGTGGACAGTGTGTGCTCGTGACAGAAAATGTGTGTCTGTGACAGAACTGTATCAGATGGTTAGAGTGATGCAAACGTGTCTATACGGTAGGATAGGCCATGGAACTATTGATTGTCAATTACAAATTAAGTTTATTACAAATTAAAAAATACAAATTGATACAAAATTATTACAAATACAAATAATATACACACAATTTGTACAATTTGAAAAGAGTATTATTTGCTCCGCATGAGCATAGCTCGTGTTCGGGGTCAGTTCAGTCATACTAAAATTATATTTTGAAAATTATATAAAAAAAAAACATACATATCATAGTTTTAGGTAAAAAATAAGAATAAAAATAAATAAGATTGCTTATATGAAATAAATGCATGAGCAAAGATACGAAAAAATAAATTACAGTAACATAACAGAGTTACAAACAAAATACCCAATGTTAAAAATAAAAAATTTACAGTTGAGAATGTTTAACATAAAAAAGTGGTAACAGTACAATTACAAGTTAGATTTAATCAAATCGAGTACTCTTTTTTTAAACAATTTATTGTTTAGTGGTATCATATTAGGGTTTCTTCTAGTAAAATTGTTGTACAGCCTTGGTCCGAAATTTATACTATGCCTTAGACCTACTTCTGTAGCACACTTTGGTTCGAAAAGAGGACAAGAGATATTATACCTCCTTGTATTATAGTAGTGATTTCGTGTTATGAACTTTTCATGATGTTTATGGAAATAATTTAATAAAGTGTAGGAGTATAATTGTTTAATATTCCATAATTGGACCACATTCTGCAGCAAGGAACCAATTTACATGATTTTTAAGCTAAAAAAAAGCATCTAAAGTTAAGCAAAAAGCCACCTGGATCTTTTCAGTGTGTCTTCTGCAGGAGACTTGCTAGGAGATGTTTAAACATCCACTCTACAGCCCGGACCTCGCTCCCAGTGATTTCCATCGTTTCCTACATCTAAAGAAATGACGGGGAATTACAGAGAGGAGGAGATGTTTGTCACACAGTGGTTCAAATCCCTGGTGGCAGACTTGTTCGACACAGGTTCCATAGTATGGCAAATGTTTCAATTCCGGTGGCGAATATGTTGAAAAAGAGCTGAACACTTGTTGTATCTGTTGGAATACAAATTTTCATGAAATAGTGTTTTGTTTCTGTAAACGGCCCCAGGGAAACTTACTTTATGGACGCGCCTCGTATTATACCATAAAATAGGCACTAAATTGGGCATTAGTCCGGTGTAAGTCATCCGATTTAGTTCAAAATCAACACTCTTCTTCCCATGGACGTTATAAATGTGCATGCCAAGTTTCGTGAAAATCCAATAAAGCGTATTTGAGTTATCGCGCGTACAGACACACGGACGGACTGACAGACAGACAGACATTTCCCGTCCCATACACGGACATTTTGTAGTTGTACATTTAGTGATATTCCGTATTTATGTGAGGCATTGTGCAATTGCGACCCCCTGTTAGAAGCTGGTCTAGAAGAATGTTAATATGGATGTCATTGAACTGACGTCATAGGAAAGAGACTGTCTGGGTTTCCCTCAGGTCTGGTACTTACTGCTGTGGATGCTGAGGAGTTGCCTCATTTGCAAGTGGACAGCTGACCCATCAGGGCGATCAGCGTGTGTGTGTGTGTCTTCATCTTCTGTCCGTGAGCGTATTGAAGGTATTCACCGATTTAATTTCTTATGATAATTTTTTGTACTTAATTTTGTCTCTCATATGAAAATCTTATTTCTCTAGTTATAAAAATAAACGGTGCAAAATATATTGCACAAACTTTGTCATATACACGTGTTAAGATTTGTATTATTGGGGTTTTAGGTCGTCGTAAGCAACCGGTATGCACCGTTCAAAAGTGGTTAAATAGAAACTGCATTTCAAGTTACTGTAGTTTTGTAGTTACTACGCCGGCGTGGTCTTGAGATTGGCGTCGCTGACTACAGATCCGTCGGCCCGGGTTCGATCCCCGGTACCTCCTCTAATTTTTCTAAGGTAGGGAGATGTAGAGCGGGGTGCACTCAGCCTCTTGATTCAAATTGAGGAGCTACTTGAAAGAGAAGTAGCGGCTCCGTTCATGGAAACCACCATTAACGGCCGTGGGTGTCGGCATTCTGACCATATGCCCCCAAGTCTGCCATCTGCCTATGGTAGGTGACGCAGCGGTGGGGTGGTAGGCCTTGTACCTTCATGGATGTAGAGCTACGGAGTTTAGTTTAGTTTTTGTTACTACGATTAACGAAATAATATCACCATATTTTAATTTATTAATGGTGCATTTAAATCATACTAGAAACCTACCGGAGTTTAATTTATGGAGGAAAGTGTATGGGAAAAAATATATTCATTTTAACTTTCCCTACAACTTTACTGTGCTAGGTTTTCATGTATCGCCTGCTGGAGATGCTCACTTACTGAATTACTCAATGGCAATAGACAATTCCTCAGCAATTAAAGGAATATTATCTATTTTATGGAACCCGGAGGTTCATTGCCGCGCTTACTTGAACCCACCGTTCAACCCTAATCCGTGCTAACTCCAACCATCCCTCGCAAATCCTATTTATCTTAAATCTATCCTAATATTGTCCTCCCACGTACGTCTAGGTCTTCCTAGTGATTTCTTCCCTTCGGGTCTCCCAGTCAATAATTTTTGAGATATGTCTTTCCTGCCCCATTTCATCCTCCGCGATTTAATTACCCTTACTATATCCGGTGAAGAGTAAGGTCATGAAGCTCGTCGTTATGCAGTTTTCTCCAGTTCCCATTTTCATCTGTCTTAAGTCCGAATAGGGGTAGGTCTACGCCGTAGCGAAGTGGTTGAGGCGTTGCGCTACAAACCGGAAGGTCGCGGGTTCGATTCCCGATGAGGTCATTGGAGTTTTTCAATTGGCCTAATCCTTCTGATGGCACTATGGCCCTGGGGTCGACTCAGCCCCTAACAGAAATGAGTACCGGGAACAATCCTGGGGGTAAAGGCGGCCGGTGCGTAAGGCTGACAACCTTACCACCTTCATGTGCCGACTGTCTAAAAATCCGGGAGCCTCAACCTCCTGGAACCCTCTGGGCCTCCATGGCCTGTAATCGGCCATAACCTAAAAAAGCGGAAATGGATACGAGTATGCTACCATCTAAGCATTTTTTATTTTTATTTTATTATTTTTTACAGAAAACGAGTATAGCACAAAACTAGGTTCACCGAACGAGGTGGCCGAGATGGATTCGCATTCGGGAGGTCCCTGGTTCAAATCCCATGACCGGCCAATTTGACATGGGTTTTTTCATGGTTTCCCCAGTCGCAAGGACAAATGCCGAATTGGATATTTACTTACCATGACTCATCCTCACTATTTCATTCTATACCATATTCATTTAAATTAATATCAGTTGAAATTTACTGAATAAATAAATTAAATAATAAATAAAATAAAAAATAAAATACACCATCAATAGAAAATAGTTGACAATCAATAGTTGCATGGCCTACTGTACAGACAGATCCTGTACTCCTGATTTGGTCTCAATGCTAGATGGAGTATAAACACAGGTGAATGCGGTATTTCTTTTACCTTAGTCAATCTGTAGGGATATAATGAGTTGCGCTGTTTAAAAAAAAAAATATATATATATATATATATATATATATATATATATTTTTTTTACACTAGTATTACCATTGCATTATCTGCAATGAAATGCAAAATGTATCGGTTAGAGAAGGCCATGGACTGGCCGGCACTTGTCACGCGAAGAGATTGTCATGTCACAGACTTATGCAATGCAGCTACAGGCATTGTTGTGTTCCAATTCCCTAATATCTCTGCGCTCTGTTACGTCACGTTTATTGTTATTGTTGCTTCTATCCAGAACTTAGAATATTATTTATCCAGCTGTTTATACTCCTTTTAGCTGCGAGGCCATATCAGGAGTTCGGGATCTGTGTCCATACAATAGGGTAGGCCTAGGGTGGCCAGACGTCCGGCTTTTGGCCGGACTGTAAGGCTTTTTGCTAAGCAGTCCTCCATCCGGCGCGGCTTTATGCCGGACGTTGATTTGTCCCCCTTTTCGAGACTCTGATGGATCGGTAAAGCATATTAATAAAAATTTTATTTTCCCGTATGTTCCTGCCAATCTTAAGGTTGGCACGCTTGTCGATACTATCATTTGTTTAGTTAGTGTCGCGGAAAAATCTTAATCTATTCCTAAGGACGGTACGTTTGTCCGTACGATGATAGCGTACTATAAGTTATTTTATGTAAATGCAGTTATTAAGTAAAGTTAGTCAGTGTTATACCATGTAATATCTACTGTCCAGCCGTCCATGCCCGAAGTTTTATACCGTACTATGCTAGATTACCGAAGAAGTGTGTCCTCCTTTCTGACATTTTAGAAATGGCCACCCTAGGTAGGCCATGGAACTATTGATTGTCAATTGTTTCTATTATTGGTGTATTTTTATGGAATAAATTTCAATTGATATTAATTTAAATGGATATGATACAGGATGAAATGGTGAGGATGATTCATGGTATGTAAATATCTATTTCGGCATTTGCCTTTACGACTGGGGAAACCATGAAGAAATCCATGTCAAATCGGCCTGCCACGGGATTTGAACCTGGGACCTCCCGAATGCGAGTCCAAGACGTTACCATCTCGGCCACCTAATGTCAAATGTGATTCGGATTCGATAATTATGTGTAAGAAGGGATTAAGTATTCTCAAAAACATTTGATTTTTGGCATTTAAAATCAGAATTTTTCAAAATCCTTTCTTAGTGAGCACCTACATTATGAAACGAAGGTACTGTCAAAATTCCAAGTCTCTACCTATTATAGTTTAGGCTCTGCGTTGATTCCTGTCAGTCAGGACAAAGCCTTTATATATATAGAGATTAAAATAGTTAATACATTAAATTAATTCATTACTTTATAAGATATTAAAACGACATTGAGCAAAATGTATTGTCACGATAAAATATTTACAATAATTAGTAATAAAAATTATAAAATTGACCTTGTCACTTATTATTTAAAATATAGTATAGATTAAAACATATGTGAATTTGAGCTGAAGCATTCACATATTGTCAATTGTTAAAATATCGTGCAATGTTTATGTGTGTCACAAAAATTGTATAGATGAGATGCACTTAGCTCCTTCTTCTTGTATTTAGTACTGCTGTTTACTATTCTGAAAGTCAATTATAATATTGTCAATATTAAAAGTAATTATTAATTTATGTAGTTCCTCTTCTTGGATCGACTAGCAGATCTTGAATAATATGTGGTGAACTATCTCTTATATTCTTCAGCTTTCTTAGTTTTCATTTGAGAAAAATTAAGCTAATCAACTATTGTTTTAGTGTTAAGTTTGAGTTTCACCCAAGAATGAAGAGAGGATTTTTTATCACTACCTAGGATGATGATGATGATGATAGTGATGATGAGTATTCTGCCCGAAAGCAGGTCCAGTCCCGAGACGAAGCCATGGGATGATGACCATGACTCGTCCGAGGTGATTCAGGCAGGGGTGATACCGCGGAGATTTGCCATTGCCTCTCGTCCTAAACCCAGGAAGAAAATTTTCCACCTCTGAAAAGTCCCGAACCCAGCCGGGAATCGAACCCGGGTGGAAAATAGTCACGTTACCAACTAAGTCACGGCGGCGGACTACCTAGGCTACACAACAAAAATTGAAAATCTATCTTTACTATATTAAATGCGCCCTAAAATGTGTATATGTACGCTGACTCCTACGAGACCCTTTGACCTAGAGGTCTGAAATGTTCTCCATGGCCTGGGAAGTGTCTGTTTCAGTTTTCATCCTGTTAGCACAGTCAGTTCGGTCAAAATCTAATTTCTTTGTGCTTCTTTTTATTGACAGTGTTTTGTCACTTTTTGTGCTGCAGTCAAGTATCCATGGTATGGGTAGTGTTTTGTCATTTTCATAATTTTCTTTCTGTAGCCTTTACACGGCCTCCTGTCATCCGGGCTCTCAGGCAGGCTCAGAAATCACGTTACAAAGTTATGTCGGATATTCGAAGCAAACAGCCAATCAGGGAACCTCAGTCTTTGCCAAGCGGGCCGTGTACGTAAGCCATGCTGTTGAAATAGTATATTGCGACACAAGGGCGGAAAGGCACGTTTACGGGTCGAGGAAACAGATTGAAAACCCGAGGCGCAGCCGAGGGTTTTTAAGTTTTCGAGACCCGTAAATGCCTTTACGGTCCGTGTGTTGCATGCTATTTTTTGCACGACGGTTACTTATATCAATTTAATTATATTAATTGTGATATTGTGATATGTAAATACAGACTTGAAGAATGGTGCTTATTTCAGAAAGGGATTCGCATTTGTTATTGTTTATGGCAACCGAATATTTATAAAGCGGGGAGGCCTTGGTCATTTCTGCTCGCAAATAAGCATTTGCGGGCGGTAAAGTAACTTTCCGCCCGTCGCCCCTAGCAACAAGATTGCGTGTGGTAATGTCAAGTTACGAGCCATGTAAACAACTGTCGTAAGAAACACTTACTAGTGATACTTACGAATGTTGTTGCCGTGGATCGTAAGTTGACATAGCAATCTTGTTGCTATGTGCGGTAAGAGTGTTATGAATTTACTTAGGCCACACCTCATAATACAAGCCTTTATGGACAAGGCCCCCCCAGGACAAATATTCGGTTCGCATAACAACAAACACATGCGAATCACCTTCTGAAATAAACATCTATCTTCAAGAATGTATATACATAATATTTTCAGGTAATATCACAATTCCGGGGTGCGCGGGCAAAGAGAGTTAAGTCCACCATCCTAAACAATTGAGATATGTCCATAGAGTTATTGATAAAAAATGTTCTCTAAATTTGTGTTAAGTCCAGTAAGTCATATTCAAAATTGTACTGTAGTTATGGATGTGTGCCTCATGGGTTTATCCATCTCTAAAGCTATCTTGGGCTGGCATAGTGTGTTAAATCACTCTAATTCTCAGTAACAAGAAAGTGGACTTAACTCTCTTTGCCCGCGCACCCCGGAATTAATATAATTAAATTGATATAAATAATCATCGTGCCTTTATTTTGATATATTTATCGTAATACTACAATTTGTACAATTATTTAAAGAAATTCCTCCATACTTATTTACAAATATTGGGTTCCCATAACAACAAACACATGCAAAACACTTTCTGAAATATAACGTCCATCTTCAATGGTGTATATACATAATATTTTCAGGTAATATCTCAATTAATATAAATAAATTGATATAAATAATCATCGTGCAAAAAATAGCATGCAATACTCGTGCCGTAAGCGCATAACGGATCTCGGAAATTGAAAAAACTCGGCGCGAGCGCCTCGTTTTTTCAAACTTTTCCTCGATCCGTAAACACCACTTACGGCACTTGTATCACAATATACTATTGTGTTTTCAATTTTGTTGTGCAAAAAGCCTGTTCTGCTTCTAGGTAGAAAGTTATCATAAAGACGTTATTTTATTTTATCTGTACACTGTTGTGTTGTTTAATTCACTCTGTTATAACTCATAACGCATGTGCTAAATTTATTAACTTGATGACGCAAAGAACATACCGTATTTGTCACCCAAGTAAAAAATTGAAACAGATTTGCGCGAGGCCATTTTGTTGGTGGCACTTGGAGAAATCCTCTTAAAGGAAAAGATTGCAAAGGCATTTTATGCGCGAGACTCAATTTCTCTCACAATATAGAGACTTTTGCCGAACTGCAAAGAAAACAATTGCCACAATGATGAGGCTCGTAGTTTATTTTCTGTACCCTATTCTGCAAATTTTACATTGATTCTAAATTTTATTTCGAGCTATTTGCCACTATCTTATCCCTCATTTTAGGTAAACTGTGTCCTACAGTATGCATTAACGGAGTGTGAGTTAATTTTTTGCCTTATACCCTAAAAAAAAATATATATATATATAAGATGCCAAAAATATAGGCCTATATAGAGTAATGTGGACAACATTTTACATTTTTATGTGGACAACCTTTTACATTTTTATGTAAAAGGTTGTCCACATTACTCTATATATATTTCTGGCATCTTATATACATATATTTTTTTTGAGGGTATAAGGCGAAAAATTAACTCTTATAGGCTAGTCCGTAAAAATTCTCCCTCAAAGACACTCAAGATGAAATTTATAAATAATGCATTTACGGGTTAAAACGGTTTAGACACCTTTCCAAATGTAATAAAACTGTTTTAAATTGAATTTTTACAACTCTGCTCGTGTGGTTTTTTTTTGTTTTTTTTTTTTTGTTTTCTTTCTTTTTTTTCTGTTTGTTTGTAATGGTAGGATGCCCGCCACTAGATCCGAAGGTCGCTGGATCAAACCCGGCCGCGGTCGATGGATTTTTCAGGACGTAAGAACTCTTGGCACGGAGTCCTCCGGGAGGGACTTTAAGCTGGGAGGCCCGTGTCGAAGATTTACGGCACGTAAAAGAACTCTAAGCTTAAATTCGAGCCCTTTCACATCCGAGTAATACGTACTTACGGTTCCATAGGGCTGCTTGTGAGGCGATGGACAATATGCTTAACAAAACCTCCAGTGAGGGTTCCTAGGGATTACTTACTTACTTACCTACTTACTTACAGGTTATAATAATACAGCACAGCGAAACCACCTTCAAGATGTAATCTCAGATAATGTTATCAATCGGGTATTGTTATCACTTTTATGAAGTTCCGTACGGATTAATACTGATACATTGAAAAATGCTGTTTATAGTGATCAAAGATTCGGTATATGTTAGGCCTATCACATTTTCCTTTTTTGCGGCTTTATTTCCAAGTATTTCCTTTTTTAAGGATTTCATTTCTAACTCAACTGTATTGTGTTGTACTGGTACTGTTCCCAGCTCACAGGATGACCAGTTCGAGGGGGTGGGATTACCTAACTTTCTCTTTCAAGCAATAAAGCATGTTTCACCCTACAGTTAAGCTGCAGCTTTTGAATTATGAGGTTAACAGTGTTGACATGCAGTGATAGCTAGTGTAAAATGAAAAGACTTGAACACACAGGCGGTATTTACCACAGATCAGTATACACTTCGAAAAAACACTCGTAAGTCGTAACTGAGTATGGAGTATTGGTTAATGGACTCCTAAAGGAAAGTAAAAACAATTTTAAATTTTGTTACTGGTTGAAAAAATAGTTGCTTGCAGTCTATTATTGCATTAGCCACAGCTATGTATTATTTTATGAATAAATATTTTAAATTCTGTTTTGTATTATATATACCTTCGTTTAATTCTTTCGGCTATAGTTATCAATCCGTTTTATTATCAGTTTAGCTGCTACCCGAAGCGATCACAATATGCGGCGTGCACTGGAGTAAAATATGAAAACAAATCGTAACATACGGATCGCGCTGGATTTAGAGGCAGCCTACTTGACTTACTTGAACGTGAATCACCAGATTCTCTTTCTCTCACTGTATCATATTTTCTCTTTCCTTTACCCACACGTGACAGCTGTAAAGTCTATTGCAACTTGAAACTCTGGTTATCATTGTGGAGATCTCTTAAATTGAGGGTAAGTGACCCTAAGGAAGGGACCTAAGTAATCTGAGACACATGGCCCTCTGTCACTTCTCCCCAAGTCTCTTTAACACACACAAAAAACAAAGATGAATTGTTAAACATGACTTTATTAAGAGAATTGACAGCCCAGCAATTATCACATTGTTTGCGTGTCGAGGGGATTCTGGCGCGTGTTAGTTCCGAGACACTGCTACTGACGTATAATGCGGGCCAGTATACGAGGGATAAGGTAAAATTCGACTATTTTTTATTTTGAAAATGTGGGATCATCTAAAATTTTGAAATATATATAAATAAAAATGCAGGGTATTCAGGGTACAAGGGTCCCCCAGAAAGTAATGCACAACATTTTTCTTCAAAAATTATTTATTGAACACAATGCAACTTACATACAAGAAAGAATTATGTTTTTTCTACACTCTCGATTTTTCCACGTAATCTTCGTCCCGTTCTATGGCCGTTCTTATGGGATTTGACGCGTGTTAGTTTCGAGACCTCCTCACTGGTACTGATGTAAAATGCGGGCCAGTATAGCCTACGAGGGATAAGGTAAAATTCTACTATTTTTTATTTTGAAAATGTGGGATCATCTAAAATTTTGAAATATATATAAATAAAAATGCAGGGTATGCAGGGTACAAGCAGGGCCGTAGCTAGGCGGTGGCGAGGTGGCCCCCCGCCAAGGGCGCAGGTACAAAGAGGGCGCAAAATTAACCATGAAAAATCCTGCATTTTTTAGACTGGTGCAATTTATCAAGCAATAAAAATTCCACGTTATTGGAAGAAATCATTCAGGTTATTAAAAATTACTGCACGTGAACTATCTATAGTATTATGGCGATTGTCTACAAACAAAAAGCAGTCATGCAACGTTCTTTAATTAACACGATTCTTATTGACAGAGTATGATAACGTAAATCATGAAAAGTATGGAAAGATATGACGACAATAAAAATTAAAAAAGTACGTTATTATTGAGATGAAAATGTTTCAACTATTCGAAAAAATACTTTACCTATGTTATGTATTAGGCCTATGTAATTTACTTTTGATTTACTTTTGATAACCGGGACTGCAGTATACCCAGCCACCTTTCTATGAAAGAGGCCCTTGCCCAACAGGGATGCATATGGGCTAATTACTAATTACTAATTTACTTTTGATACTAGATTTTATGATTTAATTATTTTTTAAATAGTTTAATCGTCTGAAAATAAGGTTTTAGTACCTTGAAAGTCCAACACTTAGTTCATTTTCAAAATGAGGTTTAGGCTATCTTTGATAACAACAGTGTTTTTATAATAAAATAATAAACAATTTAAAAAAAAAATTGTTCAGATCACCCCAGTATTGGAGGGCGCAGATTTGTCAAACTCGCCAAGGGCGCAGAAGGACCTTGCTACGGCCCTGGGTACAAGGGTCGCCCAGAAAGTATTGCACAACATTTTTTCTTCAACAATTATTTATTGAACACAATGCAACTTACATACAAGAAAGAATTATGTTTTTTCTACACTCCCGATTTTTCCACGTAATCTTCGTCCCGTTCTATGGCCGTTCTTATGGGATTTGACGCGTGTTAGTTTCGAGACCTCCTCACTGCTACTGATGTAAAATGCGGGCCTGTATAGGAGGGATGAGGTGTAATTAAACTGTTTTTTTATTTTGGAAATGTGGGGCGATCTTATATTTTGAAATATACAAATAAAAATGCTGGGTATGGATTGTATGTACGAGGGTTGCCCAGAAATTAATGCACTCCATTTTTTTCCTTCCATAATTGAAACGTTTACTTTTTTAAGGGTCTAAGTGCCAAAACCATGATTTTTCAGCTGATAATTTTAAATGGATCTATGATCCCATACCAATGCATTTCAGAAGGGTCCAAGGTCCAGGGAAAGCCACGTTAGTAGCAATAAATTCCAAGATATAGCGCTGGGTCTACCTCCGGCATGTATTTTGATGGGTCTATATCTTGTTTTCTACACAATATTGATTTTGGCACTTAGACCCTTATAAAACTAAACGCTCCAATTAATTATTGAACACAATGAATCTTAAACGCAAGAAAGAATGTTTCTTCTACACTCCCTATTTTTCCACGTAATATTCGTCCCGTTCTATGCCCTTTCTCCAGCGATACACAAGGGCGTGTATGCCCTGTCGGTACCACTCCTTGTTCTGGTCACGAAGTCATTTCTGCACTGTGCGAATCACCTCTTCTTCACCCTCAAAATGTTTTCAGAATGTCTTGTCATTTTGTTTCGGGCTGTCTTACGGTGGACCACAAATCTCTCAGGGGAAGAAGAAAGGAAGAAAAAAAAATCTTCTGAGTTGCTGAAACGTTTTGAAGCTGAGGAGGAAGCGTTCTTGTCCAGGAACCTGGGTTCACCGTTTTAAGCCCGAAACAAAAGACATTCTGAAGACATTTTGAAAGTGAAGAAGAGGTGATTCGCACAATGCAGAAATGGCTTCATGACCAGAACAAGGGGTGGTACCGATAGGACATATTTTAGACGCCCTTGTGTCTCGCTGGAGGAAGGCCATAGAACGGGACGGAGATTACGTGGAAAAATAGGGAGTGTAGAAGAGACATAATTATTAAGTGCCAGTATGGTACTTTATGAGATTGTGTGGGGGACGAAAAATGTCTGTCCGTCTGTCTGTCTGTCCGTCCGTGTGTCTGTACGCGCTCTAACTCAAATACGCTTTTTCGGATTTTCATGAAACTTAGAAAACACATTTATAATGTCAATGGGAAGAACCCTATTGATATTGAACCAAATCGGTTCAGCGGTACCGGAGTAATGCCCAATTTAGTGCCTATTTTAATAGATTATGGCGCCTTTCTAATAGAAAGGCGCCATAATTCAAACACGCTGTATCGGATTTCCATTAAACTTTGTATACGCATTTATGACGTCCATGAAAAGTACCCTGTTAAATTTGAACCTAATCTGTTGACCGGTACCGGAGTAAAACCCAATTTAGTGTCTATTTTAAAGACGCATTAACTCAAATACGCTTTACCGGATTCTTATGAAATTTGGTATACACATTTATAGTGTTCATGGGAAGACGTCTATTGATATTGGATGAAATCGGTTCACCTGTTTCGGAGTAATGCTCAATTTGGTGCCTATTTTATGATAATATACGTATTCGAAAGAATTTATATAAAAAAAAGAGAATCAGTTATCATGATAACATAGTCAATTGTTTTACTGTTATATTATACGGCTTTGGAAATTAAAATAGAGATAGCTATGACCAAAAGCACTAATGTTTTACATGCGCTTATCCAACTAGACCGTTAAACTGACCCAGTTGACCGAGATGGTAACGTTTTGGCCTCACATTATGGAGTTCCATGGTTCAAATCCCGAAACGAGAGAATTTCACTTTCTTTTTCGTATTTTTATGTGAGTGTGAGATTGTCAAGATATCACAAATCTGTACAGTTCAGCTGATGCTGGAAGATTTTAATCTGATTAAAAAAAACTAGACCTTTGTTCTTTCGTAAGCACTGCTTAATGAATAAATCTGGAGATTAACTTGGAAATGAATTAAAAAAAAAAACATATTCTGCATATCATAATTGCAGTCATAACTGATTAAACAAAAACATACTGGCACTTTCTTACATCAGTTTACCTGATTTTATTTCTTGTGTGTAAGTTTCATTGTGTTCAATAAATAATTGTTGAATAAAAATGTGGTGCGTTACTTTTTGGGTGACCCTCGTATAATGCAGATTATGGGTACTAGATGTAGGAAGTGAAGGAAACAGACAGAGGCCATATTACAAAGAGCGCGTATTCAGTTGTTTTAATGTGATGAAAATATTTATTTTTCAACAGGCAAATCTTGAGTTTCTACGAAAGGTGCCTTGGCTCATATCTGCCCTTCAGAGAATTAAAAAAAGGTTTTAAATAAAAGTTTTTGCTTTTAGTATAGGCACCAATAAGTTCTCTGAAGGGTAGTTATAAGTAGGGGCGGATTTCTATGACCTAAAAAATAGGATATATGCATCCATTTATGACCTAAAAACATTAAAATATGACCAATAAAATTTAAAATATGACTTTACCACTTACACATTGTGTATATATATTTTTTAAGTTTCATTACAATACATGTTATTAAAATAGAGTGTTAATTATTTAAAATATCTGTCTATACTGAAAAAATGTGCAGTTTATCACATTTCATCTCAGCTCATTATGGTTTGAATAAATGCATTTTCATATTAGAAATTCTCATAAAGTATCATTATAATGCAAAATTTACAAAATATGATATGAAACTTCAAAAGTTCTGTAATATGCACACAAATATGCCAAAAAAATTGACCTAAATATACTACAATAGTTGAAAATTTCCTAAATATGCAGTTATATGCACAATAAAAGCCTTTCCATTTTCACCAGGATGCTTGGAATCGGGTTTAAATTAGTCGGAAACCTGAAATAATGCAAAGGGGAAAAATATGACATGTCATAGAAATCCGCCCCCTAGTTATAAGCTACTCACTTCATACACAAACCTCGCGACTTTCAGTGAGGCTAATGTTAGATATTTCTATAATAATAATAAATGAGTGCCTGATTCTCACCTTACCGTCCTTCACAAAGAATGAGAATAAGGGTATCATAATTAGGGTTGCCACGTTTTGGTAAGGCTAAGGCGGGACAATTATCGAATATATGCATATCGCCGATCTTCATACCTAAATTTGTACATGGAACAATTTATTAATAAGAGAAAGGTGGTATATATTCGTTATAAAGCCAAAAGTGAATTGGCTGTGTAACAGTAACACTAACATTATACAAGAAAAAGGCTAGCAAAATAATAAAAAATGTATATATGCGTCCCTCTTAGGCATAATTCGGGACGCTGAAAATGTTCTTAAAATGCGGGATGTCCCGCCAAATTCGGGACAGGTGGCAACGCTAATCATAATTGTATCCTGAAATTCCCAGCTCTTTATCTCATGTAGTTTCGGAGTTACTGGACTGTGAACTCCATGAATATGGTAGTCTAAATAACAATTATCAAGAAAAGTGAAATAAAAGTTGAAAGAAAAGGTCAAGTCCACTGTTAAGACATTTAAATGGCAGCTGATTTAGTGGGAAAAACGTGATTCTACGAGGGTGGATCGAAAAGTAACGCACGCTATTTTTTTTACAAAAAGATTAATAGGTACAATTAAAAATAAATGCACACATGAAGGGACATCTTTTGTCTATTTTTCTATATAGTCTCCAAGTTTCTCAACACATTTCTCCCATCGTGATACCAGTTTCAAAATACCCTGTTCATAGAAGTCCGTTCGGTTGAAGTATAGCCATCTGCGGACTGCGGTTTTCACTTCTGTATCTGACGCAAAGCTTTTACCGATCAGGAATTTCTTCAGCGAGGTGTAGTGCGATTTTTATGGGCAAAAGGGCATAACGCGAGTGAAATTCGCACGGACATGCGTGGCGTGTATGGGACGACTGTATGGACCGTAGCAATGTCTCCAGGTGGTGTGCGTTCTTCCAAGATGGCCGTGATAACCTTTCTTTTGTTTGGTCCCATGAAGAAATTCCTGGCCGGTAAACGCTTTGCGTCAGATGCAGAAGTGAAAACAGCAGTCCGCAGATGGTTACACTCCAACCGAACGGACTTCTTTGAACTGGTATTACGATGAAAGAAATGTGTTGAGAAACTTGGCGACTATATAGAAAAATAGACAAAAGATGTCCATTCATGTGTGCTTTTGTTTGTAATTGTACCTATTACATTTTTTGTTAAAAAAATACTCGTTCTATCTTCTGCTGCATCTTTTAGCTCTCTATATTCATATACAAACATTCCTCACTAAAATAGTATTTACCATCTGACTGAAACGAAAGTTGGTTACTTTGTAGTCTTATGTTGTTACAAGTTCTATTTTTAATTCAAGCGGTCTAATTTTTTATATCTTTGCAGTTACAGTGTTGGGCATCCAAGCACAAGATGCGCCATTTTGAATGGCCCGCCATATTACTAGCAATTCTTGATATCTCCAGCAGATTCCACCCAGTTATTTCAGAAGGTGAGTCAAGGTGTGAATGAAGTGTGTTAAGTACAAGATAAATAAAGCTTAAGTGAAGAAATGACGAACATCAATTTTAATGATGATAGCTATCTAAGTGTTGACAACAGTCTTATTTTCCCACGCATGTATTGCTATTGCATAATAATAAAATCAGGTAAACTGATGTATCAAAGTGCCAAATTGCTTTTGTTTAATCAGTGATAATTGCAATTATGATATGCAGAAAATAAATAATTTTCCGAGTTAAGCTCCAGATCGATTCATTAAGCAGGGATTACGGAAGAACAAAGATCTAAAGTTTGATAAGCGTATGTGAAGGAAATGTGGGTAGTGCTATTTGTCAAAGCTAACTGTATTGCAACTTCCAAAGCCGTATATGAACACTGTAAAACAATATGTTGCCATAAAAACTGATTTGCATGTGATAGATTCTTTCTAATATATTATCATAAAGTAGGCACTAAATTTGGCATTACTCCGGTACCGATTTGGTCCAAAATCAATAGGCTTCGTCCCATGGACGTTATAAATGCATATACCAAGTTTCATGAAAATCAGAAAAAGCGTATATGAGTTATCGCGCGTACAGACACGGATAGACGGGCAGACATTTCCCGTCCACCAGAGTCTACAATATCATAAAGTATCTTACTGGCACTTAATAATCAAGAAAAGAAATGTACTTTTTGTTTGATTTGGTCCATTAATGCCCGGTTTCTACAAACTTGTGAATTACCTATGGGTAAATTATCCATGGATAAATTAGTCCCATTTCAACTACAATGATATAATGAGCAAGGCCTTGGAGTTGTACAGTTAATTTAATTCAGAAGGCTTTGATTCTCATTGTTATTGATCCTACAAAGAGGTTAAATTTTATCCAGCCATCCATGAAAGGATAAATTAACCCGACGATTTACCCTTGGAAAGATCTAGCCTGAGTTTGTAGGAACATTTCTTCTGTCATTTTCATATTTACTCAGAGGACATTTATCTAGAAACTCGTCACAAGTGTAAGTGATTGCTATCTTTAAATTATTTGTGTTTGTGTGGTGTTATTCTTGTGTAAATTCTGTCCATTGGATAATTTACCCATAGGTAATTCGCGAGTTTATAGAAACCGGCCATTAAACACATAACTTGCATGATAAGCTGTCGTCCATTTTGTAATACTGATATAAATGTTTTTATTACAGAAAATGGCCCCATCAGAAGGAATGAATCCAGTCCAGGTGAAAGCAGCGTATACTCTCTCCTGCGTAACGCGAATTCTAGCCAGACTTCTTCACCATCTTCATCAATATCATCATCAGTTCCCCACTTAAATAGTTCTTCATTACTCGAACCAAACAGTTACGGGCCTGCAGTTAACCCTCAAAGACAGATAAACAGTACAAAGGAAACAGTGCAGCCCAGAACATACAAAGATACCCCCAGAATTACGTCCAATTTTCCTGTACTCACTGCAGAGGAACAAATTACAGATTCTTCCACAATGTTTCCTCCTGCAGAAGAATCAACAAACTTTGAAGATGATGATTTGACGACGCCTCTGGACACTGAAGAAGACACCATGATGGCAGGAACATCAGCAATACCATCCAGTGTCGTCCAACATATATCATCTTCTCATGGAGGAAAAACACTGACAATTCCGAAGCAGCCATTTCAACATGCCGTCATTAATCCATGGGATACCTTCCTAGAAGCAACCACAGAGAATTCTGAGCAATTGACAACAATGAAGACTCCTGCTGACTCCGAGGAAAGAACATACACGCAGCCACCATCAACCAAGACTGACTACAAAGTAATTAATAAAGAAGTTGATGTAGGCCATGAGCCTCAAATAAACCAGATCAAGAAAGTGTCAGTTTCAGAATCGATAATAAATGGGAATTCTCCGAGTCAAAGCATAGCCGGCCATGATAAAACACGTGAAGGTGGAATGTTTATTACGTCAGTGCCTGGATATCATCCGAACGAAGTGATTCAGATACCTAGCACGTCAGAGCTGTACCCGAGTGGAGGAATCTTCTGGAACACATCTCATGAGTGTGCCAGGCCTTGCCTGGAGGGCGCTGTCGGTTTGGTGTGCCGGTACAAGTTCGTACTGGAGTGGTACTACACCATGAGCAAGGCTTGCTACGACTGTCCTCTCAAGCTCGCAGATTGCGACCGCAAAGACTGCGTCGTGGCTGATGGCGTCAAACGCCCCATCGTGGTTGTCAACCGTCAACTGCCTGGACCCAGCATCGAGGTAAGTCCTGAATAAAACCTTTAAAAGATCGCTACTGTTAGTCCAAAATTTGCATCGTTCACAGGAGTTCGTTTTTAACATCGGCTATTTTCATTTAACGACTGTAAGATTTTACGAGGATTAATTTCTCAAATCAGATGCACCAATGATAACTGCCGTTTGTTGGCAGTCAGTTACCCCAAAGAGCACCAATATTGATTACCCAACTGAGCAGTCAATTGTTTTCTGCCGGGTGCGAAACTGAACGCACAATTTCTTGAACGGCGTCTTTTGTTATAACCACTGCCTTCTAAACTGTATTAATTCTCGAGAAGGCGGTGGTTATAACTTTCCCTAGTCCATTCGTATTGTTACGCAAGAGGAAACAAAATGATTGATACGGAGAAAATAAAGACGCGTCAACAGACGATAATTAAAGTCAGATAAATCTATTGCAATAGCCGATCGTTTGGGCTCTTGTGTTATGCACGGAGGAGAAACCAAAAATAAATATTAAAAGTTTTCGTTACATTAAATGCTAGTTTCTTAAAGATGCGTTTCATAGGTGCACTGGGAACTGAAATATGTAAATTAACTCGGCGTAGTCCAATAGTAACTCCCCAAATCGTCGCGATATGGCTTCTTCACACGTCCGGCGCGATGTATTTGTTTTCAACCGAGTTAGGGTGACCAACTATGATTGTTGCAGCTCGGCCCTCTTCCTACTCCATTTGTTTTGCTAGCCGTATGCCTATTATTTCTTAAGTAACAAATTTTGTACAGATAGTCTAGATAATGCATAATACTATCCACTTAGCTAATCGCGCGAAGCGGAGGCGCGGCAGCCGTAGCGGAGCGCAAGTGCATTTATTTGCAGTCGTATATCAAATTGTGCGCGCTTTTTGTTATGTTGGTTACGCTAAACGACGTCACACAGGCAACGTCCAATCATGCGCTTCTTCTCCGATCTGTACAATTAATATGGCGGAAATGTTGCTACTTTTTGTCATTTCTTACTATAAAAGGAAGTGTACTATTTAGGGCGGGTCGGACTAAATCACTCGTGAAGACAACATCTCCTCTCCCGAGAATGATATGTGATGAAATCCGTGTGTTTTAAACTGTTTTGTGGCGACAATCTCGTGTTAGAATATGGGGGAGTTGATATAGGATTATACCATTAACTCTTCTGTAGTGTCCAGAGAGTGCGTTTGCTGAGCCAGAATCATTCCTGAAATGCCTTCACTCTTCCCATTTCTGTTAGAAGCTGCGTCGAATCCAAGGGCCAGAGTGCCATTAGGTCAATTGAAAAATCCGAACGGACTCATCGGGAAACGAAGCTGCGACCTCCCGGTTTCGACCGCAGTGCCTCAACCAGGCCGAATTTTAGCCATACGTATTAAATTCTGTAACAATAACTATTGTTAACTAGCGAGGTGGCCGAGTTTTAGCGTCTTGGACTCCCGTTCCGGGGGTCCCGGTTCAAACCTCGTGGCCTGCCAATTTCACTTGATTTTTTCATGGTTTCCCCTGTCAAAAATTGACTTACCATGACCCATTGCTGCTGTATTATATTCATTGCAATTGAATATCAGCTGAAATTGGGGTACGCCGTGGTGTAGTGGTAGAGGCACTGTGCTACAAACCGGAAGGTCGCGGGTTCAATCCCCGATGAGGTCATTGGGATTTTTCAGTTGGCCTTCTGGTGGCACTATTGGCCCTGGCGTCGACTCAGCCTCTAACAGAAATGATAACCAGGAGCAATCCTGGGGGTAAAGGTGGCCGGTGCGTAAGTCTGCCAACCTTACCATCTTCGTGTGCCGAATGTCTAAAAATCAGGGAGCCTCAAACTCCTGTTACCCTAAGGGCCTCGACGGCGTGCATAGGGATCACTTTTTGTCAGCTGAAATTAATAGAAAGCCATAACACATCAACAATAGCAAACAGATGGACATCAGTAGTTACATGGCTACACTGGTGTATCAACAGAACCTGAATTCCCGATATGACCTCGAGGTTCAAAGGAGTATAACGTAATATTTATATTCACCATCCTACTGTCTGTTTTCTCTTCTCGCTATTCATATTTATTATTAGCTGAGTTGCTGGTTGCGTCAAGGAACTCTGCAGGCTGGCCGAGCTTGAATCAGAAAACTTGGTCCAATTTTATTAATTCAGTCAACTTGAAACTGCTTTATTTTATTCCTACCATCGAGAAGGAACTAATCTCTGCTCTAGGCTGGCGGGAAAATAAATACCTCCACCCCTATTACACAGTTTCTAGGGGTTTCTGGAGGTTCAGGCTCCAGGATTTTTAGGCAATCGACAGTGGTTTATGTACCGATCACCTTTATCCCAATACTGCTCAAGGTATTCGCTTCTATTGGAGGCTAAATAGACGTTACGGCAGTTTCCTCTTGAAGGCCAATTGAAAAATCTCAGCAACTTAAACTAGAATCGAAACCGCGGTTTGTAGTGAAGTACCTCAACCAACTTCTCCATGAATAACCAACGAAATAACACTAATCTACTTTATAAAAAAATTATTATTTCATCTTTTAAGTGCAATTATTGTAATTTAATATTATTAATAATAATAATAATAATAATAATAATAATAATAATAATAATAATAATAATAATAATAATAATAATAACAATTATAATAACAATGATAATAATAACAATGATAGTAATGACAATAATAATAATAGCAATAACAATAATGATGAAGATGATGATGATGATAAGGATAATAATAATTGTAAGGGACATTAGGGGTGAGGCCAAAAATGGCAATTTTTTTTTTAACTTTTCCACGTAATTAACTTTAGACCCCTTCGGACCGTTTAAGCTTAATTTTTTTCATCCTCAGACATTTTTAAAGGCCTGGCACCATTTTTAAATCCCCCATGCACTGCTTTTTAAACGTCCCCTTCTTCATACTCTGTCTGTGATTACCAGGGCCAGGATTCTGATGACCTAAAATTGTTTGAAAAATGACCTATAAAATGACCCTAAATTTTAAAGAAAATGACTTAATAATTACAAAGAATGACCTAAAAACTTATATTTTATTTATAAAAATTATTATTGTGCACACAAAAATATAGACTAATTTGTACATAATTCTAAAAACTGTAAATGTAGAAAGGGTATTGTAGGTCTAAAAACTTTGTTCTTGATTGGTACATTTAAGAAGAAAAATAAGAAAATTGTTTTTCAAGTAGACTCTACAAAAATGTTGCATTATAGTAACCTAGTGATTTATTTAAAATAAATGCATAAAAATTACAAAATAAGGAAGCAAATGACACGAAAATGACAAAATAATGACCTAAAATTGAAATAAATGCCCTAAAAATATAAAATTGCACAAAATGACAAAATATGACCTAATAAAAATACTCTTCTATTATTTATGGTATTAGGATTTATCTACAAGTTGGCTATGTCTAGGCAGCATCAATAAAAAGATGACATGTCATTAGAATCCGGGCCCTGGTGATTACATTTATTGCGAATTTTAAGCAGGTATTTTGAATTACATAGGAGCCATATTGGAAATTAGACTTGAAAGGCAAGTAGGTGCTTCCATCTAGCCGCCTGTATGAGAACTACTACTACGTTACCAATATAAGTGCCTAAACCTAGACTGATAATAAGTATAATCTGCCTTGTTAAAACATTTCTTTCACTTTCTTGGTTACTATTTTATATTATTTAATTTATTTATATGTCCTATGGTGTTATGGTATTAATCTTTAAACAGATTTGAATCTTTTCTATTTTAGTTTGAGTCACTCGCTTCCTGTTTGCATGTGTGCGTTCTTTTTTAAAGTGAACCTGTGAAGCCCTTTACGAGTGCTCCTGAGAGTTGTGTATATATAAATAAAATCAGGTAAACTGATGTAAAAAAGTGCCAGTATGTTTTTGTTTAATCAGTTATGACTGCAATTATGATATGCAGAATATGTTTTTTTTTTTTAAATTGATTTCCAAGTTAAGCTCCAGATTTATTCATTAAGCAGGGCTTACGGAGGAAGAAAGGTCTACCATCTCGGCCACCTGGGTTATTTTAACGGTCTAGTTGGATAAGCGCATGTAAAACAATGGTGTTTTTTGTCATAGCTACCTGTATTTTAATTTCCAAGGCCTTATAAGATCACAGTAAAACAATAGGCTATGTTGTCAAGATAACTGATTTTCATTTTTTTAAATAAATTCTTTCGAATACGTAGGCTATATTGCCATAAAATAGGCACTAAATTGAGCATTACTCCGAAACAGATCAACCGATTTTATCCATTATGAATAGACGTCTTCCCATGGACATTGTAAATGTGTATACCAAGTTTCATAAAAATCCGGTAAAGCGTATTTGAGTTACCGCGTCTTTAAAATATACACTAAATTGGGTTTTACTCCGGTACCGGTCAACAGATTAGGTTCAAATTCAATAGGGCACTTCTCATGGACGTCATAAATGGGTATACCAAGTTTCATGGAAATCCGTTACAGCGTATTTGAGTGATGGCGCCTTTCTATAAGAAAGGCGCCATAATCTATTAAAATAGGCACTAAATTGGGCATTACTCCGGTACCGGTGAACCGATTTGGTTCAATATCAATAGGGTTCTTCCCATCGACATTATGAATGTTTATATCAAGTTTCATGAAAATCCGAAAAAGCGTACTTGAGTTATGGTGCGTACAGACGCACGGACAGACAGACAGACGGACAGACATTTTTTCGTCCCCCACACAATCTCATAAAGTACCATACTGGCACTTAATAAAGCTAGCGTTATTGGGTGTGATAATGTAAATATTGCTAGTGATAATAGTGCAGGTTCCCGCAGGTGAGAATAGCAAGGCCCTTACTACAACACAGCAAGTGTTTCAATTGCCTTATTTAATGTTTTTTCTCACATAAACTTTCAAAGAAAACATTAGGGATCATGTTAAATTTCCATTGAATTTTGTGGATGGGTGTCTAAAAGTGCAGACTTTATGAAATTGAAAATACTATGGTTGGCAATGTTGTCTTTATGTTAGCTGTGATCAGGGCCGTCGGGTGGGCGGGGCGATCCGCGACCAGGGGGGCGCCGTGGCAACGGCAAAAATAAAACAAAATTTGAAAAAATAAGTTAGATGTGTATAACATATTTGTTAAAGTTAGGTATAACTGAATTTTGAATATTACGTTGTATGTATTTATTGAACAAATAAATATTTGACACCAATAACTTTATATTTGCTAAGTTTTCCAAAAATAAATATTTGCTCAAAATTGAGCAGCTGGATTTGCTTGTATACTGTTAATAATAATACCCTAATAATGAACTCTACTGTGGGCCTTAAATCCTTGAATCCTACAGATAGGTGGAAAGTTGGGTGGGTGCACGTGGGATTGAGTTTGGGGGTGGGGGTGCCTGACGAAATCTTGCCCCCGGCGCCAAAAAACCACGCGACGGCCCTGGCTCAGAGAATGAAGTGCAAGAATGTAACCACTGGATGGAGTCAAAATCTAAAAATCAACATTTTATACTCTGATAGATATTAAGACTTACCAACTTATGGTTGAGTTTCCTTAGCACGGTCACTTATTACCAAATGTGTAAACTCTATTATGTGGATGTTTCAGGTGTGCAAAGGAGACCGCATTGTTGTGGATGTGGAGAACCGCCTGATGGAAGAGAGCACCACCATCCACTGGCATGGCCACCATCAGAGAGGAACTCCTTACATGGATGGAGTTCCCTATGTGACACAATGCCCCATACATCCCAAGTCATCTTTCCGGTATCACTACACAGCGGACACACCCGGGACTCACTTCTGGCACTCACACACTGGTGAGTACCACCTCAGTAGTATATAGGCCTATGTCTCATCAAATTGGATTTTATAGCCAGTATAATATACCGTATTTTACGGACCATAAGATGCACTTTTGGCAAGTTAGTACTTTACGACTCACCCTGCTCCCCTTTCCACATGCCACTCACCTGGCAGCTTCCACCCCTCTCGGTGCTTCCCGCGTGCCGTCTGCTCCACTTCCCCCAACGCATACCTTCATGCCTGTAGCCGTTGCTCAAGTCCAGTAATGCATAATTGCAATTTATATGTCACCTAATATTTCACAATAAAGAAAGCCCCTTGCACCTCCACATAATATTCCACAATTATAAAAACGACCCTTCCAACAAAATTGGCTATTTCACAATACAAAAAATACCCTTGTACCATACATAATATTTCATAATTATAAAAAAACACCGTATTATAACATAAAATGTGGCTTAATTGATGCAGGAAAATTTTATGTTGACAGGTTGTCAGAGAGCAGATGGTGCATTCGGGGCTCTGATTGTTCGAGTTCCGGGTTCCCATGATCCTCACAGTGCCCTGTACGATCACGATCTTTCGGAACATACGATACAGATCCTCGACTGGGACCACAAGCTCGGAGTGGACAAGTTCCTTGCACATCACCATGCGAATGGCGACAACAAACCCATCACATTGCTTGTAAACGGCAGAGGTCGCTTCCACATGTTTGAGGATGTGAACCATCTCATTCAGAACGCTACGTACTCTCCCACAGCCAGGTTTACAGTCATGAAGGTATTTATTATTTAGGGCAAACATGCGTAATTTAGCAATATTTTATTATTTTATTTATTGCAAACTCAGAAACAGTATTAATGCAAACAACATTAATGCAAAAAAGGGAAAAATCTATAAGATAGAGGACAAGCTGCCCTCTCTGATCAATAATATGAACTTTTTTTGTTGCTGTTCAAAATTTGGAATAAATGAAGTAATAAGTTACTGCAAAATTAGGGGCATGTTTGCTAGTACATACAGTGTTCAAAGTCGTAGAATAGCTTATGTGGTTTCTCATCAATTCTATACAGGCATTCCTGTCAAAAAAAAGTTTCAGAACATTTTAACAAGACTGAAATCGTGTACGAGGCTCATCCATAAAGTAACTTTCCCTGAGGCTGTTTACAGAAACAAAACACATTTTCATGGACATATATATTTCAACAGATACAGAAAGTGTTCAACTATTTTTCAACATATTCCCCATCGGAATTGAAACATTTGTCATACCGTGGAACCAACTTTTGAATATCTGTGTCGTACAAGACTGCCGCCAGAGATTTGAACCACTGTGTGACAAACATCTCCTCCTCTCTGTCATTCTTTGACATTTCTTGGAAAGATGGAAAAGATGGAAATCACTGGGAGCGAGGTCCGGGCTGTAGGGTGGATGTTTAAACGCTTCTTAGCAAGTCTCCTGCAGAAGTTTGGCTGGGAGGTGTTTAAACATCCACTCTAAAGCCTGGACCTTGCTCTTAGTGATTTCCATATTTTCCTACGCCTCAATAAATTTCAGGGAATGACAGAGAGGATTAGATGTTTGTCACACAGTGGTTCATATCCCAGGCAGCAGATTTCTATGACAGGTATTCAAAAGTTGGTCCACGGCATGACAGATGTCTCAATTCCAGTGATGAATATGTTGAAAAATAGCTGAACACTTCCAGTGTCTGTTGCAATAAATATTTTCTTGAAATTTTGTTTTGTTTCTGTAAATGGTCCCAGGGAAACTTACTTTGTGGATGGCTCTCGTATTTTATGATATTTAATTTAGTTCTATGAGTGCTCACCAGTTCAAGTCAAGAAAAGTTCCCATATTGGCTTCATTTCTGGAGATGTTTTCTTTTCTAAGTTTCTGTTTAATCTGCACTCTAATGACCCTGTCCTTGTAATAAGCGGTATGACAAATGTCCCAATGTAGTTGGTAATTATGTGGGAAAATAAAGGTACGTCTTATCTTTAATGTCTCATATTTTTTGCCTTTCATCCATAACTCTGTACACAGTCGCCAGGCGAAACTTATTTCTGGACTCCCCCTCGTATTTGTTGTATGATAATACTGTGTACAGTTACAATTAGAATGTCTATTTAACATTGGATTAAACTTACCTTTCCTAACTTACATTCAGCTACAGCAGCTTTAGTTTGCAAACTCTTTACAGTCATAATGAAAATTGACCACTGCCATTATTTATGATTTATCAGCAACTAACTGTAATCTATTTTGATTTATCTCATATATCCATTTATTGTTCATCATTGAGAAAACTCTCTCGGTGTGGGCTTTTGAGCCTGGAATTCTTAACACCTAGCCTAAAATTCACCAAAACTAGTGATATTAGTGTAAGGATCTTTTCACACTGGGTCACTTGTGATGGTCACCGCTGGTATTGCCAATAGTAGCTACATGATAAAACAATTCGCCAGCGCTTTTGATATCCCGAATGGCAGGTCAACATTCCCTTTTATTTATGAAATCTTCAGTGTTAATCAAATCTAAACTCATGGCTGGAAAACTAGTTTTGTTGAGCTCGACTATACAACTGAATTATGTATATGGGTCACTCTTCAAATACGGGAAAATTTGCAGTGTCTAGAATGCAAATTTTTTTAGTTTGTTTTTAAAATCTCAAAAAAAAAATTACTAAAATACATCAGGGGTACTTGATTATAATAAGACACCAGCAGAGCTTAAATGTTTATATTTTTATTTTTTAATTTTTTTAAAGCCATGTTAGTTTTAATATTAGTTCTAAATTTAGTTCATTTCTTGTGTTTGTAATGTGCGTTGTTTGACGGTAACGGCCTTTTCACACTGGTCACTTGTGACAGTCACTGGTTTTTGCAGTGAACACATCTGGGTCACTTGTGATGATCGCCACTAGTATTGCCGATAGTAGCTACATGATAAAACAATTTGTAATCACTTTTGACATCCTAAATGGCAGGTCAACATTCCCCTTCACTTATTGAAATCTTCAGTATTAATCAAATCAAAACTCATGGCTGGATAACTAGTTTCACTGAGTTTGATTATAGAACTGAATTATGTATATACAACTTGCATTGTTGGCAATCATAATAAAAGTGACTGTGCGGTGATCGTCACAAGTGACCCAGTGTGAATGCTCCCATTTAAACCAATGCTTCTTTGCCGGTGACTGGTCACAAGTGACCGTCACATGTGACCGTCACATCTGTTCGGAGTTGACACTGCATTGTCACTTGTGTTTGGGTGAGTCACCGAATACTCCTATTTGTGACCATCATAAGTGACCAAGTGTGAAATGGCTCTTAAATTGAGTTTTGTGGTTATAAGTACATAGAGTACTGAAAAATTAATGACAGAGAATAATTATTAAAAATATAGGAGTATTTGAAGATCAATACTGGAGCTCAGATGATAAAAAAATAACCCTAAAATATGGGAGTTCACGGGAAAAATGGGAGAGTTGGTCATTGCACCAGACACAGAGAATAAAGAGAACTTCCCTTGCAAATAATATGCAAGGGCTAGTATAAGTGGACAGGATTTGAAGAAAGTACTCATCGGATTACCTGTGATTAGTGCATGAAAAAGATCCTAATGACTGATTTGTGTAGTGACAAGACCAGTGGCTGCTCGTAACTGAAATTAGTGGGGGGGCTGCTCCAGAAAATTTTTAACCTTTGTTTTAAAATTGTGTAAAAGGAAACATAGATATATAAAAAGAAAACGTGTTCATTAACTTTATGATATCCTAAAAGAACAAAATAAAAAAATTATACTTACTTTAATATAAATTGTTACAGTTCAAGCTTGATCTATTCGTTTAAAAATGAAATCCATTCTTGTTTTAATTTCCGCGAAAAGATCAATAATTTTCACCTTGATCTGCCATGGTTAAAGCTTTCTGTTAAATAAAAGAACCAAAAAAAAGAATCAAATAGAATAGCTGGAAAGAAGATATTAATCTAATTCTACACTTATCACATTCAAGAATATGGTACATGATTTTTAAGCACAAACACGAGGAGGGGAAAAAAAAAAATTAAGAAAAACATTACCTTTCACCAATACGCCGTGGTCGGCACTGTGGAAGCAACAGCATTCTCTCTCCCTCACAGCCGCGGCGTGCACCTTCCTATGTGGGCATGTGTACAACAGTCAAACACCAAACTGTGAAGCGCACAGTTCCAAACAAATATTTTCTTTTCTATTTTTAATAAACTGGGGGATGGCTACTGGCATTAAGCTTAAGGATTATATATTGTACAAGTATAAATAAAAAATAAAGAAAAAAAGGACTTATTGTATTAATGTTATCGATAATATCGAGTGGAAATAGGGGGTGCTGCAGTTCCACAGTGCCTATACACTAGCCGCCACTGAACAAGACTAATTTCTTTTACAGGATCTCCGCTACAGGTTTCGTCTTATAAATGCTGGATTCTTGAACTGTCCTATTCAATTATCAATAGACAGCCACACCATCCATGTGATCAGCAGTGACGGATCTGACATCAAACCAATAGAAGGTGAGTTCACCTTTCATTGGTCAACCTACAGTAAAACCTGTCTTAAAGACCACCCCTCTTTAGCGACCACCTTCTTTAAAGACCAATTTTTCTAGGACCCGAGAGTAAAACCCATAATGCCAATGTTATTTGTACCTCTATTAAACGACCACCCCTCTCCCCGACCAACGACCAGAGTTTCATTTGCATTAAACTCCTCTATAACGACCAAAATCGTAAAAAATATTTACTCAAATGGTAGGCATTAATCAGCATTTGAAGAGAAATACTGATGTGGGCACTGCAAGACGTCTCTTCAATTTTCAATACAGTACTTTTATAAGAGTGTTGGGCAGAAATGAGAATAAAGCAAACAATGCTTTGGGCTGTTATCCCCTTTGCCTTCTGGGAATTACCTTACAGTAGACAGCGTACAAGTACCGTACAGAACACATTCCAGTCTCCTACCTATGACCTGCTTGTTTCAATACCCTTAAGAATTCATACCTTTATTATCTACATGATCGCAATGATTCGGAGGGGTAATTCTATTTCTTATGAAAAAGTTTATTCAATGGACATGAAGGGGTTCCTGAAATTCTCGATTCAAAGAAGTGTGCTCCTTTCATTGTCCTCCAAGCAAAATGTAATGTAGGGAAAATAGACTGTCTTTCTTTCCCTGGAAAACATTACCCCGTTATACTGTAAAAGTAAGTAATAATCAACTGTGTGTTACATAATACACCTCCTATTTTTGTACCGTATTTATTCTATTTATTTTCAGTTTCAAGACATATAAATGCATTCCCCCTATTAAGAGACCACCCCTCTTAAAGACCACTTTTTCGTGGAACCAACGATGGTCATTATATAGAGGTTTTACTGTATTAACAAAATTCTCAAAGTATGCCACTTTTAACGGGAATTGACTGTTAGCCCTCTGTATAAATTATGTTTTATGCTTCTCCAGCTCACAACCAATAGGATTTCAGTCTAGTCACATCTGCAACTAAATATGCAGGTCTGCATTGCTACGAACTATGTTTGACATTTTTCAGGTCGCATATTGCTCATATTCTTCTTCTTGTTCTCTGATTGTAGGATCGTATCCTGTTTCTTCCTCTGAAGAAGTGCATACACTCTCTGCCTCTTCCTCTTTCTCTCTTCCCATCTATCTTCTCACCCTCCAGTCTTTTGCCATTATTTCTATAGGCTATGTTCTTTCCAATATTTTCTTCTTTCTTTAAAAAAATGTTGCAATATATTGAATTTTGCTGTTCTCTCTAATTTCTATACTATGTATCCTGTCAAATAGTTCCTTCTCTTGAATAGATCATAATATTTTCATTTTATATGTGTTTACTTTTTGTTAGGTTTCTGCTGCATATGCCATGATCAGTCTGACTGCTGTTTATAGGCTATATTCTTACTTTATTAAATGCCAGAAAGGTATTTTATGAGATAGTCTGGGGGGATGGGAAAATGTCTGGCCATCTGCTCATGTGTCTATACAAGCGTTAAGTCAAATACGCTTTATCAGATTTTCATGAAACTTGGTATATGCATTTATAATGTCCATGGGAAGAAGCCTATGGATATTGGACCCAGTCGGTTGACTTGTACCGGAGATGCCCAATTTAGTGCCTATTTTATGGTAATATTTTAGAAAGAATTTATCAAATGCAAATCAGTTCTCATGACAGCATATTGTTTTACAGTGTTCACGTATGGCTTTGGAAGTTGCAATATCTTTAGCTTTGAGAAATAACACTCCCCACATATTCCTTCACATACAGTATGCTTATCAAACCAGACTGTTAAACCGAGCGAGGTGGCCGAGATGGTAACGTCTTGAACTTGCATTCTGGTTCAAATCTTCTTTCCAGCCAATTTGACATTGACTTCTTTTTTTAATGTATTTTAATTTGATTGTGCAATTGTCAAGATATCACAAATCTGTATAGTTCTGCTGATGCTGGACGATTTTAGTCTGATTTAAAAAAAAATTAGATCTTTGTTCTTCTGTAAGCCCAAGTTAATGCATCAGTCTGGAGCTTAAGTCTGAAATCAATTTAAAAAAGAAAAAACACATTTTCTGCATATCATAATTGCAATTATCACTGATTAAACAAAAGCATTCTGGCACTTTGCTACATCAGTTTACCTGATTTTATTAAGTGTCAGTATGGTACTTTATGAGATTGTGTGGGGGACGGGAAAATGTCTGTCCATCTGTCTGTCTATGTGTCTGTATACGATATAACTCAAGTACACTTTATCGGTTTTTCATGAAACTTGGTATGCACATTTATAACGTCTATGGGAAGAACCCTATTGATATTGAACCAAATTGGTTCACCGGTACTGGAGTAATGCCCATTAGTGTCTATTTTTATATTATTATATTAGAAAGGCGCCATAACTCAAATACGCTTTATTGGATTTTTATGAAACTTGGTATACTCATTTATGACTTTCATGAGAAATAACCTATTGAATTTGGGATCACATTAAGACTAGGTGGAACAATCAGTGGCTATCTAGTGTTAAAGGAACAGTTACAAAAGAATTATTTTTTCCAAATATTGAAACCCGACTTCAAAGCAAAATTGAACCTGAATTTGTATTAACCCAATTCTTGTCAGGTCATGGAATTTTTGGCTCTTAGTTTGAAAGGTTTAATATTATAAGGGAGAATGGATATTTATGTATTTGTAAAGAAAAACAGACTGTAGAACATATACTTTTTGATTGCCCATTCTTTGAAAGGAAAAGATTTTCTTTAACAGGACACTTAAACTATTGTGGTGTTAAATATGATAAACCAATCTTAAATTTTTTTAGCAAGGATTGTTATTGTAGAGAATTCCACTATTTCATATCTTCTATATTTAAGAGTTTACGAAAATTTTATTTAAACTTTAGCAAAACAGGCTACTCTAGTATACAAGATAACAGGTACATTATAAATGGTAATTGACATAAAACTATAGCCCTAATGTACCTTATGGTGAAATAGGGCTAAAAGAAATTGTATATTAAATAAATAAATAACCTATTGAATTTGGACTTAATCGGTTGACCGGCACCGGAGTAAAACCCAATTTAGTGTATTTTAAAGACGTAACTCAAATATGCTTTATTGGATTTTCACGAAACTTGGTATACGCATTTATAATATCCATGGAAAGATGTCTATTGATATTGGGTAAAATTGGTTGACCGGTATCGGAGTAATGCCCAATTTAGGGCCAATTTTACAGTAATGTATTATAAAGAATTTTACAAATGCAAATGCTATCCTGACAACATATTGTTTTACACTGGCTTTGGAATTTGTAATAGTTATCCATGACACATCCCTTCGCATTATTTAGTTCATCAAGTTGAATACTGTTATATACAGGAGATATATTACTATGAAATAATTAGACCTACATACATTAAGTGGATGTCTTCGCCAGTGTATTTTGTGAAATGTTGACATTTTAAGAATGTCTTACATGAGTGTATACGAGTTTGAATTAAGGTTAAGTATGTTCTTCCATAAACCCTGCTTAATGAATCGATCTGGAGTTTAACTCAGTGATCTATTACAAAAATAACTTCTTTTCTGCATGGGGCTTTCATAATTGCAATTTTTACTGGTTAAAAAAGCATACTGGCACTTTGTTACATCAGTTTACCTGATTTTATTATTTAATTATGTATTTATTTTTATTACATTGCAAGTGGGTCAACAACCTGGCGGCAATGTTGCAAATAAATGCCTGTTAAATATATGTACATATTGCACACATTAAGTGACATAACAAACTATTTATAAGTGGAGGGAAAGTAAATAGACATTAAATCCATGTCTGGGATATTAATACAAGTAAGAATCAGTTTGAAAAATTTTATGTCATAACCGGGATTTGAACACGGATCTTCGGCTTAAGCCGATTTAATGTCTATTTACTTTCCCTCCACTTAATTAATAGTATATAAATAATAACTTGGCTTCAAAGTACCTACAAATGTAGGACGCCATTGGATGCGTGTTCTCAACGGAGAAACCTCCCGTGGTCTGCCTTGTCTTCTGAATCAGTTGAAGAATTTGATGTCGTACTGGCATGTTGTAATGGTAGCTCAATGGTAGAGCATTGGCGCGTTAAGCCGAAGATCCGTGTTCAAATCCCGGTTATGACATAAAATTTTTCTAACTGATTCTTACTTGTAAAACTATTTATACACCAATACCCACATCATATATATTTACTTTCTAGTGTCAAAAATTTATCATGCCAAATAATATTCTTCATGCATCCTGACATTTGTTCTGTCTTATCACATGGGTAGATTTGAGTTTTAAACAGAAAAGTAAGTTTAGTTTATATTTCAGCTGATTCCTTGGTGAGCTATGCTGGTGAAAGATTTGACTTTGTGGTGACGGCAAATCAGGAAGTTGGCAACTACTGGATGAGGTTCAGAGGGCTGATGGACTGTGACGAGAACTTCAAATCCGCTCACCAGGTGGCAGTGCTGCACTACGATGGAGCTCCGATAATGGAAGAACCTGTGGGAGAAGTGAGCTATGAAGCAGCTAAGCGAGAAGGGCTGGTAAGAGAGATCATAACCTCTTGTTTTGTGCATGTGGTTAATAAACCCTGGATTTATAAGGAAAATGAGCAAGCAAATAAGGACAATCAAAATGTGTAGTAATAAAAGGAAGTGTTTGTCTGTCTGTTCGTGCACGATGCCCAGTGAAATTCTACTGAACGCAGAGATCTGAAATTTTAAACGTAGATGGATTAATGGGTGGGCAAATGCACCTCGAAGTCGGATTTTTTATTCTCACTTTCGTTCGCGAGTTATAAGTAAAAATCTGTCACAAAACGTGAATTTCTTCTCTATCCAAGGATCAGTTTTCAGTAATACATTTCATTTGTCAAATCAGTTGCAGGTGGCTTTGCCTTTTTTTGTCATGATTTGGAAATAAAAGAATCTCTTCATTTTATAAGCCCGTCTTGGTTGATTGTTTCTAATGCCAAGGCCTGCAAACATCTGAAATTTTCAATATAGTCTGAAGAGGGATAATGAAACAGGCCTAAATGGACAAACATTGATCGATTTAGATGGAACTCACTACAGCAAACAAAATCTTCATCTGGCAGAAAAAAATTATCAGATTGATAGCAGGAATTGGACCAAGAGAATCATGTAAACAATACTTCAAAAGGTACAACATTCTTACACTTACCTCTATGTACATTTTAGCTAATATTACATATGTTAAAGAAAATAGCACTAAATTTACAACTAGAGCGTCAATGCATAACTACAACACGCGAAGGAAAAATGATTTAGATAAACCACAACTTCACTTAAGTACAAATATAAAAAGTCACTGCTATCAACAGATAATTTTTTTAAATAAAATTCCATTAAAGATAAGAAATCTTGAAAAAAAACAACTGTACAATATTCTATCTATTTGGTTCAAAAGCAAAGCGATATACACAGTAGAAGAATTTTTAGAGAGTAATATACCAGAAAATATTATGGATATAAATTTGTATTCTTAGCTTTTTTTGTTATTATATAAAACTATCCAAAAACTGATGAAGCCTATTGTACAAATATATTGTATTTAAAGGTGAATAAAGATTTGATTTGATTTGAGGGGTTTTCTGTGTCAGAGAACTCGAATTTGAGGTCATTTTTCACAGGCAGCACTTTCTAATTGTGGAATGCACTCTAAAGCTAAATTCTTAGGTGTTTCTTTATAATTATTAATAGTTTAGTTTATGAATGATTCACGTGTGAGTGTTAATAGATATAATGTTTTAATTATGTTACTCTTAACTTTTAATTTGTGAATTAATTACTGCGGATGAAACTGCAGACACCTACTATACTAGTTCCAACTAAAGAATAAAGTAGATGTAAACAAAACCACGTGACATGATGGGTTCTGATTGGCAGTTGGACGCACAACCCCTTCAGGCTCTTGCTTGTCGTCTTCTTCCGAGTATTAATGTAGTTTCTTCAAAACATAAAAAGTAAGTAATGTATTTGATGTAGGACTAAATTAAGCATGTTTCTCAAGTTTGTAGCAACACTTTCTATGTGATTTAAGCAATACCAATATTATTATTTGATATTATCGGTTGAATGTAATGCGACGCGCATGCCTGAACACAACAAAGGTATGAAAAAATAACACAGTCACTTGTCATGTATTCCTCGAAGACAGATAACGTTTAATTCACACGGTGAAAACAAGCTTACTACAGCTATTATATAATAAAATACAGCAATAAAGTTCAATGGCTGAAGCTAATTAGGCCTCACCACCTCGTGTTGTCAAGCACAAGCGGGGAAAGCGGTTAAATAGTGGCGAAAAAACTGCGATCTTGAATGTTTTAAATACATTTTGCAGTAGGTAGATTTTCCATTATGACATTGAAATATTATAATGCATTAGCATTTTAAACGTAGGCATATGTAATATTTGTGAAATCCAGCTTTGTTTCTGTAGATGCTAGCTTACTTTGATCAATATTAACGAGTTCCTCTTGCATTGAAATTGCGTCGTCTGCAATGTGTCAACGAACACGTGGTCGCGGAGTAATACATATCCGTGTGTTTGTTTACATCTACTTTATTCTTTAGTTGGAAATAGTATAGTAAGAAGTAACACCTAAATAAGCTAAAACAAATCACACATAAATCAAATAATTTATTACTTTCATAGAAATCTATCTTATTCATGGCTACTACAGTTTGTAAGGATGGCCATCAGCAGATTTTCTTGTGTGAAGCCCCTGCATCTGTCAGTGAAGAACGATTTGTAAATTGAAAATGTTCTTTCAACGTCCTTTTCATTATCTGTTTCTACACCAGAAAGCTTTTTCGAAATCTGACGGTGTGTTTAAAATCAAACTCTTGTGGCTTGAACAATAAAATAATTACCATATTTTTCAGACTATAAGATGCTCTGGACCATAAGACGCACCTTGATCTTAGGATGGAAATTTAAGGGAAAAAATTTATTCTAAATGAACCTTTTTTTAAAGGGAATAATATACTTCATTCCAAGCACATATCATGAATTTCTACAATGGATTCAGTACTCAATGTCACCCCATAGAGACAACTCCTTTTGTATGAAAGAACCCAACATTCCTTTCTTTTTACCTTCCTGCTACCCTTATTTTACCAATCGTGATAAGTTCACTGGTGTACAGTCTGTGCCAAAATTTATTAACTTATCCTTAACCACCTTCATTATGATTATGGTATTACCAGCAATATTTAACATAATTTTTTTCTTTAATTTAATTTACTTTGGACCATTAGACACACCCAACTTTCAAGACTCTGTTTTCAAGATAGAAGTGTGAATCTTATTGTTTGTAAAGTACTGTAATATGTTTCATCTCGACTTCTTCCTCCCCCCCCCCCCCCGAGCCTTTTGGTTACATTGATTCATCTTCAGGGAATCTTGCTTGTAGATTTTTAACTGAAAGGTCTAGGGGAAAAAATAAATTGAGAAGAAAGGCATTACTTCCTACCGTGTTTATGTAATTATTTTATATGATAGTGTGTTTTATAACTCGTATTTTTCAGTAATTCTGCTAGCCAACAAAAGAAAATTACATTTCAAAGTGAAATAAGTGCTTTTAACGTGACACTTTTGAGTAAAACGTGCTATTTTAATTCAGAATCATAAAATAAGCAAGCAAAATCGTTTTTCTTTCAGAATAAGCAAATTTAGCACTAATCAGGTAAAGCTGAAATTGCTTGTCTAACAACATTTCTGCTTATGTTTAGGATTCTGAAAATAAATCTGCATTTTGCTTAGAAATCCGAGCTCTAGTGATTAATATCTCAATTTTGCATGTTCAAAGTACGGTTGCTTAAATTCAGACCTGGTCATTTCATTGTATTGAATAAAAACAATGTAAGACTGAGAATGGTCATTCGAACACAAAGATGTAGCAAGTTGTCAGATTTTTACGTTCTCTTTGAATTCAATACAGGATATAGTGATCATGAAGCACAAATATTAACACTCTCTATAAAAGTTAAGCACCCCAAAGCCAAAAAAGCAGTGCGTACTTTTAGTAGCAGTAACTTAGAATTTTTCTGTCATCTACTGAAGAATGAATCCTGGCAAGAAGTCTATAATGAAATGAGTCCCGATAGTAAATTTGACAATTTTATAAAGACCTTCAAGCACTATTTCGAAATTGCATTCCCTCTGAAAAACAAAGAAATTGGCACAAAAAATGCAAACTCATGGATAACTAAGGGAATACGAATTTCATGTGCTAAAAAAAGGATATTGCACGATTATTGTAAAGAGCACTCCGCCTCCAATCATATTAAAAACTACCTAAAAAAGTACAAAATGATATTAACCAAAGTCATACAACAGGCAAAAAAGATGGAAAATGATAGGTACATACAAGCCGCCCCAAATAAAGCTAAAGCCATGTGGCGAGTGATAAAAAATCAGACAGGCAGAGATACCTTACAGGATAACATTGAAATAAAAGAAAACACGGCAACCATTAAAGACCCCAAATTAGTTGCACAAGCTTTTAATAACTTCTATAGTAGTTTTGTAAATACTATAAACTTTAGTAAGACCAATAACGGGGATACCAAGAAAGCAGAATACTTCAACACAACTATGTTTCTTAAACCCACTGATGCTATTGAAATACAAAATGTTATTTGTAAATTAAAATCTAATTTCTCTTGCGGTATAGATAACATCCCAGATGTAGTGATCAAGAAATGTGCTAATTGCATAGCACCACCATTGACAGATATTTGCAATAGTTCATTACAACAAGCAATCTTTCCACAAGCACTTAAAATAGCAAAAATAAAACCCTTGTATAAAAAAGGCTCCAAACATGAAATTAATAATTACAGACCAGTTTCTCTTTTATCTGGTTTCGCAAAAATCTTAGAAAGAGTCTTTTACAAAAGATTAGTAACTTTCATGGAAATAAATAAATTACTCTCTGATAGTCAGCATGGCTTTAGAAAATCCAAATCCACAGAAAGCGCACTGCACTATTTTGTAAATAACACCTTAAAAGCTCTCGACAACAAAATGAACATTTCAGGGATATTCTTTGACCTATCCAAGGCATTCGATGTCCTAAACCATAAGATACTTTTCAAAAAACTAGAAATAATGGGCATTAGAGGTCATGCACTTGACTGGATCAAATCCTATCTTAATGAAAGAAAACAATTAGTAGAAATTACATATACAGAAGAAGGACACATTAAACACTGCCATTCAAAACTGCAGGACATAAAATATGGAATTCCACAAGGTTCTATACTAGGGCCTATATTATTCTTGGTATATGTTAATGACCTAAAAAGCAGTATCTCGTCAAAAGATATAATACAGTATGCGGATGACACAAATATCACAGTTGAAAATAGGTCACATGAAAATCTGCAGATATCAATAAATGAAATTACAGCTGAAACCCTAAATTGGTTCAACCAAAATCATCTCAGAGTAAACACAGACAAAACAGTAGCGATGCATTTTTATCTTACGCCACAAAACAACATACTTGAGCCTACGGTAACTTTTGATAACAAGACAATCTCAAAAGCAACACATATACAGTTTCTAGGAGTATGGATTAGTGAAAATCTAAAATGGGATAAACACATTGAGTACTTGTCAAACAAACTTAGTATTAGTTGCTATGTTTTCAGATCCTTAAATAAAATTGTAAATGTGGATACTCTTAATAATTTATACTATGCTTATGTGTATTCACGATTAAATTATGGCATTCTGTTGTGGGGGAACTCCCCCAATTCAAAAAAACTATTTATAATTCAAAAGAGAATAATAAGAATTATGGTGGGGGTAAATCAGAGAGTCTCTTGCAGACCATATTTCAAAAAATTGAAAATTTTAACATTGCCGTGTATGTACATCTATAGATGTGTAGTATACCTAAAAAACAACTATAACACTGAGAGCGATTCCTTTAACATTAATGGAAACATACACAATCATGGAACAAGACAAAGAACAGATATACACATACAAAGAGTAAATACTAAAATATATCAGGATAGTTTTAAATATATGGCTGCCAAACTTTTCAACAAATTACCATCAGAAATCAAAGCTCTAACTAAATTAGCAATATTTAAATCAGCAGTAGTTAAATACTTGG
The DNA here is from genome assembly GCA_964059195.1 of Ectobius pallidus. NCBI lineage: Eukaryota > Metazoa > Arthropoda > Insecta > Blattodea > Ectobiidae > Ectobius > Ectobius pallidus. The sequence goes on from CAXKWD010000002.1 coordinate 8,454,299, forward strand.
TAGAGCACCAATTCTACACAATAGACGAATATATGAGTAATTTTTCAGGCTAATCCTTTATATGATATATATGCATTTTGTACTTTTGTTGTATTATGTATTTTTTGTAGTATTATGTAAGTTTGTTTCTGTATTAGGCCTATGTATTTTTGTCGGTAATATGTACTTTTGTTCTAATTGTATTTTTGTTCTAGTCTTTTTAAGTTTAGTTTTAAGAAACCATGACGATACACCAGTTTACGAGCATTGCTCAAAATGTAAACGTATGTGTTAATAAAGTTTGATTTGATTGATTTGATTTGATTGTGCAGGAGGTGAACTCGCTTAACGTGGGATCCAACAGCGAGGGAAGTCTGGTCATTCCTGAACTCAATGCAACAGCTGAAGATGACCAGAGTCTGAAAGAGAAGCCAGACTTCACATTTTATTTGTCTTACGACTTCTATGAGTTGGACAACCCTCATTACCACAGAGTTCCATACTATGGGTTCCATCAAGGTGAGTTCCTGTCTCTGTCATTTTGTTATGGAACTGTTAGGAGTGGTTTGTAATAAAATTAGAAAATAACCCTAAAATATACTTAAATACGAAACTTACAGGTCTAGAATCCTGAAGGCACTGACAATACATTTACTTATTCCTACCAGTACGTAGATTTCAGAAATTAATTATATCATAAGTTTTATGCAGTTCCAAAGCTACCTGTGAACAACTGATAAGACGTATTGTTTCTCAACTGTTTGTTGACAGATGAATATGATGTGAATTTGATTTGATAAATCCAGCGCAATTTTCACAAATTATATAATTTATCAAGGGAAGGAGTGGTTTGTGTGGATTTTTATTGTCCGCGATACTTCCAGGGTTAAACTATCAATGTATTATAGCTGTTGTCCGTGGCTTCGCCTGCCATTATTAATAGACTCCAGGATTTTTAAGAAATTTACACTGGTAGTTTATTAAAAATGTGTGGTTCAGAGCTATGAAAATTGTAAGTAAAAATAAATTTAAATATTTTTTCATTGTGTTCATTTCACTTAGGCCTTATATAATAAACAAACGGTTTTCCTAATTTTGTACTCTTCATGAAAGTTTACACTGCGAGAGACGAACATTGCTGAGTATACCCAATGTCACACGAATTGAGAGAGCGAGTGAGCACGCTATTGAGTGCCGTTGAATAGTATAAGAGTAGATTAACTTACAGGCACTAGGCCTGGTTTCATAGAACTTTTACATTCATAATATTATTATTATTATTATTATTAATATTATTATTATTATTATTCATATTATCTGTTGCCGTGGGTGAGTTTGTAGCATAACTGCCAGCCATCTGGGCAGCCTGGGTTCGATTCCTGGCTGGGTCGGGGATTTTACAGAGATGTAAAGTTTCCTTCCTGGGCCAGGACTGGGTGTTGTGTCATCATTCCCATCCCGTGAAAGGAACTGGCCACCCTACGCGGTATCATCCAGCCTAGTGTCCCTCAGTTGGGCAGTGGCCCTTCCCTCCACGGCTCTCTCCCATGGCAGGACCAGCCTCCGAGCCAAATACTTTATCATTAGTTATTATTTTTAGGCTTCTGTTTCATAAGAATATTTCTAATAATGTTAGTTATGAGTTCATGGCTCTAAATTATTAGTAAATATTACTAATATTATTTAGTAAACTGTTTCACAGACTGCAGAACTAATAACATTTACTGATAATATTATGTGTTTTTCTATAAGATTTTTTGGACCAATAACTTATTTTCAAACCCACGTAATTCAAATTTCGTGATCTTAAATTTGTGGAAAATTAATCACTCTGATTTAATTATCAATTTAGAAAAAGCTTACATACACTATCAAAGGAATTTTTGTCGTAACAAGTTTTTTTAGGATTTGAGGTTAGATTTTAGTACATAAGCCTACTGCTATCTTGAATAAGTGCCTGGCAGATTTATTTATTTCTTAGAGCTAGTTATTATTTGTTACATTTATGAAGATATCTGTAGGCCGTGCTGCTTTGAAATAGTATTGACAAAAAGACTAGGAAGAGAAAAAACACAAACAACAACTCCAACCTCCAAATCAATCAACTGACTAATGAACTAATACCGGTAATATTAGTGAAGAGATTTTATGAGTAGTGTTTATATCTCTATGAAACAAAGATTTTGTTAACCAATGAATAATATTGATCCCAGTGTTGAAATAGTCATGTAAACACGGACTCAGTCCGGAATGAATTTTCGATCCGATCCTCTGCAAATGGAGGAACGGATCGGATTCAAATCGTATTCAATTCCATGTAAACGCTAGCGAACTCAATCCTGGTGCGCGCGCATACACTGGCATTTCGTTCGTCATTTTGTTCTGTCAGCTGATAGTCAATTTAATAAAAAAACACTCACTCACACTATAATATTAATATCATTGTTACTCTTTTATGTCATAATTTGTTTATGGTGACTAGAAATTATTGATAGAACACACTTTTTATTTATATTTTTAATGACGGAATAAACGCGGCATTTGTTTAAACAGGTTAGCCACAACAATAGCAACACATAACCAAGTTAGCCAATAGTCCAACAAATCTCAATCCACTCCAAAAACTTGCCATGTAAACAGGGAACGTATTGAGTTGGGATCGGATTCAGATAGATTTCAATCCCACATGTAAACGTGGTAATTATTAGCAAGTTTTATAAAACAGGATCCTGGTATGGAGAATTGGCCCTGGTTTTGATGAGTATGCGCAGTATTCTGTTTCTGGAACTTGTAACTGTTCCGATGCATTAATTACAAGGGTTGTCCAGAAAGTAAGGAGCTAATTTGGCATAACTAAATAATAACAAAAGTTATGCCAAATCGTTGACCATTGTAAATTCTATTGAATTGTACAAGTAAACTTGTGTGACTGACTGTCTGTTGTGTTTCAGTTCCCAGCAAGTCGCAGCGCCTGCTCACTCCACAGTTCAATCACATCTCCCTCAAACTGCCTCCATTTCCCCTGCTCTCTCAGCATAAGGACTTGGGTTCACAATATCAGTTCTGCAATGAGACGACAGTTCAGAACTGTACCAACACTTACTGCGAGTGCATTCATGTGATTCAAGTTCCTCTCGGAGCTGTGCTGGAACTGTTCCTCATTGACAAAGGTAACAAGGATTATTATTCTTAATCTATATTAATAAAAGGAAGTGTCTGTCTTCCTCTGTCTGTCTGTCCGCGATGCCCAGTGAAATCTACTAACTGCAGAAAACTGAAATTTTAAACATAGATGGACTGAAGGGTCGGGAAATGCACCTCGAAGCCGGAATTTTAATTTTTGCTATCGTTCGTGAGTTATGAGTGAAAAACAGGCAGAAAACTTGTATTTTTCCGTTTTCAAAGCATCTGTTTTCAGTATATTTCAATGTCAAATCAATTACAGTAGGCTTTGGCTATTTTTGTCATACCTTGGACATAAAACCATCGCGATTGCTTGAATGTTGTAGCTCACGCTGGTCGATTCATTTGTTTTTAATGTCAAGGCACGCAGATATATGAAATTTTCTACCTACACCGAAGAGGATTATTATTATTATTATTATTATTATTATTATTATTATAAGTGGGATAATCAAGGCCTAAATATGGTCAAACGTTGTTCGATTTGGACGAAACTCACTATACAGGAGTTTTCTGGGCCAAGGAACTCGAATCTGAGGTTGCTTTTACCAGGCGACGCATCTAATCGTGGTATGTAGTCCACGTGATTTAGGTGTTAATAAATATAACGATTTAACTATTATGCTCTTAATTTTTAATTTTTGAAATAATTATCGCGGGCAATCGCTTGATTTTGTAAGTCCATCCTGGACGATTCACAGAACATATTGTTGCCAATGGTATAGGTGGGTTTGGATTAAATTAAATGGATGTTTGACAAATTAGAGAAGGTATCATTATAATTCATATTATCTATATTAATAAAAGGAACTGTCCTCGATGTCCAGGGAAATCTACTGAACGCAGAGATCTGAAATTTTAAACATAGGTGGGCTGAAGGGTCGGAAAATGCACCTCGAAGACGGAATTTCAATTTCAATTTCAGTTTTCGTTCGTGAGTTATGAGTGAAAAACGTGCAAAAAACATGCATTTTTTGCGTTTTCAAAACATAAGTTTTCAGTTATACATTTCAATGTCAAATCAATTACAGTTGGCTTTGGCTGATTTTGTCATACCTTGAAAATAAAACTTTCGCGATCGCTTGAATATTGTAAGCCCTAAATATGGTCAAACGTTGTTTTATTTGGACGAATCTCACTATACAGAGGTTTTCTGGGCCAAGAAACTCGAATCTGAGGTCGCTTTTACCAGACGATGCTATCTAATCGTGGTATGTAGTCCACGTGATTTAGGAGTTAATAAATATAATGATTTTACTATTATGCTCTTAATTTTTAATTTTTGAAATAATTATCGCGGGCGAAGCCGCGGGCACATGCTAGTTATTATTATAAAAGAACTATTTAATGGTTATACTGGTGTGTCATCTTAAGATGTTCAGAAAAGGATAATTTTCAGACTTATTTAATACACTTATGTTGTAATCTAATCTGATTTGTAAGTAATTCTCGATAACGTATCATTTTCCCCTCAACTTGTGTTTGACAGGAAATGCATTTAATGCCAACCATCCATTCCACTTGCATGGACACGCTTTCCGAGTGGTGGCCATGGAAAGGTTAGGACTCAACACATCACTGGAAGAAGTTCAGGCGCTGGACAAAGCTGGACTGATTCATCGTAAGCTGAAAGGAGCTCCTATCAAGGACACGGTCACTGTTCCGGATGGAGGATTCACAATCGTGCGAGTTCACGCCAGCAATCCAGGTAACAAGCTTATCCACATGCATGCACTGTGGATATAATCAAATTATTTATTTATTTATTTTTTATTTAGATTTAGATTTGTTCATCATAACATAGTACAAAATACATGTTTATGAACATCTGCATTTGCACCCTTGCATTCATAACAAGCACTCTATAAAAAACTCAATATTCACAATACAAAGATATGCATAATAAATGTTACATAATATACAACATACATCATACATACATACATACAGCATACATACATACATTAAGATATATCATCCTCCAAGAATTCCTCGACATCATAGTATGCTTTACTTATGAGGAAGCTTACAAGTAATTGTTTGAATTTTTTCTTTGGTTCAGTATTTCTCATGTATGGCGGGAGTTTATTGAAAAATTTAGTGCCGATGTAGCTTGGTTTTTTTTTCAAAAAGCTTAAGTCTATGCCTGGTGATAGCCAGGTTATTAGCACCTCTAGTTTGGTGATTGTGAACATCCGAGTTTTTTGCTACCGGGGTTGAGTTATTATATTTTAAGTACAATATGGATCGTAGAATGAATATCGAAGGAACAGTCAACAGCGATAGTTTTCTAAATGTTTCCTTACAAGCACTATTATATGGCAGTTTACCCATGTATCTAACTGCTCTCTTTTGCAATGTAAGAATTTTCCTAATGTTTTCCTTAGATGTATTGCCCCATAATTCAATCCCATATGTAATGTGTGAGTAAATGAGTGCAAAATACACAATCCTAGTAGTATCCATTGGGAGGTATTTGACAATGTTTCTTAATACAAATAGTCCTGAACTGATTTTACTTTCGATTTTGTTGACATGACTGTTCCAAGAAAGGGATTCATCAAGAGTTAGACCCAAGATGTTTACTTCGCTGACTCGTTTTACCTTATCATCACCAATCATTAACTGTGGTTCGAAGGATGCATTTTTACACTCAAAATATATAAATTCACTTTTATTAGCATTAACTGATAGTTTTATATTATGGAAGTACTGAACCAAAGAATTAGTGGTAGTATTTATTTCCAGTTCCATTTCTTCCAGGTTTTTATTACCATAACATAGATTAGTGTCATCTGCATATAATGTGAGGCCAGTGCTTCCAGGTATAATCGTATTTAAGTCATAAATATATAGTATAAACAGTAGAGGTCCCAATATTGACCCTTGTGGCACTCCTGTTGTAATGTTCCTGGCAGAGGACTGCCCATTTGAATACTCTACAAATTGTTTCCTATTAGTTAAGTATGATTTCATCAATTGATGACCTATTCCTTTAAATCCAAGGTGATACAGTTTGTCCAGTAAGATTTTAGTATTCACACAATCGAAAGCTTTTGACAGGTCCAATAGCACACTAGCTGTGAACTTACCCTTATCTATGCTATCTGTAATAAATTCTACTATTGTTATAACAGCAGATATTGTTGATTTGCCTTGAGTGAAACCATGCTGGAATTTCGGTGTCAGATCAAATTTTTTCAAGAAGTTCACAATTCTCAGATAGATAATTTTTTCAATAATTTTGGATATGCTGGGTAATTATTTACATCTTCACTATTTCCTTTCTTTAATATGGGGATAACTTTAGCTATTTTTAGTGCATCGGGGAATGTGCCAGTTTCAAATATTGTATTTACAATTGTTGCAATAGGGCCAGCAATTGACAATATGGTTGCTTTTATCACTTTGATCGGGATGCCATCATAACCACTACTATTGGTCGACCTTAGTTTCTTTACAATGCCAATAATTTCATTTATTGAATATATGGGCAAAATGCCCAAACCGTGGGGTGAATATGATGATGGTGATTTATTGAATATCCAAAATTGGATTAAACCCTATTTCACCCGAAGGTATATTAGGGTTAGAGATTAATACAGTACATTTCAGATATTTACAATATATATCTAAAATTATAATCTGAGCATGAGCTGCGAAGAAAGTCATAAATAAACAAAGAAATAAGCATTAACAAAAGAGAGGCAAAAATGTACAAAGATGAAATAAACATTATCAAGAGAGAAATGAACATAAACAATGTACTGGTAACTCATAGTTTTGAGTATATACCAGTGGTTCCCAACCTTTTTCAGCTGATCCCCCCTTCGAATATAATGAATTCCTCATGCCCCCTTTGATAATGATGGGGAGAAGAGGGCCTAAAAACGTGATTGTCAGGACTTTTGTACTTTAAAAGATCCCTATAATACTTGTAAAAATAAAATTTATATTGCTCACCTCTTTTATTATTCTTATTTATCCTGTGATGCTTTTGCTGTCATGCACACATATATAAAACATGAAAATGCATATCTAATAAAATTATTGTGAATCTTATTTGAGTTTCAGACGAGTACAGTTCATAAAAAAAGTTAAATGTAGAAACACAAATGTCCAATGTAGAGTTAAAAACTGAATATTAGTGAGATGATTGGCACTGTTTTGCTTTCACCAGCTCTGAGATATTGGGTTTTATGTTTGACAGTGCACAACGCAGATCACTCGTACCTCGTATTTGGATTTCCAAATTATTATAAACGTGATAAGGTCAAGATTTGACAATTTAATATGATGGGGAAAATATAGTTACAGTTTATAAGATTATAAAATGTAAATTCACACTGTTCTGTTATTCTTGTTAATTGCAGTATGTGTCTGTGTAGTTAAAAATTCTTGTCAACCGACAAGGCAGCAACGCTAAATCAAAATATTAATTTCAAATTATTACATGCCCCCGTGGTTGGGAACCCCTGGTATATACTATTTACAAAATATGTAATCAAATTATTTCAAATTTAAAGAGCAGGTATAAGCTACTAGGAATTGGTCACCATTGTGTTAACCCACAGAGCAGAATATTTTATCATTCTGTGGTTATGAGTTCCATGATTACCTTGGGCATTGCAGTCTTTTAATTCTAATATTTCAGTTGAATATACACAATATTTGAAACTGTTTGCACATGGATGATCCTAGATCTTCAGTCACAAGTGAAAATATTTTTTGTTCTGGTAATTGTAAATTTGAGGCGGGAAAACAAAGATGGGGACAGCACAACACACACAAAGCGTACAGTTCCATAAACAGATTTTCTTTTCTCTTTTTAATAAGCTGGGGGATGGCTACTGGAATTAACATAAGAATATTCTCATGTAATGTCCAAAGGAGACAATGATCTGGTTCATGAATGCTTATATATCTATACTGGAATTAAGCTGAGGAGTATATAATCCTTAGAATTATAAAGAAAGAATTAAAGAAAAAAAGTGTGCGTGGAATGCCATGCGACAGAAGTGAAACTTGTTTTTATTTTTTTATTTTTTCAATTTTGGATTTTTTCACTTTTGGATTGTTGGACTTTTTAATATTGGGTTTTTGGACTTATAATTTGGGATTTGGGATTTTTAAGTTTTTGATCTTTTAATTTGTTTAATTTTGGAATTTTCAATTTTTTTATTATTAAATTTTTGATTTTTTAATTTTTGGATTTTTTAATTTTTGATTTTTTAAATTTTAGATATTTCGAATTTCGAATTTTTTATTTTTTAAATTTTGGATTTTTGGACTTTTTAATTTTGGATCTTTGAATTTTTTAATTTTTAAATTTTTTATTTTCAATTTTTTAATTTTGGATTTTTAGATTTTTTAAATTTTGGATTTTTTAATTTTTGGATTTTTAAAATTTAGGATAAGCCTAATCATTGAGTTGATTGTTTTCTGTGCAGTCCATTCCGTTACACCTCACTAATTTTGTGACGATTTTGAGCGTTACACTATTTTCGTGATGATTTTCAGCATTACATAAGCTCTCGATTTACCCCTACCGCGGCTAAAAAAATTTCACTTCAAAAAGGATTCATATTAAATGTTATCAATAATATCAAGTGGAAATAGGAGGTGCTGCAGTTCCACAGTGTCTATACACTAGCCGCCACTACTTAACTCAACGCCTTGGTCCATACTCTTCATTCTCCTTGTCCTCTCTGGTCTTCCTATTGTTTCTTGCTCCACCATTCTGTCTGTGTTCTTCTGATCTTAATGACACCAGTTTGGAAATCATTAAAACTGAAGCATTAAATATTAGAATTTGCATAAACGGTAAAAATATATATTTTGATATGAGGTCCAAATTTAGCCTGGCAAGGGGAATTTGTTTTCTGCAGGTTACTGGTTGTTCCACTGTCACATCGAGTTCCACGTGGAGGTCGGCATGGCTGTCGTGTTTAAAGTGGGGGAACACGAGGACTTTGCACCACCTCCTCGTGGCTTCCCAACCTGCAACAGCTACTTGCCATCTGACGATGACATGGAGCGTCCACATGATGCTGGCAACAACGTGGAAGCTCCTGTCATCTCCATCACGCACTGGTGGTCTTTGCATTCCTCATCTTGCCTAACGTCAGCGTCTGGATCCTTGATCTTCACGCTCCTTGCAATACTCATGCTTTCTGCTTCAGTTCGGTGACATCGGCTTCTACATCATAGTTGTGGTGTTTCAGATCTTCTCGGTCGAGACTTTTCTGTTACTGTAGCTGAGGCAGTAACATTGTGACTCGCATCCAGGATGTCGTGGGTTCAAATCCTCTGACCTGCCAGTCTGAGTGGGTTTCTTGGGTGTTTTCCTTGTTTGCAGAGGTGAAGGGCAAATTGAAGTTGACTTGCCTTGTATGAAATAGCAGGGTCTTTACCAGTGATAAATAAAGGGAACTAATAAAATTAATTTACTATATGAGTTGACATAAACACACTTTTTGCTTCACTTACCATATTTTGGTATTTTAATACCATAAACACACATAAACACACTTTTTGCTTCACTTACCATATTTTGGTATTTTAATACCATAATACCAGTGTCATGGCGGATAGTGAATAGTTGGCTATTACATCGCTCCTGACAATATTTAAAAAGTAGGTGTTCAAAAGCGTTGAGATCAAGTGTAGAAGTGCTGTGTGATTGCCTAAGTGATACCACGTATACTGAACAATAATTTCTCACCATGCCACCAAAGAAGAGCGAGAAAATTGAAGAAATTCAAGAAACTGTGCAGCGCGTTGTTAAGGAAGCACTGCAGGACGCCAACTCGTTGCAGGTTCTCGTGCAGCTGGTAAAGCAAACTCTCATGGCGGACCTGCAAGCCACCATAGAAAAAAACAATACGGTGATAAAAGAACTGAAGTGCGCTCTCCAACAGAAAGATGAAAAAATCGTAGCATTGGAAAACCGCATCGATGATTTAGAGCAGTATCAACGGCGCCAATGCATACGCATATTTGGTGTGAAAGAGGAGGAAGTAGAAGACACCGATAAGATCGCAACTGAGGTGGCGCGCAAGATCGGTGTGCAGCTGGATGTCAACGACATCGACCGGAGCCACAGGGTGGGAAGACGCGACACTGAGAAGCCCCGGCCCATCATCGTAAAATTTGTGAGCTACAGAAAAAGGAGTGAGATGTACATGAATAAACGCAGACTTAAATCGAGTGGAATTACAATTAGAGATGACCTCACTAAGGCTAGACATGCTCTCCTGCGAGAATCCATTATCAGATTTGGGCTTCATAACGTCTGGACGATGGACGGGGTCGTTATTGTCAACCACGAGGGCACCAAAAGAAGACTGACAAGAATGACTGATCTAAACAACATGTGATGTCAGGCGATGACACTTAAGGTCTAGTTCTGTTCTATATTTATTCACGTTATCTTTAGTTTCTTTTTAGTTTATAATTTTCATTGGTTTATTTTCATTAACTCTTTAGAAAAATTCAAATCTGCTAATTACATCACATTACAATATTTAAATCATTATTTTAGTAAACGTAGTGTCGAGTATTTCAATATCGAATATTATTTCTAAACTTGTTTCTTTTGATTGAATTCTTAGTTTACAATATTGACGTAAATAATTCTAGAAATGTTTCCCCGACTGCCCCTCACTGTGATAATGAGTCCAGTAACCCTTTCTCTCTCTACCCCCTTGCACCTAACGGGACACAAAGCTCTGAAAAGGAAAGCAGTCATCGTCTCTCACCCCTACCTCCTTCCACCGCCGATCTGTTGAAGTCGTCTTTCTCAGGTAGCTCCACCACCCTAAAGGTTGCTCACGTTAATGTTCAAAGTCTTATTGCCCATTTCCAAGAACTGCACAACATCGTCTCTTCTCTAAATCTTCACTGTATTCTGTTGTCTGAATCCTGGCTTAAACCGTCCCTCCCTTCTTCACTTGTTGAATTGCATTCTTATTCTCTCCTCCGTAATGACAGAATAGGGAAGGGGGGAGGTGGGGTCGCTGCTTACATAAGAAGTGACCTCCAGCCTAAAATTGTATCGCAGTCTGCCTCTCAATATTCAGCCCGTCCTGAATTCTTGTTTATTGAAATATCCGCTGGTACACAAAAATGTCTTATTTGCATAGTTTATAGACCACCCAGAATCGGTTACCTTTCAGATCTAGAAAATGCATTGATTGACTTAACCCCCTATTATGAGCACACACTCCTCCTAGGTGATATCAATACAGATCTTATTAAGGCTAACTCAACAGATGTATTGAAGCTAAATTCTATATTCCAATCCTGCAATATGACCATTCTGCCCCTTCAACCGACACACCACACTGGCACTGCAGACACTTTACTTGACTTAATAGTGATCTCACAAACACATAGGGTTATAACGCATGGACAACTACCTGTACCTGGAATTTCAGCACATGACCTAATTTACGTCGAATACTCGTTGCAGTGCCCGAAACGCGAATCCAAATTCATTACATACAGAGACATTAAAAATATAGACGAACTGCAACTGACTGAAGACGCCCTGCAACTGCCTTGGCACTCCATATGGAATCTGCGCACTGTTGACGAAAAAGTACAAGCTCTCAATGACCTGATAATACAGCTATATGACAAACACGCACCGTTACAGACTAAACGAGTAACCCGTCCCCCTGCACCATGGATGACTGAAGAAATACGTGAATATATGACAAGGAGAGACGCGGCATATCGTAAATATAAACACAATAAATGTGATGAAAACTGGCAACACTATAAGCGTTTCAGAAATAAGACGACCCAAATGATACGTAATGCTAAAATACAACATGGACACAAACTTGTTGTGCCAACTATGACGACTTGTGACGTATGGAAAAACTTACGTACAATGGGACTATGTAAACAAAAAACTGACTGTTCTTTTGACAATTTATCTCTCAACGAACTGAACGAGCATTTTACGTCAGTGCCTATCAGAACCTTAGACAATGCAACTAAACGACAAGCTATTGCTGAACTGACAACCTTACCTACACCAGATCGTGAAAAATTCTATTTCTCTCACGTATCTCCCATGCAAGTAAATAAAGCTCTTCAACGGGTAAAAACTAATTCACAGGGCATTGACAGAATAAGTATAAGAATGCTAAACAGAATCATAGATATCATCCTTCCGACCATAACTCACATATTTAACGCTTCACTTGTTACATCCACATTTCCTCAACAATGGAAACATGCACTCGTTCGACCTATTGCTAAAGTAAATCGGCCAAGCACTCCTACAGACTACAGACCTATTAGTATTTTACCTACTTTATCTAAAGCACTAGAACGTATTGTTCACAAACAACTTACTGACTATTTACATACTTACAACTTGCTCGATCCACTCCAGTCTGGCTTTAGGACTTATCACAGTACCTCTACTGCACTCCTTAAAATCGTTGAAGATACTCGTGAGGCCATGGACAGACGTGAGTTGACTGTATTATCCCTTCTTGACTTTTCCCGTGCATTTGACACAGTCGATACTGACATTCTTATTGCAAAGTTGAAATCTTTGTATCTGTCTGACACTGCAATCACGTGGATGGAATCCTACCTTCGCGGCCGTCAGCAATGTGTTACTGATAACAAGCGCTCTTCATCGTGGCGATGTGTGAAGGCAGGCGTTCCCCAGGGGTCTGTATTAGGGCCTCTCTTATTCTCCGTATTCATAAATGATATATCTAGTCACATAAGACACTCCCAACACCACCTGTACGCAGATGACCTTCAGATCTATATTCACTCACCTCCCGATGCAATTAATGACTCTGTAACATTCCTTAACGAAGATCTACAATCAATCGGTAACTGGGCAAACAAATTTGGCTTACAACTTAACCCAAGCAAAACCCAAGTTATTGTATTAGGACAGCAAAGACTCGTGTCATCCATCAACAAGGCTACATTGCTACCAGTGACACTGAACAACACAATTATCCCTTACACAGAAACAGTAAAAAATCTAGGTATCTATCTCGACTCAAACATGAATTGGAATTCCCAAATCAAGCATATATGTAAAAAGGCTTTCTCTATCATGCATGCTCTAACACGACTGAAAAACTTCCTTCCTACTAGAATAAAGCAAACCCTCATACAGACCCTAGTGATGCCTTATTTCGACTACTGCGACATCTTGTATGGAGATCTGAGTGTTGAATTGTCACAGAAACTTCAGCGTGTTCATAATACTTGTGTTCGTTTTATCTTTAACATTCGTTTCCACGATCATGTCTCAAAATATTTCAAGCAACTGTCTTGGCTTCGTTTGCATAATAGACGTTTGGTCCACTCTCTGTGCTTATTATACCAAATTCTTAAGTTTTCCATACCTCTTTACTTGGCTCCCCGATTTACATTTCTATCCTCCTACCATAATCATGGTACACGCTCGCAGCACAACTCTCTGTTATCAATTCCTAGTCATCATACAACCTCATACTCTCATTCATTCACCATAGCCACAGCCCGTTCTTGGAATACCTTGTCACAAGATATTAGGGGTAGTCGGAGTGTACACTCTTTCAAATCTGCGCTTATTAAACAATTATTGCCCACTGAACAGAACTAGCTCTTTGTAGTCTTTCACTGTATATAACATTACTTAGTCTCCTTATAACGTATCTACAGCTAGACTTAAATTTCCATTATAACATAATTTTACATATTCCTTGTTTTACTTGTAACATTATTACTATTTTCTTTTATGACACTTACGCTCTCTATGAAGCCTGTGCTTTTTATGAAACCTATGCTCTTTACTTATTTAATTTATTATTATGATTAGCCTTAACCTTAGTCTTAGTATTAGTCATAAGTCTCTTAATCACTAATTTGCTATTTATGTAAACCTACATTGTATATATTTTCTGAAACCTGGTTGAGTGGAAGAGAAGGCCTTATGGCCTTAACTCTGCCAGGCAAAATAAATCATTTACTACTACTACTACTACTACATCTGAGAACATCAGTCGTATGACAAAAAGTGATCCTCTTCATGAAACCTATCATTCCACAAAGAATGTTGCAGAAGTACTGAATCACCCAAATCATCCTCTTTAACACAGTCACAAACACAGAAAGTTGCCCAATACTTCAGTAAACAAGGAAACAGAGTCACATTTAGAGTAAAGAACAAAACACTCAACAGAATACAACACACAGCACAGAGGCAAATACAGTAAATCAGCAGTGTACAAACTAAAATGTAATGAATGTTCAAAATTTTATATTGGACAAACAGGCCGAACTTTACTAATACATAGAAAACATCAGAGCCCTCATACAAAACATAGACTCCCCTATGTAAACACCCAATAAACATAGGACATCCTACACATTACCCACAAAAGTCACACTCTAAAACAACACACCATGCAACGCAACACAAACATCTTAAAACGAACAACTACAGTTTATTCAGATCACATAATTATCCTGAAAGACGAAATCGTACACAAACATTTTCCTGACCATGACGTTAGCGCCATGGAAGTCAGTTGAAGATGGCTCCCACATGCAGTCAACATGTGTAAATTGTATGTTGTGTGTATGTACCGTCATCTACTGTTGCCTCGCATTGTCATATGTATTTGTGTATACGTATCTGGCGTGTGATCAATGAACTCGGTGCGAGGGAATTTAGCAATAGCAAAAATGGAAGAATCTGTTGTCACCTCGCTTAAAGCATTGTTGGTGGCAACTCTTATATTCGCAGGTCACACCCTAAAGGTTAAATGTATAAATTAGTATGTTAATTAGTATGTTTGTTCATGGGGACCAGACAAATGTGATGTATTAATGAGAAAAACATAGAAATGAATAAATTTTAATGAGATTCAGCTGTTGTAAAATTTTTACATAATATTGCCAATTTGCCTGAATTAGCAAGACGCATATGTCTCAACAGAGTCAGCAAAAACATACAACCAGTTACACTTAAAAATGTTGTATTTACATACATACTTCACTAAATTTTACCTAATTTTTCTCAGGACAGATCTGTTTCATCCACCCTTGTGGATATCCTCAGCTGATTTCTACTTTCTAGTAGATTTCTACTTTCTAGTAGATTTCTACTAGAAAGTAGAAATCAGCTGAGGATATCCACAAGGGTGGATGAAACAGATCTGTCCTGAGAAAAATTAGGTAAAATTTAGTGAAGTATGTATGTAAATACAACATTTTTAAGTGTAATTGAATATCACTTCACTGTGTAATTCCCAGAAATAGTTACTTATACAACCAGTTGTTAGAGATGTTGTCCATCATTATTATTTACGTCTAGTTTATACAACTCTCCAGCGTTAAGTTGCACTCATTCATTTGTTTACACAGTGATTATTAGAACGGTAACATTTTTCCTTTCAGCTGTGTAGATTCCTGACTGGTAACATGTCAGGTTTGACTGGGTATAACATCCAGAACACTATCGCCTCACCAATTCCACTCCATTGCTGCTATCCTATTCCTTATACTTGTCTCAAAATGATAAAATAAGTACAATTTATTATTGTTTTCATATACAACCTTTATACCTAAACATAAAATTGTCTTAACTCAAAAAATGACTATTTTGAGTTATATATATACTCATAGATGCCAACCTTGACAGGTGGTTATCAGTAGTGTGAGTCTAATCGGATGGTGGGGGACTCGACGTCTCGGGCAAATTAATATATGCAATTTCAAAAATCAACATGCACTAAACACAGGCCTATAAACTTACCACGTCCTCCATCTTTAACCAAAAAATCACAATTACCGGTTTCACAAAATACGTGATTTGGTGAAATTTTTGAAGGTCCGAGGCAAGGAAACTCTTCTGTATACTACTTTCGATACTGCTGATTTGCCGCAGTTTGTTTTTGTCCATCAGACTCGTCACTGGTTTTACGTTTATACAACATATTTCCTCAATATCCTACTTGCACTGCAACACTCAATAAAACTTCTAGCAAGCAATGGCGTCGGCAGTCATCAGCGGCATTACAGTGATAATAAAAAAGAAGAAATATGTTAACACCAAAGATGTTATAACTACAATTATGTTATAACTGTAAGATATAACGTCTTTGATTAACACACTCACACACACATCAAAGATTGTAGTGCCCAATGTCGCCAACACAATGGGTGTTTTCTTTTACAAACTATTTCTCATGATAACAGTTGGCATCTCTGCTGACACACAATTTTTTTTTTATGCTGGCGGGAGAAACAAAAAATTTTGAAGATAGATATTGGGATTCGTAAAATCTGTAATATTCAGTACAATTTCTATATTGCCGTACCAAATTCAAGAAAATCATAGAAACTATGGAAATTCCGTAGCAGTTGGCGTCTCTGTATACTACTACATTGCTTTATAGCAAGGGTGGCCACTAACCTTAACTTTGGGAGCTGCAAATTTATGAAGCTGTTTCCAAGCGAGCCACATTGTTAAGCCACATTGATTTTATTATACACAAAACATTATTGTTCAATTACATACCAAGAAATAAGCTTTTACTTTTGAGAAGTGTAAAGTGTCATTAAAAGTAAGAGAAAGTCGTCACCAATCTTCGTGTTACATCCCCCAAATATAACATTTCGTTTAGATACGATATTTAGTTCTGGAGCTATGCTTTCACACATAGACAGAAAGCAACGTTGATTTTTTTAGGTAGATTTCGAAGAAAAATCTACCTATTGCAATGGATACCATGTCATGATTTTCGAAAAATTCTTTCATATCTTTACGTTTCATGCTCCCCTAAGTACGAAATCACCGCCCGTTCAAACAAAAATTTTGTGATATATATATATATATATATATATATATATATCTTTACACGATAGCGGCCGTAATTTTGAAGATATTTGAACCAAATTTTAATATGCTATTTCTAGGCCCAATAGTTCGGACAAGTTCGTTAATGAGCAAAATTGGCCCGAGGGGGTGGTCGGGGGAGGGGGTTGAAATTTTTAAAAATGTATATCTCGGCCCCTATGAAGTATAGAGGAGAACTTTGTTTGAATAAATTAGAGTACTCCCTATGGAGTTCACAGTGACACCAACGATTCGGGGGTTCGAGTGAGGGTGGGGGTGGGGGATGAAAATTCGAAACTTTTGAAACCACGTCTTGTGGGGTATCGTTGAAAAGCTCTTGATGAGTACTCTACAAATCAATAAATAGTTTCTTGATAGCTCTCATATGACGCGAGATTTTAATGTTTGAAAATAATAACACTTGAAAGAATTATTATAATATCATAATTTTGTCTTGTTTAGCGGCTTTGCTAATTTTATTCATTGCTGATCTTGCGCACGGCCTCCCAGAATATTATATCCTATTATTGTTGTCAAAACAATTGATTGTAGGCTCTTCCTCTTTACTGCAGGTTTGCCATGCCAAGGCTAAAGAAGAAGAGTGCTATGCAGCGACAATAAATTAAACCAAAAGCACTTCGAAATCTACCTCCGCCTGTAGGCCTGCCTAAAGGGATTTTTTTGTAGTGTACCTGTCAAATTTAAGGTTCATAATATGATGTAAAGAAATTAATATATTTCCAAGTACAGGTAATGAAGAAATAAAAAGAAGAATCAATCTAGGAGGAGCAGTAGGAAAGTTCAAGAAAATACTCAAGGACTCTGGCATCAGCAAAAACACCAAAATTAGAATTATTCAAACCATGGTATTTCCAGTAGTATTATACGGCTGCGAAAGTTGGACTGTAAACAAACAAGATAGGAAGAAAATAGACAGTTTTGAATTATGGACCTGGAGAAGATTATTAAGAATTTCGTGGACAGAAAGAAGAACAAATGCATCAGTAATTAAAGAGATAAACCCAAAATACTCAAGACAATGGCTATGAAGTTAAAATTATCATATTTTGGAAACATCATGAGGAGAAAAAAACTTGTTAGAAAAAGACTTGATGTTAGGACACATGGAAGGGACTAGAAGAAGAAGCAGAAGAAGAACAATATGGCTGAAAGGAATACAAGTCATCATGGACTGGAATTGGAAGGACTTGGTAACAGCCACAGAAGGCGGTGGAGAGCTGAAGTTCATAAAGCAGACAACAGTAAACTGTTTCACAAATCACATAAAGGATAGGACCACAGCAGCAATCAGAGCAATATATGACATCCAGAACCTAACCAGACTATCAATCAATACTGCATTGCTACTTTTCAAAGCCAAAGTCAGCCCCATACTTACATATGGAATTCACCTAATCTGGGAACATCTAACAATTGCTAACCTAGAAGAAATAGAAAAAAATAAAAGCACGTTTCTTAAAAGCCACACTAGGAGTGTCCAAATACACACAGTCACGACTGCTGTATGAGCTAATGAGGGAACCATTTTTCCTAGAAGAACTACGCTTAAGCCTACACTTGAAAAATACTAGGCAGTATGAACAAGTCCTAAAAAAGACATACATAAAAAAACAAGAAATATGGGAAGATTTCTTCTGTACAGATGCCATGGTATATCGCCAATGGACACAAGCTAACCAAGATTACAGGAGTGCAATAACCCGGATGGCAATTCATGGATTTCACCACAAGATGTGTAAAAACAGGTCATACCATGAACCAAACAATTACTGTGTATGTGCATTATGTGACAAGCCATGCGAGCGCTACCACTTAGAAAAATACAAAAACAGAACAAAATCACTGATGGAAATCAGTAAAGAATGACAATTGCACATATATGCGCATTCTTCTCTTATATAAAGCAGTGGAAAATAGAATAAGAACAAATATTTTCTTGGGACAGCAAACCCTCAATCTTACTAGAAAATCCATGGGGATCTCCAGGAGTTGCATGCGACTCGAAGGAATACTACTACACGTAATGAAGAAGTAAGTGGAAGAGAAAGGGTTATCCAAGAAGGAAAATATGACAAAGTGCGAAGGAAACATAAAATAAAATTTGAAGTTTTTATGGAGAAAACAGCTGAGATGGTGAAAGAAAAAATATTCATATTTCCCGCTTAGTAGTTCAATGGGAATTATCTCACGGCAAGCTTGATCATCTGCTTTTCTTATTACAAATGTTTCAGACTATACGAGTATCCAGCTGGCTTCTAAAATGGCAGCCACTATTGCAGTGGATTCAAGTCTTATTGGTACAAAATGAATAGAAATGACTATGGAGGCCACCTCTAGTACAACATTTTCTACTTCACAAGATTTAGAAAGTTTCAATGAAACCACAAGGGATAGGAATTCTGACTTGTCAGAATATAACAAATGCCAGGTGAGTTGTTTTCAATCTCTTGCTGTTTTTCTTCTGTCAATTTTTACTTCCTCTGCCCGTACCATAGGTACTATAGGTAGAGGAAGTATTGTTTTCGACCTCAAAATTCGAAGTTGAGTTTTTAGCATATATACACGTTTCAAGGCCCCCTGAATCCAAAAATACTATTTTTGGAAACATGTCTGTGTGTCAGTGTGTGTGTGTGTGTGTGTCTGTCTGTGTGGAAGTTTGTGAACAGGCTAGCTCCGAAACGGAGAATCGTATGAAAACAAAATTTCGTATTTGGGTCAGGTACCTTCTGAAGATGTGATTCGTAGATTGGCGACAAATTTCCCTTGTTTTTAAGGGTACTTTACATGAAGAAATTTTCGTTTTTCGCGATTTTCTCGAAAAAGGCTCTAACGATTTTCTTTAAATTTTGCACATGGGTTGCTTATACTAAGAGCTAAAACTTTTATTTGAAACATTTTTTCGAGAAAATTCTCTGAGGGTAGTTACAAGCCACCCACTGTTTGTAGAAAGTTTGTCTTACGTGGTGAACAACTCTTTCACGGCCTCTTATTCTATATAAGAATGTGAAGTGAGAAAGATGTGTTGTTGGCCATGCATAGAGTAAAGATGTATTTGAGGGAAATATTCGATAAATTTCGGAAATTATATTTTACGGCAGAAAGTTCAATAAACGTCTGCAGTCATTTGTTCTTTTTTTTTTTTAAGTTTGTTATATAGACTGCGCTTTTAGTCGCATCATTGAAAGAAGAGGTATTTATAGGATAATCAGCGTAAAATTGTGTCTTGCGATTCTGTACAAGGATATGTGAATACTGCTAACTTTTATTTGGGCAGAGGAAGTTATGTGACTTTCACATCAGATTTTTAAAGCTGTAAACATTTGTTTAAGATTACCGCTAGAGGTTAATATATTCCGACGGATTAAACCTTTGTAATAACTGTCAACGATCAGCTTTTGGGGATGTGTGACTGTAATTTATTCATAGAAAAATAAAAATATATAATGAGGATAACATTTTACGGTGTAGTGCTCTTAAAACCTGTATAAATCATGGGGACTCAATGTTTATTCACAGGGAAAAAGATAAAAATACCAAATTTCATAAAATATGTAAAAACCATTAGGCAACCAGGCAAAAGATAGATTTAGGTCATGCACCAGCAAAGCTCCTCCCATTCTTGCCTGCCGGCTTGCTTCCCATGGCTTCCGAGCGAATGCGCACACTGCTGCTAGAGGTCACATTGTACAGCGAAGAGTTGTAGACTTGAATAGTATGCCATCCACGAGATTACTTAATTAATGCACCAAAAAGACCCTTTCACCAAAATGGCTCTTTTCAGAGCCAACATAATATTTCATAAGGCATAAGGCTAGTACTGTCACTCGCAAGCTCCCCTTCCACTCAATAATAAAAGACCCTTGCACCAAACAAAAAATAATAACCAGGACCCGGATTCTGATGACCTAAAATTGTTTGTAAAATGACCCTAAATTTTAAACAAAATGATTTAATTATAAAAAATGACCTAAAACTGATATTTTATTTATATAAAATTATTATTGTACACACAGAGTTTTAGACTAACTTTTACATCATTGTAAAAACTGTAAATAACTAATGTTGTGAATGTACTTTTCTCACGGAAATTTATACTGGCACTGAGGCAATGACGAGTCAAACTTCGGCTTAAAGTTCAGAGAATTTGAGGTTTTAAACTTATTTTTGACCACCCAATTACAATAATTTTATAACTTCTCTCTTTGAGGGAAAAATTCCCATATTTTATGAAATGGCTGCTTCCTCTTTTCTTTGGTGAATGGTGAAGGAAATTTGAACCTACCTGCTACACTTTTGTATCATTTGAATTGTCTCGATGTTCATGCATCGTAATACAACCTTGAAAAGCAGTTACACGAGATCTTGTTAAAATACAAGGAAAAATCAGTTACTGCCTTTGCAATTTTTCAGACATCTACAATGTCAGAAAGCAGTAACTACAAAAGTACTGCTTTTTGAGGTTTAACTTTCATTCCATGCTGTAACAACTCAACAATGACAGAAAGCAGTAAATACTGGCAAGAATGTAGGAAAGACAGTTACTTCCACTTAATGCTTTAGCAATGAAAGCCAAAATCCACATACACTTTACAAAAAGGCAGTATCTGTGATAACTTAATAAATAAATAAAAAAAAATTCCTGCTTGTTTTATAGTGTAAATTCCATCATCATCCATAAAGTAGAAAGTAAAGAAAATTTGATTAACCTTAGATCTCATTTTTCAAGTTCATGTAAATGTTGCCTTTTTCCTTAGCATGGCAGATCAGTTAGTAGGTATTTTTGTTGCCAGTTTTCATAATTGTTTTAATTGAGAACGGTTCAAAATATTGTAAAAAAATATTACAAAATTGTATAGTTTAGCCACCGTAACAAAATATACTAAAATTGTTTTGTAGCTTGTTTAGTTCATTTAAAAAAAGTTGTTTATGTCAAGAAAATAGTATTAAAAATTAAGTTTTTACAGATTCTGAAAACTTTGAAAATGGAACCTGGAGTTTGTGGTGAAAGCGAAAATATGACCTCCATGGATGGCAGTATGTTCTTAGAAATTAAACATGATTTGGATTCGGAACCACCGAGTGAAGAAAGGAATAGTGAAGTGCAGGTAAGTGTTTTAAGTAGGTCAAGGCATTTAATGACCATAAAATAGTGAAAAAATGCAAAATATAGTTTAGGCTCTGCGTTGATTCTCTGTCATTAAGTCGGTCAGCCAGTCAATCATTCATTCAGTCAGTCAGGACAAAGCCTCTTTTATATATATAGAGATGAAACGAAGGTACTGTCAAAATTCCAAGTCCCTACCTATTATAGTTTAGGCTCTGCATTGATTCTCTGTCAGTCAGTCAGTCAGTCAGTCAGGACAAAGCCTCTTATATATATACATAGATTTATTTTAAAATAACATGTAAAAGTGCTATGAAAACATTTCAAATTATTTGGCATTTGGTTTAAAATTCTCTAATCTTAATAATTATAAACACTTTTGAATATTATATTTTTCAATTATACTTTTAGTACATAACGTAATTTTATGCTATGCATTTTTTTTTTAAAAGAAAAAGATATTTTGGGTACAAATTTCTGAGTAACTTAGGCCTGCACTTTCTTTTCAACAATATTTACAAAATCAAATCAAAGTTTATTTTCAACAAGTTACAAGTTTGAATTCTTGGAAAGGTGATGTCAGAGGAAAACATATATTAACACAATACATACAAAACTCAATCCATCCTTTTCAGTCTCAACAATCATGAGAATGTAAGTATTAAACTTTTAGGGATATATTTAGACCCTAAGCTTAACTGGGGTGCCCACATAAACAATGTCTGTAATTGGCTGTCAAGAGTGATGTATTTACTTCGTAATTTAAAGAAGTATATCCCGAGGACATACTTACTTTGCATTTTTCAATAGCATCATAAGCTGTGGTATTGTTCTCTGGGGGTTTTGGTCATTTACAAGAATCCAGCAAAAATATCTTGATCCACATCAAGTTTGCGTAAAAATGTCCTCCATTTCTGGATGTTTGAACCGTTAATCTCGATGAACATCAGGGAATTGATTGTCTTTTTATTGAGAATCTTTTCAAAAACTAAAAGTTATTTAAATATTTATTTAAATTTACTAAAAAGCCAGTAGAGGGAATGCTGTACCCCCCCCCCCCGGTGTTCCTTCTCTAGTACATCCGTGATCACATCAGATTTTTTTTTGTATTTCTTTTCAGGATGGAAATGATGCTGACTCCTCAGAAATGGGCGAGGAAGATAGAAGAAACTACTCGGATGTGTCATGTGAAGGAAATGAAGCGGTTGCTCATAGTAAGAATGGCGATGAGGAGGAAGAAAATATAGGGCATGCGAGGCACCAAACCTACGTCTGCTACATCTGCAATAAGACTTTTTCCAGCAAAGGTAACCTTAATGTTCATTTCCGTTTACATATCGGTTTATATCCGTTCGAATGCGACAAATGCAAGAAAGCATTCTCAACAAAGTCTCAACTCAACGTCCATTATCATGCACACACAGGGAATCGTCCTTATAAATGTGATTTGTGTCCCAAAACATTCTCAACAAACAGTGATTTTAAAATCCATTACAGAAGTCACACTGGTAACAAACCATATGCGTGTGATGTGTGCCAGAAAACATTCTCCACCAAAAGTAATTTCAACGTGCATCATAGAACTCACACCGGCTTATGTCCTTACAGCTGCAGTTTCTGTGATAAATCTTTTCCAAGCAAGAACCAGCTTGCTGTGCACAGTGAAGTGCACACAGGAATGTGCGCATACCAGTGCGATGTATGTAAGAAGACATTCTCTACTAAAAGTAATTTGAACGTACACTACCGAATCCACACAGGAGCGTGCCCTTACAAATGTGACCAGTGTGACAAAGCGTACCCCACTAAAAGTCAACTCAATGTTCATTATATCAGTCATACGGGGCTAAACCCCAATGTGTGTGACTTTTGCAAGAAATCATTTTCAACAAAAAGCGATCTTAACATTCATTATAGGACACATACTGGCGTTCGTCCATATCAGTGCCAAGTTTGTCAACGCTCCTTTGCAACCAAAAGTAATTTGAATGTTCATTTCAGAACGCATACAGGTGTTTGTCCTTATGAATGCGACCAGTGCGGCAAGTCTTTCTGCACTAAGAGACAGCTTAGCATTCATTATCATGGTCATACAGGCTTGAAACCCTATCAGTGTGAAGTGTGTCAGAAATCATTCTCTACCAAGAGTGACCTGAATGTTCATTCTCGCGTTCACACAGGCGTCTGTCCTTATCCTTGTGATGTGTGTGAGAAAGCGTTCACTACAAAGAGCAACCTCTATGTACATTACAGAATGCACACTGGACATAAGCCATACGAATGTGAAATTTGTAAGAAAGCATTCTCTCAAAAGCATCAGTTGAGAGACCACTATCGTACGCATGTGGTATCTGATAATCCATGATAATCATAAATAATATGATGTTTGATTATGCAATAATGATAATGTTTATTCAGAATTCATATCTAAAGTGGGTTCCCTTCGATTATAGTGTATTTCTCGAGGGGCCCTTCTATAAAACTACTACCAACAATTTTTTACAAAGTATACAGCCTATTTTTTAAATCTATATTCTCTTCTTACTGCTTCTTTGTGGAGCCTTTCCTCTTTTAGGTTGTACAAGTGATTACCCAGCATTAAGAGATCTTCATCCAGCTTACCTTTTTCAATCCCTCTTTCCACGCCGAACCAGATGTATAGCTCATACAGGCTGTCGCAGAACGTCTTGGTTAGCCCTTCAATTTGCGTCAACTTCCCTATGTGAAATGCTGCTAAATATTTTCTTATAAATTCTAAAATGTTATTGTCTGTTAATTTTGAAAACGTGTATCTCTCACATTGAAATTTCTTAGTTAATTCTACTATTTTTTATTCTTTTAACATATCGTTCCTACATCTACGAATTTTGGCTATGCTGTCCAGTATTTTCGTTTCCGTATAATAGTTTGGCTTACCGACATTCTGTGAACTTTGTGCCTGAATTCCCATCCGACCTTCAGATCCCTTTACAAACATCTGATGTATGCCAGAGTCGAAGTTCACAGTCATTGCTGACTTGGCTCCTACCTCAAGGCTGCATTGTGTTGTTACACTGCAATCTGACCAGATATTGAACATTACGTATAGTGAGCGTAATTATCTCCAAATGAATGAGTAATCATAAGTCTATAATTATGATGTTAACCAGGCAGGTGGATGGGTGTGGTATTTTGTTTTTAGAAACATAAAAACCAGCCAAATGTGATGTTATGTTGTGGTCCAGCTTATCTTCTTAGCATTACAGTTTTAATTTTTACTCAACAAAACAATGTTAAAACTGTGTCCCTAGGTCCGAGGATTATAATTAAATTCTTGAGTTTTTTCCATTCTGTAGCGATAATCTTAATGATTTATGTATAGCGTAGAGCTTTATCAATGGTACTCACTACTAAATTGCGGTATTTTGTTACCTGTTGGAGCGCTTTCAACCGCATGGAGCGGCCATCTGGGTTGCTGAAGATGGCCGCTCCATGCGGTTGAAAGCGCTCCAACAGGTAACAAAATACCGCAATTTAGTAGTGAGTACCAGTGATAAAGCTCTACGCTATACATAAATCATTAAGATTATAATTAGGTCTGAAATTGGTTCATATATAAGAATACATCCTTAAAATGATAGTAATTGATATCCGGGTTGGGCCACGTCGTGTTTTTGGTGTCTTCTGACGTTTCGGACATCATATCGTGTCCTTCTTCTGAGAAAGAATCGCAAGAAAAATAAGTGCCTGTGGTTAGTAAACTGTCATGACAACTGCGACAACAAGAGATGACAGAGAATGAAAGAGGCAGAGATGGTTGTCATACAGTGGTTCAAATCCCAGGCGGCACACTTCTACGGCACAAGCATTAAAATGTTGGTCACACGGTATGGCAAATGTCTCAATTCCGGTGGCGAATATGTTGAAAAATAGCTGAACACTTGCTGTTGCAATAAATATTTTCATGAAATTGTGTTTTGTTTCTGTAAACAGTCCCAGGGAAACTTACTTTGTGGACGCGCCTCGAAGTAGCTCGGTAAGTCGTATAAAAAAAAAATAATATAAAAGAAAAGATTGTACCAACAGTAACAGCTTTTGAGAGATCTAAAAGTTTTGTTCTATGACTTTTTGTATCTCCATCGGTTATACCTTAGATAGTTAGGCCTATATATATATTTTTTTTTTATTCCAAGTAAATTTTCTACATTTTTCTCATATTATGTAATTTTGATACATTTATGGGACAGCTAGAATCATAAAATTTGGCAGAAATATTGGCACTTTCAACTGCTATAAGTGTGCAAAACTTGTTATTCTATCTGTCCTATAGATATGGAAAAAAATACTGGATAGCCGTGATGTCATTCAGCCAGTTCACTTCACAGCGCCAGATGGAATCTCTCCCCTAGTTCAGCTCAGTTGGCAGAGCCTTGGCACTGACAGCCATAAGTCCTGGGTTCAAATCCTAGTGTCAGAGGAATTTTTCTCCTATAATATTATCATGTAATGTCCAACAGAGACAATAATCTGTGGTTCATGCATGCATATTCTTATATCTATCTATCATTCTTAGTTCCTGGACACTGATCTTGGGTTCGATGTAAGGACGCATTTTTGCGGTAAATAGTACGGTTTTTTTTGTTGCCGACACTGGGTACTTGAAACTTGACTGTTCCACCATGATAGCATGGACGGGAAATAGATGGGGAAAATCAGTAGAAAAAAGTTATTTGTGGTGCAGATGGGAGACTGTATGTTCCAAAGTTAAGTTTAAGAATTGCACACGAACTGAAAGAAAAAAACTAATACATGGCGGTAACTTTTCTAGAAACTATTGTGATTATTTCCAGTACGTCATATTGCTAAACGCTAATATTAGTGTACATCTTAATGGTCATATCGCGTGTTGAGATATGAAGGACAATACGTTGTCTTGTAATTGGGAGTTGAGTACATTGGCTAAATCCGTCGCCATGGGCGAGTCGGTAGCGCACCTGCCTTCCACTCCGGCGGCCCGGGTTCGATTCCCGGCCTTAAGATAATGCACATTGTGCGCGATTTCTTAATTAGTACATCACTGTTCAAGGGCAGATCTTCTTAAAGCGATTTATTACTCATTGCTATAGGAACGAACTTTCTGATCATGGCTATAACAAGTATCCGGCCTGATTTTGTAAAATGCTTGAATTTACAATTAGCCTGCACATTTCCTCAAATACTTCCTGAAAAGTTCTGCGATTAGATCACTATGACTAAGCCTCGGATTTTTAGACTTTTATAAAAGGTATTTTAGCCTTTTATTTTCAAGGAATAGCCCTTTTTAGGTTTTAAACAAACTAATTTAGCCGTCTTATTAAAGCATAATAATGCACACTAATATTAACACCGAAAATTGAATTACCGAGTGAGGGTGGCCGAGATGGTAACGTCTTGAACTCGCATTCGGGAGGTCCCAGGTTCAGATCTCGGCCGGCCAATTTGACATGGGTTTTTTTGACGATTTCCCCGGTTTTAAAGGCAAATGTCTGATTGGATATTTATATACCATGAACCATCCTCACCATTTCATCCTGTATC
The DNA here is from genome assembly GCA_964059195.1 of Ectobius pallidus. Lineage (NCBI taxonomy): Eukaryota > Metazoa > Arthropoda > Insecta > Blattodea > Ectobiidae > Ectobius > Ectobius pallidus. Next base: position 8,482,015 of record CAXKWD010000002.1, read on the forward strand.
ATATCCATTTAAATTAATATCAGTTGAAATTTAATCCGTAAAATACACTAACAATACAAATAATTGACAATCAATAGTCCATGGCGTACCCTACAATGACAAATGAGCTCATTAAAGTAAAATTTATTAATAGTATCTAGGCTACAGTTACAAATGATTCTTTTACCTACGACTATCTTAAACAAAAGACTTTTAAAAAAAATATCGTCCTCTCTCTCCCCTGAATGAAACTGATGAAGTTCAAGGACTCATATACAGGGTGTTAATGAATAACACCGAAATATTTTACCTGTGTATAGAGGGGACATAGACAAGCAACTTTTATTAGGACATTTTTGCTCTATGACGTAAAATGTGTATGCTACAGGGCATTAAAGTCCTTAAAATTTGGTGCTCATAACTCAATAGTTGAGCGAAATAGGGTTAAAATTTTCATTAAATTGACTTCATGCCTTCCTAGTGATCGATAAAAACCTGATTCTCAATAATTCATCAACAGCTATATCATAATTTAGTGTTTCCATAATCTGCAAAATTTACTGACTAATCACATGATTGCCCGCCACTGCATTATGTTTTTATTCCTAATTCCAGACTTAACAAAAATGTTTCGTTTGTCTTTTTTTCCCTCAGAGTTGTAAGATATCGATCGTCATTTTTTACAATTTTCCCGACCACTACACAATAGTCACTGTTCCTTTGTTTCCCATAATTTCAAGTATTAGAAGTCAGTGGCGTGCATATCCTTGGGAGATTTTATGTTATAACAGGAAGAATTGAATCCATAGAGCAATAATCTCCTAATAAAAGTTGCTTGTCTATGTCCCCTCTATACACAGGTAAAATATTTCGGTGTTATTCATTAACACCCTGTATAACGTGCGATAAGACTAGAACAGTGGTTCCCAAAGTGGGGTCCGCGATGGTGTTTCAGGGGGTCCGCAGGCGGTTTAAGAAGAAATAGGATATGCCGTAATTTTGAAGTGCTTAACTGTGTTCCCCACTACTTATGTATGTGAAACAGCATTCTCCCACCTCACGTACTTGAAATCAAAGTTGAGAAATAAACCTGAAGTTGAAAGTGACTTAATATTGAAATTATCAGACATTATTAAACCTAACATTGCAGAGATAATTAATCAAAAGCAGGGCCACTGTTCACACTAAGGAGTAAACTCTGTTTGTTACCATTGATATTGTTATTTTGTCTATTGAATTTATTACATTTGAATCAAAGTATTTATTTAGTTTTTTATTTCAAAACCCAGAGGGGGTCCGCGAAATTTTAATTTTCTTTCAGGGGGTCCGCGGACTGAAAAGTTTGTGAACGACTGGACTAGAATATAAACAGAATTTATCCGGTCACAACACAGAGAGCATCAAGGCAATTTGGGGATCCTATCCAAAGTTCATTCCAGAAAACTAATGAAAAAATAAATGATATTCCAAATGTGGCTATGTCTTCTCATAGAGAATGAAATCCTCTTTTGGATAGAATTTCTATAACGAATTGGTAATATAGATATGAATGGCGCCGGTTTGACCCCCTGAACTTGTACAGATAGTGGGTGACGTACTGTGTTTTTTACTCATCAGGAGTGAACAAAGAACCGCCTGCATCATCTTGTGGTTAGCAACTTTGACTACGAATCCGCAGGTTTAGGTTCGATCCATGTACAACCCATACAAACTGGTCTAACCTACGTTATCCCCTTAATTGAACTTCATTGTGAAAAAAAAAAAAAACTTTCACATGTTCCAGCCCCCGAAGTACAAAATCCTGCTCTAACTATAGGAAACATTGTGATTTTAGGGGTTAATCATATTCAAAATATAATATTTTGGCAATAAATTTCCATTAAGTCAAATAAACTGATGTAACAAAGTGCCAGAATGCATTTGTTTAATCAGTGATAATTGCAATTATGATATGCTGAAAATAAGTTATTTTTGTAATTGATTTCCGAGTTAAGCTCCAGATCGATTCATTAAGCTGGGCTTACGGATGAACAAAGAAGCACATGTAAAGGAATAGTGTTATTTGTTATAGTTATCTGTATTGCAACTTCCAAAGTTGTATATGAACACTGTAAAACAATATGTTGTCATGAGAACTGATTTGCATTTGATAAATTCTTTCTAATATATTACCATAAAAATAGGCACTAAATTGGGCATTATTCCGGCCAACCGATTTGGTCCATTATCAATAGGCTTCGTCCTACGGACGTTATAAATGCGTATACCAAGTTTCATGAAAATCCGACAAAGCGTATTAGAGTTATCGCGCGTACAGATACAGGACAGAAGGACAGAATTTTCCCTTCCACCACACAAATCTCAAAGTACCATTCTGACACTTAATAGACTAACGCTCTTGATTTTTATCGACACTGACTATCCATGAACTAAGGACGCAATGCTACGGAAGGAGCAATCACTACAAAGCGTAATGAAACGACAAAATTTCCCTGTTTTTTCTTCCGGTTTGTGTTAGTACCAGGGACCCTTGTTTAGAAGAGGAGATTTTAAACAGTTGTCAGAGACAGATGAAAGACTTAACTGCCTTCTTGAAGTGTGTGTAACAGAAGCATTGCTCGCTATCAGTATTATAGAAAGCTAAAAAGTTCTTTCAAAATTAATACTCGGAATGAATCATGAGTTCTTTTCTTTTGAAAATGTGGGATTATTTAAAAATGTTGAATTGTACCTACAAATGAAAGGACAGGGTATTAAATGTATGTAGGCTTTCATGCAGATTATGGCTACTAGATGCAGCTTAGTGAACGAAAGATGCTCATCAACATCCATACGCGACTGCACCGTGCCACTCTAATCTGAAGCATGAAAGCACACATACCCACTCCATGATCCCTTCAAGTTCGGTAGGCCTATGGATGGGCATTATTCTCCAAGCTTCCATCAGATCCTTGTGGTATTGTCTGACATTTCTCCCTCGGATATTCTGTTCACGCCTTGTCATATCCATTCTCCACGGCGGTTGACTCACAACAAAATTACCATCGCCTCTGTTCGTATAACCGTACTTCACAGTGCTACCAAATGATGTGGTTCAGTAGGGTTGTTCCACACTGACTGTAGCGCTTCGATTGATAGCATTCTAACTTAATGTTCAAAAGAAACAATATTCTGTATCTTCATGTATACATATGTACAGTTTGGGGGGGGGGGGGAAGCGGACCGACTCTTGTAGCTGATTTCAGAGCCTTGTGACACGTAAATAAATGTAAGAGATGTAATGGAAACGTTTGTTTTCACAATCAATGCAAATTACGCGAAATAATTTATCAATCAAGCAATTTATCGACTGTATAACAAATTTCAGTACATTCCTGTGAATGCCGGTAACTTAGATATTTTAGTCGGTCCGCTTTTTTTTCCTACCTGTACAAATTAAATGTTATTGTACAATAACAATAGAAATCCGGTAATAAAATCACTAAATTCGTGTGTCCCACAATACTGTATATAACGTAGGCCTAAATGTATTAAAGAGAGATATTTCATTTGGCGCTGTGAAGCGAGCTTTGGCTAGCTCAGTTGGTAGAGTATGTCACGGAAAATCGAAGATCACGAGTTTGAATCCTGGGCCCTATTTCATAGAACTTTTACACTGATATTATTAGCAAATACATAATAATATTAGTTATTATTATTAGTCTTCTGTTTCATAAGAATATTTCCTAATAATATTTGTTATGAGTTCATGGCTCTAAATATAATTAGTAAATATTGCTAATATTATTAGTAAACTGTTTCATAGACTGCAGAACTAATAAAATTTACTGATAATATTAGGTGTTTTTCTATGAGTGTTTTTGGACCCATAACTTATTCTCAAATCCATGTAATTCAGATTTCGTGACCTTAAATTTGTGGAAAATGAATCACTCTGATTTAATTATCAATTTAGAAAAAGCTCACGTACGGTATCAAAGGAATTTTTGTCATAACAAGTTTTTAGGATTTAAGGTTAGATTTTAGTACAAAAGCCTACTGCTTTCTTGAATAAATGCCTGGCAGATTTATTCATTTCTTAGCGTTAGTTATTATTTGTTACATTTATGAAGATATATGTAGGCCGTGCTGCTTTGAAATGGTATTGATATGACATTCAAATCAATCAGCTGACTAATGAACTAATAATATTAGTGAAGAAATTTTATGAATAGTGTTCATATCTCTACGAAACAAGATTTTGTTAACTAATAAATAATATTATGAGTTCTAACATTATTAACTGATATTATTAGCAAGTTCTATGAAATAGGGTCCTGGTGTCAGAGGTATTTTGGAAACAAAGGGTACTTCCCTTGACACCAGACAATGATGTTTCATCATGGCATATTTTTCAGATATGAATTGTTTTTAAAGCTTAGCGAACCTTCAAGTTCCTTAAGCCCCGAATACATTTGCGCTCCTCTCGCGTTCCGCTCTGTCCGCGTGTCGACACGCGTATCGACACGCGAACAGTTCGTTGAAATTATCCATAGGAAAGCGACTTTACATACTGCGAACCACCAGCAGTGATTTTCACCTACCACGCATGTACTAGCAATCATGTCTTCATATCATATCAAATCATATCACAGCCTATGAACATGACAATAACCCTAATATAGTAATACGAAATTAATAACAATAATAGTATTATTATTAGAGTTGATATTATTATTATTATTACATATCTCAAAAGTATTGACTGGGAAACCCGAAGAGAAAAGACCACGCAGAAGACCGGTCACAAAAATCACTACTTAGTGTGCCTCACAGTACTGCATATGACATGACTTGTCTGTCTGTGAGGTGGACCATTAGGGCAATCAGTCATAGGAGAGAAGTTCCATCTGGCGCTGTGAATTGAGCTCCGGCTTAGCTCAGTTGGTAGAGCATTGGCGCGAATAGCCAAAAGTCCTGGGTTCAAGTCCCAGTGCCGGAGGAATTTTTCTCCTATAATATTCTCATTTGGTAGATAAATCCTAATCATGGACTCTAGATTATAAAAATACATTTTTATTTGATCATTTTTTGTTATTTTATGGAATTTTATATTTTTATGGTATTAATTTTAATTTTCCTTAATTATTTTGTCATTTTAGTGTCATTAGCTTCCTTATTTAGTCATTTTCATGCATTTACATTGAGTGTATTAACTTTTGTCGTCACTAGCGGTTCTCTCTTTGAAGTGTTGTTTGTTTAATGTAAGAAGGAAAAGTGTTGTCATGTCAATGAGAATCAAAGAACGCCAAAATTTTGTATCATATTACTATTTTTAGGTAGATTTTCGAAGAAAAATCTACCTATTGCAATGGATACCACTTTATGATTTTCGAAAAATTCTTTCATATCTTTACGTTTCATGCTCCCCTAAGTACGAAACCACCGCCCGTTCAAAAAAAATTTTTGTGATATTTATATATATATATATTTACACGATAGCGGCCGTAATTTTGAAGATATTTGAACCAAATTTTATTATGTTATTTCTAGGCCCAATAGTTCGGACAAGTTCGTTAATGGGCAAAATTGGCCCAAGAGGGTGGTCGGGGGAGGGGGTTGAAATTTTAAAACATTTATATCTCGGCCCCTATGAAGTATAGAGGGAAACTTTGTTTGAATAAATTAGAGTACTCCCTATGGAGTTCACAGTGACACCAACAATTCGGGGGTTCGAGTGAGGGTGGGGGTGGGGGTGGGGGATGAAAATTCGAAACTTTTGAAACCACGTCTTGTGGGGTATCGTTGAAAAGCTCTTGATGAGTACTCTACAAATCAATAAATAGTTTCTTGATAGCTCTCATATTACGCGAGATTTTAATGTTTGAAAATAATAACACTTAAAAGAATTATTATAATATCATAATTTTGTCTTGTTTAGCGGCTTTGCTAATTTTATTCATTGCTGATCTTGCGCACGGCCTCCCAGAATATTATATCCTATTCTTGTTGTCAAAACAAATGATTGTAGACTCTTCCTCTTTACCGAATTCAGTTCTTATTACTGAAGGGTTTACCATGCCAAGGCTAAAGAAAAAGAGTGCTATGCAGCGACAATAAATTAAACCAAAAGCACTTCGAAATCTACCTCCGCCTGTAGGCCTGCGTAAAGGGATTTTTTTGACTTGGATTTTAGAGTAAACACTACTGTTTCCCTCAATAAACAACAATATTATCCGGCAGACCACAAAAAGATGTACCGAATTTTGACTCCACAGTGCCAGTATAAATTTCCGTGAGAAAAGAACATTCACACCATTACAGTCATTTACAGTTTTTACAATTATGTAAACATTAGTCTAAAACTTTGTGTGTACAATAATAATTTTTTATAAATAAAATATCAGTATAATTATTAAATCATTTTCTTTAAAATTTAGGGTCATTTTACAGGTCATTTTTCAAACAATATTAGGTCATCAGAATCCGGGCCCTGATTATTATTATTGAACTTTGTATAAACATTGTGTGCACAGCTGCCGGATGTTATTGTTGCAGGTGTTCCAAATCAAAACAACATGCGTATGGCACAACACGCGTTTCCATCAGTCATTGGAATAAACTGAATTTTGCAAAACTGTTCTGCTAGAAGAAGGGATATTTTAAATAAGCGATGTACAGTAGGTTTAGATTTAGCCTACACTAACATTGTCAATATTTAAAAAAACGAGTTTTGAAAAAAAATAGTCCTCAATTACGAAAAATGTGTACGGCAAATATCGAAACAAAACCATTTTTAGGCAAGAATTGAAAAGTGTGTAACAATTTCATTTTTTATATTTTATAAGTTACCTTTTCCTGTACCTTTGCTGGCGTTTACTTTCATTTTTTCACGCCGGTTAGCTGAAAGCAGATTTACCATCTTCTTCTTGCATTCCTCCGCAGTCTCATTCATTTGAATACCTATTTCCCTCCAGGCATCCTCCTTCAAATTTTTCCTGAAGTGGTCCTTGTGATTTGGATTCCATAGTAAAGGTTTCGATTTATAAAGTCTATCATCTGGAGTGCCTTTTCCTCAGACCACACTATGATTAACAAATTTATGCTTGAGCGGAGCACAGGAGGAAAATGACACGCGTGTCGACACACGGACAGAGCGCAACACGTCCCAATATGAAATCGGAAATCCTTTGTGTTCGCCGAAAAAACCGACAGGAGACGGATCGCGGCGAACTGTCTGCGTGTCGATACGCGAACACCTCAAATGCCGTCCCAATCTGCGCTCTGTATGCGTGTCGACACGCGTACAGAACGCAAATGTATACGCACCCTAAGGGTAAGGGATTGGATAATTCTGTGTAAAAAGGGATTAAGTATTTTCAAAAACATTTGATTTTTGGCATTTAAAATTAAAACAAATTCAAAATCCTTTCTTAGTGAGCACCTACATTATGAAACGAAGGTACTGTCAAAATTCCAAGTCTCTACCTGTTATAGTTTAGGCTGTACGTTGATTCCTGTCAGTCAGTCAGTCAGTCAGGACAAAGCCTTCTATTTAAAATGAGTAACATGCAGCGTGCATCCAGGTAGCACGTCGCAAGTGGCATGCTACTTCGGTGTGAATGCTCCTTTAGCTATTTTCTGTGCACATACCAAATCATTTCTGGGGGGGGGGGGAGTTGAATTTTCGAAATTTTCACATGGGTTTACTGTTATCTAATATCCCCCTTTTACCTCTTTTGCTCTGAATTTATATAAAATATTTCTCTAATTGCAGATATTGTCGAAGCCATCCTGGAGTACGCGGCATCGAGTTTTTATTTTCCGGTGTATAAAAGTGGCGTGTGTACAAACTTTCCTATATCAAGAATACAAGAAGACTAGAAGATAGTGTTTTTATTTAGTGTTTGTGACATCAAGAAAAAGACTTTTCTGTATCAAGAGCATGCTGAGGAAGACATCACTTAGATTCAGACCTCCACTTCATAATTCTGTGCTTTGGTATGGAATTTTGAAGTGAGGTCTGTGTATACTCCATTTCTAATACTGCTGGACACCTCAAGGTATTAACGAAAGCAGTGCTTAGAAAGGAGCAGAGATAGGGGCCTCTTTTTAGAGGCGAAGAGCGGTCTTGGTGCAAACCGAGGCCACCCATCACCAGAAGACCAGCAACTCTCTCATCGAAAAAAGGTAAATAATATATTACCCTTCACTAAGCATGCAATGTGGCCCGGTGGGGCCCTCAAATTAAAAACTCCCCCCCCCGAAAATTTTAAATCTAACTTATTTATATGTAGTGAACGCCGCTTAATGTAATCGTGGATAATGTTATCAGTCGGGTAATGTTATCACTTTTATGAAGTCCCGTACGTTTAATACTCATACATTTAAAAAATGCCGTTTATTGTGATCAAAGATTCGGTTAATGTTATCACAGTTTTCCTTTTTGCGACTTTATTTCCAAGTACCGTACGTCATTCAAAATTCACTCAACTGTATTGTGTTGTTCTGGAGGTAGCAATATTGTTCCCATCTCACAGTTCGAGGGGGTGGCATTACCATACATTGTCTTTTAAGGAATAAAACATGTTTCACCCCACAGTTAAGCTGCAGCTTTTGATTTATGAATATAACAGTGTTGACATGCAGTGATGGCTACTGTAAAATGAAAAGACTTGAACAGACGGGCGTTAGATTTCTGCTACGCGGTGTTCACCACGATCAGTAGGTCCATAGACTTCCAAAAACACTCGTAACTCGTAACTGAGTATTGAACTCCTAAAGGAAGGTAAAAACGATTAAAAACTTGGTTAATGGTTGAAAAAACAGTTGCTTGCAGTTTATTGCCGTATTAGCCTATGAGTGGTTCAGTGATTCACAGTTACATATTATCTTATGAATAAATAGCTTTTAATTCTGTTTTGTAGTATATTATATTATATATGAATAAATAACCTTCATTTAACTCCTTCGGCTATTGTTATCAGTCGGTTAATATTATCAGATTAGCTGCGTCCCGAAGTGATTACAATAAGCGGCGTTCACTGTATGTGTATTTCGGTTTTTGAAAGTGCTATCCTGTAATGTGTAATTAAGATTCCATTTGAAACTAAAGAATGGAGAAGTGGTAAGCGGCAGGACTGGTAACGTAACAAGTTTCCATTTCTGCATTTATAGTTAGTCCACATGATGGAAAGTCTGGGAATTTTGTAAAGTAAAGGAAAAAGTCAGGAAAATTTGAAAAAAAAAGGAACATTCAAGGAAAATAACTATAAAAAGCAACTAAGGATACATGGCCAATATTGTTTGGGGGACTTTTGAATGATGATTAAAAATAAATTCACACTTTTCCCTACAAATTATCGCTGGACGATTTTAAGTGGACCTGTAGAACAAGCGCTAATTTAGTGCGCTAAATGGACGATGAACGGTAAGCCGTTGACTTTACGAACAGGTTGGATGGATTAAGAATTAAGAGAGGGAGGTCCCAGGTTCAAATTCCGTGGCCGACCAATTTGACATGGGTTTCTTCATGGTTTTCCCAGTCTTAAAGGCAAATGCCGAATTGGATATTTACATACCATGAATCATCCCCTCCATTTCATCCTGTATCGTATCCATTTAAATTAATAGGCCTATCAGTTGAAATTTACTCTATGAAATACACTAACAATAGAAACACTTGACAATCAATAATTCGATGGACTATCCTACTGTATAGACACAGATCCCGAACTCCTGATATGAGCCAGTAGTTAAAGGGAGTATAAACACAGCTGAATTAAAAAAAAAAAAAAAAAAAAACTTAAACAGATTAAATGAAATCAGTAATAAGAAAACTGTAAAACAAGAAAAAAATATTTTTGTAAATATCTTAAATGATGGACTTCTCGAGCTTTTGGGAGAATTGGGCTGGTGTTGGAAAAACATTTATGTAACATTGGGAAGGGAAATAAGGTGGGGGCGATTAAGAAAAGTCGAATAACTAAATGGAGAGCTCTCATTGGTTGAAAAGGAATAATTTAATTTAATAGTAGAATTAGCTGTGAAATCGCAGCCTGGGATCTGGATTTCCAAGGCTACAATATGGCCCCATATCAATAGTATATGATAATATTATAGGAGAAATAATCCTACACTGGGATTTGAATCGAGGACCTTTGGCTATCCGTGCCAATGCTCTATCAACTGAGCTAAGCCAGAATAACGTGAACTTTGGCTTAGCTCACTTGGTACGGATAGCCAAAGGTCCTGGGTTCAAATCCCAGGGCCAGAGATCATTTTCTCCTATAATATTATCATGTAATGTCCAACAGAGACAATAATCTGTGGTTCATGAATGCGTAGGCTATGCATAAATATCTTACCCAGTTGCATAGTTTATTCCAAAACATGAAATCCTCGTCTCGAGTCTGTCTTTGAGGAATGGTCCCCTCCTAAGCACAAAATCTGTGTATTCAGAGAGGAAACGTTCTTCTGATGAGACGATGATGGCCAATTTAGGTAGATTCCGAAGAAATTTTTTGTGTATATATATACACACACAAAAAATTATATATATATATATATATATATTTGCTACATCTTTACACGCTAGCGGCCGTAATTTTATGTTATTTCTAGGCCCAATAGTTCGGACAAGTTCGGTAATGAGCAAAATTGGCCCGGGGGGGGGGGATTGAAACTTAAAAAAACTTATATCTCGGCCCCTATGAAGTATAGAGGGAAACTTTGTTTGAATAAATTAGAGTACCCCCTATCGTGTTCACTGTGGCACTAACGATTCGGGGGTTTCGGGGTACGACTGGGGGTGGGGGGATGGAAATTCGAAATTTTTTAAACCACGTCTCGTGGGGTATCGTTGAAAAGCTCTTGATGAGTACTGTACAAATCAATAACTGGTTTCTTGATAGCTCTCATATAAGGCGAGATTTGAATGTTTGAAAAAATGCTCTTTCCTCTTTTTTGCAATTATTATTGCGGGTTTGAAATGCCAAGGCTAAAGAAGAAGAGTGATGCGCAGCGACAGTAAATTAAACCAAAAGCATTTTGAAACCTACCTCAGCCTGTAGACCTGCCTAAAGGGAATTTTTTACACCTGGGTCGGAAAAAGGACATATTATTTTTGTAACTAACACAGCGGGTGCAACTATTCAACACGATACACGACACTGGGCTGCAGAATTTCCAGAAAAGACAGGAACCTGACAGAGCTTCTTCTAGGTATTTAATGAGGGTCGCCTATTGGTTACTAATCTCTATCAGGGGGAAATGTTGTCTGGGTAGCTTAGGGTGACCAGACGTCCCGTTTATAACGGGATTGTCCCTTTTTTGCTTGACTGGTCCCGTTGTCCCGACAAAAGTTTAAGGGGACGTAAAATGTCCCTTTATAAAAAATTTCTTATTGTCCCGTCAATATGCATTTCCGTGATATATCTAGCATAAGTTTTTATAATTTTCTGTTAGAACAACCAAAACTTTTGCAAGAAATACAGAACTCACAAAAATATCAAAGAAATACTCGTTCAGATCCCGGATGCACTGCATCCGATGCAGTGAACTATAAATAATACTTTGACTCTGAACTTAACTTCCAAGATGTAGGCAAGGATTTAATTGAAGTATCTTTAGAATATTATTTGTTCGCTTTATTGGTTAAATTTAAAATTTAATTACTAAACTATAGAATAACTTATGTATAACATTTTATAATTTACTATGGATTCAGTTTTCTCGATAATCCATATGACATGCCTGAGTGTCCCGTTTTTTCATTTTTGAAATATGGTCACCCTAGGGTAGCTATAGTACTGAGGTTTCCATGTCTTGTCTCCCCGAGACTTTGATGCTTTGTTCTGATCGAATTGGTTGTTGTGGCTAGTGTCGACACTGTAGACTTGTCTGCTTAGGCCCAATGAATCCTTCACGGGGCCTACTATTTGCTGTGTTTATGGAGAGAATAGATATTGTGCTTCCCTGGAAACAAGAGGAATGAAAGGAATGCTGGCTCTGGAGGTTGTGGGTTCAGTCCTTTACTTTACGTTTGAGGGCCCTTTTCTGTATGAATTCTAGCAAAAACGATTTTCATGTGATTAATTTTTGATGGTAAGCTTGCGGAATCGGTTCCTGGTGGTCTGACTCCATGGACGATGGTTCGGTGACGGCTGTGGGCGTTGAGATGTGTTGGTGGGCGCTGTCCACTGATTAACTGATGAGGATATCCGAAAAAAAAAAAAAAAAATGGAAGAGCAAGAAAACCATGGAAACTGACAAAAATGAAACAAATGAAATTGTAGACGCGCAGATCATTTTATTTCTTTATATAGACTACTAGCTTAAAAATATCCGGGTTTTATATTTTGTAAATTCGAAAATAACTTATAGATCCTTATATAGGTATTTAGAATTTGAAACGAGGAAGAACGACTTATCACACTCAAACTATTCCCTCAGAAAACGATAAATATAGCTTCTTATGGCTTATAGCAAATCCCTGCGGCTTCGCCCACGATAATTATTCGAAAGATTAACAATTAAGAACAAAATAATAAAATATATTATATTTATTAACACTTTGTACATGAAACATTCATAGGTCTAAACGATTGATGAAACAACTATAAATCCGGCTTTGAAGTGAATTCCACGATTAGAGAGCACAGCATGGGAAAAATAACCTCAGATTCGAGTTCCCTTGCCCAGAAAACCCCTGCATAGTGAGGGTCGTCTAAATCGAACAATGTTTACGCATTGACACCTATATTCATTATCCTTCTGCCGTCTAGGTTGAAAATTTCAGATATCTGCGTGCCTTCACATTATAAACAAATGAATCGATCAGCGTGGGCTTACAACATTCAAGCGATCGCGATGCTTTTATTTCCAAGGTATGACAAAAATAGGCAAAGCCAACTGCAACTGATGTGACAACTAAAATGTATTACTGCGAACCTATGCTTCAAAAGCGAAAAAAAAAGTCTTCCCGTTTTTGACTCATAACTCACGAACGAAAGCTAAAATTAAAAATGTACTATGCCAGAAACCTGCGCGGGAGTGTACTCAACAATTTCCCAAAGTTTCATGGTGATCGGACGAATGGTGTAGTAATGCATAAAGGACAGACACACATACATTCGTTTATTTATATAAATGTGATTTATGTGAAACTAAAACCTTACTGGTACAATCAATCTTAGTTACGCCTCTGTAGTTGTGGTCAGATTATAGAGGTTTATATTTTCTCTCTTGTCGATGGTTTTAACTTGTAATCTTGCGCAGTGGTTAAAGAATATTAACGCTTATTTTTTTTTTTTTTTTCAAATACATCAATATAAGAGGTAGTATCAAAACCAGTAGGTTTTCTGACTACGAGCTAAGTGTTTGCTGTCATAGTACAAAAAGAAAACTCAAAAAGGTTTAGTCACCGCCATCAAAATAGCAGCAACTAAATAGCTTGATATTAACGCTTAATAAATTTAAGTCGACAGTCCTGACATCTGTCAAGCAAAGCGTACACAGCGTTCTGTGTTTGGCATGTTACCTCATAGATGCCAGAACTCGTGCCGTAAAGTAGTACGGGACAGTGATAGGTGGCAGCACGGTTAGCTGTAGAGCATTTGTTCTTCAATCCGCGGTCCGTTGCTCACAAACAAATACCAATTTCAACTGCAATGCAGCCGTTGCTTATACACAGTAGTTTTAACTAAAGGTAAAAATAGTATTTTTGACTCTTCTGAAACCTCCCTTCAGGACGTTAGGAGTGTTTAATGTTAAGTAATCTTTACAGTTATTATATATGTCATTTGTTTCATGTTACTAATGTATCTATAATAATAAGAGGAAATGTCTGTCTGTTCGCGATGCCCAGCAAAATCTACTGCACGCAGAGATCTCAAATTTTAAACATAGATGGACTGAAGGGTGGCCGAATGCACCTCCAAGCCGGATATTTTATTTTCGCTTTCGTTCGCGAGGTATGAGTGAAAAACTGGCAGAAAACGTGAATATAATATGCACTATCGAAGCATCACTTTTCGGTAATACATTTCATTTTTTTCAATATTCTGATTCTGTGAGCGCACTCTGGTGGATTCGTTTGTTTATGTCGTCAAATACAATAGAGACTCTTTGTAATCGGGGAATGCACTCCAAAGCCGGATTTTTAGCTGTTTCATTATAATTATTAATCGTTTTGTCCAGTGGTCGCCGAACTTTGAAGCTTCTGAGCTACCGTACCGTTTTAAAATCCTACTGTGAGCTACCAACCAAAAGAACTACAGACTTAAAAAAATCTTACATTCGTTTATTGCCTAAATATGAAATAAATTTTAATTAAACTATATATAACAAAAATAAATTGAAATGAAATTATGCATAAGAAAGAAACTGAAGTGTAGTTAGCAATAAATAACAAATGTAAGGGCAGAATCTTTTTTTTTACACTTATTAACTTCAATGAGAAGGATGGAACTCTTTTTTGTCATCAAGTTTTTTAATGTAGGGAGAGTAGGTAGTGGCTGCCATTCAAATACAGTTGTCCAAGTGTTCATCAGTGAATCTGTTTCTGAACTTATTTTTAATACATTTATTTCATATTGGAAAACGAAACCTCACACAGATAAGTAGAGCTGAACATTGCCTTCACTTTGAGAGCAACCTGGACCAGACGATAATTGAAATCGCCTGAACTATTGCACCCGCAGTAATTTTAATTTTTATTGCAATTCCCTCTCTCCGTTTACTTTATTTAATAGATGAAGTTAATAGCCCAATAATAACATTAAAAACAATTGGACATCAATGATACTGAAGTTATGAATATTCAGACTTCCTCAAAGTAGAATTTGATTCATATATAATTCCACAAGATGAACTATCAACTAATAACTTTCGACTTTTAGATGTAGATAACCGAACCACATTACCAATAAATACATTTATTCGCATTATTATTACAGCAGCAGATGTCTTACACTCTTGAACTATTCCAAGATTAGGTGTAAAAGCAGACGCAACCCCCGGCCGTTTAAATCAAACTAATTTCTTAATTAACCGACCAGGAATATTTTATGGGCAATGCTCAGAAATTTGTGGTGCTAATCACAGTTTTATGCCAATTGTAATTGAAAGTGTATCTACAAATAAATTTATCAATTGAATTTCAACATTAACATAATCCATCAGATGACTGAAAGCAAGTAATGGTCTCTTAAACCAATTTATAGTAATATAGCACCTACTTCTGATGAGAAGAATTAGTTAAATTTTATAACATTAACTTGTCAAGCTAAAATTATCCTTCGAAGATATTCTTCTATACCACAAATAATACCACTTAGATGACTCATTTTATTTCTTTTCTTCTCAATTACATTCTTACTATTCAACTTTATAAATTTCAGATCTCTGCGTTCAGTAGATTTCGCTGGGCATCGCGGACAGACGGAGGACAGACGGAAGACAGACAGACAGACGGAGGACAGACACTTCCTTTTATTAATATAGATTGAGTTTCCATAATTTATTATCTGAATAACTGAAGAATCTATACGAAAGAGAATATCGAGTGAGTTCCGACTGGACGAACAGAATAACATTAAAAGGCATTTCAGACGAAACTTTACTTTCGTATTTTGCACAGAAATGAAAGAAATGTAAGGTTTCAACGCTCTGGAGTTGGTACTCAATTTTATTCCCTTCATCACAATAGGTTTTTTTTTCATAATTCTATGCCGCACTACAGGTAGAGGAAGTATTGTTTTCGACCCTAAAATTCGAAGTTGAGTTTTTAGCATATATACACGTTTCAATGCCCCCCTGAATCCAAAAATACTATTTTTGGAAACATGTCTGTGTGTCTGTCTGTGTGGAAGTTTGTGAACAGGCTGGCTCCGAAACGGAGAATCGTATGAAAACAAAATTTCATATTTGAGTCAGGTACCTTCTGAAGATGTGATTCGAAGGTTGGCGACAAATTTCCCTTATTTTTAAGGGGACTTTACATGAAGAAATTTTCGTTTTTCGCGATTTTCTCGAAAACGGCTCTAACAATTTTCTTTAAATTTTGCCCATAGATTGCTTGTACCAAGAGCTAAAACTTTTATTTGAAACATTTTTTCGAACAAATTCTCTGAAGAGTAGTTATAAGCAACCCACTGTGAATACGTGCTTTTTGCAATACGACTTCTTGTAAATCGTACGAAAACAAAATTTTGTATTTAGGTTAGGTACCTTCTGAGGCTGTGAAGATTGGCGACAACCTTCTCTTATATTTAAGGGTGCTTTACATGAAGAATATTTTGTTTGTTTTTTTGTTTTTTTCTCATAAACAGCTCAAACAATTTCCTTTAAATGTTGTACATGGATTGCTTATACGGCTAGACTTCGGATTTTAGGTAAAAACCTATTTTAATCCTTAAGTGATATATGAACGAAAACTTGTATATGCATGTTTCATAAGTGACTGTGTCTAAAACTGATACTTTTATAGGACCTAAAACAGCCTATTTTTACGTTAGAGCCTAATATTGCCTTTTTTGCTTGTTTTTCCTCTAAAGTTCAAAATAAGTCATTTTTTGTTATAAATTCTAGCATTTATTTTCAGTTCGTACTACATTTTTAGGTCGGAATGTGCAGTACATGACACATTTGTGACGTGGTTAAATATTAAGAATGTTTCGCCTTCAGTAGAAAAATTCCAAGGAATTCCTAAGAAAATGTAGTGTTTTTCTCTCGTCTCCCACATCCAGAAAAAAAAGAAACGTAGTTCTCTGAATCACTGAGGGATGCAAGGGGTTGAATATGCTAACGTGCGTAGCTTCTGGTTGCAGGGATTAGGTTTTCACTGTTATGGTATTAATACAGGCCCTAGTAATAGCACTATGTAATTCTGTGTACCATAGGCCTATATCTGTGTTTTATCAAGATTATTGATTAATGGTGACTTCAATAAATATAATATTCTGCATTACAGTTGAGATATTTCAGAATATTGGCAACTTAACGATTTTATAAGAGACTATTTTACGATTTTTAGAACCTATTTTCCAGTTTTTAGAGCCTATTTTAGGTACCTAAAACATCATTTTTAGCCACCTAAAAGTCCGAAGTCTACGTTATACCATTTCAAAAACATTCTCTGAAGGGTGGTTGTAACCTACCAACTTGCCTGGTGAACAACTCAATACGCGGACATTAAAGGCATTTTATTCTATATAAGCACGTGGAGTGAGAAAAATGTACTGTTGGCCCTGCTTACAGTAAAGAAATATCTGAGGGGAATATTTGATAAATTTCGGAAATTATTCTTAACAGCGGAAAGTTCAATAAACGTTTGCAGTCACTTGTTTTTTTCCCATAGCCTGCGTTTTTAGTCGCAACATTCAAAGAAGGGGCTATAAGATATTTATAGCATAATTAGCGTAAATGCTGCAAACTTTTATTTGGGCAGAGGAAGTTATGTGAGTTTCACATAAGATTTTTGTTGTTGTGGAGATGAAGGGGGCTGGATTTTATTATTATTATTATTATTATTATTATTTTTATTTTTTTAAGTTTCGTTTACGTAGAACCTTGAAAACATTGAATAATCCTTAAGATTCATTTACCATCAGCTGAAAGGTGTTATGGTAGATAGGGCGGTGAACCGAGCGAAAGTGAAGATAGCCCGCCTGAGGCGCTACCTGTCTTTCACCGGCTGCGTGACCTTAATATTGCACTTCGAAGGTTCTTGAACCAAAACACAGACCTCTCTTCATTCTAAAAATACACGATTTAAGAAGAGTCTACTTATCTTTAATACAGTCCTTTAACATAATATGATAAACAGGGCCCGGATCCTGATGACAAGTCATCTTTTCATTGGTGCTGCATAAACATTGCCAACTTGTAGATAAATCCTATTCATGGCCTCTAGATTATAGAAATGCATTTTTATTAGGTCATTTTTTTTGTCATTTTATGCAATTTTTTATTTTTAGTGCATTTATTTCAATTTTACGTCATTATTTTGTCATTTTCATGTCATTTGCTTCCTTATTTTGTCATTTTCATGTATTTACATTCAGTGTATTAACTTTTTTCGTCGCTAGCGGTGCTGTCTTTGAAGTGTTGTTTGTTTAATGCAAGAAGGACACACCCGGTGTTGAAGTGTTGTCATGTCTCAGTCGGAAACGAGAATCAAAGAAACGCCAAAATTTTGTATTCTATTACTATTGTCTTTAGATTGACTTGGCACCAGAGTCTGCCACCTATAATGCAACATTTATGGAGGATGAAGTTCGTAAGTTATGTTTTGAGCAGAACTAAATATTGTGTTTGCTTATGTTTATGCTTTATTGTGATTGCCGAAATAGTTATTTATGTTATGCATAATAATAAGAGGAAGTGTGTGTCTGATGCCCAGCGAAATCTAATGCATGCAGATATCTGAAATCTTAAACTTAGATGGACTGAAGGGTGGCCGAATGCACCTCAAAGTCAGATTTTTTATTTTTCGCTTTTGTTCGCGAATTGTGAGAGAAAAATGCCAGACAGAAGACAGAAGTACGATTGAATTCTAGTAAATATGATTAAAATCCAATGTCTGCAAATAAAATATGTAAAAATGATAGAGGACTTGATATAATAACGCACGTGGGCTGCAAATAAAGAAAACATGCAGGTAGATTAAGTTAGGAAGATGTTCAACTTTCCTCCATGAACGGGACTAAAGAAACTAAGCTTTTGATAGGGTTTGATTCTCCCGGCTGTAAACGCCTGCAAAACATCGTTTAGACTACACGCATATCCGGGGAGTTGTCGACGAATGCCTTACCTGCAAGGGGCCGTACAGCATTTTGTAGTTAGGCAGATTTCAAATTGATGGAACAAATACGACCTTAGAAGTAAAGAAATTTCTCTCCCTTGAAGTTACAGAATAGGCAAATACAGAACGAATATTGAAAAATCCTTCACTATGATAAGGAATTGCAAACTTTGAATACTGCCAAGAAATAAAGCACCAGGAAGTGATCTAATTGTTTCACCTTTACTAAAGGCTATGCCTAGGAGAACACTGGTCCTATTAACACAGATATTCAATGCCATATTGCGCTTGACTTATTTTCCAACAAGATGGAAACATGCTATTATCGTAATGATACCTAAACCAGAGAAGCTAAAAAATGATCCAAGTAATTATCGTCCCATCAGTTTGCTACCATTATTTTCTAAAATCTTTGAACGACTACTTCTTCCTCAATTACTAGAAGCAACACACTCTATGATACCAGCCACGCAGTTTGGATTCCACACCAGATGCCACCACAACGCAACCGTAGAAGATTAAAACGTAAACGACATACAGACCTACTTGACGATTAGACTATCTACTTTATTAGTAAGGACAGTCAGTGGACTGAGACCTTGCAACATGTTTAAAGTGTATGCATTTTTATGCATATGCAATTGTTATGTCTCATCTCAATTGTAATATACTTGTTGTATAATAAAGTTTAAAAAAAAAAAAAAAAAAAAAAAAAAACTTTGAATGAAGGGGAAAGAAATGAACGTCGTAAGTAAGGTTTTGCACCAAACTAAATATTATTTTGGCGTACATTTGTGCATTCCCCTTCTTGCTGCAGTTGTCCAACGTTTCTGATGTGAAAGTGGGTGTCTGGAAGAAGATCCAGAAAATGCTTAGGTCTCCGTCAACTCTTCTGGGTAATAGCTCCTGAGGCAAATCTCCATTCCATACAAATGTAGCCTAACAAAACAAAAGCTTAATATATTTTCTGCAAGGCCAAAATGAGTTGAGTCCTTTACTTGGTTGCGACTGTTAAAATATTATTTTATCCACTCGTTTGTGTCGGTAAAGGCTTATTTTATCTGCCGTTTCTCATTTGCTTAATTAATTAATCCAGTTATTTATTGAGAAAGGTTATGGCTGTTTATACTCCCAGTATACATGAATAAGGATGGAAGAACTAACCTTAAAAATACCGTTGGGAGCTTTTCGGAAACTGTTACAGATTATTATGTTATTAGTTTAGTCATACATCTAAGTATATTTTAAAATATATTAAAAACTTATCACACTTGAAAATGTGCGGCATAGAATTATGAAAAAAACCTATTGTGATGAAGGGAATAAAATTGAGTACCAACTCCAGAGCGTTGAAACCTTACATTTCTTTCATTTTTGTGCAAAATACGAAAGTAAAGTTTCGTCTGAAATGCCTTTTAATGTTATTCTGTTCGTCCAGTCGGAACTCACTCGATATTCTCTTTCGTATAGATTCTTCAGTTATTCAGATAATAAATTATGGAAACTCAATTGAGAATATAAATTTTCTTATTACACAATTTTTTTAGGAACGGTTTTCATGACAACGAAATTCCTATCGATTCTGTACGTCTGTTGTCGATCCTATTCACCGGTAACCAATTATAAACATTTCTAGAAAACCATAAATATTTGCATTTTGATATTGTAGAAGCTCCAATAAAATTCTATTGCTTTCGTAGAAAACACACAAATCAAATGAAATTATGTTATAGGCCTACAAAACGATAATTTTTATCACGACGTTCAACTATCGACTCATAATATACTTATTTTCTTGACTTTGCTATACATTGAATATGTCTCCAGCAATAAAAAAATAAATAAAAAAAAATAATTAAAAAATAATAAAATTTACCGTCTTGTGTAATAAATGACTCTTCCAGGGTTCACGTTCCTCTAAAAAACTAGAAGACAAAATGGAGAGACCTACCAACGGTGACAGTGAATGACCATGGTTTAGCAGAGTAGTAGGCTAAAGTGGTTCTTTGGATACACTTTAACATCGTGGCCCTGCTAACCGTGCTAAGAAAATACTACATAGGATAGAGCCCAATTGCAATCCTAACACTGTAAGAATATGCGCAATGACTTATCTGGATAACACTCATTAAAGTACAGAAGTTCATTATAAAACCATAAGTTGTTGTTTGTTATTCCAACTATCTGCTAATATCGTACAGTACAGCAAATCAAACTGCACAATAAATAACCTGTAATCTTCACGTTAATTTTAATATGTGTTACATCGAATTGAGTTCATTTCGTGCATTTCAATGCTCGTTGCTTTGATGTGAAAACGCCCGAGTGAAGCCCTGCTCTCTGCATGTCAACTGTCGCAACAACTGATCGACGATATAGAGAGTCTTTTGTTTGATCAATTATAAGGTATTTTCAGAAACTCAAAATTAGACATTTAATTATAGACGAAGAAACACAATCTTTTGCAACTTGCCTCTAATGGTTTTCCCGAATGCCACTATATAGATATTTTTATTTTTACATATTTCAGCATTTGAATTTTATATACCTAATTATTTTGAAATTACCAACAAAGCCAGTAGACATATCAGCAAACAAAAGTTACCAAAATCATTTGAAATAAAAACACTTATCTATTTATGCCCTTACAACATGTCTTTTTTTATTATTGTAAAGTAAAGTAAAAAGTAAAGTGTTCCCTATTACAGGCCATGGAGGCCCAGAGGGTTCCAGGAGGTTGAGGCTCCCAGATTTTTAGACATCGGCACATGAAGGTGGTAAGGTTGTCAGCCTTACGCACCGGCCGCCTTTACCCCCAGGATTGCTCCCGGTACTCATTTCTGTTAGAGGCTGAGTCGACCCCAGGGTCATAGTGCCACCAGAAGGATTAGGCCATTTGAAAAACTCCAACGACCTCATCGGGGATCGAACCCGCGACCTTCCGGTTTGTAGCGCAGCGCCTCAACCACTACGCTACGGCGTACCCCCTTTTATTATTGTACTTAAGAAAATTTAAGGAATAGTCGAATTTACCACAGTAAAAGTAGTAACAATGCACTTTTTTTCCAAAAAATCGAAAATTGATCTTTTTTCAAGAAACAGGTAGAAGAAAGAGGAAACTTCCATGAAGGTATGACCTAAAGTGAAGAATTATTGCACATTAGGCATTTTTTCCTTAAATCTCAGAACAATATTAAGGCCCGGCGTCACCCGGGTTTTGCATTTTACATACAATTAAAAATTAAATTATGGGGGACTTTTGATTTCCAAGCGGTAAGTCCGTATATTGGTATGTAGAGTTTCAAGCGAAGATGAACGACTTTATCGCTCTTACAGGACTTAGAATTTTGCAACCCATTGCTTTTACACACAATGCCTGCTAGAGGTTCAAATAAGAAGAACGAAACATTTTACTATTTTTACGAGATATTTTATTTCTCACTTTTATGTTGCCATACAACCAGTTCAGAACAATATTAGGATAGATTTAAGGGAAGTAGTTTTTGCGAGGGATGATTGGATAGAGTTAGCACAGAATAGGGTTGAATGGCGGACTCAGGTAAGCGCGGCAATGAACTTCCGAGTTTAACTTGCTTAGGAATTGTCTATTGCCATTGAGTAAGTAAGTAAGCATGTTCTAAATGTTAACTATTTTTTTTGTGTTCCTCTGCCCGTACCATAGGTACTATAGTTAGAGGACGTAGGCCTATTGTTTTCGACCCCCAAATGCGAAGTTGAGTTTTTAACATAAATACACGTTTTTTTACACTCCTTAGCTAGTAAGTGTTACTTACGAAAGTTGTTTACATGGATCGTTAGTTGACATTCCCACACAATCGTGTTGCTAAGGGCGTTGCGATGAGGTTAAATTACTTACGGTACAAGCGCCACGTCATAATTCATTACGATGCACTTCATAATACAAGCCTTTATGGACACGGCCCCCAGGACAAATATTCGGTTCCCATAACAACAAACACATGCGAATCACTTTCTGAAATAAACATCTATTTTCAAGAATGTATTTACATAATATTTTCAGGTAATATCACAATTAATATAATTAAATTGATATAAATAATCATCGCGCAAAAAATAGCATGCGACACACCGGCCGTAAAGGCATTTACGGGTCTCGAAAACTTAAAAACCCTCGGCTGCGCCTCGGGTTTTCAATCTGTTTCCTCGACCCGTAAACGTGCCTTTCGGCACTTGTATCGCAATATACTATAAGGTCCCCTGAATAAAAAAAATACTATTTTCGGAAACATGTCTGTGTGCGTGTGTGGATGTCTGCGAACATTCTAGGTCCAGAACGGAAATTCGTATGAAAACAAAATTTGAATTTGGGATAGGTACCTTCTGAGGATGTGACACAAAGATTGGCCAAGGGTCTCTGCTACTTACGGATTTTACATGAAGAAATTTTCGTTTTGTTGTAGCCTATTTTCTCAAAAACTACTGAAACTTTTTTTTAAAATTTTACACATGGGATGCTTATACCAAGAGCTAAAACTTTTATTTGAATCATTTTTCCCAAAACATTCTCTGAAGGGTAGTTATAAGCCACCCACTGTTTGTAGAAACTCAGTCTTGCCTGGTGAACAATAAAGCTTTGCATCAGGTTGAAACAACTGAATACGCGCTCTTTGCAGTACGGCCTCTTATTCTATATCAGAATGTGAAGTGAGAAAGATGTATTGTAGGCCATGATTAAAGTGAAGAAAGTTACGAGAGTGCATTAAACAGACTTGACTGGGTTGTGTGTCCTTCGGGGATGAGATGCGATTTTAGTGACGACATTCTTTTCATTTTTGCAACCAATTTACATGAAGAGACTGTCATACGCATTAGTTATATTATACATAGCCACGCATTCGCAATAAATCTCGCAAACGTCTTGTCTGGGGACCCTTGTTTTACTGGAACGTTTTTGCTTTCAACCGTTTTTAAAATTTGGAAATAACAAATGAAAGGGCAGAGTATGAAATGTATGTATAATGCAGGTTATGGCTACTAGATGCAGCATAGTGAAGGAAAGATACCCATAAACATCCATACGCGACTGCATCGTGCCACTCTAATGTGAAGCATGAAAGCACACTTACCCACTCCATGATCACTTAAAGTTCGGTAGGTCTGTGGGTGGGCATTATTCCCCAAAGTTCCCATCAGCTCCTTGTATTCTCTGGAATTTCTCCCTATTTTGACGTAAGAATGCTGTTCAAACCTTGCCACATCCATTCTGCACGGCGGATGACTCACAATTAAACTACCATCTACTCTGTTCGTATAACAACTGTACAGATGACGGAGGCGTTTTGTCAGTGAACATCTCAGGGATGACTTAAGTTGCTTTACACTTCTGAACCGGCGAATTGAAAGGCATGGATGTCGTGAAGAGATATTCCAGTCAGGAAATGCTAGAAATATCTTTACGCTTCCACAAATGGACTGCAATGTTTCATGCACCTGTGACTGGAATATGAAAGCTGTTTCATGGACTATAATATCATTATGAGCTACAGTTCCCACATTTATTGTTCAAACTTCCTTTATATAGGCCTAGATAAATAATATTAACAGCAAAATTGTTTCAAGAAACGAAAAAGATTTAAATTATTACGAAATGCTAGGTGTTAGGATTATTATTATTATTATTATTATTATTATTATTATTATTATTGTTATTATTATTATTATTATTATTATTATTATTATTAATTATGTGAACAAGAGACTTCGAAAACTGAAATATTTTTCCTTAGACAGATATTAAAATGAATATGCATTTTTTGAGATTCTTTGAGGCTTGCTTTACAGAGTTTACTGATGATGTTCATACATAGGCTATTCCTCGCTTTACTCCGGTACCGGTCAACCGATTTGGTCCAAAATCAACAAGATTCTTACCACGGACTCTATAAATACGTATACCAAGTTTCATGAAAATCCAATAAAGCGTATTTGAGTTATCGCGCGTACAGACACACGGACAAACTGACAGACATTTTCTCGTTCACCACACAATCTCATAAAGTACCATACTGTCACTTAATAATAATAATACAACTTAAGGCTATAGCTAAATAATCACGACATACCCAATAATTTGAGAGATTGGTATTATAAATGTCACTTCCTCGTTCTTCCTCAGCCACAATGTGCGCTCCTCCAATGTGCCACCTAGAGGAAGTTCTAGGAGTGCCTCTAAGTTCTTCTTTTTGATATCCTGTAAGGGATTAAACACCCAATTATTGTATAATACTGAGTAATCACCATTATTTATTACTGTCGTAAAGTTTCTACATGCTTCAATTGTGTTCGACCCCGGGAAGGTTTAATGTGATAATTAACCGGCAGGGGAAATTCCTATGATTGTCTTCGTAAGGTCTTAATTTTGTAACCTTTAGAACCTGCAATAAATTAAGGGAATCCATTATTTTGAAACGTTGATTTATAGCTGTTATTTATGTATTTACTTTAGTATTGTGTGTCGACCGCGGCGGTTTTTACAGAAAGAAGCAAATCTTAGGGTGCCTTCTGGGGCCCATCCTTAACGTGATATACTTCCATTTAAGGTTTCCGATAGCCAGCAAAAGGAAGTCCTAAGAGTGCCTTTCCACCTAAATATTTCATTAACCTGTAAGTTTGAGCCAGTAATGAAATTAAGCGAATCCATATAATTTAACGTTGGTTTATAGATGTTATTTATTGAATTGGTTTAGTATTGTCTGTCGACCGCGGAGCTTTTTACAGAAAGAAGCAAACTCTTAGGGTATTATTGTTATTGTTGTTGTTGTTGTTATTATTATTGAGAAATGTTAGAGAAAGAGAACCTTGAGCAGAAATCACGTGTCCTTCAGGTTCCAGGTCGATGCATCAGGCCAGCTCCCTGTTCTTCAGAAAAATTTACAAGTGCAAAAAAGCCTAAATATTTATGAATAAATATATTTTGGACTTTGGAAGAAATAGAGAATTAAATTAGTATGGACATGTAAGAAGAAAGGCTACCAAGTTTGGTACGGGAACTGTGTCAATCTGGAAGAGGAAGCAGAGGCAGGCCGCGAAACTCATGAATGAAGGAGATCAGCACAGAACTAAAAGAAAGAGAACTAACTACAAGATTTGGATTTCATTGACAGATACGAATGGAGGAAAAACATAAAACTTAAGATTATATTTTGCATATAAATATTATTATTTAAATAAATGAGAAAACTTAATTGGTGATACTCAGAGTAAAAATGATGGTTTCCAATAGCTCCATTCCCCTTCTTGCAGTTGTCCAACGTTTCTGATGTGAAAGTGGGTGTCTGGAAGAAGATCCAGAAAATGCTTAGGTTTCCGTCATATCTTCTGGGTAATAGCTCCTGAGGCAAATCTCCATCCATACAAATGTAGCCTAAGAAGGGACAAAACAAAAGATTAATATATTTTCTGCCTGGTTAAAATGAGTTGAGTCGTTTTCTTGGTTGCGACTGTTAAAATAACCTTAAAAATACCGTTGGGAGCTTTTCGGAAACTGTTACAGATTATTATGTTATTAGTTTAGGCATACATCTAAGTATATTTTAAAATATATTAAAAACTTATCACACTTGAAAATGTGCGGCATAGAATTATGAAAAAAAAAACTATTTTGATGAAGGGAATAAAATTCAGTACCAAGTCCAGAGCGTTGAAACCTTACATTTCTTTCATTTGTGTGCAAAATACGAAAGTAAAGTTTCATCTAAAATGCCTTTTAATGTTATTCTGTTCGTCCACTCGATATTCTCTTTCGTATAGAATCTTCAGTTATTCAGATAATAAATTATGGAAACTCAATTGAGAATATAAATTTTCTTATTACACAATTTTTTTGGAACGGTTTTCATGACAACGAAATTCGTATCGATTATGTACGTCTGTTGTCGATCCTATTCACCGGTAACCAATTATAAACATTTCTAGAAAACCATAAATATTTGCAATTTGATATTTTAGAAGCTCCAATTAAAATTCTATTGCTTTCGTAGAAAACACACAAATCAAATGAAATTATGTTATAGGCCTACAAAACGATAATTTTTATCACGACGTTCAACTATCGACTCATAATATACTTATTTTCTTGACTTTGCTATACATTGAATATGTCTCCAGCAATAAAATAAATAAATAAAAAAAAAAAAAAAAAAAAAAAAAAAATTACCGTCTTATGTAATAAATTACTCTTCCAGGGTTCACGTTCCTCTAAAAAAGTAGAAGACAAAATGGAGAGACCTTCCAACGGTGACAGTGAATGACCATGGTTTAGCAGAGTAGTAAAGTGGTTCTTTGGATACACTTAAACATCGTGGCCCTGCTAAACGTGCTAAGAAAATACTACATAGGATAGAGCCCAATTGTAATCCTAACACTGTAAGAATATGCGCAATGACTTATCTGGATAACACTCATTAAAGTACAGAAGTTCATTATAAAACCATAAGTTGTTGTTTGTTATTCCAACTATCTGCTAATATCGTACAGTACAGCAAATCAAACTGCACAATAAATAACCTGTAATCTTCACGTTAATTTTAATATGCGTTACATCGAATTGAGTTCATTTCGTGCATTTCAATGCTCGTTGCTTTGATGTGAAAACGCCCGAGTGCATGTCAACTATCGCAACAACTGATCGACGATATAGAGAGTCTTTTGTTTTATCAATTACAAGGTATTGTCAGAAACTCAAAATTAGACATTTAGTTATAGACGAACAAACACAATCTTATGCAACTTGCCTCTAATCGTTTTCCCGAATGCCACTATATACATATTTTTATATATTTCACCATTTGAATTGCTTCTACCACATAATATTATATACCTAATTATTTTTAAATTCTCAACAAAGCCCGTATACATTTCAGCGAACAAAAGTTACCAAAATTATTTGAAATAAAAGCACATATCTATTTATGCCTTTACAACAAGTTTTTTTTTTTAATGATGTACTTAAGAAACTTGAAGGAATAGTCGATTTTACCTCAGTGAAAGTGGTAAAAATGCACTTTTTTTGTCCAAAAAATCGAAAATTGATCTTTTATCATGAAACGGTAGAAGAAAGACGGAAATTGCATGAAGGTATGACCTAAAGTGAAGAATTTTTGCACATTAGGCATTTTTTCCTTAAATCTCAGAACAATATTAAGGCCCGGCGTCACCCGGGATTAGCATTTTGCATGTAATTCAAAATTAAATTATGGAGGACTTTTGATTTCCAATGGGTAAAAGAACTAAAAGTGTTACATTCTATTTTGTCTCTTTGTACTTGCTTAGGGCTTCCAATAAACATCTCTATTTCTCAACTACATCGGTGAATAGCGTATCGCTGGACAGAATTTTTTCCAGACTTCAGATGTACCGAGACAACTGAAAATTCTTTCCCCTCAATACGACCTCTTATGTGAACCGAGAAAATCATATCCTCCATATCCAAAGTAGAGAAAGTTATGTGATGCGTCACACCCGATATTTATTTACGTGGTTTCATCCTCTATAATCGACTTACAGAAATTAATTGTACTGATGACCTCTGTAATTATTTGTCACTTCCAAAACTCTGAGTAGACACTGTAAACAATAGTGTCGTCATCAGAAGTGCAATTTTTTTTTAAATTAGGTTTCTGACTTTCTTTCTACTGGTCACATCCAGAATATCAACACCTTTAAAACTTCTCTGAACAACGCGGATTGTTTTGCAAAAGTCGCGCGAAAATGGGTTTAGTAGTTTTTTAGTCTGTGACATTTATTTGACCTTCAAAGTTGATCATAATCACTTGCAAGTATAATTTTTTTCGTTGTATATCCTAAGGGGCTTTGAATCGAGATATTCTGTCCGACTTTAAAATGTGACAACTTAAAAATCAGAAATAATATAAGCTACATGATTTTTAACTAAGACGCCACACACTCATGGTCGGTGGCAGTTAAAACTAAAATCAATACATGAAATAAAAGTTATAATTAAATACCTTATTTACAATAATTATTGGAAAGAACTAAAAAATGTAAACATGAAGAATAATTGATTAAATGGTGATACTCAGAGTAAAAATGATGCATACCTCTTCTCGCTGCTCTAATATTTAGACTCCGTTAGGATATGTAAATGTTACAGTCAATGTGGTTGTCTAATGTTGTTTATGCAATTCTGCAAGTACCCTACCTGTTTTTCATCTGTCTATTCCGTCCTTGACTGGATTTAAAATTAATCATTAAACTTTTGGGAAGAATTAAATGTTTATATTCTGAATGGGAGGTTTGACTTACGTTTAACCTGTAGATGGCATTTGTCAAAGTGTATTGGTCTATCTGTAAATATCTTTCAGTTTGGGAAAAGATGTAGTAAATTTTGAAATGGATCTACATCGCTGAGCAACAATTTATTGTTAAAAATAGTGTAAAGAATTAAGATAAAATAACTTGGACTTACATTCGGGAGGTTTAGGTTCAAATCCCGTGGCTGGCCAATTTGACATGGGTTTTTTTTCATAGTTTCCCTAAGCGTAAAGGCAAATGCCAAATGTCCTCACTATTTCATTCTGTATCATATCCATTTGAATTGATATCAGTTGAAATTTACTCCATAATAATAATAGAAACAATTGACAATCAATAGTTCCAGGGCCTACCCTACTGTACAGCCACAGATCCCGAACTCCTGATATGACCTCGCAGCTAAAAGGAGTAAAAACACAGGTGAATTAAAAAATGACTTAAGCAGATTAAATGAAATAGCATTAAGAAAACTATAAAACAAGAAATAATAGGAATGTAAATTTGTTAAATGATGGATTTCTCGGGCTTTTGGGAGAATTGGGCTGGTGTTGGAAAAATATGTTGGAAAGGGAAATGAGGTGTGGGTATTAAGAAAAGTCAACAATTTAATGAACAGCTCTGATTGGTTGAAAAGGAATAATGTGATTGAATAGTGGTTTGATATGTGAAGTCAGCACTTTATTCTGGGAGTGAATTTTTCTGCCTGGAATGTTACTCTGCTACAATATGGATCCAGTAGTATAGTTTATTCCAAAACATGCACTGCTCGTCTCTCTCTCAATGAGAAATGGTCCCCTCCCAGAATCAGTGTACAGAGAGAACACTTTCTTCTGATGAGGTGCTGATGGTCATTTTACACCTGAATCGGAAAAATGACATATTATTAATTTGCACTAATACAGCGGGTGCAACTATTCAACACGATACACGACACTGGGCTGCACAATTTTAAGAAAAGACAGGAACCTGTCAATGTTGCTTCTAGGTCTTTAATGAGAGTCGCCTATTGTTCACTAATCTGCACAGTTAAGTATCTGGATAGACTTGTCTGCGTAGTCCCAATGATTCCGTATTTCCGAAAAGAATAGATATTGTTCTTCCCTAGGAGCCTGTGGATATGTTATTGGAAACGGGAGGAAAGAAAGGAATGCTGACTCTGGAGGTTGTACGTTTTGTTGCTGTATGAATTCTAGCAAAAACTATTTTCATGTGATTAATTCCTGATGGGAAGCTTACGGAATCGAATACTGGTGGTCTGACTCTATGGACGGATGGCTGTGGGCGTTGAGATGCGTTGGTGGACGCTGTCTACCGATGAGGATGTCCGAAAAAATGAATTTTGAAAACCATGGAAACAGAAAGAATTGAAATTGTAGACGCGCTACTTATTTTATTTATTTACATGGACTACAAGTAGGTGCCCTCGACTTCGCTATATGTTTTATTTAAATAATTTATTTGACAGAAAAATAATTAGAACATTATATTTGTTGACTCTGACATCATTTTTGTATAAATTACACCATTTTATTTTTAGTTTTATTATATTGTTAGAGCAATAAGTAGTTAAAGTGACTAAAACAAATCTTGTGCTGCCACATGGGCATAAAGTTTCGAAACGAAACGATTAGAAAGAACCAAAGATTCATGAACTTTACCCGAATCATGCATATATAATTACTGAAAAGATAAAAATCACTGAGTTTCATCAAATTCATTCATTGTTTTGCCAGTTAGGTAAGATTGTGCCCACCTAGTAAAAAAAAATCAGACATCACCGTGTCGTGAATCAAGCAGACCGGGCTAACAAAATAGAAGCGATCGACAAATTGATGTGTTATATTGAAAACACACTTGTAGACCAACATTCTTGCTACATTTATGCAGGTGAGTTACGTTACATTGATTCTGAAACTCAAGAAGTTATGGTGGGATGTGCTTTTGTGGTTTATGATAATAGTGTTTCTGAAATTTATTCTGCTTTGTATAAACTATCGTCACACTGTTCTGTGTTTCAAGCGGAATTGTTCGCCATAAAAGAAGCTGTTAAATGGTGTATTGATAGTAGCAATAGTGCTTGCATAAACAGTGACTCACAGTCTGCTTTACAAGCCGTAGATGATAAATATAATAAGGATGCACTAGCCACAGACATTAGACATGCACTAAATACAAGCACAATTCATATTTGTTTAACCTGGGTCCGAGGTCACATAGGAAATATAGGAAATGAGAAAGCAGATGAATTAGCTAAGTTAGGTGCTTCTTCAAATGTTAAAACTTCCTATAGTTTATGCCCTCTGTCCTTCATTAAGAAAACATTAAGAGAACATATGCACAGCCAATGGGATCGGATTTGGCAAGAAACGAATAACGGCAGCACAACGAAAGATTTGTTTTTCCCTAGAGTGCAAGATAGAATAGCTTGTACACTTTTGATTCCGGATTATATTATGACTCAATTCTTAACAAGGCATGAGAAATTTAGTGAATACATAGATTTAAAATTTCTACCTCTGCAAATTGTAAGTGTAAAGAGGAAAGCCAATCTGTTCGGCACCTCTTATTTCATTGTCCATTATTTACGCATGAACGTTATCAGTTAATATTATATTTAAATTTTCTAAATTTTGACTTGACTACACCAATCTATCGTCTCTTCTTAAATAAGCAAAGTTACAAAGTTGTTTTAAGTTTCATGAATAGTGTTTTTGCAATAGTGTTTGTTTTTGTAATATGTATATGTAGTTTACTGTATACTCTGTATATATGTTTAATCTATAACCCTAATATGCCATCTGGAAAAATAGGGTTCTGTATTTTTTGGGAATTCAATAATATATTGCAAAACATCCATTTCGGCTATGCACTTTCTTTCCTGGTTGCCCGTTTATTAAATTTATATGAAACGTTCATATCTGCAATAACCAGTCTTACGGATTAGGGGAGGCCTAATATATTACCTAATTCTATGTGACTCGTATATTTTTACTATTTATGTTAGTCAAATGGCCTAAACCTGGCCTGATATGTTATTCATAGCTGTAGGCTTTGTATCAGTTGATAAATAGGGAAGTTTATTGTAAGCCCTAAGCATGTAAAGAGAGACAAAATAGGATGGAACACTTTTAGGTCTATGTGCGCGGTAAATTATTGTGTCCCAGGTTTTTGGGCCAGAATGTTTGAAAGTGTTATTGATTTTCTTTTGATTCTATCCCCGAAACGGTTGTGTGGGATCATGGAAGTCTGTAAAATGATATATTACTGGAATTTCTTTTTCTTCTTATTTCAACCCCTACCAGGCATGATGTGTAGAAGCAATGGGTTGCAAAATCCCAAGTCCTGTATCAGCGATAGCGTTTCATGAGGGAATAGTTTGAGTGTGATAAGTTGTTCTTCGCTTCAAACTTTAGATCCTTATATAAGGACTTACAAGTTGAAAATCAAAAGTCCTCCATAAGCTAATTCCGAATTACATTTTTATAGAACAGATTTCCTTAGCTATATTTAGGTGTAGAGGTGTTTAAAATTCTACTACTACTACTACTACTAATACTGATATATATTGATATATGTATTGATTTTATTGTGATGCTTTAACACACTATATTATATTCGATATTAGGCTGAATTTTGTATAGCCTATACTGTGATAAAACAGTAACGGCGGTGGATATGGATGGCTAGAACAATGATCCTGAACTTTTCCTCGGTTTTATTTTTATTTTAGACAAGTAGCCGGCGTGGTCTTGTGGTTAGCATCGCTGACTACAGATCCGTCGGCCCGGGTTCGATTCCCGGTACCTCCTCGGATTTTTCTGAGGTACGGAGGTCTGGTAGGGGTGAACTGAGCCTCGTGATTCAAAATTGAGGAGCTACTTGATAGAGAAGTAGCGGCTCCGGTCAAGAAAACCACCATTAACGGCCGTGGGTGTCGGTACGCTGACCACATGCCCCCCAATCCTGTCATCTGCCTGTGGTAGCGGTCGGGTGGTAGGCCAAATCCCTCCAGGGATGTAGCGCAACGGAGTTTAGTTTTTTAGTTTTAGTTGAAGATTAGGAACCGTGAAAGTGGAATTTTATTCAATGCCAAGCTAAAATATGTAATATGAGGTAAATATGTAAAAATATGTAATATCAAATTGCGTTATTTACATACGGTTATCTTGAAGGAGTAAAATATGTGACTACAACAAAATTCGCTCCATTTTTAAGAGAAATTTCACATTAGAAACTAGATTACCATAGCACTGGCAATATTGTTGTGTGTACGCTGCTAGGCTGAGGGCAATAGTGGAATATGTTGGGCTAATATTCTAGGATGGCTAATCTTGTGTAACTTTTCCCTTGGATCAAACATTGCCTGACTCTTTTCAACTAATTTATTTTGACACAGGAAATAAAGGACTTTTCTGGAGTGTGATCATCACGAAGCAGGTACTCCTCCGAAGGCCGAGCTCCTTACCTCTTCTCCCAGCTCAGTTTTAGTAGGATACTCGTCAGCTAATCATATACGGCTCAAAAACGTGTCAAGATTGTATTGTATTGTTTTTATTATGTGTGTTTATATCCACTTAATAATGTTTGGATATTCTCCTTCTTTTCAGGTAAAGCAGAAATCTGAGAGTAGCACCTGTAACGTAAGTTAATGTAAGTTTTAATTACTGACTTAGCTGATATTCAATTTAAATGACGATGAGTCGTGGTAAGTAAATATCCAATTCCGCATTTGCCTTTAAGAAACCATGAAAAAAACCCAAGTCTGGTTTTCTAATTTCTGTAATTACATTAAATCTGTGAAGAGAGGAATTTCAATTAAAGTGGACGAAAATAAAATAAAATAAAGCTAAAAATTATCAACATTTTCTGTAAATAGATGAGTTTTATGCTACTTTTATTTCTAATTTCAGTTGAACGTTACAATCCCGTTTCTTAGCGTATTCTCGCCTGCACAAGAGCTGCGGAGCGACTTTTTGAACAGAATTATTATTAAACGACACAAATGAGTTGGGCTTGGACATACATCTAACCATTTTGAATCGTTCCTGAAGGAACTGGGAACTTGTAGTATGTACTCAATTCTAGTTAAGTTATTTTTTATTTGTAATTCTTTTGTTTTTATCTTCAAGTCAAGTTAAGGTACACAAGGCAGAATTTTATGCGACATACTGGCACGTGAAATAACCAAAATAAGGTGACTTAATGTCTTTTTAAAAATGTATTAAAATAAGACAAGTTACTTTATCCTGTTCTCATTATTTACAACGTCAAATCCCACGAGAGATTACGAGTTATCGCAAGAAATGTTGATATTTCATAGCCTACAATTTAGGTAATCAATATAGGCCTAGTTTTAATTTAAATGACTTAATAAATTTACAAACGTCTGACAGCTTTATAATATACTAGCTTAAAAGGCCCGGCGTCGCCCGGGTTTTTTATATTGTAATTGGAAATTAACTTATGAAGGATTTCGTTTTTTAAATTCTAGGTTCTTATAGGCCTATAGGTATTTATAATTTGAAATAGGAAGAACGACTTATCACACTCAAACTATTCCCTCAGAAAACGCTTGATATAGCTTTTTATGGCTCATAGAGGATGTAGAATTTTGCATCCCATCGCTTGTACAGTACACAGCAAGCCTGATAGGGGTTAAAATATGAGGAAAACATAAATTCTGGTAACATAAAATTGTATTGTCTTTGCGGAATATTTATTTCTCACTCTCATGTTACCATAAAACCGTTTTGGGGATCAAATTAAACAGAAATGCAATATCACTTTCATACTTCTCTCCCCAAAAACCTGATATAATCATATAGGCCTACGTATTACCATATCTGGTTTTGTTTTCTCTATGTACAGGGTAGAGAAAGTTATGTGACTGCATTATTTTAGTGGATTTAATTCTTTAATATTTATTTATAACATGAATTATATTGACAGCTTCTCTAATTTCTCCAAGTCTCATTTCGTTTATTTCCAAACCCATGCAAAAATATGTTGTCATGTAAACTGTGATTTTGATTTGATAATTCTATGTAAAAAGGGATTAAGTATTCTCAAACACACTTGATTTTTGGCATTTAAAATCTAACTTTTGCAAAATCCTTTCTTAGTGAGCACTTACATTACGAAAAGAAGGTACTATCAAAATTCCAAGTCCGTACCTATTATAGTTTAGGCTCTACGTTGATTCTCTGTCATCAAGTCAGTCAGTTAGTCAGTCAGGAAAAAGCCTTTTATATAAATACTCACTTCGCTCAGTGGGGGCTCCGCCCCCAAACCCCTCCTCTCGAGGTTCTCGGGAAAGGTTTTTTAAAAGAACTATGGGAGATAGAGTGCGTGTATTTAGTCTGCTGTATTGGCTATTACCTTTCAGAGCCCTACGTGAACACCGTTTGATAATACAATTGCCATGGAATCCGAGCCCTTTTTCAGGGGTTTTTAGGGCTAAAAATAAAAAAAAATTAACTATTTGGAATTTCTCTGTGGTTTAGAGCCTAAAAGCTATATGTGTACCAAATGTCAAGTTTCTAGCTCATCTGGAAGTGGGCAAACATTAATGTCAGTGAGTGAGTCAGCCATGTGGCTTTATATTATAGGGACAGATGTGAGATTTTAAGAGAGGGTACCGAGATAATTGTAATATAGTATTAAGAGCTGAAGTTACTGAAGTGACTGAAGTAAAATGTCTAAATCAGTAAGGGCTCTGCGTGTACAGGTAAACACTGCAACGCACTGAGGAACAACGGACCGCCAGGAGTTAACCCCTGCGGAAAACCACGCAGGCATCTTCTCTGGCAAGCGTGTGTTGCGTGTAGTCTAGTCAAACATTCGCAGGCGACGAAATCTAATACTCATGACCAGCAGCTCCGAAAGTATTGGCAAACTTGCATATCTGTAAATGAGTGTAGTTTAATGAAGGTGAAAGGAAGAAAACATTATGATTCCTCTCGTATTGTTCAGTTTAAATTCGCTCACATTTACACTATTTAGTTCTCATAAAATAGGTATAATTTAAAGAAGTTAATGAAACCACCCCAGGATTTTGTGTTCTTTAAATATCCTAAGAGAAAAAGGTTAAGGAGAGAAAATCCTGTGAGGACAACGGCCTTAAATTAAGGGTGCCAATAGGATACATCCAATCTAAACAATTCTAAGGCAATATTTTTTTTTAATATGAGATTTTTTTCCATTATTTTCAATATTCAAATATGAGGGCTATTTGTTTTCAACATTCGATGGGGCATAAAATGAAAACCACAATGAAAATTAAAACTTTTTTTATGTGGAACATTTAGGTACACCTTCTAACTACTTCTCTACATAGTCGCCCCCCGTTGATTGAGAGCACCCCGTTAGGTTTACGGAAATAATTATTTCTAAACGTTCATAGCCCTACGTGAACACCGTTTGATAATACCGTTGCCATGGAATCAGTGCCCTTTTTCGAGGTTTTTTAGGGCTAAAAATTAAAAAATAAACTTTTTGGAATTTCCCTGTGGTTTACAGCCTAAAGGCTATATGTGAACCAAATTTCAAGTTTCTAGCTCTTCTGTCAGTGAGCCGAGCCGAGCCCTTTATCGGGGGTTTTTAGAGTTAAAAATTAAACAACTACACTTTTAGTAATTATCCTGTGGTTTACAGCCTATATCCTAAGCTATATGTGTACCAAAATTCAAGTTTCTAGCTCATCTGGAAGTGGGCAAACAGTAATGCCGTTGAGCCGAGCTGAGCCCTGTTTCGGGGGGGTTTTTAGGGCTAAAAATTGAAAAGTAAACGTTTAGGAATTTTTCTGTGCCTTACAGCCTATAAGCTATATGTATGCAAAATTTAAAGTTTCTAGCTCATTTGGAAGAAGGCAAACATTAATGTCGGTGAGCAGATCGGAGACCTTTCTCGGGGGATTTTAGGGCTAATAATTTAGATGGGACGCCTCCAGACACGGAGATTAGCTGCGAATATGTTGAATATGTTGAATAAGCTTATAGATTAGAATAGATTTAAGAGAAGTAGGAGAAGTAGGATGGTTGGATGGACTGAGTGCCTCTGGGGCCAATCGGTAGTGATGCTATTGTTATTTAGAACTGGCATGTTTACCTTGAAATCAGGACAAATAAGAAATTTTGCACTTTGTCTTCCCTCCTTCAACATTATCGTGTTTACACTTGTTTGAGACTAAAGAATAATATTGTGCGCATTTTTCTGCAATACTTCAATTCTTTCATCTTCTATCATATTGGAGGGGACCCTTGGTTTAATAAAAAAAGACATATATATATATACAAAAGAATTCACAAATTTCTTTACAGATGGCATTATTATCAAAAGCTAAAGAAATGGACTTTCATCATTATCCCCCTATTTTCAATTAATATTTATTGAACTTGAATGCCAAACGTACAGTAAAATTAAAATCTATACTCACTTCTTGGACCACATTTATGCCATTGTCTCTGCTGCGGCTTTTGTTTTCTTCTTCTTCTTTCTCTCCTTTGCAGGATAAGGCCTGTTCCTATACGTAGAACCAGCATGACAAAGTAAACGGGAACTTTTCTTGGCATTTTCCCTTACCCGATTGCATGCACTTGTTGGTGTCGTGAAATATACAGTCAAAAGCGGTTATAACGGCTCTGAAAGGACCGCCAATTTACGGCCGTTTTAGTTGAAAGTCACACAAACCAGATTTTTCCCTTAACATTTGAAATCCCCAACGTCCTATATTAGTCCTATATTAGTCCTGTATTGAATATTTTTATTTATAAATTTACAATAACCTTTCCTTGTTGGATGTGTCATTGGTTTTTTTTTCTAACAAAATTATAAGAAAATAGGCTTCTGTGTTTAGTAATTTCTGTTTAGCCTATGTTTCATCGCCGGAACTAAGTTTTTAATTTCGAAAATAATTTTGTTTGTATATTCTCACTGTTTATAAATGAGTATTAATGTAAGTAAAGAAACAAATTTTATCATTATAAAATGTAGTATAAAATACGTTACCCTACATCGAAACAGAAGGAAGTTAACAGCGAAATCAGGTACCTATCACCAAAAATCTTACTCTTACGCATGCGCTACATACCTGAAGGGGCCAGGCCTACCATTCGACCGCTGCGTCATCTACCACAGGCAGACGGCAGGATTGGGGAGCATGTGGTCAGCACGCCGACACCCACGGCCGTTAATGGTGGTTTCCGAGAGCCGCTACTTCTCAATCAAGTAGTTCCTCAGTTCGTATCACGAGTCTGAGTGCACCCCGTTCCAGACCTCCCTACCTCATCAGGACTCTGTTATGCTTTTGCAACGCGTCCAGTTCATGATCAACATGTTGAGATTCTGATTTCAGAAGAGATCGGATATTTGTGTGATTTCATTAAAATATGTAATATAGAACGGTAAGCAATATGTACTGACTAGGGCAAGGCATTTAATGACCATGAAATAGTGAAAAATGTAAAATAAATACATTTATGCGATAAAAATAGTAAAAAAATGACCCAAATTTTGCAAAAAAAAAGAGGCCTATAAATTATTCATTATTATTTATAATTAGTTTTTAGAAGTAACGAATTGAGTTTAGAGAGAAATTTAATGTATGCCAATGTGTTACATTTACACTTACAAAACAAAACACACTTATTTTGTTACTAACGAAGAAGTAAATGAATACTGGGACACACTTTGCGAGAAAAAAAAACACTTTTCGAGCTGGCATGCCCTATGTTTTGAAAATGACGAGAAATGCAAAAGAAATTTACGTTATTGAATCAATTATTTCGAGCAATATTTCAAAATTCATTTATAAAAAAGATGCAAAATCATGAAATGCTTTGCCCTAGTCACCAATCGCAATATACAGTTGTGATGTTCTGCAATGCATTACGTGTAAGAACTACACACATTAGTAAAATTTTGCTTGAAAACTGACATTCCTGCCCATTCAGAAAGGCAAAATCATTTTCAGTTCCAACTCAAATCATTTCCTGTAATATCTGGAAAATACGAATTCTACGTACAACATTTTAAAGTAAAGAAGGAAAGCCAATAGCCTGAAAAGATATTTATTTTAATCTTTCGATGTTAAACACATTTTATTTACTCGACCAATAATATTTAACCCTGTGAGATTCTAGATTTTATAAGGAAGGATTCGGATGTCGGACGGGGGCGTATCAAACATATTTTAGTGGATATGCTAATGTTGAAATGTACAAGGTATGAAAGATGTAACAAGAAATTAAGTGTTCGCTTTTCAAAAGTGGGTCATAATTGCTCGATAATAAAATATATGTGTAGTTTTTGATGATATGCACTCTTTCGTATAAATAAACCGAAAGGTCAATTTCCCCCTTTTATGATTAAGGGCCACGGAGAAATTAATACTTTGATTCCAAAACCTTAACAAGAAATCAGTTTGTTGAAGAAGTGAAAAATTCGGAATATGTTAGTTTTTTTTTCCTTCAAAGGTTGAAAGCTGGCTTATTGTCGGGCAGTTCAGAAATTGAAAAAAAAAACAACAATAAATGTGCAATTATTTACATTAATTTACAATAGTAGCGTATTTTATGATGGAATTTTTAAAAAGAAGAAAGAAATTTGTATTTGTTCAGAGTATTTTTTTAAATTGGAATTGTATCATCTGGGACCAAAACAACATGTCAACCGTAAAAAATTTTAGGTTCGCTTAATTGTGCATGTTAAAATGATTTCTGTTTTAGCCTTGGATATGAATTTGGAAACCGGTGTCTGCAATTACCAATATGAAATTCCACGCTTTCTGTTAGGATATCATTATTTGTGATGGGATAAATGTGTAGTAAATGTTTATAATTTTCAAGCAGAATGTCAATTTCGAATTCATGTGTTCTTCGCTTGTTCACCTGCCATTGTACAGCAATAACTTCCTCGTGTTCCTGGAGGACGGTGTGAATAATTGGCACGACGCTTTTATTTAACGTTACGTAGATATCGTTCGCTTTTTGAGCATGTTTTACTAGAAAACGGGTCCACATTAAGTCGTGGCTCATTTCGAGCTTCAGCTGTTTCAACTTCTTGATACATAACATACGATGATTCCAGTGTGGTAGAGTCTTGTTTGTCCTGACAGTTTCAATGTCCAATATCTTGAGTTGAGGGCACGCTGCAGCTATATTCTCTATATTCACGGTGTGGAATCTTTTCAGAACCAAGCAAATTATTGTGGAGCCGACGTCATGTAATATCTCTTCATAAGTAGTCGAACTCCCTGGTCCAGCATAAATTCCAAAACTTGTCAGGTTTCTCAAGTCACGAATTGCTGTTAATTGGAAGTCCCGTGTACATTCTATGACGAGCTCCTGTAGTTTCGGGAAACTTTTGACAATAAGAGCTAAACGTTCTACTCCTCCTACTTGTATTCCAAGAGAACATATTTCTTTCTCTTTAGTGAAGTTCATAATGGAAAGAAATGCCTTTGGTGTAAGATTAACACCTATCAGATGCAATGTTGTCAACGCAGGTAAATTCCCTATACTCTGTACTGTCGCACAGCTAAATCTTACGTATCTCCAGCTATACAGTTTCAGACTGTTAAGTTGGTGGCAGTGGTTTAATACGCACTTCACTGCGTCGAGGTTAATAACAGTTTCACTGTTGATGGAGAGATGCTGCAATGTTACCGGAAAACTGATATCGGAACCCTCTAGTTTCTCCAAATCACCGTACATGTGTAATCGTTTGATGTTTGTCCTTTCACTCAACACGCTCATGATGTTACTCCAATCCTGCTTTTCTGGAATCAGCCTAGATGATAAGTTAACCACGCTAACATCGGGGAGTAAAAAGCTATTTACGGCTCTACTCAATCCTATAGATGTGTGCTCTGCTAATTCCAAGGCACTGAGCGCCACTTGACTTATTTCATCCTGTAGACTCACAGGAATACATGAACTCGTCATATTATGGCAAATGCATCTTAACCTTTGGTCCTTTTCCTCATCGCTCAGTGTTACACCTAGAGCTTTAACCACTTCGTCCTTTATCTTTAATGCGCACAACTCTTGCAGACGCAATGGGTCTTGATGCCGTGCCATCTAGTGAGAGAAAAAAGTTGTAATTAGAAAAGAGCTTTCAACATCTACAGGTGCCTTCTCTTATTTGAATGGGTGCGAATACTTGGTTTGTAAACACGTCATTAACGGCTGACAAAAGTTGATGATTGACTTTGCCATTTCTGCAGTTCTCTTTGGTTTAAAGTTATTTATTATTTTTGCTGTATTATTTGTTTGTGTTTTGTTATTGTAATTATTTGTGTTATAAATGGATTCAAATGATACCCTCATTTCAAGTCTAATAAATATGTGCACATTATCTATTTTATAGAACCCGGAGGTTCATTGCCGCGTTTACCTGAGCCCGCCATTCAACCCTATTCTGTGCTAACTCCATACAATCATCCCTCGCAAATCCTACTTCCCTTAAATCTATCCTAGTATTGTCCTCCCACCTACGTCTAGGTCTTCCAAGTGGTCCTTTCCTTCGGGTGTCCCCGTCAATATTTTTACGTATTGATGTCTGTAATAATAATAATAATAATAACAACAACAATTCATTAAACCTCTCGAGTTGACAGGCAAGCCAGTGTCAGCTAGTAAACGCAAAGTGACTTATTTTATTCTCGCCATGTTTGGAGTCGGTGTTTATAAAATGAGGCTAAACTTGACAACGTAGTGACTTTTGCAGTATACGAGTACGGAAGCTTTTGAATTAGAGTTTACAAAACAAACTTCACTACTCACGTCTTTGCGCTCCTGTGATTTCTCTGAGCCAACTTTGAGAATTTGTCGGGCTCTCTTCGAGCAGAAACCGTGGTAACGGTATTGGGATTATCGTGAATGCAAGGAAAACTCCGAGGCACTTTATCCCGTGTTGAATATAGGTCTGGGTCTTTCTGTGGTTGAAGTGCCAAGGTGCACATAATGTGCCATCTGGTCAACACTTCCCTATTAGCGCTTGGATATTGTGTTTGTTGAGTTTAACCCGAAAAACTGAAGGACGTTGGAAATATGCTCCCATACATTCCAGAAGAATAAAAGGCTTTTACTTGGACATTATTAGTAATGCATGCTAGACTAGTGTTTAAATACGAGATTAAACTAGGTGATAAAATTGATTATATTTTCTATCTTTTATGCCTTTAGGATAACTTTGAATGTAAATGTGTATATCTTCTCATCCTTAATGATTTTAAAGTGTTCATTTTTACCATTATTAAACATTGTGATGTATTTAAATGCCATGTAACATTGTGGTTTAAGTTGGTAAATAGACCCTGTAATGTTTATGACATGGAAATAAATAGTAAAGATCGGGGTGAAGTACAGAGTCTTCACTAAAAAATAGAGGACAGTGTATGAAAGGCGGGAAATGGAGCAATCCTCGAAGGAAAAACGCTTTAAAGACTTCCAAACTAAGTGAAGAAACAAAACGTTACTAGAAACCAGACAAATCCATTAATATGAAGGTTAAGAAAGATGTCATGGATGTGTGTATATTATGGGTCGCAGTCATGGTCACTAACTAAAAAGGAAATAGCCATAGTACAAGTTTTCCAGAGCAAAATGGAAAGGAAGTTACTCAACATCACGCGAAGAGATTCGATAAGAAACGAAGACATAAGTAAAACAACGAAAGACGAAAAGACGAAAGACGCAGCGAGAACAGCAATAAATTCAAAATGGAGTGCTTAAAATGGACCCCAACTGTAACTGTGTGGGAACCCAGGCTAGGGAGCAGGAAAGTG
Organism: Ectobius pallidus; assembly: GCA_964059195.1. NCBI lineage: Eukaryota > Metazoa > Arthropoda > Insecta > Blattodea > Ectobiidae > Ectobius > Ectobius pallidus. The sequence goes on from CAXKWD010000002.1 coordinate 8,524,878, forward strand.
GGAAGACAAAGGATGCGATGGTGTGATAGTTTTAAGAATCAACAAGTGGTCCAGCATAGCAGCAAACAGACAAAAGTAGAAAGAAGCTGCAAGCATTAAGAAACTTGTGTGAATGTTTTTCGTGTCACGGAAAGCCTGGTCCGAGGCACTTTTTTGTAAGCCACCCTGTAACAGGAGGCCCTAGCCCGCACTGGGATGTTATTGGGCTAATAATAATAATGAGATGTGAAATCGGCCTTTCCACTGCCAATATTTAATTAAGCTGTATACCGCCAACTCCATTGAAGTTTCAGTCTTGGATCTGCTACAAAATGGCTCCAAAACTTGAAAGCCTCGTCTCACGGAATAGAAGCACATGAAATGTCTTGAACCAAATCTAATTTGTGTTTTTAATGAATGCGCGATTACATTATTTCAAGTTATGTTGTATAAAACGTGTTTTCTTTCTGTTCAGAGACAGTAAGCGACTTATCAATCACTGAACGTTGACGCCTTACGTGTCCAGTCACGAGATGACTTTTTATCAAATAAAATGCCATACATGGCGTATTCTTCCCTAATTTTTGGGTGGAAATTACTGTAATGGCGAAGATAATCTGATGTAAAAAGACTCTCATCTAGACTATAATCCGCAATTGTCTATCTCTAGACATTTTGCCGGCTAGGGAGAACCGTAATTTATGGCAAGCATCCAAAATAAAATCGGATTTCAAGATACCATGACGATACAAATTATAAATTTACAAAAAGTATAATCAATTATGAAATATGTTGTGCATTTTTCTTTCAACTGAACTTTAAATTGGGAAATACATTGTAAAGAAATACATTATTTTCATAGCTTGGTTGAAATTAAAATACGCCTCTTAGTGTCTCCACTACTTGTCAAGAAGTCGACCCTCTGATATTCAAGTGGTGTAAAATAAGGTAGGCCTAAAACCAACTCGCCTTGCTGCAATTGATCCTTAACTATCAGCTTCTTCCTTACACAAATAGCAGTAAGTAACCACACAAGTAATTATCAAAAACATCATAAATTTAAAATCACATTTGCACAGTAATTTAATTCAATCTTCTGGATGTGATTTTATCTGATAAAACGTCAGCTCGTTACTGGAAATGTAGGTATCAACGTGCAGTGACTAATGAGCGACATGTGCCATTAATCAGCACGAAAACAGATTATTTTATACAACATAACTTGTTTGGACACTGAACTATTGTAAATGAACATTGATTAAGTACACAATTTCAATTTGCTGCAAGCCAGTTCGTGTGTTTTTATTCTGTTCTGATGTTAGCTTACCTGTAATAGGTTAACTATGGCTTATATGCATCATTGGTAGCACTGGACACAACCTCGTGTCTCCAACTGATGACCAGTTAAACAGCTGTTTGACTTTCATACTTTTGTAAAAGATCAACTATGTTGCGAACTTTGAAATTACAATACAATTGAATTTGCTTCAACAGATTTCATATTTTATCCACAGTAGTTGCGTATAAAATACACATGTTCAGATTTTTCTTCAATTTCATATGTTTTAGCCACAAACTTAGTTTGTATACGACTTCTCCAAGTATTATTGGACGTCTATTACAGCCTTTAAATATGGACTATTTCATCGTTATAAGAAAAAACACAGTGTGTATAAAATATTTTATGTTGCGATACACCCCCGGAATTTGTTAATTTCTTATCCCCCCCCCCACAAAAAAACTTAAAAGTGGCGAACGCAGGCCTTTTTCTTGGAGGTTAGTAGTAGTTAAGTAGATAAGTCGTATCAAAAACCAATTGTTTTTAATCGTGACTTTCCTGTCTGTCAAATAATCTTGGGTAATACCATGTATATCCAGTCTATTTTTACTCTGTGTAAATCCTATCCTCGATTATCATTATTATTATTATTATTATTATTATTATTATTATTAAGTGCCAGAATGGTACTTTATGAGATTTTGTGTGGGACGGAAAAGTTTGTCTGTCTGTCTGTGTGTCTGTACGCGGCATAACTCAAATAAGCTTTATCAGATTTTGTATAACGTCCATGGGAAGAACCCTATTGATATTTTACCAAATCGGCTGCCAATGCTCTACCAACTGAGCTAAGCCAGAGTAAAGTGAACTTTGGCTTAGTTCAGTTGGTACGGATAGGCAAAGGTCCTGGGTTCAAATCCCAGCGTCATAGGAATTTTTCTCCTATAATATTCTCATGTAATGTCCAACAGAGACAACAATCTGTGGTTCATGAATGCATATGCATACATCTAAGAAGCATTATGCATTATGCATAGTTTATTTCAATGGTATATTTATTCCAAAACATGAAATCCTCGTCTCGAGTCTGTCTTTGAGGAATGGCCCCTCCTTCTTCTTCTTCTTCTTCTTCCAGGTTATTTTACGACGCCCCTCTCACAGTCTTGGAGTATCAGCGTCATAAGAAGTTTATTGTAGAAAGGGAAAGTATATGTGGGAGGTTGGTACTATTGTTTGTTTAAACTTTCATCTTGCAGTTAGTAAGGTGTTTATGTAATATATGGCTCATGTGTATTTCATCGTCATGTATAAGTGATGTAATAGTCCATGGTCCTGTACCTTTGTATTTATGAATATGATAATAAAGTTGGTCAATTTGTTGTTTGAATAAACTACATCCAAAAAATATGTGATTAAGATCTCCTATTTCCCCGCAATCACACAGGGGGGTTTCTAATTTTCTTATTTTGTGTAGGTATTTGGGCGTAACAGCTACATTTAGTTTTATTTTAGAAATTAAAGAAACATGTGTTCTGGGTATTGCAGCCTTATAGAACCATGGACGAATGTGTGTGTTGGATATGTGTCGTTGTCGAAGGTCTTGTATATGTTGTTTGGTTATATCTTGAATGGGAACTAGAAAAGTGTGATGTGTGTGTGATTGTGCAGACATTTTGGCAAGTTTATCTGCCCTTTCATTACCCTTAATGTTACGGTGTGCTGGTATCCAAAGGAGTGTAATGTGACAACTATGAGGTACCACCATTATCTAGGATTAAAACTGTATAATAGATTACCTTTTAATATATATAAAAATACGTCTCTCCAGGAATCCAGGAAGGTAAGCTTACGGAATAGGTTCTTAGAGGTAACATTCTATAGACGACTGTTTCCTTCAAGAGGCGTTGTTGGTCCTTGTGTTTTGTGTTCTGATAGGAATCTCCGAAAAAAAAAATGGAAGATCGAGAAAACAATGGAAACTGACAGTCGAAATTGTAGACGCGCAACTCATTTTAAGCAGCTTAAAATGCCCGGCGTCGTTCGGGTTTTGTATTTTGTATATTCTAAAATAACTTATAGGTCCTTATATAGGTATTTAGAATTTGAAATGAGGAAGAACGACTTATCACACTGAAACTATTTCCTCAGAAAACGATAGATGGGTGATTTTCAAATAGATTGGCCTTTAAATGTCCCCGGTATGTGCTGGATGAAGTAAAAGATTATTTCAATAATTGTACTGTTTTCTGATAACTAGATAATATTATTCTTAAGGTTTTTTTATATGATTAAACTTTTTTTTTAACTTAAATATTTTATTTGTCATTCTCCCGGCTGTCCGAAAGCATAAAATATCAAGTGATTTGCATTATTTTTAGACAATTTAAGGTGAGCCGTGACATTTCTTTATTGATACGTATCATATAAAGTATGCTTGTTTTAATACTTAATGCCTGAGATGAAAACACTATACCTCGATTCTCTACGTACTTTTAAAATCGGTCCCAAAGCCGTGAAGATCATCTTAAGAAAAAAAGAGCGGCAGAAAGAAGGAGATACGCAAAGATGGAAAGAAAATACAGAGAATGATCCTTTCTTTTTACTAGAAATGAAGCTGGAAGTATCAACAAGGACGTTTGAAAGGGCAAGTAAAGTTAGTGGGAGAAATGACCGACAGAGTGAAGAGAATAAAGGAAAAATACTTCCTTCATGAGGTGCAGAAAGTCTTTGAAAAAAGAAACGACAGCTGAGATTATATCTCCAATTTCTGATCTTGAAGAACCAAATGAAGCAAATTTCGGAAGAGATAAAAACAAGGGTCATAGTGAAAGAAATAAGAAAATCAAATGGAAAATAAACAGGGAAATAAAGAAAAAAATACGAAATCAAGAAAAGCTGAGAAACAGTCGGAGTCAAATAATTTTATATACAGTACAACTTTTCAGTTCACATTCTGATATAGAATGGGAAGGGATCGCATTGCTGGGAGTGCCTATTCTTCTTTTTCGGCGACACTATACTTAAAGCTAAAGGAATTTCGCTTTAGACATCTTGAATGGCGTTTCATTCAAGATTCTGCAGCAAATGGTGGGACTGTTTTTGTCACCTAAGCTCAAAGCTTTATTTAGTTCATTTACTGTGTTTTCATAGAGGAAACTAAGGTATTACTTGGGCGTTCTTTTAAATGCGCGATTTCCGCGATTTCCGGAACCAGAGGCAGGAACAGGCAACCATCCTTCTTGTCGATAAGAAGTACATTTCATGTTTACTAGAACATTTTTGCTGTAAGAAAAATATTTCTCTGTGGCAATTTATAATTAATTTTTAGAGTTGGTACCCGTCCTTCGTACCGGTACGGATGAAAAAGTATTTTGCACGAGAAAGAAACCGTACTCGGTTTTTAGGGCTTGAGAATGGATCTAACTCCACGCAAAGAACTTTGTTTATCTGTAGAACATTAGTCAAATCAGATTGTAAACATTAAATTGCAAGTAGATTTGGTATGTGAGCATTTTGATCTGAAATAGTCTGCTTATCCATTAGCAGTTTCGACATTGGTTTTAATGGTTGGCTTTTTATAAAATTCACAAATTGCTTGGCATTTTTCAATATATTCTCCACTATGTACTGTACGCTAATTCAATGTAATTTTTAATTCGTTTTATATAAAAACAGATAATACTCTGAATCTTCTTTTCATCTTGCTGTACTTTCCATTGAGTTTGGTTTGTTTATAATTAGTTTTATGAACCAAGTGGGATACTTCTCTTTATATCCTTTTGGTTTAGGAACAGATGGATCTATAACTGAATACAGCTTATTATAAAACTAAGCAACAGTATGGTTTATGTCAAAATAGTTATTCAAATTATCCCATTTGTAATCTCTTAAGAGTATATATAACATATTCAACTCAGCCATACAATAATTTTAGCTTCAAAATTACTTTTGTTTCCTCGGGTCGTTCTATGAAGTAAACTTAAAGGTGGTTGATATGTGTCTTTAGGCACGAAATTATTATCTTCTTTTGTAATATGTTAACCATATTTTTTGTTATTACATCAAGCGTTCCTCCATTAATATTCGTATATTTTTTATGTTTTTAAAGGCATGCACTTGAATATTCCGGGTGGCAACAACATGTCTAGAGACCTGTTATGCTCTTTATGCTAATTATGCTTTTGTATGTTCTGTCCACAACATTGAAAAGGGCTGAAAACTGTTAAGGACCTTCAAGTCTATCGATGCTCTATAGCTGTTCCACATGGACACAGCACAAGACGTAAGAAAACTTTAGTAGAACCCAAATGTTTCACTGTCACATTGCTACAATTTCTGTATATTTGTAAAATAAAACTACATCCAGTCTTAGCCAAATGTGGTTATAGTGTCTTCCAATCTAGATTTGTTTTTAAATCAGTTTTTGTACTGTTTAATGATCTTTTGTGTACTTCCTACCTTCACATCAGTTGAGGTAATTTTCTTCATTTGTAAAACATTTAAACATGTTACCCTGGAACTGCCCAATATGTTGTAGGCCAGTACAATAGTTAAAAAATGATCGAGCCGTTGTCGTTCGCGCGAAAACTGACAAGCTCCGATTTCTTTGATCCTTTCCTGGATTTTAGTCAAAGAAATACAAGTCTTGTTTCGATACAATTCATTATCTTTAGCCTATAGCAGTGCCACTATTGTATTCTATACAATACACATTCATGTATGTCACAGGTGATATCTTTCTGGATACTGGGTTCTTCTTGATCTGACCTTTCTTCTTAGCGCCGATTCCTTCTTTTCTCATCAGATTCTCTTTAACAGGCCGACATTCTCTCTGCAAATTAATAAGAAGATGGTTATTTTGATGACTTGACGACCGAAAGGAGTCTGTCTAAGGACACCTGATCGCCAATGTCAGAGTTTTCGTCGCTAGGTAGGAAATTACATGCACAAGTTATCTCTATTTGGCCATTTCATTGCTCACAGAGTTGTTACGCATTTCGTTATTGTTCTCACATGAGCCCTTCACCAGGTTAAGCAACGTCTACTGTGGTGAAAACTTAGACGGGTGACCACTCCTTCATTTCTGATAAGTCATATTAAGTAAAGAATACGAATGCTTCCACAATGCTGGAATTTCCTTCGGCTAGCCATTACTCTTACATTCATAGGCAAAACTTTACTTACTTTAGCCATAAGATGTCACCACACATAGGTAATATAACGAGAGGTATGGAATTTATCTGGAGTTTGGCTATATTTATTCAGACTATTCACTGAACCTTCACAGAATTAGTCATGAAATGAATGAAAATGAATTAAACACTTCGCTATTTGTGTCATTGTGACCATGATGGCGTATAATGGGATACACAGTTCGTGACATTTCATCAGCTGTTTTATATTTTAGATTAACTCATTAGTAAACAATATTTCTACACCACACGTATAATTATACATTATTTTCATACCTTTCTTTTCCTCATATATATATATATGCCCAATGGCTGTGTTCAATGATTCTTTCTTTTTATCAAAGAAGCAACAGATATAAAGATGTTTCAGTGTTAAGTTCTTGTGAATTTACTTAAAAAACAGACGCATTTATTTGCGATAACATTAAAGTGAAAAAACATTACACATCTTTAAGCTTGATCAGTACAAGTCTATCAGTTCAAATTCTGATATAGAATAAAGTACATCCATTACAATTCTTAAAGCAGAAACACAAGCTTTAAACAACTCAGCAATTTAAGTTGACAATACATTTGAAATTATTATAATAATAATAATAATAATAATAATTTATTGCCAGTATACAATAGGTGTTTCAGGCATAGTCAAGATTTAATACATCAATTTTTACTCATTAAGCCTATAATAAATGTATATTAAATACCTTTTGTGTTTCATTTAGTGACAATTTTTAGTATAATTATATATCAAACAATATGCTAGCTTTATAATTGATGACACTAAACTAAATTAATACATATCTATACTGAGACATATCTGTAACATTAAGATACAAATATTCACATATTATTAAAATATCTCATATGTCTATATACAGTATAATATAAATACCATTGTCAAGTTATGCTACATATCATACAAGATTTTAAGAATGGATTGTATTTTAACAATTTTAAAACAAATATACATTAAAATCATTGTCAGTCAGTGTTATAATATAAATTATTTCAGTATATATGTACAGTTTAAAATATAAATATAGATACAATTTTTAAGTTACACATTATAATTTTAGAAAGACTAATTAAAGCAGATTTCGTCAATAAGTTATTTCTAAAGTCAGTACCTTTGTGTTCGTCTATTTTTCATCAATAAATTCTTCTATCCTATACAATGGTCTTTCTATTAGATACTTCTTTAGTTCCAATTTTAGCTTGTTGCCAGTAAACATTTTCAAATTTAATGGTAATTTATTATATAATTTGACTCCCATAATTAAAGGGTCCTTTTCAATGTATTTCTGTTTATATACACGCCTGTAAAATCAATTCACTTCATGATAATACAATTTGATAAGTTTAGTTCATTTCAACTTACTAAAAGCTGATGGCCAAGATAGAGTTTGTTATATCAATAACAAGGTTTGATAAAATCTCAAGACTTCAAACATTGAATTATGGTCGAACGAAACCAACCGTATGCAACTTTCCTGTAATGGAAATTAAGACGCTCGTTTCAGAAACTTACTCGTGACTTAACGAATGCCACTAAAGACTCCTTCAAAACATTTTAATATTTTCATATCACATCATTTGAATGGCTCCTTCCACACCTTTCTTATTATTTACTTTGAAATTCTCAACAAAACTTACCAAAATCATTTTACATAAAATCACTTAGGTATATATCTTAAAACATATTTCTTATGACTGAACATGAAATTAAAGAAATAGTAAATTTTGCTACAATGAAAATGGTACCTTTTGTGTCTGAAGTGTCAGGGTTTGAAATCTGCACTTGAAAAAATTGGAAATAGCTTCAATAAGATCTTTTATCAAGATACAGGGAAGAGAACGAAAGAAATTAAACAAACATACCACCTGAAGCGAAGAAATGATCGCATATTAGGTGAATATTTCTGAAGGAGCTTTGATTCGTATAACGTCTGCTTTGATATTCATAGTGTAAATATAATTTTCATTACAAAATTATTTTATATTTATTTCTTAAGTATTAACCTTAGTGGTCCACTCTCAAAGGGTTGTGTAAAGTGTGTTAATATTATTTGCCATTTCTTCTAAGCCTTAAACTCGATTATCCAGTTAACCAACCAAGGTATCACAAAAATGTTAGTTTTGTGTTCAATCTTCAACCAACATTTCCACACAGTAGAGAGATTATACTTTCATCCCGTCTTGAGACCCCAACTTGAGATGCCCTCCTATGAATTCCTCGAGGTTAGATCGTACATTAGAGTGCTTCTCTTCGTTAAAATCATTATAATAATAATAAAACTGATTTCTAAAACTAAACAATCACTACATACCCAATAATTTTAGAGACTGGTATTAAAAATCACTTCATTGTTCTTCCTCAGCCACAATTGTACAAGGGTTTGCGATGGCCAGCAGGAAGTAATCCTAGGAGTTCCTCTAGCCCCTTATTTTCTAACATCCTGTAGAATCTGTAAGGGATTAAACAAACCAATTATTGTATAATACCGAGTAATCACCATTATTTGATAATTAATATCTTTTTTCAACTTTATCATGGGATTTTCCTTCTCTCGCTCAAGAAATTGAAATTTGTTGAGGAAATGTTTGTGGGGTTCTCGATTTTGTTAAGATAATTCTTCCCACTTAATGTGATGAAATCAATATTTTTCAGATAGCCTATTCTCTGGTTAAGTGGACCAACATTACAAATGATAATAACATATTCCTGGAAATCCTGGGATTTCATCCTCACCTCGAATGAGTGTCTTCAGAGATCGATACATTGCTATTGGGTAGAAATAATCATGATCGTGGCCAATATCGGAACATTACTTGATCATTTGTCGGTGAAAATAGCTTTTGCTTTAAGGTTGGGTACATGTCGAAGTGGAAAAACTTGTTGGTGCCTATGGACACCTTGGCTTAAGTTGTTTTAAGATCAGCGGAAAACTTTCTAAGATACCGCGCTATTACCCACATCATCATGAGAGAGTCTACGCTCATTAATGCTACATAAAGCAAGTGTAGATATTAACTATGGAAATAATGATCTATAGGACTTCAATTGTGTTCGACCAAGGATATGGCCTATATACACCCGTAGGAAAGTTTTCGATGGCCAGCAAGACGATTCCTAAGAGTCTCTTTGTGAGCTTTTAATTTTGTAACCTTTAGGACCTGAAAGAAAGGAATGAAATCCATTATTGTTTATATTAGGTATTTATTGTTAATTTAAAAACATAACTATTGGCTTTAATTATTATTGTTTAACATTATGTGTTCGCTTCTATTTAATAATATGGTAACTGTCTACAGTCTTTAATTGTTAGTCGACCGCGGAAGATTTTACAGAAAGAAGCAAATCTTAGGGTGCCTTCTGGGGCCCATCCTTAACGTGATATACTTCCATTTAAGGTTTCCGATAGCCAGCAAAAGGATGTCCTAAGAGTGCCTTTCCACCTAAGATTTTTAATACCGTCTAGAATCTGGTTAGGAATTTAGAGAATAATTTTTTGTATAACGTTGATTTATGACTTTCTAGTTATTATTATTGTTTTTATTATTATTATTATTATTATTATTATTATTGAGAAATGTTAGAGAAAGAGAACCTTGAGCAGAAATCACGTGTCTTCCAGGTTCCAGGTCGATGCATCAGGCCAGCTCCCTGTTCTTCAGAAAAATTTACAAGTGCTAAAAAGCCTAAATATTTATGAAGAAATATATTTTGGACTTTGGAAGAAATAGAGAATTAAATTAGTATGGACATGTAAGAAGAAAGGCTACCAAGTTTGGTACGGGAACTGTGTCAATCTGGAAGAGGAAGCAGAGGCAGGCCGCTAAACTCAATGATGAAGGAAATCAGCACAGAACTAAAAGAAAGAGAACTAACTACAAGATTTGGATTTCATTGACAGATACGAATGGAGGATAAACATAAAACTTAAGATTATATTTTGCATATAAATATTATTATTTAAATAAATGAGAAAACCTAATTGGTGATACTCAGAGTAAAAATGGTGTCCAATAGCTCCATTCCTCTTCATAAAGCTGTTTCTGATGTGAAAGTGGGTGCCTGGAAGAAGATCCAGAAAATGCTTAGGTTTCCGTCATCTCTTCTGGGTAATAGCTCCTGAGGCAAATCTCCATTCCATACAAATGTAGCCTAACAAGGGACAAAACAAAAGCTTAATATATTTTCTGCCAGGCCAAAATGAGTTGAGTTCTTTCCTTGGTTGCGACTGTTAAAATATTATTTTATCCACTCATTTGTTTCGGTAAAGGTTTATTTTATCTGCCGTTTCTCATTTGCTTAATTAATTAATCCAGTTATTTATTGAGAAAGGTTATGGCTGCTTTTACTCCTAATATACATGAATAAGGATGGAAGAACTAACCTTAAAAATACCGTTGGGAGCTTTTCGGAAACTTTTTCAGATTATCATGTTATCAGTTTAGTCATACATCTAAGTATATTTTAAAATATATTAAAAACTTATCACACTTGAAAATGTGCGGCATAGAATTATGAAAAAAACCTATTGTGATGAAGGGAATAAAATTGAGTACCAACTCCAGAGCGTTGAAACCTTACATTTCTTTCATTTCTGTGCAAAATACGAAAGTAAAGTTTCATCTGAAATGCCTTTTGTTATTCTGTTCGTCCACTCGATATTCTCTTTCGTATAGAATCTTCAGTTATTCAGATAATAAATTATGGAAACTCAATTGAGAATATAAATTTTCTTATTACACAATTTTTTTTGGAACGGTTTTCATGACAACGAAATTCGTATCGATTCTGTACGTCTGTTGTCGATCCTAATCACCGGTAACCAATTATAAACATTTCTAAAAAACCATAAACATTTCCATTTTGATATTTTAGAAGTACCAACTAAAATTCTATTGCTTTCGTAGAAATCACACAAATCAAATGAAATTATTTTATAGGCCTACAAAACGATAATTTTTATCACGACGTTCAACTATCGACTCATAATATACTTATTTTCTTGACTTTGCTATACATTGAATATGTCTCCAGCAATAAAAAAATAAATAAAAAAAATAAATAAATAAAAAAAAAAATAAATAAAAAAAAAATAATTAAAAAATATAAAAAAAAATAATAAAATTTACCGTCTTGTGTAATAAATGACTCTTCCAGGGTTCACGTTCCTCTAAAAAACTAGAAGACAAAATGGAGAGACCTACCAACGGTGACAGTGAATGACCATGGTTTAGCAGAGTAGTAAAGTGGTTCTTTGGATACACTTAAACATCGTGGCCCTGCTAAACGTGAAAAAAATACTAAGTAGGATAGAGCCAGATTGTAATCCTAACACTGTAAGAATATGCGCAATGGCTTATGTCGATAACACTCATTAAAGTACAGAAGTTCATTATAAAACCATAAGTTGTTGTTTGTTATTCCAACTATCTGCTAATATCGTATAGTACAGCAAATCAAAGTGCACAATAAATAACCTGTAATCTTCACGTTAATTTTAATATGTATTACTTCGAATTGAGTTCATTTCGTGCATTTCAATGCTCGTTGCTTTGATGTGAAAACGCCCGAGTGAAGCCCTGCTCTCTGCATGTCAACTATCGCAACAACTGATCGACGATATAGAGAGTCTTTTGTTTTATCAATTATAAGGTATTTTCAGAAACTCAAAATTAGACATTTAATTATAGACGAAGAAACACAATCTTATGCAACTTGCCTCTAATTGTTTTCCCGAATACCACTATATAGATATTTTTATTTTTACCTATTTCAGCATTTGAATTTTATGTACCTAATTATTTTGAAAATCAACAAAGCCAGTAGACATATCAGCAAACAAAAGTTACCAAAATCATTTGAAATAAAAACACTTATCTATTTATGCCCTTACAAAATGCTTTTTTATTATTGTACTTAAGAAAATTTAAGGAATAGTCGAATTTACCACAGTAAAAGTAGTAACAATGCACTTTTTTTTCCAAAAAATCGAAAATTGATCTTTTATCATGAAACGGTAGAAGAAAGACGAAAATTGCATGAAGGTATGACCTAAAGTGAAGAATTATTGCACATTAGGCATTTTTTCCTTAAATCTCAGAACAATATTTAGGCCCGGCGTCACCCGGGTTTTGCATTTTACATACAATTAAAAATTAAATTATGGAGGACTTTTGATTTCCAAGCGGTAAGTCCGTATATTGGTATGTAGAGTTTCAAGCGAAGATGAACGACTTTATCGCTCTTACAGGACTTAGAATTTTGCAACCCATTGCTTTTACACACAATGCCTGCTAGAGGTTCAAATAAGAAGAACGAAACATTTTACTATTTTTACGAGATATTTTATTTCTCACTTTTATGTTGCCATACAACCAGTTCAGAACAATATTAGGATAGATTTAAGGGAAGTAGTTTTTGCGAGGGATGATTGGATAGAGTTAGCACAGAATAGGGTTGAATGGCGGACTCAGGTAAGCGCGGCAATGAACTTCCGAGTTTAACTTGCTTAGGAATTGTCTATTGCCATTGAGTAAGTAAGTAAGCATGTTCTAAATGTTAACTATTTTTTTTGTTCCTCTGCCTGTACCATAGATACTATAGTTAGAGGACGTAGGCCTATTGTTTTCGACCCCCAAATGCGAAGTTGAGTTTTTAATATAAATACACTTTTTTGCACTCCTTAGCTAGTAAGTGTTACTTACGAAAGTTGTTTACATGGATCGTAAGTTGACATTCCCACACAATCGTGTTGCTAAGGGCGTTGCGATGAGGTTAAATTACTTACGGTCCAAGCGCCACGTCATAATTCATTACGATGCACTTCATAATACAAGCCTTTATGGACACGGCCCCCAGGACAAATATTCGGTTCCCATAACAACAAACACATGCGAATCACTTTCTGAAATAAACATCTATTTTCAAGAATGTATTTACATAATATTTTCAGGTAATATCACAATTAATATAATTAAATTGATATAAATAATCATCGCGCAAAAAATAGCATGCGACACACCGGCCGTAAAGGCATTTACGGGTCTCGAAAACTTAAAAACCCGAGGCGCAGCCGAGGGTTTTCAATCTGTTTCCTCGACCCGTAAACGTGCCTTACGGCACTTGTATCGCAATATACTATAAGGTCCCCTGAATAAAAAAAATACTATTTTCGGAAACATGTCTGTGTGCGTGTGTGGATGTCTGCGAACATTCTAGGTCCAGAACGGAAAACAAAATTTGAATTTGGGATAGGTACCTTCTGAGGATGTGACACAAAGATTGGCCAAGGCTCTCTGCTACTTACGGATTTTACATGAAGAAATTTTCGTTTTGTTGCTATTTTCTCAAAAACTACTGAAACGATTTTTTTTTTAATTTTACACATGGGATGCTTATACCAAGAGCTAAAACTTTTATTTGAATCATTTTTCCCAAAACATTCTCTGAAGGGTAGTTATAAGCCACCCACTGTTTGTAAAAACTCAGTCTTGCCTGGTGAATAATAAAGCTTTGCATCAGGTTGAAACAACTGAATACGCGCTCTTTGCAGTACGGCCTCTTATTCTATATCAGAATGTGAAGTGAGAAAAATATATCGTAGGCCATGCTTAGGGTAAAGAAAGTTACGTGAGTGAATTAATCAGAATTTATTTGGGTTGTGTGTCCTTCGGGGATGCGATGCGATGTAGTGACGACATTCTCTTCATTTTTGCAACCAATTTACATGAAGAGACTGTCACACGCAATAGTTATATTATACATAGCCACGCATTCGCAATAAATCTCGCAAACGTCTTGTCTGGGGACCCTTGTTTTACTGGAACGTTTTTGCTTTCAACCGTTTTTAAAATTTGGAAATAACAAATGAAAGGGCAGAGTATGAAATGTATGTATAATGCAGGTTATGGCTACTAGATGCAGCATAGTGAAGGAAAGATACCCATAAACATCCATACGCGACTGCATCGTGCCACTCTAATGTGAATCATGAAAGTACACTTACCCACTCCATGATCACTTAAAGTTCGTTAGGTCTGTGGGTGGGCATTATTCCCCAAAGTTCCCATCAGCTCCTTGTAATCTCTGGAATTTCTCCCTATTTTGACGTAAGAATGCTGTTCAAATCTTGCCACATCCATTCTGCACGGCGGATGACTCACAATTAAACTACCATCTACTCTGTTCGTATAACAACTGTACAGAAGACGGAGACGTTTTGTCAGTGAACATCTCAGGGATGACTTAAGTTGGTTTACACTTCTGAACCGGCGAATTGAAAGGCATGGATGTCGTGAAGAGATATTCCAGTCAGGAAATGCTAGAAATGTCTTTACGCTTCCACAAATGGACTGCAATGTTTCATGCACCTGTGACTGGAATATGAAAGCTGTTTCATGGACTATAATATCATTATGAGCTAGGCCTACATTTCTCATATTTATTTTTCAAACTTTTTAGGTAGATTTCGAAGAAAAATGTACCTATTGCAGTCGATACCATGTCATGACTTTCGAAAAATTCTTTCATATCTTTACGTTTCGTGCCTCCCTAAGTACGAAACCACCGCCTGTTCAAACAAAATGTTGTGATGTTTATATATGTAACTTATATATATACATATATAAATACAGTATAAATATATATATATATATATATATATATCTTTGTACGCTGGCGGACGTAATTTTGAAGATATATGAACCAAATTTTACCAGGTATTATGTTATATCTAGGCCCAATCGTTCAAACAAGTTCGTTAATGAGCAAAATTGGCCCATTGGGGGGGGGTGATCGGGGGAGGGGGTTGAAATTTTGAAAAATCTATATCTCGGCCCCTATGAAGTATAGAGAGAAACTTTGTTTGAATAAATTGGAGTGCTCCCTATGGAGTTCACAGTGACACCAACGATTCGGTGGTTTTTTTGGGGGGTACGAGTGGGGGTGGGGGATGGAAATTCTAATTTTTTGGAACCACGTCTTGTGGGGTATCGTTGAAAAGCTCTTGATGAATACTCTACAAATCAATTGCTCGTTTCTCGATAGCTCTCATATAATACAAATACAAGTACAAATTTAAAAAATAACTACAACTGCTATTAAAAAAAGAAAAGAAATACAGTCTATATCTTAAGACAGATATATAAGCATTCATGAGCCACAGATTATTGTCTCTGTTGGACACAAAAGCTACTTGAACTTTTACTATGGGATCAATTTTAGCCAATTGCCAGTCCTTTTACAAAACATCTGTTATCACAGTTCAACTATTTTATTAAACAGTTAAAAATAATTTGCATAAAATTTTTACCACAGCTAGGTGTCACAGATGGATACAGTTTCAGCCTAAATAGAATCTCTCTATGATACATAAACACCGAGTATTAATAATATGTTGAAATACCCCTATTTTGAAAGTTTTCTATTTTTCTTGCAAAAAGTCATCGTTCAGGACACATTTTCTTTGTCTTTTCAAATTGTATCTCGTGCTATTTTTTGTTTTGCTTTTTAATACCATATAATTGAAAAAAATAACTTTTCACGACTTTTTTAACCATGATGCTACAAACCGATTTTCCAAATGTAATGAATTCCCACTATTTTTTCTCCTAATTATGGCATAATGAAAGTGGCCACATAGAATTTTGAAGATATAATCTACTTTACATTTACTATTACACGTATATACAACAGTGTTTATGTGGGGTGCTATTAAGGTAAATTTTGTATATTTCCTTATCACACACTCAGATTATCCTGCATTATGTGTACATTACTGAGTATTGCATATTTTTAAAATAGCTTTTTGATCCAGTAGAGATTAATTCTGTGCAACCTCACTAGAGTTTACATTATAATATTCTTAATTATTTAAATAAATACCGATTGTGTTAATGATATCCACATCAAACACATGCCCTAGGATCCTTGTCATGTGACAAATTCAGGATAAGAAATAATGTTGAAGCTCATCAACGCACTCAGGACAGAATATTCCTTTTTTAATGGACAGTTCTTCGGAAAACTCTGTAAAAAGATAATCACAATTTATTAATGCTTAATCCTTCATCGTAAATACATAACTAATGTTTACGCCCTCCTTAAGCAAAGAAACCAATGCCAAGGTGCTGAACTTGATGTGTACACATATTTCAATGTTTCATAGGTGAAAGTAAACTTTACTCTTTAACTAGATTTACGTTCATGTCCACAAAACAAACCTGACACCGTCTTCACGTTGGTTGAACTTGTTTCCCGCATTATATATACAGGCTTTTTCAGTTTGCACTGAAATTTGCTGACCTATATGTTAACCCGGCCGTGCCCGCGAGCTTAGTGATGTATTCGACGTAAGGAAATCTAATACTTAGCTTCTAGTACGTCCAATCCTGTCCTAAGGGCAGTAAACCACTTTTTCATCTGCCTTTCGCTTGCATTCATGTTGCACATCATTCCCTTAATGTTTCAGTTGATCAGTAGATTCTGTTCTGAATGACAAATAGCATTCTTTGGAAGACCCTGAACAAAATTAAACACAATACATGAGAATAGTTTGTAACAAGGTTACATTCAGTATAATTACTCTTATTATAAATAATCCATACATTATACGTAATATATGTATACACAAACACAAACACACGTAACTTACTGAACAGCTAGCCCACTGAAATATGTGTTCACACTACAAAAATTGGAATTGTGTTAATTAGAGATGGTTTGAAGAGGAATGAATTGTAAAGTTGATGCAATCTTTAGAATTATCTAATGTCAATTAATCAAATTCCACTGTATTAAAATAGTGCCTTGCCTTAGTGCAGTCCAACGAAGACTATTACCTTTGTTACTACCGATCCAAAATTCACAATTTAGGTAATAGCTTGTTGCTAAGTAACAGATGGATAAAGTTTCAGCCTAAATAGATTTCTCTATGATACATACACACCGAGTATTAATAATATGTTGAAATACCCCTATTTTGAAAGTTTTCTATTTTTCTTGCAAAAAGTCATCGTTCAGGACACATTTTCTTTGTCTTTTCAAATTGTATCTCGTGCTATTTTTGTTTTGCTTTTTGATACCATATAATTGAAAAAAAGTTTTCACGACTTTTTTTTAACCACGATGCTACAAACCGATTTTCCAAAGATATATACAATGAATTCCCACTATTTTTTATCCTAATTATGGCATATTGAAATTGGCCACTTGATTTTTCAAGGATATAATCTACTTTACCATTACTATTACACGTATTTACAAAAGCGTTTATGTGGGGTGCTGTTAAGGTAAATTTTGTATATTTAAATTATCACAAGACGCAGGTTATCCTGCATTATGTGTACATTACTTGGTACGGCATATTTTTAAAAAAAGCTTTTTGAACCAGTAGAGATTAATTCTGTGCAACATCGCTAGAGTTTACATTACAATATTCTTAATTATTTAAATAAATACCGATTGTGTTAATAATATCCACATCTAACACAGGCACTAGGATCCTTGTCATGTGACATAGTCACTATAAGGCATAATGTTTCAGCTCATGAATGCACTCAGGCCAGAATATTCCTTTTTCATGGACAGTTCTTCGGAAAACCCTGTGAAAAGATAATCACAATTTATTAATGCTTAATCCTTCGTCATAACTAGGGACCGGATTTTTAGGTTTTTAAAAACGCTGTTTTAGGTTTTCCATTAGGTGAAATAGTTTTTTTTAAGTTTTTTCTCCAAAATATAGTTTTCGGGTAGAATAATTGGTTTAATGAATTTAAAAGTGCTACATAGGATTCAATACATAATACTTGTAAAGTTTAACTTAACAAAATTGACTTAAATTTGTGTAAACTTGCTTTAGGACAATATTATACAATTGAAGAAAGAAAGCATAAACAAACAAAAGAAGCAGTGAAAATAAGATTGTCTCATATTTCCTGGTTACAGTAAGGAATACGCCGGTGCTAACACTTCCTCTCTTGATACTGTCCATCCTAGACGACAATGGGTTGAACGAAACGCTGGTGGTAATAAATTCACCCCGACAAAAATTATTGTCTCCCCGCAAAATGTCGATTCCTCAACTGACAAACAAAAAACACAAAACAAGTAGTCTAAAATAGATATTTTTGGTTTTATATCCCGTTTAGGTATATTTAGGTTTTTATACCCCATTTAGGTATTTTTAGGTGCCACAGAATTAATGTGGGTGAATCCTATGGACATGATTCGAAAAAGTGCATGAGCGCTTTTTGTTTTGGAAGTAAGGAAAAAAATAGGTAAAAACCTAAGAATCCGGTCCCTAGTCATAAATACATAACTAATGTTTACGCCCTCCTTAAGCAAAGAAACCAATGCCAAGGTGCTGAACTTGATGTGTACACATATTTCAATGTTTCATAGGTGAAAGTAAACTTTACTCTTTAACTAGATTTACGTTCATGTCCACAAAACAAACGTGACACCGTCTTCACGTTGGTTGAACTTGTTTCCCGCATTATATATACAGGCTTTTTCAGTTTGCACTGAAATTTGCTGACCTATATGTTAACCCGGCCGTGCCCGCGAGCTTAGTGATGTATTCGACGTAAGGAAATCTAATACTTAGCTTCTAGTACGTCCAATCCTGTCCTAAGGGCAGTAAACCACTTTTTCATCTGCCTTTCGCTTGCATTCATGTTGCACATCATTCCCTTAATGTTTCAGTTGATCAGTAGATTCTGTTCTGAATGACAAATAGCATTCTTTGGAAGACCCTGAACAAAATTAAACACAATACATGAGAATAGTTTGTAACAAGGTTACATTCAGTATAATTACTCTTATTATAAATAATCCATACATTATACGTAATATATGTATACACAAACACAAACACACATAACTTACTGAACAGCTAGCCCACTGAAATATGTGTTCACACTACAAAAATTGGAATTGTGTTAATTAGAGATGGTTTGAAGAGGAATGAATTGTAAAGTTGATGCAATCTTTAGAATTATCTAATGTCAATTAATCAAATTCCACTGTATTAAAATAGTGCCTTGCCTTAGTGCAGTCCAACGAAGACTATTACCTTTGTTACTACCGATCCAAAATTCACAATTTAGGTAATAGCTTGTTGCTAAGTAACAGATGGATAAAGTTTCAGCCTAAATAGATTTCTCTATGATACATACACACCGAGTATTAATAATATGTTGAAATACCCCTATTTTGAAAGTTTTCTATTTTTCTTGCAAAAAGTCATCGTTCAGGACACATTTTCTTTGTCTTTTCAAATTGTATCTCGTGCTATTTTTGTTTTGCTTTTTGATACCATATAATTGAAAAAAAGTTTTCACGACTTTTTTTTAACCACGATGCTACAAACCGATTTTCCAAAGATATATACAATGAATTCCCACTATTTTTTATCCTAATTATGGCATATTGAAATTGGCCACTTGATTTTTCAAGGATATAATCTACTTTACCATTACTATTACACGTATTTACAAAAGCGTTTATGTGGGGTGCTGTTAAGGTAAATTTTGTATATTTAAATTATCACAAGACGCAGGTTATCCTGCATTATGTGTACATTACTTGGTACGGCATATTTTTAAAAAAAGCTTTTTGAACCAGTAGAGATTAATTCTGTGCAACATCGCTAGAGTTTACATTACAATATTCTTAATTATTTAAATAAATACCGATTGTGTTAATAATATCCACATCTAACACAGGCACTAGGATCCTTGTCATGTGACATAGTCACTATAAGGCATAATGTTTCAGCTCATGAATGCACTCAGGCCAGAATATTCCTTTTTCATGGACAGTTCTTCGGAAAACCCTGTGAAAAGATAATCACAATTTATTAATGCTTAATCCTTCGTCATAACTAGGGACCGGATTTTTAGGTTTTTAAAAACGCTGTTTTAGGTTTTCCATTAGGTGAAATAGTTTTTTTTAAGTTTTTTCTCCAAAATATAGTTTTCGGGTAGAATAATTGGTTTAATGAATTTAAAAGTGCTACATAGGATTCAATACATAATACTTGTAAAGTTTAACTTAACAAAATTGACTTAAATTTGTGTAAACTTGCTTTAGGACAATATTATACAATTGAAGAAAGAAAGCATAAACAAACAAAAGAAGCAGTGAAAATAAGATTGTCTCATATTTCCTGGTTACAGTAAGGAATACGCCGGTGCTAACACTTCCTCTCTTGATACTGTCCATCCTAGACGACAATGGGTTGAACGAAACGCTGGTGGTAATAAATTCACCCCGACAAAAATTATTGTCTCCCCGCAAAATGTCGATTCCTCAACTGACAAACAAAAAACACAAAACAAGTAGTCTAAAATAGATATTTTTGGTTTTATATCCCGTTTAGGTATATTTAGGTTTTTATACCCCATTTAGGTATTTTTAGGTGCCACAGAATTAATGTGGGTGAATCCTATGGACATGATTCGAAAAAGTGCATGAGCGCTTTTTGTTTTGGAAGTAAGGAAAAAAATAGGTAAAAACCTAAGAATCCGGTCCCTAGTCATAAATACATAACTAATGTTTACGCCCTCCTTAAGCAAAGAAACCAATGCCAAGGTGCTGAACTTGATGTGTACACATATTTCAATGTTTCATAGGTGAAAGTAAACTTTACTCTTTAACTAGATTTACGTTCATGTCCACAAAACAAACGTGACACCGTCTTCACGTTGGTTGAACTTGTTTCCCGCATTATATATACAGGCTTTTTCAGTTTGCACTGAAATTTGCTGACCTATATGTTAACCCGGCCGTGCCCGCGAGCTTAGTGATGTATTCGACGTAAGGAAATCTAATACTTAGCTTCTAGTACGTCCAATCCTGTCCTAAGGGCAGTAAACCACTTTTTCATCTGCCTTTCGCTTGCATTCATGTTGCACATCATTCCCTTAATGTTTCAGTTGATCAGTAGATTCTGTTCTGAATGACAAATAGCATTCTTTGGAAGACCCTGAACAAAATTAAACACAATACATGAGAATAGTTTGTAACAAGGTTACATTCAGTATAATTACTCTTATTATAAATAATCCATACATTATACGTAATATATGTATACACAAACACAAACACACATAACTTACTGAACAGCTAGCCCACTGAAATATGTGTTCACACTACAAAAATTGGAATTGTGTTAATTAGAGATGGTTTGAAGAGGAATGAATTGTAAAGTTGATGCAATCTTTAGAATTATCTAATGTCAATTAATCAAATTCCACTGTATTAAAATAGTGCCTTGCCTTAGTGCAGTCCAACGAAGACTATTACCTTTGTTACTGCCGATCCAAAATTCACACATTTGTTGCTAGGTAACTGATGGATAAAGTTTCAGCATAAATAGATTTCTCTATGATACATACACACCGAATATTAATAATATGTTGAAATACCCCTATTTTGAAAGTTTTATATTTTTCTTGCAAGAAGTTATGAACCGATTGTCATCATTCGGGACACATTTAATTTGTCTTTTCAAATTGTATCTCGTGCTATTTTTGTTTTGCTTTCTGATACCATATAATTGAAAAAAATAACTTTTCACGACTTTTCTTTAACCATGATGCTACAAACCGATTTTCCAAAAATATATGCAATGAATTCCCACTATTTTTACTTCCTCTGCCCGTACCATAGGTACTATAGGTAGAGGAAGTATTGTTTTTGACCCCAAAATTCGAAGTTGAGTGTTTAGTATACATGTTTCAAGGCCCCCTGAATCCAAAATTACTATTTTTGGAAACATGTCTGTGTGTGTGTCAGTCTGTGTGGAAGTTTGTGAACAGGCTAGCTCTGAAACGGAGAATAGCATGAAAACAAAATTTCGTATTTGGGTCAGGTACCTTCTGAAGATGTGATTCGAAGATTGGCGACAAATTTCCCTTATTTTTAAGGGGACTTTACATGAAGAAATATTAGTTTTTCGCGATTTTCTTTAAATTTTGCACATGGATTGCTTGTACAAGAGCTAAAACTTCTACTTGAAACATTTTTTCCAATACATTCTCTGAAGGGTAGTTATAAGCAACCCACTGTGAATACGTGCTTTTTGTAATACGGCTTCTTGAAAATTGTACGAAAACAAAATGTTGTATTTGGGTTAGGTACCTTCTGAGGCTATGAAGACCTTCTCTTATATTTAAGGGGACTTTACATGAAGAATATTTTGTTTTTTCCTATTTTCTCATAAACGGCTCTAACAATTTCCTTTAAATTTTGTACATGGATTGCTTATACCATTTCAAAAACATTCTCTGAAGGGTGGTTGTAACCAAGCAACTTGCCTGGTGAACAACTCAATACGCGGACATTTAAGGCATTTTATTCTATATAGGCACGCGAAGTGAGAAAAATGTACTATTGGCTCTGCTTACAGTAAAGAAATATCTGAGGGGAATATTTGATAAATTTCGGAAATTATTCTTAACAGCGGAAAGTTCAATAAACGTTTGCAGTCACTTGTTTTTTCCCCCATAGCCCACGTTTTTAGTCGCAACATTCAAAGAAGGGGCTATAAGGTATTTATAGCATAATTAGCGTAAATGCTACAAACTTTTATTTGGGCAGAGGAAGTTATGTGACTTTCACATCAGATTTTTTCTCCTCATTATGGCTTAATGAAAGTGGCCACTTAGATTTTTGAAGATATAATCTACTTTACCTTTACTATTACACGTATATACAACAGTGTTTGTGGGGTGCTATTAAGGTAAATTTTGTATATTTCCTTATCACACACTCAGATTATCCTGCATTATGTGTACATTACTGAGTACTGCATATTTTTAAAATAGCTTTTTGATCCAGTAGAGATTAATTCTGTGCAACCTCACTAGAGTTTACATTATAATATTCTTAATTATTTAAATAAATACCGATCGTGTTAATGATATCCACATCTAACACAGGCACTAGGATCCTTGTCATGTGACATAGTCACTATAAGGCATAATGTTTCAGCTCATGAATGCACTCAGGCCAGAATATTCGTTTTTAATGGACAGTTCTTCGGAAAACCCTGTCAAAAGATAATCACAATTTATTAACACTGAGTGCTTAGATAATCCTTCGTCATAACCACATAACTAATGTTTACGCCCTAATTAAGCAAAGAAACCAATGCCAAGGTGCTGAACTTTATATGTACTCATAGACTATTGCATTGTTTCGTAGGTGAAAGTAAACTTTACTCTTTAACTAGATTTACGTTCATGTCCACAAAACAAACGTGACACCGAATTCCCAATGGTTGAACTTGTTTCCCGCATTATATACAGGCTTTTTCAGTTTGCACTGAAATTTGCTGACCTATATATTAACCCGGTCGTGCCCGCGAGCTTAGTGATGTATTCGACATAAGGAAATCTAATACTTAGCTTCTAGTACGTCCAATCCTGTCCTAAGGGCTGTAAACCACTTTTTCATCTGCCTTTCGCTTGCATTCATGTTGCACATCATTCCCTTAATGTTTCAGTTGATCAGTGGATTCTGTACTGGACAATAGACAACATTCTTTGGAAGACCCTGAACAAAATTAAACACAATACATGAGAATAGTTTGTAACAAGGTTACATTCAGTATAATTACTCTTATTATAAATAATCCATACATTATACGTACTATATGTATATACACACACAAACACACATAACTTACTGAACAGCTAACCCACTGAAATATATGTGTTCACACTACAAAAATGAAATTGTGTTAATTAGAGATGGTTTGAAAAGGAATGAATTGTAAAGTTCATGCAATATTTAGAATTATCTAATGTCAATTAATCAAATCCCAGTGTATTAAAATAGTGGCTTGCCTTAGTTGCAGTCCAACGAAGACTATTACCTTTGTTACTACCGATCCAAAATTCACAATTTAGGTAACAGCTTGTTGCTAAGTAACAGATGGATAAAGTTTCAGCCTAAATAGATTTCTCTATGATACATACACACCGAGTATTAATAATATGTTGAAATACCCCTATTTTGAAAGTTTTCTATTTTCTTGCAAAAAGTTATGAACCGATTGTCATCGTTCAGGACACATTTTCTTTGTCTTTTTAAATTGTATCTCGTGCTATTTTTGTTTTGCTTTCTGATACCATATAATTGAAAAAAAGAACTTTTCACGACTTTTTTTTTAACCATGAGGCTACAAACCGATTTTCCAAAGATATATGCAATGAATTCCCACTATTTTTTCTGCTAATTATAGCATAATGAAAGTGGCCACTTGGATGTTTGAAGATATAATGTACTTTACCTTTACTATTACATGTATATACAACAGCGTTTATGTGGGGTGCTGTTAAGGTAAATTTTGTATATTTCATTATCACACAGCCGCAGATTATTCTGCATTATGTGTACATTACTCAGGACTGCATATTTTTTAAAAAGCTTTTAGAACCAGTAGAGATTAATTCTGTGCAACCTCACTATACTGTATCTCAGGGAACCTGATAGGAAATCATAACATTCTCAGTCCCCACCACGGAACCGGACTGGAGTTCCAATGTGACGAATTGCCGTTCTTTTTACCGCTTTCAACCCCCTACTCACAGCTCTGAATGTTTTACTACTGGAGTATAAACAACGTAGTATTAATTGAGATACGATGCGATAACCATCTAAACATTATTATAGTAATGTCATAAGTAAAATATGTACAACAATAGCCTTAATTTTACATAACATTATTTTCTTGGTGTTAATTAGCGTGGGTATGAGACAAATCAGGAATGGCGTACCTGTTTCAGATCTTTGGCAACTACAGTCTACAAGAAAACATTGTCGCCGACGGTCTCGAAGTGGTTTTCCTCACGTGTCGTTTCAAATTCCATATTTCGCCCTGTGTATAGTTAAATTAGTAGTTATAGTGTCTGTGAGTCTGTATAAGAAAATCTGTGTGTATATATATATTTATATATTTGTTGCGTAAATAATATTTATTGTGTATGCAATGCATAGCATTTAATCGGAAGCATTGAATTTCGTAGTAGTCGAATCAATGTTTTTGGAATGGACCGTACTAGCCTCCCCTCTGACTGTAGCCAGTGGAACGAGGAGAGGAGAAATTCCTTCCTATCAGGTTGGCTGAGATAGACTTTAGAGTTTACATTATAATATTCTTAATTATTTAAATAAATACCGATTGTGTTAATAATATCCACATCTAACACATGATCCAGGATCCTTGACATAAGCCTTAATATTGCAGCTCATCTACACACTCAGACCAGAATATTCTTTTTCAATGGACAGTTCTTCGGAAAATCCTGTGAAAAGGTAATCACAATATGTTAATACTGAGTGCTTAAATACTCCTTCGTCATAACCACATAACTAATAGAAACTAATATTGGGAAGAACACAGTGAAGTCATCATATATATTATTAAGGCTATATTTCACACTTGAACCTTACTATTAAATATTTACCTAGGACTACGTAGTTTCAGTCACCCTTGTGACTATCCTCAGCTACATCTGAATTTTTGTTGGTAGCACTGTCCCCTTGTACTACCAACCCTGACTGCTGGATGCCATCTCTTGGTGGTTGGATGTACCTTCTGATTAAGTTGTCTTCTGCTGGTATTTCGAAATTTAGTAATTTGTGTTTATTTTTTTGAATAAACATTTTTTCCCAGACTGTTAATTCTTGGGGTGTTTCTATTGGCCAATAGGTAGGTATCGCGCTGGCTTTTTGTGCCCATGATTGTGCCCATAATCTGCAAAATTTACAGACTATTCACATGACTGGCCACCACTGTAATTGTTCTTTTATTCATAACTTCAGTGTTAACAACGAAGTTCCTTTGTTTTGCATTTTTTCAAATGTTAGAAGTCAGTGGTGGCCATACTCTGGGAGATTTTATGCTGTAACAGGAAAAAATGAATCCATAGAGAAAAAAATGTCCTGGTAAAAGTTGCTTGTCTATGTCCCCTCTATATACAGGTAAAATATTTCGGTGTTATTCATTAACACCCTGTATTTGTGTTAAGCCTTGTGTTGGATTACAAATTTGTATTAAGGGAATGTAGGCCTACTCTATGTTAAACTACAGCTAGGCCTAGATTAATGTTTAAATGTTACGACAGATTTATAGCTTTTTTCGATGGGAAAAATTATAAAAAGTTTAATGTTTAATTTTTTACAACACGAAAAATTAAAGTAGTAGACACAGATTTAACGTCTGTGCAGACCTTATTTGGAGGCTTATACGTCCAGAAACAAAACACAACTTCATGGAAATATATATTTCAACAGATACAGCAAGTATTCAGCAATTTTTAACACATTTGACACCAGAATTGACAATGTTTTGTTATACCAGCTTTTGAATACCTGTGTCGTAGAAGTCTGCCGCTTGCGATTTGATCCACAGTGTGACAACCATTTCCTCTTCTCTGTCATTTCTTGAGGCGTAGGAAAAGATGGAAATCACTGGGAGCGAAGTCCGGGCTGTAGGGTGGATGTTTGAACTCTTCCCAGCTGAACTTCTGCGGGAGACTTGCTGGGGGAGGTGTTTAAAAATCCACTCTACAGCCCGAATCTCGCTCCCAGTGATTTCCATATTTTCCTACACCTCAAGAGATGATAGAGAATGAAAGAGGCAGAGATGGTTGTCATACAGTGGTTCAAATCCCAGGCGGCACACTTCTACGGCACAAGCATTAAAATGTTGGTCACACGGTATGGCAAATGTCTCAATTCCGGTGGCGAATATGTTGAAAAATAGCTGAACACTTGCTGTTGCAATAAATATTTTCATGAAATTGTGTTTTGTTTCTGTAAACGGTCCCAGGGAAACTTACTTTGTGGACGCGCCTCGTAGTAGCTCGGTAAGTCGTATAAAATAATAATAATAATAATAATAATAATAATAATAATAATAATAATAATAATAATAAAGAAAAGATTGTACCAACAGTACCAGCTTTTGAGAGATCTAAAAGTTTTGTTCTATGACTTTTTGTATCTCCATCGGTTATACCTTAGATAGTTAGGCCTATATATATTTTTTTTTCTTTTATTCCAAGTAAATTTTCTACATTTTTCTCATATTATGTAATTTTGATACATTTATGGGACAGCTAGAATCATAAAATTTGGCAGAAATATTGGCACTTTCAACTGCTATAAGTGTGCAAAACTTGTTATTCTATCTGTCCTATAGATATGGAAAAAATTACTGGATACCCGTGACGTCATTGAGCCAGTTCACTTCACAGCGCCAGATGAAATCTCTCCCCTAGGTCAGCTCAGTTGGCAGAGCCTTGGCACTGACAGCCAAAAGTCCTGGGTTCAAATCCTAGTGTCAGAGGAATTTTTCTCTTATAGTATTATCATCTGCATAGGAGAGTGGTTCCATCTGGCGCTGTGAAGTGAACTCTGGCTAACGTTCAGTTGGTAGAGCATTGGCACGGATAGCCAAAGGTCCTGGGTTCAAATCCCAGTGTCATATCAATTTTTCTCCTATAATATTATCATGTAATGTCCAACAGAGACAGTGAGCTGTGGCTCATGCATGCATATTCTTATATCTATCTATCATTCTTAGTTCCTGGACACTGATCTTGGGTTCGATGTAAGGACGCATTTTTGCGGTAAATAGTACGGTTTTTTTTGTTGCCGACACTGGGTACTTGAAACTTGACTGTTCCACCATGATAGCATGGACGGGAAATAGATGGGGAAAATCAGTAGAAAAAAGTTATTTGTGGTGCAGATGGGAGACTGTATGTTCCAAAGTTAAGTTTAAAAACCGCACACGAAGTGAAAGAAAAAAACTAATACATGGTGGTAACTTTTCTAGAAACTATTGTGATTATTTCAAGTACGTCATATTGTTAAACACTAATATTAGTGAACATCTTAATGGTCATATCGCGTGTTGAGATATGAAGGACAATACGTTGTCTTGTAATTGGAAGTTGAGTACATTGGCTAAATCCGTCGCCATGGGCGAGTCGGTAGCGCACCTGCCTTCCACTCCGGCGGCCCGGGTTCGATTCCCGGCCTTAAGATAATGCACATTGTGCGCGATTTCTTAATTAGTACATCACTGTTCAAGGGCAGATCTTCTTAAAGCGATTTATTACTCATTGCTATAGGAACGAACTTTCTGATCATGGCTATAACAAGTATCCGGCCTGATTTTGTAAAAAGCTTGAATTTACAATTAGCCTGCACATTTCCTCAAATACTTCCTGAAAAGTTATGCGATTAGATCACTATGACTAAGCCTCGGATTTTTAGACTTTTATAAAAGTTATTTTAGCCTTTTATTTTCAAGGAATAGCCCTTTTTAGGTTTTAAACAAACTAATTTAGCCGTCTTATTAAAACATAATAATGCACACTAATATTAACACCGAAAATTTAATTACCGAGCGAGGGTGGCCGAGATGGTAACGTCTTGGACTCGCATTCGGGAGGTCCCAGGTTCAGATCTCGGCCGGCCAATTTGACATGGGTTTTTTTGACGATTTCCCCGGTTTTAAAGGCAAATGTCTGATTGGATATTTATATACCATGAACCATCCTCACCATTTCATCCTGTATCATATCCATTTAAATTAATATCAGTTGAAATTTACTCCGTAAAATACACTAACAATACAAATAATTGACAATCAATAGTCCATGGCGTACCCTACAATGACAAATGAGCTCATTAAAGTAAAATTTATTAATAGTATCTAGGCTACAGTTACAAATGATTCTTTTACCTACGACTATCTAAAACAAAAGACTTTAAAAAAAAATATCGTCCTCTCTCTCCCCTGAATGAAACTGATGAAGTTCAAGGACTCATATACAGGGTGTTAATGAATAACACCGAAATATTTTACCTGTGTATAGAGGGGACATAGACAAGCAACTTTTATTCGGACATTTTTGCTCTATGACGTAAAATGTGTATGCTACAGGGCATTAAAGTCCTTAAAATTTGGTGCTCATAACTCAATAGTTGAGCGAAATAGGGTTAAAATTTTCATTAAATTGACTTCATGCCTTCCTAGTGATCGATAAAAACCTGATTCTCAATAATTCATCAACAGCTATATCATAATTTAGTGTTTCCATAATCTGCAAAATTTACTGACTAATCACATGATTGCCCGCCACTGCATTATGTTTTTATTCCTAATTCCAGACTTAACAAAAATGTTTCGTTTGTCTTTTTTTCCCTCAGAGTTGTAAGATATCGATCGTCATTTTTTACAATTTTCCCGACCACTACACAATATTCACTGTTCCTTTGTTTCCCACCATTTCAAGTATTAGAAGTCAGTGGCGTGCATTTCCTTGGGAGATTTTATGTTATAACAGGAAGAATTGAATCCATAGAGCAAAAATCTCCTAATAAAAGTTGCTTGTCTATGTCCCCTCTATACACAGGTAAAATATTTCGGTGTTATTCATTAACACCCTGTATAACGTGCGATAAGACTAGAACAGTGGTTCCCAAAGTGGGGTCCGCGATGGTGTTTCAGGGGGTCCGCAGGCGGTTTAAGAAGAAATAGGATATGCCGTAATTTTGAAGTGCTTAACTGTGTTCCCCACTACTTATGTATGTGAAACAGCATTCTCCCACCTCACGTA
This sequence comes from Ectobius pallidus, assembly GCA_964059195.1. Taxonomy (NCBI): domain Eukaryota; kingdom Metazoa; phylum Arthropoda; class Insecta; order Blattodea; family Ectobiidae; genus Ectobius; species Ectobius pallidus. The sequence continues at coordinate 8,554,986 of CAXKWD010000002.1, forward strand.
CTTGGAATCAAAGTTGAGAAATAAACCTAAAGTTGAAAGTGACTTAATATTGAAATTATCAGACATTAAACCTAACTTTGCAGAGATAATTAATCAAAAGCAGGGCCACTGTTCACACTAAGGAGTAAACTCTGTTTGTTACCATTGATATTGTTATTTTGTCTATTGAATTTATTACATTTGAATCAAAATTAAAATTAAAATAATTCATTTCCAACAGATAAGGGTTAATATTAAATATATTTATTACAATATTCCGCCTTTACCCTTAACATATAATACACAACTTATCTTGAAAATGCATTTCGGCGTATGCTGCGCCATCTTCAGTTCATATAAGATGTAATGAACACCACAAATCTTCTGAAATAATGTTGTTTATAAAAATGTTTATTTGGTAACCTAGGTCACCGTTGTAGTCAAGTCAAATAAATGATTTTGGTCAATTATGTTTTCATTAAGGATGTTACTCCTATTCTTATAAATTTGAAAGTTTTCCAATGTATTTAGTCTAACACCGTTATCACATAATATATGTAGGACTTCCATGGTGTTATTTAAGTTGTCCAATCTATGACCTCTATCAAGCAGGTGTTTAGCATACGCTGAGCGTAATCTGCCATATTTAAAGTCAGAAACATGTTCACTGAATCTTTGCTTGAATTTTCTACCAGTTTGTCCCACATATACCTTTTTGAAATCAATACACGTCAATTTGTAAACACCACTTTCTTCCATTTTATCCACAGAGTTAGTATTATTGCTGTATAATTTATTCTTTAAGTTGCAGTTTGTTCTGTAAGCAATTTTAAAGTTTTCTTTACGTAGTAACTTTGTGATAGCATGTATTCTGTTATCTGTGTAATTAAATGTAGCAAAATATTTATTATTGTTGTCTTTTTGTAGAGGTGTGAGCTGGCTTATGGGGTTTTGTTTGTTATGCAATTTCGTTTTGTGTTTTCTGATTAAATTTCTAATCAGACTTTTATTGTATCCATTATTTTCGGCAATTTTCATAATTGTACTACATTCTTTGTTGTAGTTAGTTTCATTCATGGGTATGTTAACCATTCTGTATACCATGCTGTTGAAAGCAGCCATTTTGTGGCTAATAGGATGATCAGAAGAATTGCCGATGACTACAAAATTGACTTGACTACAACGGTGACCTAGGTTACCAAATAATTTTTTTATAAACAACATTATTTCAGAAGATTTGTGGTGTTCATTACATCTTATATGAACTGAAGATGGCGCAGCATACGCCGAAATGCATCTTCAAATAAGTTGTGTATTATATGGTAAGGGTAAAGGCGGAATATTATAATAAAAATATATTTGAATCAAAGTATTTATTTAGTTTTTTATTTCAAAACCCAGAGGGGGTCCGCGAAATTTTAATTTTCTTTTAGGGGGTCCGCGAACTGAAAAGTTTGGGAACCACTGGACTAGAATATAAACAGAATTTATCCGGTCACAACACAGAGAGCATCAAGGCAATTTGGGGATCCTATCCAAAGTTCATTCCAGAAAACTAATGAAAAAATAAATGATATTCCAAATGTGGCTATGTCTTCTCATAGAGAATGAAATCCTCTTTTGGATAGAATTTCTATAACGAATTGGTAATATAGATATGAATGGCGCCGGTTTGACCCCCGGAACTTGTACAGATAGTGGGTGACGTACTGTGTTTTTCACTCATCAGGAGTGAACAAAGAACCGCCTGCGTCATCTTGTGGTTAGCAACTTTGACTACGAATCCGCAGGTTTAGGTTCGATCCATGTACAACCCATACAAACTGGTCTAACCTACGTTATCCCCTTAATTGAACTTCATTGTGAAAAAAAAAAAACTTTCACATGTTCCCGCCCCCCGAAGTACAAAATCCTGCTCTAACTATAGGAAACATTGTGATTTTAGGGGTTAATCATATTCAAAATATAATATTTTGGCAATAAATTTCCATTAAGTCAAATAAACTGATGTAACAAAGTGCCAGAATGCATTTGTTTAATCAGTGATAATTGCAATTATGATATGCTGAAAATAAGTTATTTTTGTAATCGATTTCCGAGTTAAGCTCCAGATCGATTCATTAAGCTGGGCTTACGGATGAACAAAGAAGCACATGTAAAGGAATAGTGTTATTTGTTATAGTTATCTGTTATTGCAACTTCCAAAGTTGTATATGAACACTGTAAAACAATATGTTGTCATGAGAACTGATTTGCATTTGATAAATTCTTTCTAATATATTACCATAAAAATAGGCACTAAATTGGGCATTATTCCGGTACCAGCCAACCGATTTGGTCCATTATCAATAGGCTTCGTCCCACGGACGTTATAAATGCGTATACCAAGTTTCATGAAAATCCGACAAAGCGTATTAGAGTTATCGCGCGTACAGATACAGGACAGAAGGACAGAATTTTCCCTTCCACCACACAAATCTCAAAGTACCATTCTGACACTTAATAGACTAACGCTCTTGATTTTTTATCGACACTGACTATCCATGAACTAAGGACGCAATGCAATATTGTTTACGGAAGTAGCAATTAATACAAAGCGTCATGAATAGACAATATTTCCCTGTTTTTTCTTCCAGTTTGTGTTAGCTAGTACCAGGGACTCATGTTTAGAAGAGGAGATTTTAAACAGATGTCAGAGACAGATGAAAGAAGTAACTGCCTTTTTGAAGTGTGTGTAACAGAAGCATTGCTCGCTATCAGTATTATAGAAAGCTAAAAAGTTCTTTCAAAATTAATACTCGGAATGAATCATGAGTTCTTTTCTTTTGAAAATGTGGGATTATTTAAAAATGTTGAATTGTACCTACAAATGAAAGAACAGGGTATTAAATGTATGTAGGCTAGTCTGACATTTCTCCCACGGATATTCTGTTCACGCCTTGTCATATCCATTCTCCACGGCGGTTGACTCACAACAAAATTACCATCGCCTCTGTTCGTATAACCGTACTTCACAGTGCTACCAAATGATGTGGTTCAGTAGGGTTGTTCCACACTGACTGTAGCGCTTCGATTGATAGCATTCTAACTTAATGTTCAAAAGAAACAATATTCTGTATCTTCATAAATACATATGTACAGATTGGGGGGGGGGGGAGCGGACCGACTCTTGCAGCTGATTTCAGAGCCTTGTGACACGTAAATAAATGTAAGAGATGTAACGGAAACGTTTGTTTTCACAATCAATGCAAATTACGTGAAATAATTTATCAATCAAGCAATTTATCGACTGTATAACAAATTTCAGTACATTCCTGTGAATGCCGGTAACTTAGATATTTTAGTCGGTCCGCTTTTTTTTCCTACCTGTACATCTTAAATGTTATTGTACAATAACAATAGAAATCCGGTAATAAAATCACTAAATTCGTGTGTCCCACAATACTGTATATAACGTAGGCCTAAATGTATTAAAGAGAGATATTTCATTTGGCGCTGTGAAGCAGATTGTATTGTTATATGAGGGGCTGTAATTTACCACATTTTACAAAGACTGCATGCACAAAACTGTGTGATCTAGGCCTATTGGATAATTCATGGAATGGACAAGCGAAGAAGTAGAACGCTAAGTTTACTAATTATGGTTTCATGGGCTATAAGCCGAGTAAAAGGATATACTGCATCCCCAGCTTTCGGTCCCTGACATCTCTGCGGCCTTCCTGGAGGGCGGGAGGGAGGGAGGGAGGATAGACTTACTGGGCACTTCTGACCCTAACTGCAAAAAGGGTATGAGCCCAAGTTTTGGGCTCTTGACCTTGTATTTGGTTTGAGGTTTCAATTTTGTTTGTATTTGCATACGTCCTTTTGACGTGTTGGTTGGGTAAGTAATTTTTGTATGTTTAAATTTTTTTTTCATTAATTTATTAGACAGTCTGTTGTTGCTGAATGTCAACAACTATATTTGGTCTCTTATGTTCATTGTACCTGGCCTGGCTGGTGCCAATGTTTTTTACTAGTGTGTTTGGGTGGGAGTGAAGTTCACGTGCTTCTTTTTGTGTATTTCTTGTTATGTATTCGTGGAGTGTCTCAATTCCGTTCAAATTCTTCCAGTGTGGCCATAATTACATATAGCTTTTCGATTGGTGATCTAGCAGCCTGAAATTTTGTATATGCTTCAGCAGCTACCTGGAAATACCGAACGAAGGCTGCATCACTTTCTTCTTGCCGCGACTTTGGTTTGGTTTGTAAGACATCTCTGAATGATGTTCTTCCATTTGCAGTGGCTTCGACTTCTTGGCGAACCTTCTCATAAGACCCTCTGCCTGTTTCCTTCGGTTGAGGAGCTCGCTGCTTTCCTTCTGCAGTAAACACCTGGCATCCACGAAAGTTTGCTGGATGTACACCCCCACAGTTACATCACTTGGGCTGGGTGGGTTGGTGGGCGTCTTTCTTGGGGCAGAATTTGTGGGAGTGCGGCCTTCCTTCCTTGGCGTGGCTTGGCTTATTTGCTGGAATTGTTTATTCCTAAAATTTAAGGGCTTGAGCCCTATGTTGGGCTCTTGTCCCTGCATTTGTTTTTGTTTGTGAGAATTTCTTTTTCAATTGCGTTGGTCGAGTTAGGTTGTATGTAAAAACGTAAACAGAAATAATCGGTCCAAGTCAGGGCCAATGCTTAAAAAGAAGAAGACATAGGGGTCTGGGGGTTTGAAGTGCTGCTACTGTTGGAGGTTTCAAGTGTTGATTCTCGATACAGCTTCAGGGATGGAGCCCAGGCATTGCTCGGCTTATAGCCCGTGAAACCATCATTAGTAGACCTGGGGTTTTAGGCTCTAAAGATTAGTTTTAGGCACCTAAAATAGGCTTTTAAGTAAATAGGCTTTTAAAAGAGAAAATAGGCACTTAAAATATGCTTCAAAAATGTGTAAATAGATAGAAAATAGACTTTAAAATATTACAATATAGGCCTACACTTAAACTGTAACATGGTCTTTTCTGTACTGCAAAAAACGTGGTATACATATTCTTAACAGAATTAGCTGCAAAGTTAGGCATCACCTACTATATTCACTTAAATAGATGTTCTGGTGACTTGACGCAGAAATCCTTCCTCCGTAATCCTCCCCCTTTAGTCAGCATTCCTTTAGCGACAATTGTTTGGAATCATCAAGTTTCTGTGAAAAACCCACCTCTGCTGTTCGGCTTTTCATTGAGGGATGCCCATTATAAAATAATTTTATAATAAGCATTCAACTTCTGTAATTTTTACAATTATTGTAAAAATTACAGAAGTTGAATTTTATTTTAAATAATAGGCATTTTAGACATTTTAGGCATTTTAAATAATAGGCATTTTAGTCACTAAAATAGTAAAATAGGCTCTAAAGGTCCAAATAGGCATTTTAGGGCACTATAAAACTCTATAAATGTAAGTGATTTATAATGAAACGTTCACATATTTAAAAAAAGTTTCATGTTATTTCATAAGGAACAAAATAGGCATTTGCCTTAAAATCCCAGGTCTAATCAATAGTAATCAACGCCGAGAAAGTCTCAAGTCTTACGCTAATTTTGTTACTTAACTTACTGACTTCCGTTGAATTGTAACCATAGCCGTGTGTCAGAAGATTCAAACTCGTAGTTGGTGGGAACAGGGAAGAAAGAGACTAGCAGATAGGCAGATGGCAGGAATGGGGGCATGTGGTCAGCATGCCGACACCCACGGCCGTTAATGGTGGTTTCCATGGCCGGAGCCGCTACTTCTCTATCAAGTAGCTCCTCAGTTTGAATTACAAGGCTGAGTGCACCCCGTTCTAGACCTCCCTACCTCAGAAAAATCCGAGGAGGTACCGGGGATGGAACCCGGGCCGACGGATCTGTAGTCAGCGACACTAACCACAAAACCACACCGGCGGTCGGGGGTAGGGAATATCCCCCCGAAAAATAGGGGTGCCCAAATTAAAAAAAAAAAAAGTGCAAAATGAAAAAAAAATACGATAAATTGTTCTAATTAGGAAGCTGGGAAAAAAATAGGTTAAAACTTTCAAATCCGGGCCCTAGATATAAGGTAGTCATTACGAACATAAAATATGGGTTTGAGTCTTGCCCCGGGAATAATGTGACTTTGAATGAGGTTGAGGCAATTGAATGCGTACTACTGCAATACAGCCGTGTAGGCTATGCTGGAATATGGTTAAAAAATTTTCATTTATGTTAAGGGTTAAGGTGGAACTTTATTAAATATTTAATATGCTGGAATATATACTAAAGGTGGAGGAAGTTTCGCATTGTGTCGAATTACGTCTCCGGTGCAGAGGTGGCATGCCGCCTCGGAATCCGAGGTTCACGGGTTCCAACCTGGTCGATGTCTATGGATTTTTCAGGACTTAAAAGTTCTCTGGGAGACTGGGAGGGGTTGAAAGCACATTGAGTAAATCTAATTCTAGATTCTCCGTCCCTTCCTCGTTAAAGCAATATTTTAGCGTTTTTGTAGCTGGTCCGCGGATCAATGGAATGTCACATTCTCTGCCGAGAAAAGATTAATTTTGAATTGTAAACGATACACGATAAAAGTAGTAGTAGGAATAATAGTATTTTTGAACGACGTAACTAATTAGTGGTACTTTTGAATATTCTTGCCGTGGATCGTAACTTGACATTCCCACACGCAATCTCGTTGCTATGAAAACAAAAGAAATCTCAGTGCTGTAAAAATTATAAAAAGCACAGGTGCCGTAAGTAAAATCATCATAATACAAGCCTTTATGGAAGACCGGAACCAAGGCGACTTTAAGAGGACAAATATTCGGTCCCCATAACAACAAACACATGCGAATCACTTTCTGAATTGCGCCTCGTTTTTTCAAACTCTTTCCTCGATCCGTATGCACCGCTTACGGCAATATACTATACTATATATACTATTGTAGTGGTCAAAATGAAGGAAATTGTATATTTATTAATTTGTTCGAAAGGGAAGAGAACGACAGTGACATCTGGTGATCCTCTATAATCTCTGAAACGTGCAAGCACCCAAATCTTTACCATACCAGGCTCGGCCCTAAAAATGGAACGATACATAGACGGAGAGAGTTCTTTCGAATGCGCCCGAAATTTTCGGAATGGAACTCAACATTCGTGTTTTCATTAATGTGAATTCTGTAAGTTTGTTTTCCTGTATGGCCCCTTGCAAGTTAGGCATTCGTCGACAAATCTCCGGATATGCGTGTAGTCTAAACGATGTGTTGCAGGCGTTTACAGAGGGGAGAATCAAACCCTATTAAAAACTTAGTTTCTTTCGTCCCGTTCATGGAGGAAAGTTGAATATCCTGCTGGACTTAACCTACCTGCATATTTCCTTCTTTGCAGCCCACGTGCGTCATTATATCAAAATTTGTTTGTACAGAAATAATTTTTTATAAATAAAATATCAGTTTTTAGGTCATTTTTTATAATTTGTAAGGCATTTTCTTTAAAATTTAGGTTCATTTTATAGGTCATTTTTCAAACAATTTTAGGTCATCAGAATCTGGGCCCTGATAATTATTAAGTGAGAAACAGTGACATCTGGTGATATCCTGTATAATCTCTACGGACCGGATTTTTAGGTTTTAAAAACACTGTTTTAGGGTTTCCATTAGCTGAAATAGTTTTTTAGGCTTTTTTTTTGTCCAAAATATTGTTTTCGGGTAGAATAATTGGTTTAGTGAATTTGAATGTGCTAATAGGATTCAATACATAATACTTATAAAGTTTAACTTAACAAAATAGATTGTACAATTGAAGAAAGAAAGCATAAACAATGAAAATAAGCAGTGAAAATAAGACTGCCTCACATTTCCTGGTTACAGTATATCACTAAATATCTTTCAAGATTCTCAGCTGCGAAGTTCTTCCTATTATCTCTTAGTTAATAGATTTCTTCGGTTGTTAAGCATGCTAACCGCACAACAGATCAACTAGGGACGAAAACTTCCCCCTTTTCTAGAAAGGTAAATAATACTTACGTGTTTCTGGCAGGCTTCACAAAATATTACTTTGCCATCTGTCGTGAAATTCAGGTCGTCACGAATCCACTGCCGGAATAAACTCGATTTCATTTGTTTCGGCACAATTAACACGTCTACTTAAAATTCACAGTGTAACAACTCAGTATGAATAACAGGGCAGTACTACAGGGGCAAACAAGCGCCTTAAAACACAGAAATCTTTATCCTTGTTCATATAAGTCCAGTTACTCATTGCATACCCAGGCGGCTTCCTTTCGTTAGGAGGAAAAGTTTGCCGACAGCTCAACCCATGTTCTTTGTTTTACCGCACCAATCAGCTAGTGACCCCAGCCAATCAAAATCTAAGAATGTCCTGTGGCGATTTTGACAGCTACTTGTCTACTCCGCGTGGAGTGAATGCGTTGTTGCAAGATCAAGTTACAGTAAACAATAACACGTCTGAATTGAATAAAGCGAAGGAAGAACTGAGGTCAGTGATAACAATGAGGGAATATTGCAACGTTGATTTTGTTTTGGATAGCGGAAGCCCAAGACCGATTTACTCAGATCAATTAACATAAAGAAACACCGAAACCTTTGAAGCCGACTGGCCATCCAATGAGTAACTGCACTTATGGTTGTTCGTACGAATATTTTAAAAGGAATACGCCTGTACTCTTACACTTCCTCTCTACCCATAGATACTGTCCATCCTAGACGACAATGGGTTGAACGAAACGCTGGTGGTATTAATTTCAATCCGATAAAAATTATTGTCTCTCCGCAAAATGTCGATTTCTCAACTGACAAACAAAAAATAAAAAAGTAGCCTAAATTAGATATTTTAGGTTTTATATACCGTTTAGGTGTATTTAGGTTTTTATACCCCATTAAGGTATTTTTAGGTGCCACAGAATTTATGTGGGTGAATCCTATGGACAAGATTCGAAAAAGTGTATGAGCGCTTTTTGTTTTGGAAGTAAGGAAAAAAATAGATAAAAACCTAAGAATCCGGTCCCTAAATCTCTATAACGTGCTAGCACTTTTTTTTTTTTTTTTTTTTTTTTTTAACCATAACGGGCTCAGCCCCTAAAATGAAACTTTGCTTAGACGGAGAGAGTTCTGTTTACTATTCAAAATAACAAATATTTCTTTCCTGTGGTAATGAAGTGGTTAGGATGTGTAGGCTACTCGTATCTATTATAGGTGTCTAGGGAAGTTGTGCAAAGCTGTGCTGTGTTCAGGATATGACCTGTGTACACCTAACACGACTCATCCTCATCACACAACTCAACTAGAGCCTACAATGCCGTTTATTAAGACACGAACATGCTTATGAAGCGAGCAGAGCGAATTTCATAATTTTCATGGCAAATCCTTTTTATAATATACAAAAGTATTATGAGTTTAAATCTTTGATGTCTCATTGTCACATCTTTATGAACGCATACACTCACAGTTAATAGATATTTGGCAGCAAAAATGGGTAATTGCCCAAAACGGTAGCATCACTCGTGACTTATTCCCAAGTATCAGAAATAGACTTAAAATGCCATGGATTAAATTGGATCACTTCGTCACACAGGTATTAACTGGCCACGGCAACTTTGCCGCTAACTTAATCTGCTTCAATCTCACAGACGACGATCTATGCGCTTGTGAGGACAGCGAACCAGACACCATGTATCATATGCTGTATACTTGTCCTCGATATCGAGAAGCTCGACTACTCCTTCACGAAGCCGCCAGGGCAGAGGAGGAAGCCTGGGCACCGGACCTCACGTTCTGGACGCGTAAAAACACCTTCCCAGCACTTAAAACCTTTGCAAAAACAGCACTTCTCGAAAAGTCTATAGTAAATTAACACACCAAAGTAGACGGTCATTTGGCCACTACTCCAGTCCGAACGAGGTTTTTGAGGGGGTTCCCTCGTTCTTAGGCGAATGCCGGACTGGTCAATAATCCCCTCAAACAGATACACGCACTACAAATCTCTAGAGTACATAACTACAAGTCACTAAAAAAACACACTCGGGGAAATATAGCACATAAGACCTATCCGCACTTAGGTCAATCCTGCTCCAAAATACAAAGACACAAGTACACAGCCCAAACACGTCACACCATCAACATCCCCTACGGATGTACATAAGGCCACAATAAGTATGCACACATCACATATGGTTACCAAAATTTGGTTTGACCGGAGGTTTAGGCTTAATTGCTTGGCACTCCGGGGGTAAGAGTGGGCACAAAAAAAAAAGTACATACATTTCATGGTTTTGACGAGTATAAATCGTGGGAAACTTAAAACTCGTTATTGTGCAACTTTATTTTTAAAAATTTCTGGGCAGGACCCCCGGAAGCTTAAAACTCGTTATTTTGCATCTTAATTTCTAAAATTTCCCCCCCGGACCCCCCTCTCCCTGAGGGGTATTCCATACCTCCCAGACCCCGCGAATGTTATAACCCCCCCATATGGTCGGCCTGGTTACGCCTATGAGCCAGGCCTACAGGCTGAGGTAGATTTCGAAAGCAATATCAAAGTGTACAATGCATGCACCATATGAAATATAAATAAATCTGAAATATTTTTTTTAATAAAAAGACAGTTGTTAATTATGTTATAAATTGATATTATATTTTATTGTTCATTTTTTATTTTCCCATGTATTATTGTTCTAAAGGTGTGTTACTACTATTTTTAATATTTCAAACTCTATTACATTGGTAATTTTATCCTTAGTCGGTCCTCGCACTTTCCTTTCGGCAGGCCTTCAAGCTGAGGTAGAGGCTATTTATAAATCTCGCCTTATATGAGAGCTATCGAGAAACTAGTTATTGATTTGTAAAGTACTTTTCAAGAGCTTATCAACGATACCCCACAAGACGTGGTTTCAAAAATTTCGAATTTCCATTCCCCACCCCCATTCGTACCCCCAAAACCTCCGAATCGTTGGTGTCACTGTGAACTCCATAGGGAGTACTCAAACAAAGTTTCCCTCTATACTTCATAGGGGTCAAGATACAAATTTTTAAAAATTTCAACCCCATCCTCCGACCCCCCTTGGGCCAATTTTCATCATTAACGGACTTGTCCGGACAATTTGGCCTAGAAATAAAATCAGGTAAACTGATATAACAAAGTGCCAATATACTTTTTCTTTTAATCAATGATAAACGCAATTATGATAGGCCAATGCAGAAAAGAAGTTATTTTTTTAATAGATCTCCGAGTTAAACTCCAAAAACAAAATGCGCTGGCAATAATAATAATGATGCAATAGGCCTACAATTCGCTGATATGTCTGTTTCAAGTTTAAAGCAGCCTTAAAGGTTATGAATGAATAAAAAGTCAGTATGAAATCTGTCAGGAATTACATTAGGTATATTGCTGCACAGGAACGAATAAGAAAAATACTCACATTACAATATAGCCTAATGGAAATATCGGTAGTCTACACATCCATAGAATGCACAATGTAATATCAACATTCAATGGCCACTTGTTTTAGATCTATTATTATTTATCCTACACTGACATCGTTATGAAGAAACAAATCAAGGCTGCTATCAATATCAATATCAAAGGTCTAAAGTTTCATGCTTAACCTTAATTCAAACTCGTATACACTGATATAAGACATTCTTAAAATATGTTAACATTTCCCAAAATACACAGGCGATGAACTCCACTTAATGTATGTAGGCCTAGTTATTTCAGAGCAATATATCTTCTGTGTATAACTGTATTCAACTTGATGAACGAAGTAAACGTCTGACTAGTTTGATAATCAATGTGTCATGGCTCACTATTGCAAATTCCAAGGCCGTAAAACGATATGTTGTCAGAATAACAGATTTGCATTTGTTAAATTTGTTATAATATATTTGCATAAAACAGGCACTAAATTGGGCATTACTCCGATACCGGTCAACCGATTTTATCCAATATCAATAGACGTCTTCCCATGGATATTATAAATGTATATACCAAGTTTCATGACAATCCGATAAAGCTTATTTGAGTTATCGCGTCTTTAAAATATACACTAAATTGGGGTTTACTCCGCTACAATTTAACCGATTAGGTCCAAATTCAATAGGTTACCTTTCATAGACGTCTTAAATGGGTATACCAAATTTCATGAAAATCCGATAAGGCGTATTTGAATGATGGCGCCTTTCTAATAAATTATTAAAATAGGCACTAAGTTGGGCATTACTCCGGTACCGGTCAACCGATTTGGTCCAATATCAATAGGGTTCTTCCCATGAACATTATAAATAGGTATAATAAGTTTCATTAAAATTCCATTAAGCGTATTTGAGTTATCGCGCGTACAGACACACGGACGGACGGACAGACATTTTCTTGTCCCCACACACAATCTCGTAAAGTACCATACTGGCACTTAATAACATTTTAAAGTTTAGTTCAAATATCTTCAAAATTACGGCCGCTAGCGTGTAAAGAAATAGCCTATATATATACAAAAAATAGAACGGGCGGTGGTTTCGTACTTAGGGAGGCATGAAACGTAAAGATATGAAAGAATTTTTTGAAAATCATGACATGGTATCCATTGCAATAGGTAGATTTTCTTCGAAATCTACCTAAAAGACCATTTCGTGTAATTGCTGGCTAATACGAATTCTACATACAATACAACATTTTAAAGTAAAGATGGAAAGCGAATAACCTGAAAAGCTATTTATTTGAATCCTTCAATGTTCAACTTACAATTTCAGTTTATTAAGTGCCAGAATGGTACTTCCTGAGATTGTGTGCTGGACGGGAAATTGTCTGTCCGTCTGTACGCACTATATCCCAAATATACTTTATCGGGTTTTCGTGAAACTTGGTAGGCTTATACGTATTTATAACGTCCATGGGAAGAAGCCTATTGATATTGGACCAAGTCGGCTGACCGGTACCGGAGTAATATCCAACTTAGTGTCTATTTTATGGTATTATATTAGAATTGATCTAATGCGAATCAGTTCTCATGACAACATATTGTTTTACAGTGTTCATATACGGCTTTGGAAGTTACAATACAGTTAGCTTTGACAAATAACACTACTCACGTATTCCTTCACATATGGTTATCAAAGTGGACCTTTGTTCTTCTTTATGCCCTGGCTAATGAATCGATCTGGAGCTTAAACTCGGAAATCGATTACAAAATAACTTATTTTCTGAATGTCAAAATTGCAATTATTACTGACTAGCGTGTGCCCGCGGCTTCGCTCACGATAATTATTTCAACAATTAAAAATTAAAAATGAAGAGCATAATAGTTAAATCATTATATTTATTAAAATCTAAATCACGTGGACTTCATACCAGGATTAGATAGCGTCTCCCGGTAAAAGCGACCTCAGATTCGAGTTCCTTGGCCCAGAAAACCCCTGTATAGTGATTTTCGTCCAAATCGAACAATGTTTGACCATATTTAGGCCTATATTGATTATCCCTCTTCCGTCTATGTTGAAATTTTTAGATATCTGCGTGCCTTGATATTATAAACAAATGAATCGACCTACGTGGGCTTTTATATCAGGGTAGGATCATCCTGTTGAGCCCCTCTAAGGGATGGAATTACCTTCGAATGAAAATAAAGATTAGAAGGGTATCTGTATGCCTGCCATAAAAACGGTTACAGTTGGGGTGCTTTGTTCTTAACTTGAGCCAACATGAAATCCTTTTCAATACAATTGAAAGCATTTGTGAAATCTATTTTCAACAGTACCTTTGTAGTAGTAGAGTTCATTTGGAGGAATGTGTGGACTGCATGAATAACAGAATCACGTCCATTCCATGTACCAAACCCCAGCTGGTGTGGGTGGAAGTATTCACAAATTTCTTCTCGAACACTTTGACAAGCCAACTTAGATACTAATACTAAAGCGATGCCCAGCGAAATCTACTCAACGCAGAGATCTGAATTTTTAAACATAGATGGACTGAAGGTTCGGAAAATGCACCTCGAAGCCGGAATTTTAATTTTCGCTTTCGTTCGTGAGTTATGAGTGAAAAATGGGCAAAAAACATGCATTTTTTTTTCGTTTTCGAAGCATCACTTTTCAGTTATAAATTTCAATGTCAAATCAATTACAGTTGACTTTGGCTATTTTTGTCATACCTTGGAAATAAAACTTTCGCGATCGCTTGAATGTTGTGAGCCCTAAATATGGTCAAACATTGTTTTATTTCTGGGCCAAGGAACTGGAATCTGAGGTCGCTTTTACCAGCCAACGCTATCTAATCGTGGTGTGTTGTCCACGTGATTTAGGTGTTAATAAATAAAATTAATTAACTATTATGCTCTTAATTTTTAATTTTTGAAATAATTATCGCGGGCGAAGCCGCGGGCACATGCTAGTTCTATATAAGAACGTGAAGTTAGAAAGATGTTGGCCATGCTTACAGTAAAGAAATATCTGAGAGAAATATTCGATAAATTTCGAAAATTATTTTTAATGACGGAAAGTTCAATAAACGTTTGCAGTCACTTGTTATTTCTTCTTTTTTTAGTTTGTCATTGGCGTTCGTTTTATGTGGCAACATTTAAAGAAGAGGCTATAAAGTATTTATAGCATAATTACCGTAAAATTGTGTCTTGCGATTCTGTACAAGGATATGTGAATACTGCTAGCTTTCATTTGGGCAGAGGAAGTTATGTGAGTTTCGCATCAGACTTTTTTATATAAGATTTTATTAATTTTTTCAATGACGAATATATGTCAGTAGCAGTGAAAAGGGTTGGAGAAGAAAAACTATGCATAGGATTCACTCATGAATTTTTAATCAGTTAAACAATGTTATGACTTAAGTTTTGACGACATTAATTTTAGCAAATAGTTAATGAAAACAAATCTAAGAATTCCTAGTTCCGGAGGTTATCTTGCTGACAGTACCAGATTTAACAATAAGAGAAATCAGATTCCGATTAAGAACAGTCAGAGGAGTCATCACTTTGGACATCAGAGGAGTCACTTTGGACTCCATTCAGACTTCTCTTCTTCCTGGGGGATGGATTCATATCTTCGTCCGTTGACTCAGCTGACATTATTTGCGCATGTCTTTTACACTTGAAACTTGGTGTCTTAGTAGACTGCAAGCCTTTTTTTGAGCCATTCTTAGTTGTTCGCATAGGAGGTGAATCTTTTTTAGAAACCTTAGTCGGAGGTTCCATTGCTAAAGTCTTAGGTTGAGCCTTCGGCGCAGATCTACACATGGAAATTGATGCCTTGGATCCTCCGGAAATCTTTGAGTCCTTAGTTGTTCGCTTGGGAGGTGAATCTTTTTTAGAAACCTTAGTCGGAGGTTCCATTGCTAAAGTCTTAGGTTGAGCCTTCGGCGCAGATCTACACATGGAAATTGATGCCTTGGATCCTCCGGAAATCTTTGAGTCCTTAGTTGTTCGCTTGGGAGGTGAATCTTTTTTAGAAACCTTAGTCGGAGGTTCCATTGCTAAAGTCTTAGGTTGAGCCTTCGGCGCAGATCTACACATGGAAATTGATGCCTTGGATCCTCCGGAAATCTTTGAGTCCTTAGTTGTTCGCTTGGGAGGTGAATCTTTTTTAGAAACCTTAGTCGGAGGTTCCATTGCTAAAGTCTTAGGTTGAGCCTTCGGCGCAGATCTACACATGGAAATTGATGCCTTGCATCCTCCGGAAATCTTTGAGTCCTTAGTTGTTCGCTTGGGAGGTGAATCTTTTTTAGAAACCTTAGTCGGAGGTTCCATTGCTAAAGTCTTAGGTTGAGCCTTCGGCGCAGATCTACACATGGAAATTGATGCCTTGGATCCTCCGGAAATCTTTGAGTCCTTAGTTGTTCGCTTGGGAGGTGAATCTTTTTTAGAAACCTTAGTCGGAGGTTCCATTGCTGATGTCTTAGATGCAGTTCTCTTTGAAGAAGGAGATAACGTGGATCCGCGAGTGGCCGATGTTGCCAGATTTATGCGGAGACTTCTTCTGGGTGTCTGAGAGTCTGAAGCTATCGGCCGTTTCCTACTCACAACCTTGTTGTTTATTTGCTCAGATTCTTCAGTAGTCTGAGATCCGCGAGCTGCAGTTGGCTCAGATTCTTCAGCAGTCTGAGATCCGCGAGCTGCAGTTGGCTCAGATTCTTCAGCAGTCTGAGATCCGCGGGCTGCAATTGGCTCAGATTCTTCAGCAGTCTGAGATCCGCGAGCTGCAGCTGGCTCAGATTCTTCAGCAGTCTGAGATCCGCGCGCTTCAGTTGGCTCAGATTCTTCAGCAGTCTGAGATCCGCGAGCTGCAGTTGGCTCGGATTCTTCAGTAGTCTGAGATCCGCGGGCTGTAGTCGGCTCAGATTCTTCAGCAGTCTGAGATCCGCGAGCTGCAGTTGGCTCGGATTCTTCAGCAGTCTGAGATCCGCGGGCTGTAGTCGGCTCAGATTCTTCAGCAGTCTGAGATCCGCGAGCTGCAGCTTTCTCATCGTCATCTGGAATATGTTCAGGTTTGTTAGAGCAAAGAAAATATTCTATCTATCCAGGCCTATGGTTTATTTTATTTTAATTCTTAATAAGCCTACTATTTTGCATGGATTGCATTCTTTTGAGCTTCTGAACTTTCGGAAATATAGCATCCACATCAACAAAATTATGGGTACCTGGTAACATGGTCAAACAATAGAGATGCTTGTAGGGCTTCAAACCAGGTGGTTTTTTTTTTTTCGAGAAATTACGTTTTGGGTTCGAACTAAGGACCAGAGGTGTGAGTCACACCTATATCCAGGGATCTTATTTTATGCTGAACAAAAATTTTCAATTTTAGTGTTATATCGCATAACAAACTTAAATCTCTCCTTTATTACACTAACCTTTCAACTATCAGGTTATTTTTGTTACACTGATTAACACCAGGGTCTTAAAAACCTCAAGTAATTTACACGGGATAATTCTTTTCTTAATCTGACATAAAACATATTTTTACCTTCAAAACAGGACAAGTATGTATGTAAGTACTTTTACATAATGAGGCATGTAATGGAGTCATAGCGACCCCCTTGGCACTGAGTGCAAAAATAAGACAGCCCAACAAAAAAGAATTTTTTGTTTGGTGTCTAAAATGTTTTACAGGATTTTGGCTATACTTTGTGTGCTTATTCCAAATATGTAAACAGTTTTTCTCTACCAGCTCTACTTTTATATAGATTTTATTCGTGAACTCTTTCTTTAGCGAAACAAAATCTTGGCTTGATGATATAGCTAGTGAAGGTTCTTGACCATACTTTGGACACGTAGGACGAAAACTGTACGAAGTACAGAAAAACTGAAAGCTGGATTATTTTTTGGCCCTCAAATTGACAGCTCATAAGTTATAAACGTCCATACAATATGTGATAATATCAATTTTTTGAAAGACCAAATGTTGTATTGTTATTGTAATGTTAATGTAATGTTACTGTGTTGCTTTTTTCTTCAAATGATTTAAAAGCTAAAAATAGGTACTGTTTTTATTTATATCAAACGTAAAATGGGATAATATTGTAACAAGGGCTCGTCGGGGTTCAAAATGAGAACACCGAGTTTATAATTGAAGGATGGAGGTTTCTTTATTTCCTGCAACAATTGTCGATACAGCCAGAAAACTCCAGACTATTTGCCAGTTCACTGTCCTGTTCAGTGCTCACTCTCACTGTGCTCAGTCCTAATTACAGCACTGTTCCGTTCGCACACACTGTGCGGACTCCCAGTCGAGATGTTTCCGCGTCGCGCCGGTCAACTTCACAGTCCTCGCTGCCGCTGTACGATCCACCCGTCGCGCAGAGTTCCCCGGGACGGCACTGCCTCAGCCCAGATCAACTCACCAGCTCTTCCGTTCACCCTTCCCTCCGGTCACTAGTTCCCCGTTGACTAGCTATTCCGCTCTCGGGTCCCTCCGGTCACTGGCTCCTCAGCTTCCCAAGACACACTCACTTGAGGCCGCGCTGATCAGTCCTCTCCGTCCAGCTCACCCTCTGACGCTGACGCTCGCCGCTACTCACGGGCTGCCTCTCTGACTGTTCCCTCGTTGACCCCCCGGCTCTTCACGGACTGCCTCTCCTCTGATGTACTGACTCTTCACACTGAACTGACTGCCGCTGTTACTCTCATTCGTTGACTGACTGAACTCTTCACCCTGACTGCCGCTCCTTCACTGACTCTCCTTGACTGACTGCTCAGCTCGCTCGCGGCCCCACATATAGGGCCGACGAATATTCCAGACCCGGTCTCTCGAAAGTTCTCCGACCGCGCATTGTCTAGAATGTCCGCGCGGGGCGCGTGGCTCCACCTCTGGCCCCTCCCACGAGCGCGCACCGTCACTCACCGCGCCAGGGAGTAGGCTGCACCCGTCGGCGCGCGGCTCCAATAGTCGTGCTGCTGTCACGCCCACTGGCGCTCGTCTGCCGCCCATCCCCTAGGGGGAGCGCGATCTTTCTAGGCTCCCTGGGCTTTGTCACAATATGCATAATGTTAATACCATATCTCTCAAAACCAATGGCACATTTGGCATCAGCGACTCAAGAATAGGTATAAATTCTAAGACACCAAAATGGCTGCTGGTCTGTCTTATCAAATTCTTGTCGTAAATGAAACAGTAAAGAAACCTGAACCTCCCATTATATTACCCATGTCACTAAATGCAACACTTGTGTTATTAGCCAAGTATTTTCACAACAAATTTTAAAATTAACATTAACCTTGACGTTTGCGTATTTCTATAAAAACCAGTCAACAACAACAAACTTAACATCACAAAACAGCCTTATACTGTTGGTTTCTTCTTGGCCAAACCGCAGTTCTTCCTAAACTCATCGAGGATAATCCTCCAGGGCCTCAACACAAAAGTAGGCCTACGTGAGAGATAATAGTTCTTTTAGAAATACAACATTTAAAGAAAATCGCGAAATATGCCAACATTTTCATGTAACATCCCCTTAAGAATGACAGAAACTTGTCGCCAATCTTCGTGTACCAGAAGGTACCTGACCCAAATACGAAATTTTGTTTTCGTACGATTTCCGGTTTGGAGCTAGCCTGTTCACAGACTTCCACACAGACAGACACACAGTCAGGGGGCCTCAAAACGTGTATTTATGTCAAAAACTCAACTTGGAATATGTGGCAATATTTTAGTTAATTTGTGTTCTTTTAGCATACTACATTGCCACGAGAGTTTATAATTTGTTAATTGGGAGAATGAATGTAAAACTATTTGTATATATCATAAATACTCCCTAATGTATTTAAAAACAATATTCTTTAGAACATTGTTACGTAACGTATTGTAATTGGCGATAAAGTTATTTTGCACTCCGAAGTTTGTTGAGGCTAGCCAGATCTCTTGTCAGCTCTTGTGCCTGGTGCGAGGGTAGTCCGGGTCCTTCTCGCTCTCAATGTAGTGGAGGAGAGGGGGCTTTGACTGTGTGCTGGCAGATCCGGTCTCCCAGTCCGGCGCGTGCGCTGCCAGAGAGTAGTTCCCAAGCAGTTTGTTTTACCATTTTTTAATACGTTAGAAATACCTTTCGTGTTTCTTTTGTTTTATTTCTTTTTTATCACTCATTGTGATTGGAGATTAATTTCGGCATCATGAAAAGGAGTAGGGGTAGGTCCTATATAAACAGAGGATCTGGTAATCCTCTTTCTTTCTGTTTATGCAGGGGTGCCCCCCCAAACTTCATGACTCACCCCCCCCCCCCAACCTGATTGGCTGTTGACAAGGGCACCCATATGATATTTTCCAGTGGGGCAATTTTTTTAATTAATTAATTTTTTTCTCTTTAACTTCTTGGGCCACTTTGTAACATATTAATAATATAATAAGTGCAACAATGACGTAACCAGAAAATAATTGAGGGAAGGGTCGAAAGTGCCAGGGGGTCGGGGGTCCATCCCCAGAAAATTTTTAAATATTGAACTAATGAAAATCACATTTTATGCTATTTTAGCACAGAAAAACTAGGTAGGAAATTTGTTTACCATACTCTAAGACATGCCAATGTAAATAAGAAATCATTAGGCCTGTCTAAGTGGGGAGTTCACCCCCGGAAAATTTATAAATACTGAACTAATGAAAATCACATTTTACGCTATTATAGCACTCAAAAACTAATTAGGAAATTTTTTTACCATGCTCTAAGACATACCAATGTAAACAAGAAATTGTTATTTAAGTCGGGTGTCCACCACCGGGAAATTTTTAAATATGGAACAAATAAAAATCACATTTTACTCTATTTAGCATTCAAAAACTAGTTAGCTAGGCAGTTTTTAATTTTAGCATATAAAACGCTAATTTTGCAACAATTTCCAACCCCCCCCCCCAGAAAATTCATAAAACGCTAATATTTTGCCCCCCCCTCCAGAAATTTCAATGACGCAGTCTGCGTCTTCCCCCCCCCCTGTGGGCACCCCTGGTTTATAGAATCCGTAATGTGACTGACGTGAAGCATGGTTTACACAATATGGCGGCTTTGTCACCTTTGTTTAGCTGGTCCATCAGACCTGTTTTGTTCATGAAAGATGAGTGTTGTGATTTAAAATGAGTATATAATTTGGTGGCCTGGTTACGTTTATTATTCTGCGTGTGTGGGGCAGAGTAGTGCTCTTTCTAAGTCAGTATTGACGAATTTGGATTTTTGTAACGTGGTGTGGGCGGCACCAAAGTTTGTGTTAGCGTGTTCGTCTTACTCTGATCTTATGAAATATTAAAATAGAGAATGTAGCTCTTTATTTAATTTTTCGTGGCAGGCCAGCCGCCTTATTTGGGGATTTTTCTTGGGTTGCTTTATTCTTTTTCTACTCTGTAAGATTTTATTTTGTCACCATGCTTTCGCCCCTCTCATTCGGATGAATTAAACAGAGGGCCTATTCCGGGTGGAATAGTTTTGGTAAGTGTTGGAATTTATTTTGTAGTCCTTCAGACATTCACATGTGAAGATTTTCAAATTCATTTAGCCCTTCTGGCCCCATATGTTAATTTAAAGATTATAAATTATTATGTCCCTTCAGGATCTTTCATGTTTGGTGTATAGAAAATAACACAAACTCATGAATTGTTTTAAAAGATGAATCGAATGATAGCTCTCTCAGAGATTTCAATATGTATATAACTTTCACCTTTGTAAATAGTTTTATGACTTTATTTTATAGCCATCAGCTATTTGAATTTTAATTTAATTAATAAATTTTAACATCTTGTTTCCACATACGGTAGTGCTGTGTTTTCTCATAACACACTTTCGCGAAGGGCATCTAAATTCATTTTAGATCCCCTTCGTTACGAAG
The DNA here is from genome assembly GCA_964059195.1 of Ectobius pallidus. Taxonomy (NCBI): domain Eukaryota; kingdom Metazoa; phylum Arthropoda; class Insecta; order Blattodea; family Ectobiidae; genus Ectobius; species Ectobius pallidus. The sequence continues at coordinate 8,576,254 of CAXKWD010000002.1, forward strand.
TGCCCCTTTCCGCTCTCCATAAAAGCCATGTTTTCTGAAGCTGGGAGGTCCAAGGAGGAAACACTCTGTCCACAACAGAGAAGATAGAAGAAGTAAGGTGAAGAAGAGGAGTTCTGGCTAATTAAGAGTGGGGGGGGGGGCGTTTCAAATAGTATAATTACTAGGAGGTGCCCGCGGATTCGCCCTCTATAATTAATTGAAAAATTAAAAATTAAGATTATAATAATTATTAAAGTATTATATTTATTAACACTTGCACGAGAATCATTCATAAACTAATTAATTAATTTCATTTTCCAGTGGTATAAATATAATTGTTAGAAGTATATAAATATCCGCCTATATACCACTCAAGAATAAATAACAGAAGAAGCAAAGCAAGGAAAACCAAGGAAATGCAAATGAAGGAGTACACGCTTAAATGATAAAAATTGTCTATTTATTATTAGTTATTTATGGTCATGTATATAAAAATATGTACTAATAGATGTAGTATACCCAGTGTAGAAACAATGAGCTCAGTGTTAGTATATTACTGGTTTTGTATCTTGTTTAAAAACATAAAATTCTTAAGTTAAAATTAAAATTGTTTTTCCAGACACTGGATGTGATAAAATGTTGATTAAATATCTTGATGTAGTAGCATTATTCGCTATCTGTCTTTAAAATTATGTAAGTTGGCATATCAATATGCATGTCAGTTATTTAATTTTGTGAGAATGTTGCGTAGTATAGTTGCGTGTATGTTATTTACGACTATTCAACTCATACGCCGCGTGTTTGATATTGACCAATAACGTTTAGCAATTCCTCGGATATAGACCAATCACAGCCGTTTATCTTACAATATTCTTGTAGGAATCGCGAGGATGGCATTTTATCGGGTAAAATGGTCTGGTCGTTACTGGAGACGCAAGTATCAGTGTGCAGTGATTAATAGTCAGATGGTGCCACTAAGCGGCACGAAAACAGATTATTTCATACAACATAATTTGTTTGGAAATTGAAATAATAGAAATGTGTATTGATTAAGAACACAATTTCGATTCTGTGCAAGCCAGTTCGTGTGCGTTTATTCTGTTCTGCTTTTAGCTTAATTGAATAAAGTTAACTATGTCTTATATGCTCTGGTGGTAGCACTGATTACACCAAAACAGCTCGAATCGATTCATGGACGGTTGATTCATAGTATGCCGTGATCTCGCAGCTGTTAGCTTTGTTTTTGTAGAACAAAGCACGAAATTTATTATTATTTGTATAATCTGGTGGATTTTTATTCATTGAATAGTCTTAATAAATCCAACTCGAGTTGAAGAGTTGCATTAGATAAATTCGCTCCTGCTGCGCAGTCGCGAATCTATCGATAAACTCGTCAACTCTCGTGGGATTACCTATGATAAATTCAGTGTAATTTTCAGAAATTATATAATTTTTCGAGGGAAGGAGTGGTTTGTTTGGGTTTTTACTGTCCGCGATACTTCGAGGATTAAACTATCAATAATATTGTAGCTGGTGCGCCACATGGGAAAATTTAATCACTTACATTTTTCCTGGAGGAGTTCGAAGTGACCACCTCTAAAGTCTCCTGTAAAGAGAAGGAAGATTGGAGCAAGTCTTGGGTCTCCTAGAGCTTTTTGAATAGTACGTCCATTTTGCACCACTATTATTGTTCTGTGCCAAATGGTGGCTGCAATCTCCACCTCGAACGAAGTACCGAAGGTCCGGGGATGAATCATATACTTGGTGTATTTTGCTCTGTTAGCAATCATGTTTCCGTTCTCGTCCTGTGTAAATGAGGACAGATCATTCCAATGACAACGCACATGGTCGACTATTCTGGCTCTCACATCGAGATGTTTGTCTTCAACACCATATAAATAAAGGGACAAGCTTCTAAACAGACAACCACCATCTCCTATGGTAGGGATCACGTCATACTCCTTCCCCTCAAAGAGAATCTGTCTATGCTTCTTCACATCAATCATACAATCTGCAAATAGAAAATAGAAAGCGTTCACTACAAAGAGCAACCTCTATGTTCATTACAGAATGAACACAGGAAATAAGCGATACAGAGAAAATTAGAAAATTGATATAATTATTACTTCTGTTTTCTACTATTGCTGTTATAACATTTTTCATATTAAACTTTAAAATTTGGATAGAACTTAATTTATTTGTTTTTTACTAAAATTTGAAGAAATAAATTGTTATGTATTATTATTGTATTACCTCGTGCCTTTGTATTCTAAATAGAACATGTTCTAACCTTTTATACATAATATTCTGTCATACTTCTCCAAATTATGTATTGTTTTAAGTTAAGTTTTTTCTAATATATTGAACTGAACCACCCCCGAACACAAGCTCTGCTTCTTCGGGTAGTGTATCAATTTTTTATGTATATTTTTCGTGTAATTTGGAACAATAAATTGTAAATTGTAATAGTAGAACCCCGATAATTCGAGGTAATTGGGGCTGAGGCTACCTCGAATTACAAAAAACTCGGATTATACGGAAATATCACTAAATCATTGGGTAAATCATAAGTAAATGTTTAATGGCATTGGCTCCTTTGATTCTAATACAAAAGAGAATTATAAAAATTTGTTTACAAAAGCCTATAGACTATCCAACAGAATTCATATTTTCTGAATTTAATGTTATGACTTTAGAACAAATTTATAAGCTCACACTTTTAAAATACTTTCAAAAATACCGCCACGTACATCTATCGGATCCTCATTACTACAATACTAGAAGAAATAAAACATTGCCTTTAATAGAACCAAAATACTTCACCTCTTCTGGCTCTAAACATAGCATTTATTATGGTCCAAGACTCTATAACTCTATAATTAGGTCACATCCAGAAATAGTACATATGAACAACAAAAAATTCAATAAGTTTATCAAAAATCTTATTTCATAGTTTAAAAGTTACTTCACTCTGTACTTAGTAGACAATTAAGGAACGATTTTATTTGTAATAACTCAGGGTTTCAATTTTTGTTCTTACTACTTTTCATTTTTTCTTTTTACTTTTCTGTTCTTTCTTTAATTTTTTTAAATTTTTTAAGTATTGATTTAATTATATTTTCTTTATGTGTTTGTAATTAGTATTTTGCGTTTCTGTGCAAGGATAATATGTAAATATTGGCAACTTTTATTTGGGCAGAGGAAGTTATGTGACTTTCACAAAAGATTTTTTTACTTGTAAGGGCGGTAATTGAAAAAAAAAAAAAAGAATCTCTCATGGTGTGGAGGAAGAGGTAGGGATGACAGATAAGTTAATAGTATTTTGTTCGGTGACGTCATCTACGGTCCTGGTTGGTATGGTAGTGAAGTATTCGTTTAAATAATTTACAATTTTTACAATTACAATTTATTGTTTCAAATTACACGAAAAATATACATAAAAAGTTGATACACCACCCGAAGAAGCAGAGCTTGTGTTCGGGGGTGGTTCAGTTCTATATACAGTATGAGAAAAACTTATACTAAATAATTACTTAAAACAATACAAAATTTGGAGAAGTTAGAACATGTTCTTTTTACAATACAAAGGTACAAGGTAATACAATATTAATACATAACAATTTATTTGTTCAAATTTTAGTAACAAACAAAGAAATTAAGTTCTATCCAAATTTTAAATTTTAATATGAAAAATGTTATAACAGCAATAGTAGAAAACAGAAGTAATAATTATATAAATTTTCTAATTTTAGACCTAAATTGTTTGTTGTTTAAGCTATTTAGATCAGGATGGTTGGTAATAAATGAATTGAATAGTCTTGGGCCAAAACTTGAACAGTGCTTAGCTCCAGCAGTTGTAACATTTTTCGGTTCAAGTAATAAATTAAATTGATTCCTTCGCGTGTTATATACGTGAGATTCTGACTTGTAATTGACTTGAGAGGGACGTTAACAGCATGGGCTTGCTTTTTTGTTGTTTTCCTAATCCCATTGCTTTTAAGTTACTCCATAAGTCGCTTGAAGTCATAGTAGGGTCAATCAGTTTATGGCTGTGCTGGATCTTGGCGTTTCGTATTGTTTATTGTTTTGTTTTGTTTATATTTCATCTGTTTTATTGCGCCGAAAAGTACGGTAGGCCGCATACAGCGAGCCAAATGTTCTCGTATGGTCGAAGATAACCAAGAGGCAGAAGGTCTTTAGTGGCGCATGTCTGTCAAATAACTGGAGTATCATATCATTAAAAGCTTTTAACTTTTCGTCAACAGAACGTAAATGCCAAATTGTGTGCCAAGGCTGTCGTTTAGCGTCTTCAGTCAGTCGGTTGTCGCCTGTGTTTTTTAAGTCTCTATATGATATTAATTTAGATGGGCGTTTAGGGCATTGGAGTGAATATTCTATGTAAATGAGGTCATGGGCTGAGATACCAGGAACCGGCAACTGGCCATCTCTTTAATACTTTTTGTGGTTGAGTGCATGTCAGTAGATTTGGGTGTCCATATAATGTTTATCTAAAAACGGGACATTCTAATTTCTTTTATAAAACCTGGGGCAAAAATATAATGCACAAACTTTCTCGCATCTGCGCGTTAAAAGGCTAGCACAAAAAAAGTAAATTATAGAGACAATTACATTTTATTTATTACATTTTCATAAAACTAACAAGTATAGTATCTAGAAAAGAAAGTATCATGGTCGGTCCTTATGTTCAATGCTTTTACCGTGAAATAATAATAATAATAATAATAATAATAATAATTAGGCTAATAACAGTGATAATAACAATAATATTAACAATAACAATAATAATAATAATAACTTGATGTGTATAAATTAACGATGAAAATCGAACAAATGCACATTTTCTGGGCGATGCAATAGCTTTTTAGCTCATGCATGGACGTCCGCAGAAATTTTGTCAAGGGGGGGGGGCAAATTAAGAAATTATTTCCACCCCACCAATACTATGCTACTATAATAATAACAATAATAATAATAATTATTATTTTTATTATCCACATCATCATCATCATCATCCACATCCTTGATTTAATGTAGTTGGCCCATGAGTATGGATACACAGTAAAAATTTAATATATTATCTACCCCTTACAATTTCACAGATTGACCTACTATTCACATAAAATGGGTCAGACTACATCCATTGCTTTACCTTCATTGCAATAATTTGCTTGGCAGGAAATGATTTCAAGTTTAGTGGGATTAATTATTCCTAAATGTTCATATCAATCATATCAATTTCCTGATTCATATCTGAGAAGTCAGCTGTTACCACTCGTTTTTCTTGATTTTGTCCAAACAACTCATATTATAGTATGTGGAAACCTAAGCCTCACTTCATATTAGTTGTAATAGTTATAATAATTTAGTTTACAGATTTATGTATAAAGAAAATTTCCAGAGGGGGCTGCGGCCCCACCCATTACGCACGGCCATGGGCTCATGGTATTCACCGAAATATTATTTCCCCACAAGATAAATTTTATAATAAATGTATAGACTAAGTAATGCAAGTGCAATAACTGAAAGGAGTTTTAGGCAAGTCAAACAATTTCCTATTTTTCAAAGCAAAATAAGAATAACAATAGCAAAAGTTCCGTCAGTTTATAATGTGCAGTTTTTGTTCTTCATCTAAATTTATCTAAATTTAGGTGGGATGGACTTCTCCAGTAGGCCTACAACTTGATGATCTTTAAAAATTATTTAATATTATATAGAAAATCAAGATTGTAAAATGCATTTAAAAATGTGTTATAACTTAAATGCTGGTATTTAGACAACCTTTAATTAATTAGAAATAGTAATAGTGACTTTTCCTGAAGGGCAGGGATGTATGACCTAGCATAACACATTTATTTTGTGCATGTGATGTGTGTTGATGAATGAAGAGCTCCTTTGTTTGTTTATCTTAGTCATGTTTAGCTGTGAAAAGAACTGGTGGTGAGGGGAGGTAATTACTCCCATCGAGGAGTAATTAGTCAGCCGTCACAGGCAACTTTTAATGATACCAAATGGAGAAATTGCTCTTAGGTTGAGTAAATTCCTTTTTCTCAAAAGAGACTTCTCTGGAGAAATTGCTCAGTTTTATTCATTAATGGCCGCCCGTTGCTTCAAGGAAACCGTATTGGACGAGCATTTCAACACTTTCTGCATATCCTTACATTGGTGTATCCATACTCATGGGCCAACTACATTAAATCAAGGATGTGGATGATGATGATGATGATAATAATAATAATTATTGTTATTATTATAGTAGCATAGTGTTGGTGGGGATGGCAATAATTTCTTCATTCCCCCCCCCCTTGACAAAATTTCTGCGGACGTCCATGCATGAGCTAAAAAGCTATTGCATCGCCCAGAAAATGTGCATTTTTTCGATTTACATCATTAATTTATACACATCAGAATTTTCCAAATGCGCAAATCATTTAGGGAGGAAGGGTAATGGCGCTCAGTGGGTTATTTCGTCAAGTATGGCAATGTAATGTAATTGGATTATGCCGGTTGTCGACCAAGAGCTAAGCTAAGTTAGTTTAGCTTAGCTCACATACAATGCGGGATTTCATATGTAGTTGTGCCGACAAGACTACATATGAAATCCGATATAACTATATATGAAATCCCTCACTGTATGTGAGCTAAGCCAAGCTAAGTTAGCTTAGCTCTTGGTCGACAACCGGCATTATGCTGTCACTTAGCAGATACTCTGAAATGCACTTAGTAGAAAGCTGGAGTGGCTTGTGCAATGAGCAATAAAGTGAATCCGACTCATCTGTTATAACATGCTGTTAATTTCCATTTCAAGTTATGAGTTACACGTGTTTGTCTGTGTTATGATTAGGGCCCGGATTTGTATGTAAAAAAATATTTTTTTTCCTGATGCGTACATTCCTAAAACAAAGTTTTATATCCAAATCGAGGTCCGGCAAACGCAAATTCCAAATTTTATTTCACATAAAAACACATATTTTACAAAAAAAGTTATGTGAATAAATATTTTCGATATTTTCTCCATAAATACATATTTTAGTACTTTTCCGGAGTTTTACGTAATTTTTTTTTCCTGATGCTCATATCAAGGTCCGAAAACCGCAAATTCTAAATTTTATGTTACATAAAAATACATGTTTTACAAAAAAAAAAAAGGTTATATGAATAAATATTTTCGATATTTTCTCCATAAATAAATATTTTAGTACTTTTCCTCATTCTCTTTTAATATTTTACAACAAAAATGTGTATCTCGAATGAATTCAACACAAGTGCTTCATTTGCAATGAGGTGAGAGTGATTCACTTGCACTTGCTTATCGGGGAAGAACAGAACCCAATCTCAACATTGCGTAGTTCAGTTAAAGAAATACAATATGTTGAAAGGCAACTTAACACTATCTCAGGTTCACAAATATAAGTTCTAAGAACAAAATTTAAAGGTATGTTTGAGAAAAATTGGTGGCTACCAAACCCTCTGCAAAGTCGCTCAAGTTTTGGAAGGTCAAAACATAAGTGAACTTGATCGTGTGTGTGTTAGTGATATACAGTACACCTCTTCAAATATCCAAGGTTAACATTGTGTGATGTAGAACGTTCCTTTTCTCAATGTAAGGCATTATTCTCGGATAATAGGCAAGGATCTGTGATCCATAATCTGGAGGTGACATTTGTTGCGCACTGCAACTCCAGTCAGCATTTTACATATGATGTTTAGCTGCAATTGGTGAGTTTCAGTACACATTCCGGTGTTTTTGTTTATTTTTCAGAAAAATATATTTTTTTAGTTTTAGCACATATTTTTAAAATTTTAGCACATATTTTAAACATTTTTAGCACATAAAAAATAAATATTTTTAAGTTTTTTAGCACATAAAAATCCGGGCCTTAGTTATGATATTAGTAGCTGTTTGTTTTTCTAAGATGCCTGCATATTCGTTTTACTTTTCAACCACAGCATTTTTGCAATTTTATCAAAGATGGCCACGTCGGGCGATTGCGCTCAAAGTGAGCGGCATTGTCCTTCCTCTGAGCGTCATTGCTCTGCATAACATTAAATGTTAACTCTTTCATTTTAGTTTTTTCTAGCTCGCAGGGCTTATTATTCAATTTAATTGTATATAATTAACAGTAACAATATATAGTAAACAGTATATAGGCCTAGACATTTGTTGTCGGCCTGCGTGGAGCAGTTGGTAAGTTACTGACTTTCTGTTCCAAAAATTCGGTGGTTCAATCTCGGTCCAGGTTGATGGCAGTTATGTGTGGGTAAATACGAAATTTTCATGAGTATAAATTTATGGTAATGTAAAACATTCCTGTGGGAGAGAATTTAGCACACTGGCGACGCTTACAGGCCTGATTAGCAGTACACCCGGCCTTTCAGAAATTGCGCCCATACCGGGACTTTCTAATGCAAATGAAACAAAAACATCTAGAGGCAAAAAAAGGAAAGCAAGGGTTTAAATATTGACGGCTACGCCTATGAACAATTAACTTGAAGATTGTGATCACTCCAAAACTAGTAAGCGTCTGATGACAAAGGAAAGAGATGCTAAGAAAGCTGAGAAATCGAAAAAGAAAATTCCCAAGAAGATCCTTACTATTTGACAATTCATCAGATGAAACTATTAATTTAAATGATATGTGCGATGTTCCAAATAATCTGATATTGTAATTAATTATCAGGAGAACGATAAAGGACACCTATTTTCAGTGTGTGGTGAGTTTGGGGCTTGGGCATGATAACGAACTATGTTTTCGTTGTGTAAGATGTGCCCAAATGGATACACAAGCAATGTAGTGCAACAGACACCACGAAAGACTACACGCGTGGTGACTGTTTGAGAAAAAAGTAGGATAAGTTAGTCGAGTGCAATTGCCCTACAGCTGCGGGCAAAGCCGCTTAGTGTAGTGTTATCAATTTTGATTTTTTTCATCGTAATTTCAAAAACATAGATCTCATTGTATTACTTATAATAAGGCAGATGATTAATAATGTAGAATCAAATTATTTTGTATCACAATCTTAAAAACTAATTAATTTATAATAATTTTTTGTTAGGTGAGCGCCATTGCCCTACCTTCCCCTACTGACCCTGGCCAAGTAGCGTCAACACTAGTGAAGAGTTCTTTACAATTACAAATAGCTTGTACATTACTGGCCACCACTTTTCGATTAAAATACGTAGGTCCTACAAGCTTAAAGTACACAAGAGCGAAAAGTTGTTGGGACCGGAGTATGACCTATGGTCGAGGCTCCGGGGGTGATGGAGGGCCAAAAAAAAAAAAGTCGTCTGCATGAATGCTAGGCTTCTATATGGATAGGTACATGAGTACAATAAATAGATCCTATTGCAGCAGGAAAAGTAGTCTATATCGTTGCTGCTATTCAGCTTTTGCAGATTCAGATTAATGGAGATCTTTAGAAAATTATGTGCTTTTCTTATTATTGCATCAATAACACAATAAATTATCAGAAGTACTGCACTTTGATTCACATCGACATCTTCTACTACTACAGTCAGAAATACTGGATCGTCTATGCATTGTAAGAAAATTCACATAGTTTCTTCCTCTCTTATTTCACTTATTTCCAGACCCAGAAAGTTTATGTTTATGAACTTTCATATTTTTATTCTGACCTCCATTCTCGCCACAAACACAAATTAAACATGAATTGCGCATTTGTTATCCTAATAGGACCATTTTCATTTTGCATGTAATGTCATATTTTTGTCATTTTCATGGTCTTGGCCATATTTGTAATTTAACGTCATATTGCAGTTATAAACGCGGTAGAAGAGCACAGTTATGCAGTATGCGCACTCAATTGTCGACTTAAATTATTTCCAAAAAAGAGTCACAAATATTTTGGTTTTACTGTAACTGAAATGTGAAGGGACAACAACATGTAATAGAACAGATACTTCTTCCTCCTTTTAGTTAAAAACTTCCAATATACATATTTTAAAAATATTAACAGTTCACATTTGCAGTGGCATCTAGAAACATTAACAGATTAGAAGTTTTTACAAGTAAAACTGTAAATCACCTGTAAAGTTGTTAAAAAGTGATTATCTGATTGAATTCATGTGATGTAATAATTTACTGTCATTAAACGTTTTAAATTGGAACATTTATTTTTAGAAAATGTTCCTTTATGAGGTTATATTTAGGATTTTTGGGTCATATTTAGTCACTTCTAAGGTCATATTTGCGGTCATATTTTCCATTTTTTTTGTCATAAACATCGGAACCCTATTTATAATAAATCACCGATGAGTCTGCAAGTTTTTTTACATCTAAACTACCAAATACTTTGCCATTGCAAAGTTGCTCAGTTGCTTTGTTCAGTTTATTTGAAGTCACCTACTGAGGTTACTCCAACATTTGTGAGCAATTTCTCCAACCTGTGAGTAAAAATAAATTTTTAATTATACCAAAGTGAGCAAATTGCGCAACGCTGAATGTTGTTGAGCAAATTATCTTAGCCAGAGAAATTGCTCTTAAGATGAGTAAATTTTAATGATACGGATGTGAGAATTTTCTCAATAATTTCTCATCTTTATTCATACGACCCAATAGTACAAAAGGTCTTACGTGATTTTAGTTTCTTGAATCCTATGGTATATCTGTTAGATGTACTTTTGCATAGTAGCCCATCTTTTACTGCTTCGTCTAAAGTTTGTTTTACTTCCCAACAGAGTGACGGGTTTGTGATCACTTCATCAGCGAAAACAGACAGCAATTCTTCTAAGGTTACACCTCTGTTCAATTCTTCTTGGATTAACTGAACACACTTCAGAAGGTTAGTCTTGTCCATCTTAGAGCTATAAAGAAACACAAGGATTTAGAATGCAATTAGAATTTATATCACTCGCATTAACGTGATTGCTGACTGGCGGGCAATTTTTTTCGACAAGAGGGACATTCATTAACTTAGCAACGGAATGACAATGTAGGCCTAATATGTTAGAGTATTTAACACATGCCGTTAGGGAGTTTAAACAGACTGAAGCCTCTCACGTCCAAGTAATACCTCGGTCTTAAACATTCTTTCATACGGATAAAGCTAATTGCTTAATGTTCACATAAAACTAGCGCAATGAAAATCTGGTAGAAGAAGATTGAGATTTAAAAGATGCCGAGTTGTCGCTAAATTGTAATAAACTGTCCGTGAGAGCTTTGCGAACAGAAGATTTAAATCAGAATCACGGATTCTCGCTTTGCGAACACGTGTGGAGAAAGAGCGCATGCGCGAACGATTTGTTCCTGGTTTCTGACTGTTTTGCGAACAAACCTATTATGTTTCAATGGGGCCGATGGGCAACGAACAAGCAGACTGTTTAACAAAGAAACAGAGATAACGATATAAGGGATCCCGGCCGACCAGGTTTAATTTTTGTACTTTCTAAATTTACTCTAAAATAAAATTGGTTATAAATCAATAAACAGCTTAACTTATGTTCTATGTGTTTATTTTATGTGCATTGTCCTGTCGTATAACGGCGACACGGAATTAATCAGTTAATCTGAAACGGATTACTCTTGAAGAAAATTTGCTAGGCCTATCTCTGAAAAGTAGAAGCAGAAATCCTTTTGGACTCATCAGTAGGTTAAAATCATAATTTTCAAAAGATTAAACTGGTACGTACAGATAAAATTGTTCCTAATTAGAACATTTTAATGCCCTGCCCGGCATCAGTTAACCGATTTTGTCCAAAATCAGTAGGCTTCGTCCCTTGGGGGTTACAAATGGCATACCAAGTTTTATGAAAATCCGATAAAGCGTATTTGAATTTTCCCGCTTACAGACAGACAATCAGACAGTCCTGTCTACCATACAATCTCATAAAGTAACGGTACCATTCTGGCACTTAATAATTATGTAATATCATTACATAATCTTTTTGTTGCATACATTATAAAGGACGAGTTAGGTAGTGAATTTAATATTTGACGGGGGCCCGGAAAAATTTTTCCCTGGGGCCCTTGCTTTCTTTCCACGGCCTTGAACTACCATGAAAGTACTGTTTTAATTGCTATGAGTTATAATGCTGTACATACATTGAGTCTGCTCAATACTAAGTAGAAAATGCAGGGTATATACGGAAGGCTTGACTTTCGATGGTGAATCGTAAAACAGTATATAAATTTTATTACTTTATAAATTTACATTTATAAATTTATTACTTTATAAATGTTTTCGTAGCAGTGACCCCATTTGAGAAATATCTAAATGACAAAATCAGGCTGAATCACTGTTTACATTGGTTATGTGAGACGAGTTTAGGTTAGCTTGCAGGGCTTTTTAAAATATATACCTATATTACTAATGTAGTACCGGTATATCATTTTTGAAATGTGGATTAAATACTGAATAATCATATATAGGCCTACTTGAAGAAAATGTGGTATCAAACTATTTTTTGTGCCGTTTACTTGTCAAAACAGTCGATGTTTAGCCGCTTTTTAGACCCCAATGCGATGAACGCTGGGAAATCTTTGATCCAATGTAACGACACGACATGCAGAAAGTCTTCAAATGATCATCCAATACGGTTTCCTTGAAGCAACGGGCGGCCATTTTCATTTTTCTAGACCAGCGTTTCTCAAGGTTTTTGAACCCGAGGACCTCTAAAATGTGTAAAAAATTTTATGGACCCCTAATTTTACATCCCATTTTTAAAAGAAGGCCTATATTCTTTCTATTTGGGTTATTAATTATAGGTCATTATAACGAAATATGTGGAAAAATTTACTTCTTTACTTTCCCCTTGCTTTATGATTTTTTTAAATTACGTCTGAGGACCATCTGCACCATCTTCACGGATCACCAGTGGTCCGCGGACCATAAACGCTGTTCTAGACGATTTGATCAAATAATTTGGATAGTGGAATACCGGCCTAAGCAAGGTACACCTGCTGCACTGCAGGCGATTAGACCCCGAGAAAAAAGAAGAAACAAGATATAGCGGGACTCTATTGGGATGCAAGAGGACTAATGGTGTAAACCAAGCTCCAACCATTTGAAAACAACGACAACAGTTATATTCATGTATGCCTAATCCTGTAACAGATTCATTCACTTTTCATTACATCTCTGAGATACAGAGCCTAGTAGAGTTGGATTACTCCCACAAAGTCTTTGGCCTTGAAGACTAACCCAGCCAGCGAGCTTCTCGTTACGTCTCGTTACCAAGATGCGCGGATTCGCTGCGCGTAAGATCATTAAGCTACCGCTGGGCAGAGAGTAAAGATCATGCTGCATGTTGGCAGAGTAGAAAATACTGTAATAGTTGAGTGGAGGGATAATGCCGCAGACACAGAGACAGACAACACGTGGAGTGGGATAGCCAATCAGGGTGCAGCTACCTCCCCTACGCAGGAACTCTATGAACGGTGAGATTCGCTCCTAAGGTATATACGTAAAAACCCAGAGACTTTGTGGAGGTAATCTTACTCTACTTATCAACTGAATGTCTATTTGTAACGAAATGCAGATATCCACTTGTTTTTAAGAACTTCATCTTGAGGAAGCCTAAAACCTATATATAGCATCACCACAATTAAATAGGTATTTTATGCTAAACACCGATTAACAATATTGTTTACAGTGTATCTGAAGTTCACCATTTTGCTTTTAATCTTGACCTTTGCAAGGTAGTGGTTTCTACATTAGTTTCTCCATTACACCCTATGCGATTTTAACACATAACCGCAAGACAGATTTCAAAGAAGTTTAGATGCCAAAAAAGAAACAGCAATTACATAACACTGAAATTAGAATAGCTATTCATGTGCTTTTCAAGCACTTGTTTCATACTAAATTCGTATTGTTTGAGGGGACAAAACCGTTATATTCTTTTTTGCACTCCTTAGCTAGTAAGTGTTACTTACGAAAGTTGTTTAGGCTACATGGATCGTAAGTTGACATTCCCACACAGTCTTGTTGCTAAGGACGGTTGCGATGAGGTTAAATTACTTACGGTCCAAGCGCTACGTCATAATTCATTACGATACACTTCATAATACAAGCCTTTATGGGCACGGCCCCCAGGACAAATATTCGGTTCCCATAACAACAAACACATGCGAATCACTTTCTGAAATAAACATCTATTTTCAAGAATGTATTTACATAATATTTTCAGGTAATATCACAATTAATATAATTAAATTGATATAAGTAACCGTCGTGCAAAAAATAGCATGCAACACACGGGCCGTAAAGGCATTTACGGGTCTCGAAAACTTAAAAACCCTCGGCTGCGCCTCGGGTTTTCAATCTGTTTCCTCGACCCGTAAACGTGCCTTACGGCACTTGTATCGCAATATACTATTGTATTAAACACGAGGGTTGGAAGTTTACTAGTGGCAACACATCTATAAAATCAATGTGAATTACAGGAAATTGAAATCGCTTTTGTTGGATATCCAGCATACTTTAGAGCAAATAGGAGCCTTCACAAGTAACCAGAAGAAATCGAGCTCGCTCTATCAACTGGTCTAAAAGAATTTTACATATGACAGAAAGACAATTATTAAATATAACTCAATACCTTAAAATTATTCTTGATTCACAATAATTCTATACCGAAAAGGAGCAAGATAGGTCAAAGCCTGTCACTTGTTCTTCATTTCTTCCAATCATGTGTTACACTCAATCATTCATCATAACGAGTAATTTTTTAAACCAATTAGAATTAATAATGAGATGGATAGTACACTGACTTCACTAAAATTGCCACTAACCAGGACTGCAGTTTCGTTTAGGCATCCCTAAACACCATCTGATGGAATCTAGTTGATGATGTTTAGGGGTGCCTAAACGAAACTGCAGTCCAGATTAGTGGCAATTTTAGTGAAGTCAGTGTACTATCCATCTCATTATTAATTCTAATTAATAAATACTTCACTGCGTAAACTTCCTGATTATTAGGATTGTTAAACCAATCTTGAAACAGTTCATTATGTTATTGCATATTATTATGAATTAAGAAGAATTTTAAGGCATTGAATAATTTTTAGTCGTTGGCTTTCTGAGAGATCCAAAATTCATTCTAAACCGGTTGATAAAGCCAGCGCAATTTCTTCTGGTTACTGTGAAGACACTCGTAGTGGTGGAAGGCTCCTATTTGTTCTGAAGAAGTATGCTGGATATCCAACAAAGACGATTTCAACTTCCTATAATTCACAATGATTTTATAGATGTGTTGCCACTAGTAAACTTCCCTGTCTCCCTCTCCCTGTCAAAATGAGGAAAAATAAAATCTCGTGTTAAATATTGGTACATCACAGCCCCTCATATAACACTTTAATATAAGAATGACGTAGCAGTTACGGTACCAAGAATGGAGGCAGCAAGCCTAACAGCGGCCTTGTAAAATGGCATATCCTTGCGTTGAAGTTCCCTTCTGATTGTATGCCACTCGCATGCTTTAGTAATTATCCTATCCCGCTCGTTATGTTTTATAGAAAACTAGCTTAAAAGGCCCGGCGTTGCCAGGGTTTTTTATTTTGTAATTGGAAATTAACTAATGAAGGACTATTGATTTTTAAATTCTATGAATTTATTTATTCTATTTTTATGAATCTATGTTGTCATAGGAGAGAGGTTCCATCTGGCGCTGTGAATTGAACTCCGGCTTAGCTGAGTTGGTAGAGCATTGGCGCGAATAGCCAAAGATCCTGGGTTCAAGTCACAGTATCAGAGGAATTTTTCTCCTATAATATTCTTATGTCTTATGTGCACAATTGGTCGCTCTGATCACAACATGGTAACTCGAATCGATTCATAGATGGTTGATTCATAGTTTGCCGTGATCTTGCAGCTGTTAGTTTTGTTTTTATATGAATAAGCACGAAAGTAATTATTATTTGTATAATCCGTTACATTTTTATTCATGGAATAGTCTTAATAAATCCAACTAGAGTTGACGAGTTGCATCAGATAAATTCGCGAATCTATCGATAAACTCGTCAACTCACGTGGGATTACCTATGATAATATTTACAGTCCAAAACGTATGCAGGGTGGTTATAAACTAAAATCTATAATAGATATGTAAGCTTTCATGAACCACAGATTATTGTCTCTGTTGGACAATATTCTAAAATCTTCTAAGTATGCCAAATTTCACGTTTCTAGCTCATCTGGAAGTGAATAAACATCGATGTTAATACGTGGAAGATTAGACTGTCGTAGATGTGAATGATGTCACGGCTATCCAGCAAGTTTTTCTATACTTACAGGGCATCAAATTTTCTGTGTTTATGACTGTTGCATGTGCCAATATTCTTGCCAAATTTTACGGTTCTATCTGTCCTTTGTGTGCCAAATATTACATAATGTGAGGAAATTATACAAAATTTACTTACAAGTGCTGCTAAATCGGTTTTTTCATACGACTTAGGCCTACCGTTTAGCGAAAGGTCTACCCAGACCTTAAAGTTGCGCCCGCCATAACAGCAAACACGAAAACTAGATGTGATACAAAAAAGAAAAAAAAGTGACATTTCTGAAATCAGGAGACCTTATTTAGTTAAAATAGCTTTGCTGCAAAATGATGCAGGGTAGTGTAATATATCTTAAATTGAGGAACCTTCCGACCTCAACCAACCGTGCCACAGCGTACCCGAAACATTAAGCTAAGTAAATAGTAAGCTATAACCACTGCCTTCTAGACTGTATTACTCGTGTAATTCTCGAGACGGCGGTGGCTATAACATACGAGCGGCGTCTTTTATATTTATTGTAAATAAGAAAATTAATCGTAACATATATATTTAGGCAAGACGCACAAGACGTTTCATGTACCCTGTGGCTGCGCGTCCGATACAACGTAATCCATTTATTTCTCCAACCATACACGCTAGAATGATAAAGTATAATCTGTTATAAACACTGCCTTCTAAACTGTATTACTCGTGTAGACGGCGGTGGTTATAAATAATAACACCCGCCATGTTTGAAATATCCATGGAAACGCAGACAGTTTATTATAACCACTGCCTTCTAGACTGTATCACTCGTGTTTACTCGTGTATACACTGCCTGTCCAATACGGCTAATTTTGCGTACTCGGCGACATTACAGATAGCAGCACCATTCACACCCAGATTGCTTCTTGTTTTTTGCTACGACATTGCTGATTATGTAGTGCTGTCACCGCCGTCTCATAATCACTGCCTTCTAAACTGTATCACTCCTCGAGACGACGGTGCTCATAATATAGTCTATCAATGCGTCTAATTAATTTACATTTATTTTAATTATTGCTCCAAAATTCCATTTCAAGGTAAGTTTCATATACTGGATTAATATTACGTTCTAAACAAATAACACAAGTATCTGTGTCTGTTTAATGCTTATTTTGATTAGTGATTGCTGCAATCTGGGTGTGAACTGTGTCGCCTCTACTGGATAAATTAGGCAATTTAACAATACTCTGAACTCCATGTTAAAATAAAGCATAGGACAGGCAGTGTAATTCTCGAGACGGCGGTGATTATAACCTTTGTGGGAAAATGTTCAAATTGGAATATAAGTGAGATGAAACCAGGCCTGTGAAAAAAATTCAAGTTTAAAGTGAGCAGTATTTAGTCATTTTTGAAAGCGTTTCTACTAGAACAACCATTCATGGCTGGGCAGAAACCAATTCTGTCGTATGTAATAATGGCAGTCCGCTTCTTCAAAGAGGTATTTAGTTAAATTACATCAATTCATGTACAATGTACGGTACATGCTACGACTTTTAAACGATTTTCTATATTCTGAAGACCGGGAGAGAAATTGTCTAAATAGGCCTAAATATATTATTTTATTCATTTCTCCAGCAATATATTCTACTGTAATATCTGAATCAATATAAAATCTTTAGTTTGTTAGCGAGAGTTGAAAGTGCTACAAATTACAGTTAGTTCCATTGTGTACCAGCATAAAACTACACACGTTATATTTTCTGGTAATTGGCAACCCTTCAGAAACAACGTCAATTTCAACTCACCGCTTTCTGCAATAGTCAGTCTCTTATACTGCATGCAATATCAGCTCTCCTCACCCCCGCATTTTTTCGGCCCAAGATAAAGTGTGAGCCTAATACGGGGTTCAACAAGAACCGATATAACTAAATATATACATAAAGAGTACGTTGGTGTTTCAGCGTCTGATATAAAGAATGGGCAGTTAGAATGCTACTTGCCATGAATACGCATCGCTAGGTCCTCGAAAAAGATACATCATGTAAAGTGATTAGTTCCATTCGGCAGCAAAGGAAAAGATGTCTTCTTCAAAAGCCGGAAGGAAATCTACAAAAACAAAACGGGATGGATCTGTGGAGAACTCTAGTTCTGAGAAGGAAGGTCAACCTTCCCCGCCAGAGAACCAATCGTCCCCAAATTCAACAACATCTCCACATGAAGGAAATACTCCGGAAGAATCAGCACCCACAGAAGAAGCAACTCCCCCATAGGAAGATCCAGAAAACTTGGTACAAGCCACACCTTGGTATCAATTTTGGTAACCTAATTCATAAACAGCAATATACGCAACTTTCCCTGGTTTGGATGGTATGGTAAATTAGTCAAGGTTTCATGCAAAACGAAAAGTTAAATATAATTTTTTTTTCTCATGCGTATTAATGGTTTACCCATTAGACAAAAAATAGCGTGCTATAAATTTTGGAAATATATTTGAGTAATTATGGAAGCATTCACTCATCTGATTTATAAATAAACCATACCAGAGGAAATTCAGATTGGTTTTTAATTTACCCTTAATTTTATTTATTTACTCTTGTAGAATTAAGGCCATTAAGCAATCTCTCCACTCTACTAGACAATTAAAATCTTACAAATAAAACCAAGATAATATACAACTTAATAACTAAGAGATGAAGGTCCATATGCTAGTATGAAGTAACATAAAATGTAAAATAACTTTAAAACGATTAATTCAAGCATTTTAAGCTACTTAAAATTTAATTAAATCAACTTAAGAGGATATGGCATTGCGTTTTTTTCCCCTGACTTTTAAATGTATCCTCCTTAAATTTCTATTTCAGATAGATACTGTTAAAATACACCTTTACAATTATTTTTAAGTGTTTATATTGAAAAATGTGCTCATATATATATTTTTTAAATTTTGTTTGCTTGATTTTAGTATACATTTTTCTTTGTCACTCATTAAGATAATCAAGATAATCATTCTAAAGTTAGGACTTCACATTATGAAATAGTGCATGGTGTTTATCATGGTCAAGAAATTTCATTGATAATAGAAAAAAAAGTGTGCGTGGAACGCCACGCGACAGAAGTGAAACTTGTTTTAATATTTGGATTTTCCAATTTTGGATTATTGGATTTTTTTGAATTTTGGATTGTTGGACTTTTTAATATTGGGTTTTTGGACTTTTTAAATTTTGGATTTTTTAATTTTCGATTTTTTAGTTTTAAATTTGTTATTATTAAATTTTGGATTTTTTATTTGTTAAAATTTTGATTTTTTGAAATTTGAATTTTTTTTATTTTTAAATTTTGGATATTTGGTTTTTTTAATGTTGGATTTTTATTTTTTTAAATTTTGGATTTTTGGTCTTTTGAATTTTGGATCTTTGTATTTTTTAATTTTGGAATCTTGGATCTTTTAATTTGAATTTTCTAAATTTTGGATCTTTTATTTTTTATTTTAGATTTACGATTTTTAAATGTTGGATTTTTTAATTTGGAATTTTTGGATTTTTAAAATTTTGGATAACCCTAATCATTGAGTTGATTGTTTTCTGTGCAGTTCGTTCCGTCACACCTCAGTAATTTCGTGACGATTTTGAGCATTACACAAGCTCTCGATTTACCCCTACCGCGGCTAAAGAAGTTTCACTTCAATAAATTCATTTTGTAATTTGTTTCTATTTAAACTTATTGCACAACATGAATAGATCACATCTCCTTTCAAAATAACAATGTGTCACATCTGTTGCCAGTATGTGTGCAAAGTTTCACGACTGTAGGTCTATCCGTTTAGGAGAAATCTTATTACCAGTAAGTTAAATTGTAAAAAGGAAAACTTATATATGAGTCGCTTTTTGTAAACAATAATGCTTACGAAGTACTATTTGGAAAGGCTTGTGATAACATGAATGATAATCCTGAGGAAATTTCAATCCAAGCCAGAAAATTGAATTGGACCTGCTGCCAGAAACATCACGGCAGCAGTGGACTATGAGAAGGAATATATTATCGCATTTAAATGGTAAGCAATGTTTCTCTTTTGAACCAAGATGTGAAAAGTTGTTGGCTTTCGTGTTTTGCAAAGACCCCTGGTAAAGTTTCTGATTATCATGAAAAAAAAATATGTTGGCTTAAATTTGTTGTTTTATAACCAAATATATGCTTAAATCTATGTTAAAGTTGGAGTGACTGGTCAATGCCATCTGGATTTTGTTTATAGTTTGCAATGACGACTTTAAAGTACTAGGCCGATTAAACTGTATTTTAATGTGCAGTGTGAAAGCAGTTTTATGCAATTTTAGCGGCCTAAGTTACTAAAATGCAATTTTTCGGCGTGTTACCAGTCCGACAAGCAGCTGTTTTAGAGAGCGTGCACTAAAAAAAAAAAACACTTTAACGATTTCGTAGTGCTTACTGAACTTAAAAAGTACTTGAAAGTAAAATGATAATTCTTTCACATTGGACAGGTGTAGGCAAAGGTGGAAAGGTGAAGTCAAACTGGAAATTGTCGATTTGTTGAATTGCTTTCTCAGATCTTAAAGGGATACATCTCAATTTTTAAATGCGCAACATATTGCGTAACAGTATCAAGTATATATAAACAAAAAAAGTAACTTCATTATCATTCATGCTGTCAATACTCGAAGGAGAAGTATGAGATAGGAGTTTGGGAAGTTGTTGGGTTTGTATTTGGGGCTAGAGGGACAATTTAGAAATTTTTTCCGACGTTTTGGTATAAAAGTCTGAAGCCACATGACAGGAATTGGCCTCCACATTGTCCATAACCATTTGTATTCAGAAATGTTTAATAAATAGAAAGGGAGTCTTTTATTGACAGCTGCTGTTTAAAATTTAATATAAAAATACATACCCTAAATATTGAAAATCAAGGAAGAAATCTCATCTTAAAAAATAAATATTGTTCTTACAATTGTTTTCATTTGGCTGTGTCCTATTGGCACCCTTAATTTAAGGCAGCTATCCTAACTCGATTTTCTCTCTTTTACTTTATTTTCTTAGGACATTCCAAGAACACAAAATCCTGGGGAGTTTTCATTAACTTCTTTAATTGTATCTGTTTTTAACAGAACTAAGTACTGTAAATGTGAGCGAATTTAAACTGAACAATATATAGCAGGAGCACAATGTTTTCTTCCTTTCACCTTCATTAAACTATACTCATTTCAGATTTCCAGAATTCGGAGCTGCTGACCATTCCTCATGAGCAGGGCCCGGATGCTGCCTAGACATTGCCAACTTATAGATAAATCCTAATCATGGCCTCTTGATTATAGAAATACATTTTTATTAGGTCATTTTATGCAATTTTATATTTTTAGGGCATTTATGTCAATTTTACGTCATTATTTTGTCATTTTCGTGCCATTTGATTCCTTATTTTGTCATTTTTATGTATTTCCTTTAAATAAATCAGTAGGTTACTATAATTCCTGTAATAATTTTTGTAGAATCTACTTTAAAAACAATTTTCTTATTTTTCTTCTTAAATGTTCCAATCAAGAACAAAGTTTTTAGACCTACAATATCCTTTCTACATTTACAGTTTTTAGAATTATGTACAAATTAGTCTATATCTTTGTGTGCACAATAATTTTTTTTAATAAAATATCAGTTTTTAGGTCATTCTTTGTAATTTTCTTTAAAATTTAGGGTCATTTTATAGGCCATTTTTCAAACAATTTTAGGTCATCAGAATCCGAGCCCTGCTCATGAGTATTAGATTACATCGCCTGCGAATGTTTGACTAGACTACACGCAATACACGCTTGCCAGAGAAGTTGCCTGCATGGTTTTCCACAGGCGTTAACTCCTGGCGTTCCTCAATGCATTGCAGTGTTTACCTGTACACGCAGGGCCCTTACTGATTTACACATTTTACATTAATTATTAAAAACAATGACTTGAATTCGTAATACTGTATTTCACTTAGCTCGGTATTCGCTCATAAAATCTCACTTCATCTTCTACTATATATATTACCGATATATCTCATGAACGTACAATCAACGCCACCTTAACACGCTAGTATTAAATTGTGAGATTAATTCCCATAGATCTTTTTGTCATTTATAGCATGATTTTAACACTCTTTAATACCAAGTAGTCAAGATTAATCAGCCATGTCCATTTTCATTTGAAAAAAAATATACATCTTAAGGTACAATTTGGTATAAGATTAACTTCAAAAAGTATGTGTGCTTGATTACTACAGTGAACTCTCGATAATTCGGACCTCAATATGCCGGACTTCGGATAACTCGGGCAGATTCTTGACGACCCAGACCCAGATATACAGCAATTCTATGGCCACTTCAGGATTGGAAGAGAAGTAATTATTCAAAAGCAACAGAAATAGTGTACACAGATAAACATTTACAGTTTCTCCAGGCCTAAATTCCTCAGAAAAATATGCTCGAAGTGCCTACATCAACCATCATCGTGTCCTAATAATGTAACAGTGTGTATTTCAGACTCTCACTAGAAATTTTAAGACAGTACTGAAGTGTTGTTCGTTTTAGTTCAGACTGTAAATCGCCTATATTCTGCCTCATGCATTTTTCTTGTAGCTTTAACACGAAATTTCATTACTTTAGATACCATTTCCTCATTTCCCCTCCATAAGCCGGGACATTTCATAACTCAGACAGATCCCTGCCCACTCTAGTCCCGGTTTATCGAGAGTTCACTGTATGTAAAATAACAAACAAAGACTTTTTGTCCCACCCGTAACGTTGATAGTTTTACTAAATTATTGTTAATGAGTTAAATGTTCTGACAATCTGGAAACAGTTTATAATTTGTATTTAATCCCTCATATCTTCATTAATAGCAACATTAAGACCCTAACAGTAATAGCAGAACAGCAAATGAACTGTTTTTGTGCATGATTAATATCATTGTCCCACCCGTATAGATTTTGAAAAACAAATTTTAAATAATACTTTCCATGTAATATGAAAGAGAAGGCATAGTGCAGTCGGTCAAATAAAAAACGTCGGGCGGTATTTGATTAAGTATCACGAACGAGCATATGCGCATGTACAGGAAGACTTAAGGTTAGGTTCACACACGCCTCTTGTCTATCCATGTATTTTCTTGATTATTTAGTCAGTTTTGTTCCAAAACGAACATGTATAGAAGGCTGTGGCTATATGCCTCAAATCCGCCATATTCTTGGTTGCAAATTGTTATAATATTAATAATTAATAGATTCGCGAGGAATATGATTATTCAAGGAGCATTTTTTAAAGATTTTATTTTATAATACCGGTACTTGTAGTGCAAAATCAATAACTTACGCTCAGCATCTGCAACCAATCTTAGCATCGAAATACGCGTCCGGCCAGATCAACGTTTGCTATGAAAACTTCCGGTCGCATTATAGTAACGTTCCCACCCCTGAGCTTCTTTTCATAAATATGGAACCTTCTCGCTGCTTCAGAGACCGAAAAATGCACGTCAATTACAGCCCTTCCCACACTTTCTCTCACGTTAGCATTTGTATGTGGCGATGACACAAAGCAAAATGAATTATGACAATGCATTAAGTTGAATATCGTGTGTTGCGATTTCCGCGATGTTCAGTTTTTCCCTCCTTGTTCATATTTTCCCTCCTGCCGCATGGCCTCATATGTTCCGAAAATGACCTGTATTTTGTGTTTTTTATAGGAAACTTGTGAACTAATGCGTCAAAACTTTAATTTTAGCAGCATACGAGTCCCAACGTTTTTTATTTGACCGACTGTACATTTTACAGAATGTGAAACCAGTTTTAAGTCATTATTTACAACATGTAATGAACAAAAGTAGTTGTAATATGCTAGAATGTCCCACCCGTAATGGGGCTGACTTGTGATAGGTCTAATTTTGTTTCCAGGTTTGTGTATTTTAGGAAGCCCATATATTTTTGGGATTGTATGAGTGCTGGATTTGACATTTCATTTATTTTTCAGTGATGATTTCTGCTTTATTGATGACTGAATTATCATATACTTACTTACTTTAATTACTCAATGGCAATAGGCAATTCCTAAGTAAGCTAAATTAATACTATAAAAGGTTTGAATTTTTCTCGGCGAATAATATATAAAAGTTCTTCACAGTCTAACAGCCGAGTCAAGGGTTTCCCAGAAGAAGGACTCAGAGATGGAGTCCAAATGCTCGGAGTTTTTTAAACCCTTGACTCGGCTGTTAGCCTGTGAAGAACTTTTATATAAATTAATACTATCTATTTTATGGAACCCGAAGGTTCATTCCCACGCTTACCTGACCCTGCCATTCAACCCTATTCTGTGCTAACTCCATCCAGTCATCCCTCACAAATCCTACATCCCTTAAATCTTATTCTAATATTGTCCTCCCACCTATGTCTAGGTCTTCCAGTTGGTGTCTTCCCTTCGAGTCTCCCAGTCAATTCTTTCGGGATATGTCTTTCCTCCCCATTTCATCCTCCATGATTTAATTACCCTTACTATATCCGGTGAAGAGTACAGGTTATGAAGCTCGTCGTTATGCAGTTTTCTCCAGTCCACAGTTTCTTCTCTGTTAGGTCTGAATATTTTCCTAAGCCCCCTGTTTTCAAACACAAATTATGTTCTTCCCGAAGAGTAAGCGACCATGTCTCACATCCATATAATACAACTGGCAGAATAATAGTTTTATAAATCTTTATTTTTAGATTTCTGGACAGAAGACAAGAAGATAAGAGTTTCTGAACTGCATAAAAACAAGCATTTCCTGAATTTGACTCTACAATTAACTTCTGCCTTAATATATAATGAATATACAAAAAATTGATTTGTAAAAAATTTATTGGGGCAACTTCCCACTGTGGTAAATAGCCTACTGTTACTTCTGAAACTAATTCATTTCAGATGTCATTACACTAACATCAAAATACTTAATTGTATTTGCTGGTGTCCCCTAGGAATACTGAATAATACTCATGCATATTCTTAAAAGAGTTTCAGGGTAAAATAAATAAATAAGTTATTAAATGCTAGAAAATTGTCCTATACTTGTTGAGCTACATGAATTCTGTGGTGAATGTTCATATTTCTTTTCTCATTAAATGTTTTGCCACAAATGTTGCACTGAAAAGGGCGTTCCCCCGTGTGAATGCGGAAGTGCACATCTAGTGTACCTTTCTGTCGGAATAGCTTCTTGCAAACTGTGCATTCATAAGGTCTCTCACCCGTGTGAATTCTCGAGTGCACGTCTAATGCCCCTTTCACTTTGAACGTCTTCTGACACAAAACACACTGGAAAGGTCTCTCACCAGAGTGCAAACGCAAGTGTGCATCGAGACTTTGCTTTTCTTTGAATGCTTTTTTACACAGTTCACACTCATATGGTCGCTCGCCAGTATGAATCCTATAGTGAATTGTCAACTCGTCTTTACGTTTATAGGATTTCTCGCATGCATCACATTGAAAAGGCCGTTCACCCGTATGAATTCTGTAGTGTGTGTCTAGCACTCGCTTTTGTGTGAACGTCTTCTTGCAGTAATCGCACTCGTAAGGTCTTGCTCCTGTATGAACGCGAACATGTGCGTCCAGTGCGTTCTTCTGCCTGAACGTCTTCCTACATGCACTGCACTCATAAGGCCGCTCACCAGTGTGAACTCTAATATGCCGTTCAAGGTCGCCTCTCTGTCTGAAGGACTTGCTACATACAGCACAAACATGAGGCCTTTTATCGGTGTGGAGTCGGAAGTGTACATCGAGATTCTTCTGATCGTGAAACAATTTGTTGCACACCAAGCACTTGAATGGTTTTTCCACCATGTGTATTCGACAGTGCATCTCGTACGTCCCCTTACGCATGAAAGTCTGTTTGCAGACATCGCATTTGTAAGCTCGCTCATCTTTCGGCGTACAGGTGTGTGGCTTTTGTGCTTGTTCCTCTTTGGTGAAAGTCTTCTTGCAGAGAGTGCAGGTGACAGACAGCTTATCTTCCGATTCTTCTAAAACAGATGGATCTTCTTTCTTTTTAGTCTTAAATTTCTTTCCGTAAATATCATTGTTCAATTCTTCTTTTTGCAGATTTTCAGTGTTTTTCTTTTTAACATTTTCTTTCTTTTTATTTCCATTATTCTGTAACAAAGAAACCATAAGTTAATAATAATAATAATAATAATAATTTAATGCATCCAGTGTATCAATACATAGTTTTTGAACATGTCATTTAAAGTTAATAATAATAATAATAGTAGTAGTAATAATAATAATAATAATAATAATAATAATAATAATAATAATAATAATAATAATAATAACAACAATAATGATAATGATGATGATGATGATAATGATAATAATAATAATAATAATAATAATAATAATAATAATAATAATAATAATAATAATAATAATAATAATGTAATAATGTCTTATTTTGCCTGGCAGAGTTAAGGCCATAGGGCCTTATCTTCCACTCAACCAGAATAAATACAAAATACATTAAAAGGAATCTACAAAAACAAATACAATACATATCATACATAATACAAAATGCTAAAAATAGAATATTAATACAATATTGAACTACCTATTTTAAAACATAAGACAAAAATGCGTCCAATAATATGCTGGGAAAACAAAGTGAGGGGGAGGAAAGACATAAAAAATATTGACTGGGAGACCTGAAGCAAAAAGACCAATTGGAAGCCCTAGACATAGGTGAGAGGACAATATTAGGATAGATTTAAGGGAAGTAGGATTTACGAGGGATGATTGGATAGAGTTAGCACAGAATAGGGTTGAATGGCGGGCTCAGGTAAGCATGGCAATGAACCTCTGGGTTCCATAAAATAGATAATATTCATTTAGCTTGCTTAGGAATTGTTTACTGCCATTCAGTGAGTAAATGAGTGAGTGAGGGCTTGTTTCCTGCATACAGTAGAACCCCGATAATTCGAGCTAATTGGGGCTGAGGCTACCTCGAATTACAAAAACTCGGATTATACGGAAATATCACTAAATCAATGGGAAAATCGCAACATAAATCTTGAATGAGCACAATAATGGTTTATATAATAAATAAATAAACAATATAGTAGGCCTACATACCTGTGTTACACCTGTATGTATATTTTGCCAAACATTTCCAATTTGCTACATCGGCATCCTTTAAGGATTAAGTCATTGTCTGACCCTTAATGGAGTGGAACGGGAAAGCGGCGCTACTAGGAAAACACTTCTAATTACCATTGTCGCTGAGTAGGGATTACTGTAACAATACAGTATTCTTTTCTGAAAGGATGGTATGCACTGTACAATTGATTGACACGAGGTCCCGGCAAAGAAAGATCGGTTTCTGTCAATCTGTTAGAAATGCATTAGCAGTCTGAAGCCAAGGTTATTTCTGCGTATTATGAACAAAAACCCTAAGTGGGACAGTTTTACCTGCATTTTTGTACATGGAAAAATTGAAAGAAAGCTCAAAATGTTACGCATTTGGAAGTGCGTACATGTGGACATCGTATAAAAACGGGATTTTACTCTAGTTTTATGGAAAATTTTAATTTTCTTAAGACCAGCTCGAATTACACGGAACCTCGAAATACCGGGGCTCGAATTACCGAGGCTCTACTGTAATACCATTCGATAATGAACACTTTTGAGAAAAAGAGAATATGGAAAGTTAACTCTGAGTTCTAATACTCACCTGAGCTTTTGTTTTATGTTTTGAAAGCATGGGGTCACATCTGTCGTTATCAGAGGAATCACTGGATTGAGATACTGCTTCCACATTGTAGAAGTCAGGTTCCACCACCAATACATCCATATTTTTCTCTGTAATAAAAACAGCACAAATGAATTCAGAGCTGCCATTTCATTTCTCCCAACACTTGGGTTAGACTAGCTTCTGGTATCTCACACCCAACCTGCCACATATAGGATGTGAGGATCATCCTACACTTCATAATTTATCTACATAAATGTTTACTAGCATTGACTGTCAAAATTTAAACAGTAAAATGACAAAACAGCGTTATTGTATAGCACTCGGGAAGGAAGTTAGCGGTTCTGTTTGAGCAGGTTGGTATTTGAGAGGATGTTCTCAGTCGCTCTGTGTTGATGTTACGCAGTCCATGCCGTTGTTAGATCTCTGGGGCATGTGAAGGGGGTGGCGGGGAAGAGAAAAGGTGGTGAGAAGCCAGTTTTATATGGAGGAAGTTGAGGACGTCTTACAGTCCTTCCTCAGGTTCGATAGAGTGTTTTCTAAGGGGCGAGTGAATCAGTGAATAAAAATGGCTTGCCTAGCTATTATTAACCTTTAAAGTGCTGTTTATATTTCAATATAAGTATTCCTGGAGTAATATCACTAGTGAATTATAAGTTTGATAGAATAGAATAGAAAATTATACGAAAATTATAGCAGAATAGCTGATTTCCGTAAATGACAGTTTCCATACATGGTTAAATATTTTCATATTTTACGATAAAGCATTATTGTATTAAATTTACGTCTCAGCCTTTATGCATTTTTTTACGGTGATGCATATGTACGTCAATAGCAGTGAATGGGTTAATTCGCTCTTTCCACACCATCCTACACAACTAAAAAACCAGGAGTCGCCACTGTGCCACATGATTGGTACTGAAAAAGTTAGTGTATTTACGCTCACAAAATTTGAAACTTAAAATCATAAAATAAATAACAATAATAAAATTTGTTGGCAAAATCAAATGCACATTAATGGTAAAAAATAAAGTGTTCCCTATTACAGGCCATGGAGGCCCAGAGGGTTCCAGGAGGTTGAGGCTCCCAGATTTTTAGACAGTCAGCACATGAAGGTGGTAAGGTTGTCAGCCTTTCGCACCGACCGCCTTTAACCCCAGGATTGCTCCTGGTACTCATTTCTGTTAGAGACTGAGTTGACTCCAGGGCCATAGTGCCACCAGAAGGATTAGGACAATTGAAAAACTCCAGTGACATCGGGGATCGAACCTGTGATCTTCCTGTTTGTAGAGCAGCGCCTCAACCACTATGCTACAGCGTACCCCACACATTAATGGTTATATATTTTATTTTATTGTCTAATATATGTTATTTTATACAACAATTAATTTGTACATACACCATTGCTTATTGTTATGAGACAGTCACTTAACAAGACCTGAAAAATAATTAAGTTGCAAATGATGCCAATACCGTATATAAAATCTATTTATCTTAATTTTAATGTTATACTACAATGAATTTATTTCCTGTTTTTTAATATATGTTGTTTGACATTAATGCTCAAGAGAAGCCCCTGCCATGTATCGGAAAAGACAAGAATTACAACTTATGGTGAGATAGATATATAAGCATTCATGAGCCACAGATTATTGTCTCTGTTGGACACTACATGAGAATATTATAGGAGAAAAATTCCTCCGGCACTGGGACTTGAACCCAGGACCTTTGGCTATTCGCGCCAATGCTCTACCAACTGAGCTAAGCCGGAGCTCAATTCACAGCGCCAGATGGAACTTCTCTCCTATGACTGATTGCCCTAATGGTCTACCTCACAGACAGACAAGTTATGTCATATGCAGTACTGTGAGGCACACTAAGAAGTGATTTTTTGTGACCGGGCTCCCACTGTTATTGTACAGTTAACATTCAAGACAGATATATAAGCATTCATGAGCCACAGATTATTGTCTCTGTTGGACACTACATGAGAATATTATAGGAGAAAAATTCCTCCGGCACTGGGACTTGAACCCAGGACCTTTGGCTATTCGCGCCAATGCTCTACCAACTGAGCTAAGCCGGAGCTCAATTCACAGCGCCAGATGGAACTTCTCTCCTATGACTGATTGCCCAAATGGTCTACCTCACAGACAGACAAGTTATGTCATATGCAGTACTGTGAGGCACACTAAGTAGTGATTTTTGTGACCGGGCTCCCACTGTTATTGTACAGTTAACATTCAAGATAGATATAGGCTATAAGCATTCATGAGCCACAGATTATTGTCTCTGTTGGACACTACATGAGAATATTATAGGAGAAAAATTCCTCCGGCACTGGGACTTGAACCCAGGACCTTTGGCTATTCGCGCCAATGCTCTACCAACTGAGCTAAGCCGGAGCTCAATTCACAGCGCCAGATGGAACTTCTCTCCTATGACTGATTGCCCAAATGGTCTACCTCACAGACAGACAAGTTATGTCATATGCAGTACTGTGAGGCACACTAAGTAGTGATTTTTGTGACCGGGCTCCCACTGTTATTGTACAGTTAACATTCAAGATAGATATAGGCTATAAGCATTCATGAGCCACAGATTATTGTCTCTGTTGGACACTACATGAGAATATTATAGGAGAAAAATTCCTCCGGCACTGGGACTTGAACCCAGGACCTTTGGCTATTCGCGCCAATGCTCTACCAACTGAGCTAAGCCGGAGCTCAATTCACAGCGCCGGATGGAACCTCCCTCCTATGACTGATTGCCCTAATGGTCTACCTCACAGACAGACAAGTTATGTCATATGCAGTACTGTGAGGCACACTAAGTAGTGATTTTTGTGACCGGGCTCCCACTGTTATTGTACAGTTAACATTCAAGATAGATATAGGCTATAAGCATTCATGAGCCACAGATTATTGTCTCTGTTGGACACTACATGAGAATATTATAGGAGAAAAATTCCTCCGGCACTGGGACTTGAACCCAGGACTTGCTCCTATAATATTCTCATGTAGTGTCCAACAGAGACAATAATCTGTGGCTCATGAATGCTTATATATCTATCTTGAATGTTAACTGTACAATAACAGTGGGAGCCCGGTCACAAAAATCACTACTTAGTGTGCCTCACAGTACTGCATATGACATAACTTGTCTGTCTGTGAGGTAGACCATTAGGGCAATCTGTCATAGGAGAGAAGTTCCATCTGGCGCTGTGAATTGAGCTCTGGCTTAGCTCAGTTGGTAGAACATTGGCGCGAATAGCCAAAGGTCCTGGGTTCAAGTCCCAGTGCCGGAGGAATTTTTCTCCTATAATATTATCATGTAGTGTCCAACAGAGACAATAATCTGTGGCTCATGAATGCTTATATATCTATCTTGAATGTTAACTGTACAATAACAGTGGGAGCCCGGTCACAAAAATCACTACTTAGTGTGCCTCACAGTACTGCATATGACATAACTTGTCTGTCTGTGAGGTAGACCATTAGGGCAATCAGTCATAGGAGAGAGGTTCCGTCTGGTGCTGTGAATTAAACTCCGGCTTAGCTCAGTTCGTAGAGCATTGGCGCGAATAGCCAAAGGTCCTGGGTTCAAGTCCCAGTGCCGGAGGAATTTTTCTCCTATAATATTATCATGTAGTGTCCAACAGAGACAATAATCTGTGGCTCATGAATGCTTATATATCTGTCTTGAATGTTAACTGTACAATAACAGTGGGAGCCCGGTCACAAAAATCACTACTTAGTGTGCCTCACAGTACTGCATATGACATAACTTGTCTGTCTGTGAGGTAGACCATTAGGGCAATCAGTCATAGGAGAGAAGTTCCATCTGGCGCTGTGAATTGAGCTCCGGCTTAGCTCAGTTGGTAGAGCATTGGCGCGAATAGCCAAAGGTCCTGGGTTCAAGTCCCAGTGCCAGAGGAATTTTTCTCCTATAATATTCTTATGGAGAGAGTTGTCTCAGTTACAAGGTATTCTAAAAACCAAATCTATATTTAATTATGGTCAAACAAAAACCGTCGTATACAACTTGATACTTGTATGAAAATTGTGAAACGAGCAAAACGAATTTCATAAATACATACGGTACCTGTGACGTAATAAATTCCATTATAGGCTTGTTGCATAATGTACTATTTTATGTCAATGTAACCAGTGATGGGAAAAGTACAAAAAGAAAGTAATTTTACTTAATTACAATTACAAATTTCTTTTTCAAAAAGTAATCAGTAAAATTACACTTACATTTACAATTACTTTACAAAATGGCAGTACCTAAAAATTCCTTGTTTTTGGTTTGTTTTGGGCACAAGCCCAAATTATTAATGAACAAACAAAAAAGCACATCAATGAGAATATTTTCGGGAAACATTGAGTAACTTTTTGTTAATTTTCACTCTAATTTGGATATTAGTTGCAAAAACAATAATGATGATATAGCAAGCGAGAATGATACTAATAGGCCTACTAACGACTACTAAAATGTAATGATTTTATTTCCAGAAGTAAATTACAAATAGAAATTACATTTATTTTTAAAAGTATTGATTACAAGTAGCCTAAATAGGACCAAAAAAGGAATTGTTACTGTAATCTGATTACTTTTACTCAATTACTTCCCATCAATGATGACCAAAATAACATTTATAACTATTGTCTGTAAGGTGTCCTCTTTTGTAGATCAAATATGGTAGTCTCACAAACCTCACCTGTGTTGTTCCTGAGAAAGAAGGTCATGCCACTGCCTCATCCTCCATTGCATTGCTTGGTTCTGTTTCTTCTTCCAAAACATTCATCCTCAGGAAAGATCAAGTTCATGGAAGCTCCATTATAGGCCTATGTAATCTACTTAAATCTCTTTACTCTGGCAGTCATGTTAGGTCCACCTGGAAAATGCAGGATCTGATTGTAATAAATAACCAACAGAACTGAAACTCAATATTCCTTTCTTTTCGCATTGTACCTAGGTATACCTGGCTTCCAGCTACCCTCATTTTATGATTGTGACAAGTGCCTAAATTAGTAACTGTCTTATCGTTTACAACACCTTGTGTACAGCAATGGCATTCTGGCAATATTTATCATAATTTTAATTTTTTTTAGTGTACTTCAGACCATTAGACACACCCAACTTTTAGAGCTCTGTTTTCAAGGTAAAAAAGTACGTCTTATGGTCCGTAAAATACAGTAATTCGGTCAATAAGTCTTGTTAGAAACATAATATGTATGAAAAAAAGATAAAAATGAGGTTTGTGTGAGTTAGCACTATCTTCCCCCGACCCCTTTCCACTTTGTAAATAAGCAATGAAATCAACCCAAGGATTTCAAAATCATTGAAAAGGTTGAAGGACATTTTTCTTAGCAGATAGTCTGCCTGGGTGGTGCAGCCAGTATGGCACTGATTTTCTATGCCCAGATTGTGGGTTTCATCCTGGCCCAGGTCAAAAGCATTTACGGGGGCAGGAACAACTTAAATCTCTGAAATATTGCCATATTCTAATATGTTTTGACTTAGTATACATGGCTCATATAGAAGTGCAAATTACTACACTGAAAACCCAGTCTTCCAAAAACATAAGTTACTAAGATAATTTTTAAAATGGTAATAATGTTAATAAATAATAACTTGGCTTCAAAGTACCTACAAATGTAGGACGCCATTGGATTGTGTTCTCAATGGAGAAACCTCCCGTGGTCTGCCTTGCCTTCTGAATCAGTTGAGGAATTTGATGTTGTACTGGCATGTTGTCATGGTAGCTCAATGGTAGAGCATCAGCGCGTTAAGCTGAAGATCCGTGTTCAAATCCCGGTTATGGCATAACATTTTTCAAGCTGATTCTTACTTGTATTGGTAATAAGAATTTAAATTTATAAATTAATTATTCAAAATGGCACTACTTGCCATGTACAGTGAGTCCCACGCAAGAGTTGGCCAATGACGCGGGTTTATGTGTTGCGGCGGGCACAGCTCCAACTCCCGAGCGATCGGGTGAAATATCTACGCTAATAAAGCCGCGATCGGTGTAATGATTCAGGTTTTCACATTTACAGTTAAAATTACAATGAAAATAGCACATACCTCATCACAAGAGATGTTATAAATGTTCTCCTCTTGCATATGCACAACACTGGCGCCTTTTTTAGAAAATTTTCTTTCACGCGCGTAAGTTCAGCTTTCGAGATAAAGTTAATTTATCTTCTAATGTTCCAATGTGTGGGGAATTGACCTATGCAATTTAATTTTCAAGTTCCCCATAAACAACAGTCATATAGGCTATTGTTAGACAAAGTTAAAGACAGTATCACAAGAGAAATTAACTCTATCTCGGAAGCTGAACTTACGCGCGTGAAAGAAAATTATCTAAAAAGGTGCCAGTGTTGTGCGTATTCAAGAGGACAACATTTCTAACATCTGCTGTGATGAGCAACATGGTTATTTTCATTTGTAAATGTGAGAACCTGAATCATTGCACCGATCGTGGCTTTATTAGCGTAGATACTTCACCCGATCGCCCGGGAGTTGGAGCTGAGTCCGCAGCGACGCAGAAACCCGCGTCATTGGCCAACTCTTGCGTGGGACTCATTGTAGAATTGAGTTTCCCCTCTTAGTCGAATAATTTTTATCATTTTCATTACCTGTTTTTTTTTTTTCATTTTAAAGCTTAAAGATATATATTTACATTACCTAACAGTAGGCCTACACCCTAATTCATAGTTAAAGAGGTAATATTTTTATTTGTTACCTTGCATGCAACAAATTTTCAAGATATTTTAACTCCTAAATTATTTTTTAAGCAAAATATTTGGAAAACCAACTCTTTCTAAATTAAATAAGTTATAGGCCCCTATGTGGTACTTTCCACAAAACTTTATAATTCAATGATTGTTGTCTCAGCCGGGCTGCACCAGTTGGGACCAAGTGTACAATGGCGCCAAATTCACAAGCATGAGAACGTGACTATATTAGGGAAACCATTGTAAAAAGATTAGTTCCCTGCTTACAGCGAAGAGTAGCATCTTGTATTTTAAAATAATGATGAGCTTCAGGACCTGTACGCTTCACCAGATATAGTAAGGGTAATTAAATCACGAAGGATAAAATGGGCTGGACATGCTGCACGCATGGGAGAGGAAAGACATAGGCAATCTCAAAAGTATTGACTGGGAGACCCGAAGGGAAAAGACCACGTGGAAGACCTAGACGTAGGTGGGAGGACAATCTTAGAATGGATTTATGGGAAGCAGGATTTGTGGGGGATGATTGGATGGAGTTACCACAGAATAGGGTTGAATGGCGGACTCAGATAAGCACGGCAATGAACCTTCGGGGTCCATAAATTAGATAATATTCCTTTAAGATAGCTTGCTTAGGAATTGTCTATTGCCATTGAGTAAGTAAGTAAGTAAGTAGATATTTAAATAAATTTTGCAACAAAATGAAAATGAAAAGGTAGTGCATATTTTAAAAATTGTTTTGAAAAGTATTTTTTTAAGGTAGTTAGATGTATTGCCTCTATCACCCATTCAGTGTGCATATATATGACAGTCCCATGTCTGTACATTTTCTGGCATGTAAAATAACTTCTGTAAGGCAAAATTTCAAGATGTTAGTGACTGTCACAGCACTGAGAAGCAGTGCATCCCCATAGTTACTTAACCATCAACCAACCACAAACATCTTTGGAGATATATTTGTTTCCATGGTTATTAGGATACTTGTGGGAATAGTTAGCACTAGAAAAATTCTGTTATTGAGATTCAAACTCGGATCTTCTGCTTTCCGTGCTGGTGCACTGCCTACTGAGCTAGCCTCAGTTTATGGTACGGTTGTGTAAGGAATCTTTCTCTGATTACCCTTAATGGTTGACCTCGCAGAACAATTTTGTTAAAGAAAACTGTGCACCATTGTGCTGCTGGCTCCCCATCAGTCATAAGAATTCAGTAAAACTAAAAAACCCAAGAATTGTGAGACTGTTGCTTGTTCATTAGAGAATGAAGTATACGGTTGAACAGCAAATTTATTTGCTGGATTATTACTGGAAACAGAATAATAAAAGATGTGTTCCGAGATTTTCTCTTCAATATCCTGACTGTGGCTTTCCTACAAAATCTTGCGTTTCAATGTTGATATAAAAGTAGCATGTAGCCTACTGGTTCAAAAGGTTCAGTTTGCGATATACAGACAAAGCAGAAAAATATAAGTTTTAAATTAACTAAAACTTGGGGATATTCATGCGCAGTTAGGAGCAGCTTGAAGGCCAGGTAGGGGTAGTGGGCTGTCACCATGGCGATGCGCAATGAAGAGTCAGGGTGTGACAAGTGTGTGGTTTTAGCGTATTATTTTAAGGAAAAAATATAAACTTAATAGGATGAGATTAATTGTTGGGTCCAACTAAAATAAGGTTATGTTAAGTGTCACACTGTTGTGGTTTCTAGCTTCGGGGATGTTAGGTTAGGTTAGGTTAGGTTAGGTTATGATAGGTTATGATTGTAATTAAAGACATAATATGAAGTTAAAAGTCACACATGCAGCATGGCTATTCCCCGAATATCTTGTCATAATAGCCAATTTCACTGCTCTACCCATAATACGAAACTGTAGATGAATGTGAACCCAGTATGGAGCCTGCTGTCATTTTGCCCTACATAACCCATATGTCACACGAAACGTGAAAATTACATAATTACCTTCGGAAGATTTATAAATATTATAATTTCTTTCGAGCCGTTATCCATTTTTAAAGAAAACGGAATTTCTCTTTCACTGAAATAACTTATTGGAAAACATTCGGAAATCATTACAGATTTTTTTTCCTCCCCCCCATAATACACGGTTGCTTGATCATTAGCGCATAGAAAGGTACCGGCGTAAGAAAAATAATGATTCTAATATGCCGTGTGTTAGCTACAAAATGGAGTAGCTTGTTTCAGTTAATATTTTTTACTTTATTACGGTGAAATATATTAAATTGTTTTGTTTTGGAGATTATCAAAGATGAATCTGAGGCGATATAGAATGGAGCGTCGAAAAATATAGGTAATATATTAATTATCCTTCTTTACTGAAGTCCTTAATACTAATGTCTCTTAGGCCTTTTTTCCAGTTTTCAGATTAAAATAATAGTGCGTTATTATTTATTGATAATTAATATTAATCTTGATTTAACGGACGCGATGCCTGAAATGAAGGCAAGAAAAAAGTTGTAATGAAGGTTTTGCTTAAATATGTTTATGGTAACCTTTTATTCTTTATACAAATAGGCAATGTTATTGCTGTCAAATTTTATATGAGGCCATCCATTCTTTAGGCAAATCTATAACCTATTCAGGGCCCCCAAAAGAGCGTAAAAAGTTATTTAAAAAACCAAAATTATAATACAGGTGACACTGTTGAATGACATTTTCCCACATCATGAAATTAAAACAAAGATCCCTACCAGCAAAAAATCCTGAATGCTTTAAGTGAATGATTAAAGTCTTTGATATAGTGAGTAAGCGCTAAATGTCCCAGTTCAGCACAATTTTATTTTATTTACTTTGGCAAAAGATAGTTTTAGGTCGCACAGCAGCGAAGCTCCACCCAGACTTACCTGCCACCCCTGGCCCCCTAGTTTTGTGCGTGTCTTTACCCTGGCAATGAACCTGCTCAATGCCGGCACAGCAGCTCACTGTTGTACCCTTAGTCTTATGCGCTAATCACTATACAATGTTAACTAAAATTACCCTTGCAGCTTATTTGAACTACAATACAATGAAATCATCAGAGCCTCTTTAGTGCTAAAAAAAGACTCTTGCACCAAATCAGCTATTTCTGATTTATTAAAGCTCCCTTAAGTTAAACAAATGAATTTTCCTTAACAGCTCATCATTCACTCGTGGCCTAGTGGTTAATACTGCTAAGCTAATTACGATGCTAGCGGTCCCATGCGTAAAATTTACAGGTAGGTATAGGTCCCAAGTAGGTAGCCTAGGTAGGGTAAGATTTATAAGACTATTATCCTGCTGGTTGTATTATATGGATGTGAGACATTGCCCCTTACATAATCTGAGAGTGATCGAAAACAGGGGGCTTAGGAAAATATTTGGACCCAAGAGAGATGAAAATGGGGACTGGAAAAAACTGCATAATGAGCTTCATGACCTGTACTCATTACCGTATATAGTAAGGGTAATTAAATCATGGAAGATGAAATGGGCTGGACATGTTGCATGCATGGGTGAGGACAGACATCTCAAAAGTATTGACTGGGAGACCAAAAGGTAAAAGACCACTTGGAAGACCTAGACGTAGGTGGGAGGACAATATTAGGATAGTCTTAAGGGAAGAAGGATTTGCGAGGGATGATTGGATGGAATGAGCACAGAATAAGTTTGAATGGCGGGCTCAGGTAAGTGCGGCAATGATTTTTTGGGTTCCATATATAATAGATAATATTCCTTTAGCTTGCTGAAGAATTGTCTGTTGCCATTAAGTAGCCTATGTTATTCATCATTCTGAATTTACACACACCAGCACAGCGATTAGTTTAAAATCCAGAATACTTTGTCATCTGCTGAGTTCAGTCAGCATGTACTATACGAGCTACGAAACAAGAATGCAGACCAATCAGTGTGCAGAGGTGACATTGGTTGCCACATAGTGCACCCGGTAGAAAGAGAGCGCTCAGGAGAGCTAGAAAGAGAGGGCAAATACGCGCGCGTTGTTATAGCAGCTGATGAGTGATATGAGCCAGATCAGCAGTTTACACGTGGTATTTACAATAAACAAAATTCGTATAATGTAAGCAGGGAGCAACGAACAGTAATGGTCCATTGCTGCTGCTTCTCATGTGTAGTCCAGAGTTTGATCCCTAGAAAAAAATATTCCATTTCAATGTTCATCGGATCAGGGGCTGAATCCATATCTCGGTCGAGTGACCCTCAAAAAAGAAGCATGTCCATGCCCTGACAGCGTATCCGCAGGTCTGGGATCGATTCCTGGTACTTCCTGGAATCTTTGTGAGGTAAGGGAGTCTGGACACCAACTGAGGAGCTACCTGATAAAGAAGTAGCGGCTCAGGTACACAAAGCCATCAATAACGGCCATCTGCCTATGACAGATGATGCAGCGGTCGAATGGTAGGTCAAGTCCCACAAGGGAGATAAGTTTATCACTAAATAATACCTATCAAGGGTGGTCAAGATTATTTAAATGTGGTTTAAAGCAGTCTTTTTATTATGTAAAGTGCAATATAAAAATACAAATTTGAGGCAAGCACTTAGGTTGGCCGAAACAAACAGAACAGCTGAAATGGGTTTTCCCAAATAGGCCTAGGCCTATATGTTACTGGTACCGGTACTTTGTAATGAAACAGGTAAACACACAAAATAGATTTCATTAAGGATGAACCGAATATAGCCCTTTGATAGAAATGTATAATAAATTAATAACTAATTAATTCCCTTGTATAATATCAATTGAATTTTAGTTAACAAAGATTTATTTGCATTTAGCCATATTATTACTGTATACTATATACTTTATGGAGTACGCCGTGGCGTAGTGGTTGGCCTAATTCTTCTGGTGATGCTATGGCCCTGAGGTCGACTCAGCCTCTAAGAAAAATGATTACCAGGTGTATTCCTGGGGGGTAAAAAGCGGCCGGTGCTAAAATCCATACCACCTTTTTGTGCCGATGTCTCAATCTGAGAGCCTCAACCTCGCAAAAACCCTACGAGTCTCCAAGGCACATACCGGAATCACTTTACCTTTTTATATATACTTTATTCTTAATTTAATAAACAATCATATATTATTATAACGATTTTATTATAATTTTTAATGTCGTCGTTTGTCAATATAGGCAAATATTTTAAGACAAATTGTCAGGTTATTTAAAGTATGTAAAAGAGACATAAAGAAGACGTAGGATCCACTACAAACATTCTATTCAAATTAACGATGAAAAAAGAATGAGGGGAAGAATTCCGATACAAATAATAAACTTCAGAACTATTTCGTTTAAAAGGAATAGGTTGAATTTATCAATAATAATAATAATAATAATAATAATAATAATAATAATAATCAGGGCCCGGATTCTAATGACATGTCATCTTTTTATTTATGCTGCCTAGACATTGCCAACTTGTAGATAAATCCTAATCATGGCTGTTCCCTTACTGTGTTTTACCTTCTTTCACTATTTGCGAAACGGTGCGTACACTTAAGTTACAGGCTCTGGCTGGCTGTTAATTCCTGCACTTTTGAAAAGTTTGTTTTAGCACGTATTTCGTCATCCGACAACTCTTTAAACAACCTATGCACATCATAGACATGGCTCTAGCTTGCTTGTGTATTACTCTCCCCTTTTTCCCCCCTGTCTTGTTCTCCGCTGGTGCTAGGTTTACTAAGAGACATTGTTAATAACTTATTATACAACTTGCACTACTTTATAATGATAATTACCAATGAATCTAATAACATATTACACGCACTACTATTTACACTAACTTCTAAAATACCGAGTAAGATAGTCTACTTTCACAGACGCACTGATTAAAAGCTATGCGTATGGTTATAATACAGTCAAATATGATTACATACTGAAGCCTCATTCATGACCAGGAACATGTATAATCATGAAATTTTGGTTTGGATAATTATTTAGGGGGACAGTCAGCATTTTTATTGATTTACCAGCATTGTTTATTCTCGGCGCGATAACTCGAGAACTACTGGGGCTAGAAACTTGGCTCTTAGACAGTCGCATTCAAAATGTTATCCCCTTTAAGAATATGCAAACACAAATTCCCTATTTGCAATATTTTCTATGGGCGCAATGAAATAGTGAACATGAAATCTCCTAGCTGGCTGAAGTGGCGTGCCAACTGGGCAACACTGCCTTGTTGTCATAGGCTACACACTTTGATACGAGTGTGGGAGGCGCCGCCCGAAATGCGTTCTTGTTTCGTAGCTCGTATAGTGGTCATGTATGTAATTTTGGCGACATTCTACACTTGATCCCAATCAATGCGACCCGGCAGTATCAGCTCCTTGCTAATCTCTATTTATTCATTTAAAAAAATAAAATACCGGTAGGCCTAATTGACGAATGACTTGAGGTTCTACTGGCATATGGTCTGGGTAAACTATTCTCAGGTTGCTAGCCAGGTGAGTGATTGGAAAATGCTTCCTGCTTCAGTTTTGAGTGGACCGAGGGTGGAGGACATCACAAAGTTTCTTGGATTTGAGGGTGGGTCAACCAGTCAGGAAGAATCAAGAAAATGAGCGTGATAATCGGTCCTTTTCTGAGCCAGTCTTTCTCTTCAGTCTTTTAAATTATGAATGCAACCATTTCAAATGGGGCTGATATTGAATCCTCCATCTCGATCGTAATTGTCTGGCTCCAGTTTAATCTCAGTGGCTTCTCTGATTAGCCTGTCCCAGTTGCCAGCATATTGTTTTACAGAGTTCATATACGGCTTTGGAAGTTGCAATACAGTTTGCTTTGACAAATAACACTACCCACATATTCCTTCACATATGCTTATCAAACTAGACCTTTGTTCTTCCATAAGCCCTGCTTAATAATAATAATAATACTAATTTATTTCACCATTGAGCAATACATTGGTTGCTATAGGCTACTTAACAATACTTAAAATGTGATATCAACATCTACATTCAGAAATTCTTCAATAGAATAAAATGGATTTTGTTCTAGCCAGCTAAAGAGTACGGTTTTGTACCTACGAATAGGTACAACTATGGCTGTTGTCGGCAATTTGTTGAAAAAATTTACACCATTGTAGTAGCATGAATTGTGTGTACTGGTGAGTCTGCATCGAGGCAGGTTAATGTTATTCTTATTTCTAGTGTTGAATGAGTGAATTTCTGTTCTTACTGTATATAGATCTAGGTTAGTCTTAATATAGATTAGGGTGCAATAGATGTATAAATTGTATACTGTCATAATTTTCAGCTCTTTGAACAATGGTCTACAGGAATCTCTACTACCTTTGTTGAGTATTAATGAATCGATCTGGAGTTTAACTTTGGAATCAATTACAAAAATAACTTATTTTCTGCATATCATAATTATTTGTGATTAAACAAAAGCATTGTGGCACTTGACATGAATTGTCAGGTGAAGGAAGCGGTCACCCTTTGAATCACTCATCAGAGCTAAAGTGCATTCTAAAGCCACATGGCAGACCACCATAAGTATCTTGAACTGGAGGATGCCTGGGACAATATGACTTCAACTTGTTTCGTAGAGATTGAACGTGCTTTAAACCAATAGAATTTCGTTTGCAACTAATCAGGGCACATTCACACTTAAGCTTTGGCTCCATGTGAAGTGTGAGGCTGTGCCGCTTGCCTATTCTACTCCATTAAGGATCAGACTTAGAGTTGGATTATTCCCACAAAGTCTCTGGCCTTGAAGACAAACCCAGCCAGCGAGCTTCTCGTTACGTCTCGTTACCAAGATGCGCGAATTCGGTGCACGTAAGATCAGTAAGCTACCGCTGGGCAGAGAGTGAACATCGTGCAGAATGTCGCCAGTCGTAGAAAATACTATAATAGTTGAGTGGAGGGGTAATGCCGCTGCGAGAGAGACAGACAACACGTGGAGTGGGATAGGAGAGCTGAGCCAATCAGGGTGCAGCTACCTCCCCTATCCAGGA
Source organism: Ectobius pallidus (assembly GCA_964059195.1). Lineage (NCBI taxonomy): Eukaryota > Metazoa > Arthropoda > Insecta > Blattodea > Ectobiidae > Ectobius > Ectobius pallidus. The sequence continues at coordinate 8,618,870 of CAXKWD010000002.1, forward strand.
ACTCTACGAGCGGTGAGACTCGCTCCTAAGGTATATACGTAAAAACCCAGAGACGTTGTGGAGGTAATCCTACTCTAATTCTTAAAGGATGCTGATGGTATGTGGCTTTAGAACGCACTGTAACCCTACTTAACCTAGTGACCATTAGTCCACATCCAAACTGTTTGCTTGCTTACTTACTCAATTGCCATAGATAATTTCTAATGCCCGGTTTCTATAAACTTGTGAATTACCTGTGGGTAAATTATCCATTGATAAATTAGTTCCTAATCACCCACAAAGATATAATGAGCAAGGCCTTGGAGTTGTACAGTTAATTTAATTCAGAAGGCTTTGATTCTCGCTGTTTAAATTATTATTGAATTTCATCATCATCATATGGCACTACAGCCCATATCGAGCCCTGGCCTGCCCAATCTTTCTCCTCCAGACTTCTCTATCCACCGCCGCCGATTTCCAGTTTCTGATTCCTAGCAGCTGTTCAGCATCCTTTCTAACGGCATCCTCCCATCTATTTTTTGGTTGTCCTTGAGACCTCTTCCCATCAAATGAAGCCTTCATTATCCTTTTCGGTATCCTTTGTTCTGGCATTCTGTGCACATGCCCGGCCCATTGTAGCCTCTTAAGACGAATTACAATGTCTATTGGTGTTCCATACAGTTGCTTAAGTTCAGTATTATTTCTTATTCTCCACGTTATTATTGAATTTATCAGAGGTTAAATTTTATCCAGCCATCCATGAAAGGATAAATTAACCCTTGGAAAGATCTAGCCCGAGTTTGTAGGAACATTTTTTTGTCATTTTCATATTTACCCAGAGGACATTTATCTAGAAACTCGCCACAAGTGTAAGTGATTGCTATCTTTAAATTATTTGTGTTTGTAAAAGTTATTCTTGTGTAGATTCTGTTCATTGGATAATTTACCCATAGGTATTTTGCGAGTTTATAGAAACCGGGCATTAGCAAGCTAAATGAATATTATCTATCTTACATTGCCGCGCTTACCTGAGCCCGCCATTCAACCCTACACTGGGCTAACTCCATCCTTCGCAAATCCTACTTCCCTTAAATCTATCCTAACATAGTCCTCCCACCTGTGTCTAGTTCTTCCAAGTAGTATTTTCCCTTCGGGTATCCCAGTCAATACTTTTGAGATACGTCTTTCCTCCCTTATGTCATCCTCCGTTATTTAATTACCCTTACCACATCCAGTGAAAAGTACAGGTTGTGAAGCTCGTCATCATATAGTTTTCTCCAGACCCCATTTTTATCTCTCTTAGGCCCAAATATTTTCCTAAGCCCCCTGTTTTCGAACTCTCAGATTATGTAAGGGGCCATGTCTCACATCCATATAATACATCCGGCAGGATAATAGTCTTATAAATTTTTCTCTTTAGATTTTTGGAATGAAGACAAGAAGATAAAAGTTTCTGAACTGTATAAAAAGAAGCATTTCCTGATTTTAGATGACAGTAGGTGCAATTATTCTAAAACGTGGTTTTATTGAGAACAGAAAATACCTTGCAGTTGGAAGACAAAATATTTTTATTAACTGGTGCCATGCCTTATCCTGCTTGACCTTGGTTACTATCAGACTTGGAAAATTCCCAGGTCTCAGAAATATTCAGTTTGATGCATTATGCCTCTGCACTGTAATATCCCATTATGGTATCCATTTTTTTTATTTCCAAATTTCTACAAATCAGTAAATTTGATGAGATATGAATGTCTGCTGCTGTACCTAAATATCATTCCTTATTAAGTGCCAGTATGGTACTTTATGAGATTGTGTGGTGGACGAAAAAATGTCTGTCCGTGTGTCTGTACGCACCATAACTCAAATATGCTTTTTCGGATTTTCATGAAACTTGGAAAACACATTTATAATGTCCATGGGAAGAACCCTATTGATATTGAACCAAATCGGTTGATCGGTACCGGAGTAATGCCCAATTTAGTGCCTATTTTAATATCTAATAGAAAGGCGACATCACTCAAATACGCTGTATCGGATTTCCATGAAACTTGGTATACCCATTTATGACGTCCATAAGAAGTGCCTTATTGAATTTGAACCTAATCTGTTGACCGGTACCGGAGTAAAACCCAATTTAGTGTATATTTTAAAGACGCGGTAACTCAAATACGCTTTACCGGATTTTTATGAAACTTGGTATACACATTTATAATGTCCATGGGAAGATGTCTATTCATAATGGATAAAATCGGTTGACCTGTTTCGGAGTAATGCTCAATTTAGTGTCTATTTTATGGTAATATACGTATTCGAAAGAATTTATTAAAAAAATGAAAATCAGTTATCTTGACAACATAGCCTATTGTTTTACTGTGATCTTATAAGGCCTTGGAAATTAAAATACAGGTAGCTATGACAAAAAACATATTGATTTACATGCACTTATCCAACTAGACCATTAAAATTACCCAGGTGGCCGAGATGGTAGACCTTTCTTCTTCCGTAAGCCCTGCTTAATTAATAAATCTGGAGCTTAACTTGGAAATCAATTAAAAAAAAAACACATTCTGCATATCATAATTGCAGTCATAACTGATTTAAAAAAAACATACTGGCACTTTGTTACATCAGTTTACCTGATTTTATTTTTTGGTTCAGTTCTGTTGCTATACCTAAATAGGGATATTTTAATGTTTTCATCCAAACATATGAATTTAATTCTTTTCAGGGTCTAAGTTACGATCACATTTTTTTGCAAAATGCGAAAGTAAACTTCAGATGCAAACGAAATTGTAGCCACTTTCGCAAAAATGCAAAAGGAAATTCTTACATCGTGATCATATAGTCCCCCTCCCCTGCTTTATGGTTCAGTTTGTTATTTGTACAATTTTATTTTTATTGTTTTGGAGCTACATTAAAAAATGCAGTTAAAATTAACTTTTAGCAATAAATTTGTATTTTAGCATTTTGCTAAAGCTTTTTTATCCGTGAGAATATTATAGGAGAAAAATTCCTCTGACACTGGGACTTGACCTTTGGCTATTCGCGCCAATGCTCTACCAACTGAGCTAAGCCGGAGTTCAATTCACAGCGCCAGATGGAACCTCTCTCCTATAACTGAACAAGGAATTTTTCTCCTATAATATTCTCATTTAGGAATTTTTCTCCTATAATATTCTCATGTAATGTCCAACAGAGACAATAATCTGTGGTTCATGAAAGCTTATATGCTAAACTTGAGAATAAGGTGACCTCCGTCATAACCGGGGCATAACGAGTGGGACCAAGTCTTACAGTGTCGCCAATATTATGATCATGATTACATGCCAATTGAATTCGGCAGGTAAACGACTGTTGTAGTGATGTTTTATGAAAGATGTGGAAGGGTAAAAAACTTCTGCATTAAGAATTCTAAGCCCATGACAGGTTATGTTAGGTTAGGAACAGTCATGTTAGTTTAGCAGCAGTATTCTGCATAGCGCGGGGTTCGTGCCTTGTAACGATGTTTTACGAAAGGCGTGGAATTCTAGGTCAATGACAGGTTATGTTATAAAAAAACACAATAAAAAGAAGTTATATAAACAGTGGAGTATACTGATAAAAACCAAAATTCTGAATGATAAAAACACTTTATTCTCCACTTACGTCACTTTTAATAACACAGGACTAGTTTCGAGAGCCTTATTCGCTCCTATCATCGGCTGGTGGTCGACTGTTATTCTGGTTGCCATGTTGGTTGCCATGTTGGTTTGTATATATACATTGTTCTGTGCTGCCCTCTTGTTCCGTTTTTGTAAGTTGCACTACGTTGTCTATAGGTGGGTTTTCAAAGTTCATAACCTTGTCTTCTTTCTTAGTGACGAATATTTTCTCCCTTACGTTCAGTTCGGATGGTTTCTTAACGTGTTTTAATAGTTTGATCTCCTTTTTAACGTCTGGGAGAAAATATTCATCACTAAGAAAGAAGACATGGTTATGAACTTTGAAATCCCACCTATAGACGACGTAGTGCAACTTACAAAAACGGAACGAGAGGGCAGCACAGAACAATGTATATATATACAAACCAACATGGCAACCAGAATAACAGTCGACCACCAGCCGATGATGGGAGCGAATAAGGCTCTCGAAACTAGTCCTGTGTTATTAAAAGTGACGTAAGTGGAGAATAAAGTGTTTTTATCATTCAGAATTTTGTTTTTTTAGGTTATGGTATGTTAGGTTAGGAACATTTGTATTAGTTTAGGAGCAATATACTGAATAGCGTGGTGTTTATTATGTCGTACATTGAATCTTTTCTCTTTTGTTCCTCGCGGCTCGGAGGGGCATGGTTGCTAATGGCAGAGCATGGCTGGCTACGCTATTCTCAAGGAGTTCCAGCTTATATATCTATCTTGAATGTTTTTTATCCATTTTCGCTTTTTTGCTAAAGGTTTTTTTTCTAGCTTAAACCCTGATTCTTTTCACACTCAACATGGAGCATAATGCTTATTAATTTAGGGACCGGATTTTTAGGTTTTTACCTATTTTTTTTCCTTACTTCCAAAACAAAAAGCGCTCGTACACTTTTTCGAATCATGTCCATAGGATTCACCCACATTAATTCTGTGGTACCTAAAAATACCTAAATGGGGTATAAAAACCTAAATATACCTAAACGGGATACAAAACCTAAAATATCTAAATTAAGCTAATTTTTTGTATATTTTGTTTGTCAGTTGAGAAATCAATATTTTGCGAAAAGACAAAACTTTGTCGGGTTGAAATTAATACCACCAGAGTTTCGTTCAACCCACTGTCATCTAGGATGGACAGTATCTAGAGAGGAAGTGCAAGAGTACCGGCGTATTCCTTTTAAAATATTCGTACGAACAACCATTGTTGCCGTGTATGAACAAGGATATAGATTTCTGTTTTAAAACGGTTGTTTGTCTTTAGTACTGGCCTGTTATTCATATTGAGTGGTCACACTTTGAGTTTTAAGAAGACGTGTTAATTATGCCAAAACAAATGAAATCGAGTTTATTACGGCAGGCAATCTTATTTTCACTGCTTCTTTTGATGTTTATGCTTTCTTTCTTCAATTGTGTAATATTGTCCTAAAGCCAGTTTACACAAATTTAAGTCAATTTTGTTAAGTTAAACTTTACAAGTATTTTTTTACTTCCTCTGCCCGTACCATAGGTACTATAGGTAGAGGAAGTATTGTTTTCGACCCTAAAATTCGAAGTTGAGTTTTTGGCATATGTACACGTTTCAAGGCCCCCTGAATCCAAAAATACTATTTTTGGAAACATGTCTGTGTGTGTGTCTGTGTGTGTGTGTGTCTGTCTGTCTGTGTGGAAGTTTGTGAACAGGCTAGCTCCGAAACGGAGAATCGTATGAAAACAAAATTTCGTATTTGGGTCAGGTACCTTCTGAAGATGTGATTCGAAGATTGGCGACAAATTTCCCTTATTTTTAAGGGGACTTTACATGAAGAAATTTTCGTATTTCGCGATTTTCTCGAAAACAGCTCTAACGATTTTCTTTAAATTTTGCGCATAGATTGCTTGTACCAAGAGCTAAAACTTTTATTTGAAACATTTTTTCGAACAAATTCTCTGAAGAGTAGTTATAAGCAACCCACTGTGAATACGTGCTTTTTGCAATACGGCTTCTTGTAAATCGTACGAAAACAAAATTTTGTATTTTGGTTAGGTACCTTCTGAGGCTGTGAAGATTGGCTACAACCTTTTCTTATATTTAAGGGGACTTTACATGAAGAATCTTTTGTTTTTTGCTATTTTCTCATAAACGGCTCTAAAAATGTCCTTTAAATTTTGTACATGGATTGCTTATACCATTTCAAAAACATTCTCTGAAGGGTGAACCTACCAACTTGCCTGGTGAACAACTAAATACGCGGACATTTAAGGCATTTTATTCTATATAAGCACGTGAAGAGAGAAAAATATACTGTTGGCCCTGCTTATAGTAAAGAAATGTCTGAGGGGAATATTTGATAAATTTCGGAAATTATTCTTAACAGCAGAAAGTTCAAAAAACGTTTGCAGTCACTTGTTTTTTTCCCCCATAGCCTGCGTTTTTAGTCGCAACGTTCAAAGAAGGGGCTATAAGATAAAAAAGCATAATTAGCGTAAATGCTGCAAACTTTTATTTGGGCAGAGGAAGTTATGTGACTTTCACATCAGATTTTTTTAATCCTATGTAGCACATTCAAATTCATTAAACCAATTATTCTACCTGAAAACTATATTTTGGACAAAAAACCTAAAAAGAACTATTTCACCTAATGGAAAACCTAAAACAGTGTTTTTAAAAACCTAAAAATCTGGTCCCTAAAAGCCTGTAGAGGACAGAGATAAACCCATCACCTTGACCACCATAACCAATTTCCCCATGATCCAACTTTTGATCCAGATCCCCACAAACCATCAAATTGGATCGTGTGACATTGCACATATTTTCATCCTATATGTTCCATCCAATTCTACTGGATACAGAGGAATAGGAATGTTTCTAATCTTCTATAAAAAAAATATGAAATGTAGCAGTGATCATTATTCTCTCCCCTGCATGACATACAGTGAGTCCCACGTAAGAGTTGTCCAATCATGCGGATTTCTACATCGCGGCGGCCCCTGCTCTAAGTTTTAGGGCGAAATATCTACGCAAATAAAACTGTTAACGTTGTAATGATTCAGGTTCTCACAATTACAATGAAAAAAACCAAGTTCCTCATCACAAGCGATGTTGGAAATGTCCTCCTCTTCCATCCACACAACACAGGCATCTTTTCAGGAAATTTTATTTCATGCTTATATAAGTTCAGCTTCCGAGATAGGGTTAATTTCTCTTGTGATATTGTCTTTAAGTTTTTTTAATGTACGGTATGGGAAATTGCCCTATACACTTTATTTTTCAAGTTTCCCCATAAATAAGAGTCACATACTGTTAGAAGAACTTAAAGACAATATCACAAGAGAAATTAACTCTATCTCGGAAACTGAACCTATGCGCGTGAAAGAAAATGTCCTGAAAAGATGCCAGTGTTGTGTGGATGCAAGAGGAGGACATTTTCCACATCTCTTGTGGTGAGGTACGTGGTTATTTTCATTGTAACTGTAAGAACCTGAATCATTACACCATTAGCAGCTTAATTTGCATAGATATATCACCCGAGCGCTTGGGAGTTAGAGCAGGGGCTGCCGCATCGCAGAAACCTACATGATTGGCCAACTCTTGCATGGGACTCACTGTAGAAACATGGCTACTTCCTCCAGTGCTGCAGTCAGTGGAACATTAACAAAGAAGATAGAAGTAAACATTAGAGTCAAGATGATTAACAGATTGCTAAGTCAGACTTTGAATTTACAATAATGCCATCTGTAACCACTATTACAACTGGCTTAAAACTGCATAACGATGAACTTCATAACCTGTACATGTCACCAGATAAGTTATAGTAAGGGTAATTAATTCACGACTTCTTGATCGTGATGATTGCTTTATTTCAGCAAGGCAATGTGAGGATGGTTCAATTTAGATGATTTTTTGTAATAAATTTATGTGAATGTTTGAAACAAGTGTGTTTCGGTATTTTTTGTTTAGGGCCATGGATACGCTGAAGAAACATGTGACTTCCCTCTGACTGGAATGCAGCTTCTTTCTTCCCAGGTCTGGCTGTTTACAGGTTAGCTTTTTTTTCCATTCCCATTTCTTGTTACATTAAGGGCCGATTGTATAAACAGTTTGATCTTGGATCAGAGACTAAACTGATCTCAGTTCACGCTGAATTCGGAAATTTTTGTTGTATAAACGCTAATCTGACAATGAGATCAATTCGCACTGAACTAGGATCAATTTTGACTGGAGAAATTTCTCCGATCAAACTCGTTGATCTCAGTTCAAGGGGCTGTTTTCTTATCTGAGACACAAGATTAGCTCATTATAAACACAATATTAGGCCTACCTGTGTGGTTACGATAAATATCAAGCAAATACACAAAAGACAACTTCATACATTTCTAGCTATAATGTATATAGGCTATGTTAGGCTCCTTATAATGCTGCTAAACGAGGGACATCTAGGCGACTGGTGGAACTACTAGGAAATCTCGAGTAGGAGCTTAAGGGTCGACCTGTTTTTGGATTTTCCCCAAATGCTTTCTTCGATATATTTTTTATGTGACTCTTTCAGAACTTGCGATTTTACATTGTAATAAGGCAGTCATCAGGTAAAAACTTCAGTGGGCTATTAAGTTTAAAATTGATAGAGAAAAGTTCCGTGGAATACCTGGTTTCCATGAATTACAAACATAACAGATGAACAAAATATCCTTAAGTTTTTCTTAAAGCATTACTCTATTAATCTTACATCTCCGCTTTTATACAATTCATGAGACGAAGCATTTATACGTCCTTAGCCGTGAAAATGTTAAGCCGATTTATAACGCCAGAAATTAAATTACCAGAACATTTTTCATCGCATTTTGCTCTTGCACGGACGTTATCGCACCCGTCCTTTTGGATTCTATAATATCTTTATATTTTCCCAAGACAATTTCAATCAGGACATCCTTGTCCTCTTTGGAAAACTTAGGGAACGATCTGTTTTCTGCTTAATTTCGATCATATATTCCCCTCCTTTCGCATAGCACACGGTCTGAATACAAAGGAAAACAGAGTAACAATGCTCTCGCCTTGCGAAACTCAGCTGTTTCTGCGATGTTGCCAAGCGTTCATGTATGAACTAGGATCAAAATTGAACTTTGATTAGTTGATCTTAGATCAGTGTTATACAATACGACTCGAGCCTGAACTCAGATCATTTTCTGAACTTAGATCATAATTGATCTCCAGTCAGTGATGTTTATACAATCGGCCCTAAGTAAATCACCTTAGGCCTATCTTCATGGGCGTACGGTGAAATTTTGTTCGGGAGGGGTTCAATGTAATGAAGTCTCAGCTCCATGTCCTTGCGCACATTGTGAATTATTACTTTTTTTAAAATTACTCAACAGTTGTATTGTGATAATTAATACACTGTAATAAATTAATATGCAGCTCAGTCTTTGAAACTGTTTTTCTTGAGATTTCTATCCATTTCTCGTTTAAGCTAGAGCCTATAAATAAAATTTTTTTTGTTGAAAAATTATCATACTACTGTATGATGTTTAGGGCACGTTTTTAAAGTCATCTGTGGAAAAACCCGATTAATGCCAATTACTTAAAGATAATTTCGTGGTGAGCTCTTGATTACTGTTGGCTTTACTAACAGATTGATGTATTTCGGCGGGAGTATTCGAGATGTCGTTTGATAGATTCTGAAGGGATTTTTCTTTGCTAGTAATAAATCAGTTATTAAGCTGATAAACTATCAACACCACGAGGTTTTGAAATTTGAATCTTAAATAAATTACGATAAATCTTAAATAATGCTTTGATATGTACGAAATTGTAAAATATGTAACAACCGAAGCATTGTTTTTTTTTTTTTTTTTTTTTTTTTTTTTTAAATAAATTTCGTTCCATGATTTATAATCTTCGAAATATTGCAGATATTTCGGGAGGGGTTTCAACCCCCTAAACCCCCCCCTTACCGTACGCCCATGCCTATCTTGCTGTAAGTAAATGAGTCAAGCATGAACTGAATTGAACAATTCGATGCATATTATTTTTATCTTTGCTCTTATCAGGATGCTTCCCTTTGAAAATACAGCAAACCATTACCCATCCAAGAGTCTTCCTTCTTTTTTAACCCTTTGCAAGCAGAATAAGGATATAATCAGGTGCAAAATTTTGAATTTCCTGCAGGGAGCAAGAACAGGTGAATAAGGAGGATGTCTCGGTGTCGCAATACCATGCTCGAGGACAAATTTTGTGACAACACATGCCCTGTGGGGTAGTGCATTGTCTTGATGCAAAATGCACTCACTTTTGCCATTTTTAAGTCCTCTTTAATGATTCTCATCACTTTTCCATTGGTTAAGCCTGTTTGAAGGCAAATTTGCTGAACAGTCACACATTCCCTGTTGTGATCGGTGCGGGCAGAAGATGACCCCCCCCCCCCTTCTCGTGGCAGAACACTGGTTGACACTCTCCCCTTTTTAAACTTTTCCATCCACCTATTCACATTGCTATAGTGCATAGCATGATCCCTACACACAGAGATAAGATTACAATGAATATTAACGCAGTTTTCACCTTTTGCACACAAATATTTTACGATTGTATGCAGTTCCTCTCATGAAAACCCCATAATAATCAGTATCGAAAACACCACTCAAACAAATGTTTACTACACCTTCATCTACTCACAGAAACGGACTGACTGGCATATCTGCTGCTAGCAGAAGGTTAGACTTTGCATCCCCCGCTAACACTATGCGGCTATCCAACATGTACAGTCGCCAGTAAAATTTTATGCATTACTACTGGAGTTCACCTCGTACATCAGAATTTGAAGTGAGAAACTTGTATTGCTGAAAGCTTAGGGTAGAGAAGGTTATTTGAGTGTAACACATGCCACTTCAGTTCAGTATGTCCAGGTTCAAATCCCATGGCTGGCCAATTCGACTTGGTTTTTATCATGATTTCGCAGATTTAAAGGAAAACCTGAGATGGATATTTACTTACAATAACTGATTTCACCATGGCACATCAGTTGTTACATGGCATGCTGGTACACCCAAAGATCCTAATATGATGTAATTATAAAATTTAATCTACTCTTATACAATTCAACGGCCCTAAATAGCGTGCTTGCTCGCCCGCCTGCTTCATGAGACATCGGGTATACTCGGCGATGTTCGTCTCTCGCAGTCTAAACTTTCATGACGACTACAAAATTAGGAAGGAAAACCGTTTCTTTATTATATAAGGCCTAAGTGAAATGAACACAATGAACAAATATTCTAATTTTATTTTTACTTACAATTTTCATAGCTCTGGACCACAAACATTTTTAATAATCTACCAGTGTAATTTTCTTAAAAATCCTGGAGTCAATGAATAATGGCGGGCGAAGCCGGGGGCAACAGCTGTAAAATATTGATGGTTTTATCTCTTGAAATATAGCTGATAATAATAATCCAAACAAACCATTCCTTCCCTTGAAACATTATATAATTTCTGAAAATTACACTGAATTGATAAAATAAAATTCACATCATATTCATGTCAATGAACAGCTGAGAAACAATACGTATTATGTGTTCACAGGTTCTTTGGAACTGCATAATCGATTCTGATATAGTTTTCCCAGGGGGCACTTTCATGTCGTGGAATGTACTCTAAAGCAGGAAATTTAGCTGTTTCATTAATTATTAATGGCTTAGTTTATGAATGATTCACGTGCAAGTGTTAATAAATATAATGCTTTAATAATTATTATACTCTTAATTTTTAATTTTTAAAAGAATTATCGTGGTGAAGCCACGGGCACCTCCTAGTTAATTACAAACTTAAGCAAAATTACATTAAAAAGATCATTCCCTTCTAAGTGTATTACTCAGACATTGAAATACTGTACTAGTATTCTGTTTTCTAACTTTCTTTTGTTTGTTTCAGGGCTATAAAATATGGAGGCTCGTTCATCGGAGGGATCATGCAGTCCAGTGACCTGTTCAACCTGTTCTTCTTATTCCTCAGAGGAATCTATGGACTCTTCTGTGGACTCATTTCCCAAGCTAGCTTCTAATAGAATTGTAGGTAAGAAAAAGAAGAGCAACAGATGGCGTCCAAATGTTTTAGATAAGTTGTTTTTTAGGGAACTCAGAGGTGGTTTCTCTACTGGGCCACATGCTGCTACTTTGCCACTGTTCACTGAAATACCATCACATTGTGAGATTAGTCTTCAGAACGTGCTTCCAGAGTCAGCAATTCACTCCAATCATGTGTTTCTTGGACTGTCGCGCTGTGGACAGTTCCTGCTCTCGTACACATATGCCACCGAACTAGAGGAGGAGATGACGATGAACGAAGTCTACAAGTACCGCCTCCACTGGTGGTCATTTGTACCACATCAGAAAGTGCGTAAGGTCTCGGAAGTAATGCTGTTTGGAAATCAAAATGTTTACAGCATGCTATACATTGCAGTCTGTCAGTGGCCGATGGATTATTCTCGAGTACTTGTTTATGGAAATTGCCAGGAGTCATATGGATTAGTTCCCAGCACATCCCCGTACGAACGTGGCTATGTGACAATCACTACTGTGCCATCATTAAATAAATGTCACGACTGCCTCAAAGTCGCTGCATCTTACGAAGAAGAAGATCTCGCAGCGAGTTGGGACAGTTGCGTAAGGTTTAGTTGTCTGAAACATGGGCTTACAGTCCACACTTCTTTTGACGTAGTTTCCCCTTTCCCAAAGTTCGAGCCAAGCATTTCCATGAAAAAGGAGGGGACGGTGGTATTTAATACTGGAAACTTCCTTCATGTACTCAAGGTCGAGCTAGAACATCTCGGCAGCATTGCATCATCTGTAAACAAATCATGCACAACGAACAGTGTTCTAAATTCTGATTCTTCTGAAACTATTGATCAGAATCCTACAAGCGTAGCTTCTAGCCTAAGCGATGATAATGTTCAGATGAAGCAGGATCATTCTAACATTATGAAGAGCAGCGAGGAAAACTTAACATATGATGACTGTGATCAGGAGACTGAAACCTCATCGCACGTGGCAAAAGTGTATGACACTCGACTGCATAGGAAACTTGTTGGCTTGCAACTTTCACCTCCACAAGGAATATCCTCGTTACTTGACTTGTCTTCCTCCAAACAGGACGATTCGCAGAACAGAAGTAAGAACTTGGTCGTTGTTGCAGAAGAAGATTTTGAATGTGACTTAGATGACACTAGTGCCAATGATGACTTATCACACATTTTTGTTTCGTGCACTGGAAAGAAAAATTTCTTGGAACAAGACTTAGGCCGTGAAATTGCTTCTGTGAAGCTTGGCAGCGAAGATAATTTTTGTAGGTTAGGACTAGATTCAAGACTGTTCAATAGAGATTTTAGTGGGAAAAACAGTGATATCAGTGCCTCTCAATCAGTAATGAAAATAGGCGGAGAATGTAGCGATCTAGATTCAAGGCGATTACAAGAGCTTCGCAAGATAGATGAACATTTGAAAGAGTGTCTGGAAAAGAGTCGGAAGTCAGACTGTAGAGAGGAACAGATTGAAGATGTGGATGCAGCCCTAGGGAGGGAGCGTGGCAAGGATGTTAGCAGCGGACGCATAACAAGATCTCACACTTCCAGAGTTTCCACTCATGCAGATGTAGTAAGCATGCCTACTGACGGAACCAGAAAGACTGACCCCCAACTTATGAGAGACAAGGCTAGGTACTTAGCCAGTGATTTGTACAAAGAACAAGGAGAGATTACTGGTTATGGCTCAAGAGAAAGTCGAGTTATCGATTCAACTCAAGAATTAAACATTACATGCGGAAATGTGAATGCTACTACTTCAGAAGAAATGGTTTCTGTTGTAACTCTGATGTCTCCTAACCCAGGAACTCTCTTAATGGTGAATACGACGGATGAGTCTGAAGGTAATGACTGCCAGTTACCTTGCGAAAGAAGGAAAGAGCTGTCACCACAGACATCTTCAAGAACAAGACGAATTCGTGGTGGTGCAACGGTGAAACTTAGCAGTCCCCTTCCAGGATTAACTGCAAGTAAGAAAGCCGAGGCAGACAAAATATATGATTTCATCACTGATGATGGTCTGGAACCAGGTTGTGAAAAACTTAGCTCATTCCGTCGTAGGCGTCGTGCCGCCACACCGGTTCATAGTAACAATTCAACTAACATTCACAACAAAATAGCAGAAGCAGAAAAGGCTTATGAGTTCATTACTGATGATGGTTTGGAACCAGGCTGTGAGAAACTTAGTTCCTTCCGTCGCAGAAGACTTGCGGACAAGAAGTATGAGTTCTGTGAAGAGGGGGAAGATGCAGAAAACATAGTTCCTTTCAGACTGACTCGGCGGAGAGAATTATCTCCTCGGCTTCGATCTCCTACCAACTATCTGCCTCCTTCCCCGCTTGTGGGTGCACATCGAAGACGGCATCATGCTAATTTTACTGAACCATCAGAGCTTGTCATATCTGGTCCTCGCTCCCCACAGATACTGGTGAACGACGTACATCTGGAGTCGGACAAAGTACTGAGACCTCTTAATCGCAACACGGCTTCCATGTTGCTGTCACCGAGAGATAGAGATGGTATGGCAGATTGGATCAAAACAAATGTAAATGTTGGCAGTAATGCATCTCCTCATAATAATAAAGAGCCGATCGGATGTGACAAAGCAGAGATTGGTGTTGTGCAGTCAGAGAATACATCTCTGCTCAGTGGTGGCCGTGGAGTGAAGAAAGAATCGGTGAGTCCACAATCTCTTGTCAACACAAATACCACCAGATGCACGGTGCAGCTAAAGCGACGCTACATTGAAGTGGACGATGAACTTGTATCCGTCATAACAGACATAGAAGACGATGATTTCAGTGAAAGCACGGGTTATCATTGTGCGCTTCCTCTAGAAGTTCATGGAGCCGGCTACGTGCAGCTACAGATGATCTCAAACTCAAAGGCCGGGAAATTGATGGCTCCGTGCGTTCTAATCCATCAGAGAAGCTTTGATGTGGAGCAGTTCTGCCATGAGATTGCTGAGAGACTATGTGATGAGGCCGGGAAGAAATACTGGTTCTGTGATGACTATGATGTGGAAGTCATCGATGTCTGTCCATTCTCAGGCGATGTTATCTGCATTGCACTGATGAGAATTCAGGCGACCATCAAGATGAAGGGACTGGCAAAGAGTCAGCGCCACCCAGTTAGCAGCATAGAGCGCCAGCAGTACCAGGGCAGCTGTAAGTTTGTCTGGAATGTAGACAGTGGCCACTATTCCGTCGTCTCGACGAATCCTCTCCACAAGATAGATTTCATTGCCAAAGATCCATGGAATCCTGCTAGAGGCATCGCCAGGAAACTCCGGGAAAACTTAAACAATATCGTACCTATGCATCAGTCGGTGAAAGCAATAACAAATGAACTGGTTCTGGAAGGAATCTCATTGACTAAGATAGAGGACTTGGAAAACTTGATAGAGTTAACACTCTAACTTGTATATCAGCTGCTCATTGTGTATAGAGAAACAACGGCGTTGCTGTAAAGCTTTGGTTTGTGAGTGATTGATACGACTAATGGAGTAAGTTAGTTACAACAGTGTTTTCTCTGATCAGCAGTTGTCGGTCAGTTAAAAATGGCAAAATTCCATCATACAGAGTGATTCATGAAGTGTAACAGTCTCTTAGGGATGATAATCCTGAGGTCATTTGGAGCAAAAACTGTGGAAAGACGGTACTTTGCAACACAAGCTGGTCCCCTTTCCACACGCTACTCGCCTGGCCGCTTCCCGCCTGCCCCGCTTCCCCGCAGCGCATGCCATCATGCCTGTAGCATAATTCCAATTGACATGTCACCTAATATTTCACAATAAAAAAAAAGACCCTTGCACCTCCACATAATACTTAACAATTATAAAAACGACCCTTGCAACAAAATAGGCTATTTCACAATACAAAAATACCCTTTGACCATAATATTTCACAATTATAAAAAACACCATATTATTACATAAAATATGGCTTAATTGATCCAGGAAAATTCCCTTGCACCAACACTATTCTTTTCATAACTAACAAAATATCTCAAAATTATAAAAACCAATTCTTGCGTTAAAACTCATGAAATCCCCCCTATCATAACTCAAATATACGAAAGCTTCCTTCATTCCTCAACAGTCACTCGTGGCGTAATAGTTAAGACTCCTGGCTATAATGCTAAGGGTCTCGAGTTCGAATCCCGGTCGATCCAAAATTTACTATTAGGAATAAGTCTCAAATAGGTAGGTATGGTGAGCTTGTCATATGAGGTGAGAGGAAGAAGAGAATAAAGAAGAAATAAATTATTTTTTCTGTTTCATCAGTTGCTTAAGAGATGGCGCTACCGTCGCTGCTAGTAGTTCAAATGCCGCCGCTAGGGGAGGGATTGAGAGTAGGAGTGGGGGACTCGGGTGTGTCGTAAAGAACCATTTTCCCAAAACTGTAAACAAAGAAATGACATCCGATATCTCACTGGTATCGAAGTCATTGCTGGTGGTTTGAAATGAAAACTATAGGCACAGCATAATGATATCAGTTCTCAATCTTTAAGTTTCATTCTGTTCATGAACTCTTAGTCTAGGGCCGGTATTCATAGTCAGTGACTTAAGAACCGACTTTATAAAGCTGAACTTATTTGACAAGTCGACTTATATGTTTTTCGTATTCATAGTCTTCTTTAAAGTCGTACTTTATTAAGTCTGACTTCATAAAGCTCTACTTATTCTACATTTTAAAGTCAAACTCAATAACATGAAGAATCACACGTTCTCTGCCGTAACAATTGAATTAACCAATCGTGTTTAAGATTTTTTTTATTTTATGTAAAGCAAAGCCGTCTGAGTACATATTTCGCTGTCATGATATAAAAATACAGACGGTGCTGTGCATTGTAAACAAAGAATTCAATTCTTTTATCATATTATGCAGCGTGTAAGTAAGCGGATGAATATTATATTATGGTTTAAAAAACACACTTAAACTTCACTAATTTCATACCTTGGTAGGACTACGTAGTTTCAGTCACCATTGTGATTATCCTCGGCTACTTCTGAAGTTTGTTTGGCGGCACAGTGCCATTTTAAAAACCTATTATTATTCCATAATTAAATTTTTTCAGAAAAAACTTTATTAGGAAAAGTTGTTTGACATCACTTCAGAAAATTGCTCCTAGACAGCTGGCCTGCGCATGCAATGCAGTGGAATGGTAAATTTCCATTCCACTCACTCTCCCCTTCACCGGTGACGGAAGTCGTCCTAATTGGACTGCTCTGTAGCATTAAAATTTCATGAATCACTTTGTATGTTAATCAGCTTTTTTTTTTTAAGGGGACTCATACACCAAGCAGTGTCAAAATTTTTGATTTTTTTTTTTACTCTCATATTAAAGAACACACCTTTCTGAACATACCCTATAATTTTTATGTTTAAATTCTGTCATTTACTGGAGATATACAAGTTTAAATGCCAGTATGTGTATTAAGTTGTAAGGCATGTTGAATTTTCAAAGCCACTTTCCCATAACTTAATATTCTCAACACAAAAAAACAATATCTCTTGAAGTAATGGTCCAAATTACATGGAATTTTGCACACAGATAGATTTTTATGTGTTATAGAGGACAAACCTAAATAATCGGATGTATTTGCATCACAAGATTATTTCACTTGTGAACATAATATGAAAAAATTAGTAATAATTTGATATTGAAATTATAAAATCCCTGAAAATTGTATCAGGCATACCACAGTATATATTGATGGTTTATCCTCCAGGTTATAATATCAGCTGTGAATAAAAAGAAAGATTACACCAATCAGATTGGCCCTTTGCAAGTTATCATGTTTCTTAGGCCTTATCGCATGCCGAAAAATAAAAAAAAAATAATTTTCTAATATCAACCTTCATATTTGTGACGTTATAATAATTTTTGTGCACATTTCAAGCCCCCAAGTGTATACTTCGAATGTCCAAAATTTCATTTTGTTATTGCAAATAGTGTTGAAGATATTGATCATTTACTGCAATGCCTGCTCGGGCATGGTCTCTATGAGCCCCCTTAATAACTGACTTCATTCATGGCCATCACTTGGGAATTTATTGGCGATTTCCAAATCACTTTTGGCATTATCTAATCTATATAGTTATGCAATTACCTGTAAAAGAGAAATTTTATTTCCTGTTCATTGGGATTATTTTAGCCTATCAATGTGATATTTTCTATAGTTTGCGCATACAGTATTTTAAATTATAAGTAGTTGTGTTCTTTGGGCAATTGGCCATGGTCCAAGGTTTCCATTACTCGACATTGTACACATTTGTCATGTCAGTGCATGGCAGTGGTCACTTATGTTCAGTGAAAACACTGTCAAGTGTCAATATTATATATTAAATTTTAAAACATTCAACTTCACATATTTGTTGCAAGTAAAAACTTAAAACGTTCATTTCTTTGGGTTCCCCATCATCATCAGCTGAGATCTACTGACCAGTTTTCTTTTCCTTCTACCAGATGTCCTCCACAGTGGCGTAACGAGGGGGGGGGGTTTGGGGGTTTGAACCCCCCCCCCCCCCCCCCCGTTGATTAAAAAAAGGAAAATTGTACTATTTATTTCATTATTGTGATATATCACCTTTTTTAAAAATCTGCTTATAAATTACTTAATATGAGTTTAAAGCATGGAAAGCTTAAAATTCGTTGTTGTGAATCTTAATTTTTAAAATTTTCCAGGGGAGGACCCTGGAACCCCCCTCTCCAGATGTTATAACCCCCCCCCCCATATGGTCGGCCTGGTTACTCCTATGGTCCTCCAGGTTGTATGGATTTGAAAGTGAGATCATTATTCTTAGGGATGTCAACATTTATAAGTCTGAGAATATTATAGGAGAAAAATTCCTCCGACACTGGGACTTGAACCCAGGACCTTTGGCTATTCGCGCCAATGTTCTACCAACTGAGCTAAGCTGGAGTTCATTTCACAGCGCCAGATGGAACCTCTCTCCTATGACTGATTGCCCCAGTGTCAGAGGAATTTTTCTCCTATAATATTCTCATGTAATGTCCAACAGAGACAACAATCTGCGGTACGTGAATGCATATGCAAATATCTATACTGAAATGTGTTTTTTGCATGTAACTAATTAGTGGTACTTACGAATATTGTTGCCGTGGATCGTAACTTGACATTCCTCCACTCAATCTGGTTGCTATGAAAACAAAAGAAATCTCAATGCTGAAAAAATTACAAAACAGTGGAACCTACAGTGGAACCTCGTTAAGACGTTTTTCTAGGGACTGAAAAAATAGACGTCTTAAATGGGAAAACGTACTACTGAAAATAAAAAAAAATCGTAGGGAATATGTAGATAGGCCTATGTTTTCTAAGTTGCTCAGAACCACCCAAAAGTGCATCCTAATGGCTCTGAAATACCCACAGTGATACACAGGTGCTTCAATGCCAAGCCATTTGTTACGAGAGATTTATTTTATGTAAACGAATACATAGGCCTAACAATTTTATCTGGAAGAAAAAACTATCAAAAATTGATGGAATGTATGGGAGCCATATTTAATGATAAATCAAGACGAAATTCACAAAGAAAGCATCTATTTTATTCTGAAAATCACACATGAAACAAGTTGCACTCCACAATCTATTACCAATCACGAAATATTGTAATTGTGCAAAATTTCACACGTGCCAGTTCTGTAAACAGTCGTGTACACGGTCATGTTCACAGCCACAATTTGCTAATGAAATACGTTCCAATACCGACGTGAGAAGCACGATCTGCTTTTTTGGCATACATTTCTTCAAACATTCTAATATTTTCTTCTCCTCACCACACGAACCGTAAGAAATTGAAAATATATTTCACTACTTCAAAATTATCACGATATAAAATGGCGGCCTAACAGCTGACTCTGCAAAATCGGCGCCAAGTCAAATGGCCAATGTGAAGCAAACTGCAATGGTTCAAAATGGCTGACGATTGGTCCCATAGAGCAAAGATTGAGACTTGGACACCAGAGAGTACAAGAATTCTGACATAGAGATCACACAATCGGATGCGCGTTCAAAGCTTATGTTTGACAAAGTGTGGTTGGCGAGCCAAATACGAACGTACTAAGCGTTTTGGTTAAGAAACATTTAAACATGAAATTATTAAGATTGGGACCGGGACTTCCAAGAACCGACGTACTATGCGGGAAAACGTAGTAATGAGGAACATGCTAACGAGGTTCCACTGTATTGCCATAAGTAAAACCATCACAACACTAGCCTTTATCAAAGGCCAGAACGAAGGCCCCCCAGTTTGTGGCGGCTTTAACAGGACAAATATTCAGTCCCCATAACAACCAACACACGAGAATCACTTTCTGAAATATAACATCCATCTTCAATAGTATAGGCTTACGTACATAATATTTTCAGCTAATATCTCAATTAATATAAATAAATTAATATAAATAATAATCGTGCAAAAAATAGCATGCAATACTCGTGCCGTAAGCACATAACAGATCTTGGAAATTGAAAAAACTTGGCGCTCCTCGATCCGTATGCACCGCTCACAGCACTTGTATCACAATATACTATAGAAAGCACTTGATATAACAGTTTGGGAAAAAGTATACATCCAAAAGAACAAGACATCCCTAAGGTGAATGACCTCATTTGCAAATTCATACAACCTGGAGGACATCTGGTGGACAGAGAAGCAAGCTTGTCAGTAGAGATCAGCTGATGATGATGGGGATCCCATTGAACATACATATTCAAATTTGGAAAGCTTTTACTTACAACAATTATATGAACTTGAATGTTTTAGTGCCTGTATTACCACCTGCCGACAATTCCTCCCAATACATGACTTCAGATAGCTTAACTGGAAGCACCGCTGAACTGCTATCGGGAAGAATGGAGAAAAATTTTGTAAAATGATTCTTAGCCCGTTGAGCAAAGCGGTGTGTTCATTGTAGTTTGATAAGCCTCCACTAGGTGCGATAGCTCGAATTTGTATCTGTACAGTTAAATTACATAAGAATGTATCGTTTTAAGTCCATTAATCGGTTCGTTCAATTCTATTTTATTCATATATGAGCCTAAAAAGGAATTTTTGTGTAAGTTAAATTTTCCAGCATAAATTCTGAAACTCAGGTGACTTTGAAGCTTCGGAGTGCTGCCATCTTGTTTCCTCCAAGCTTCCCTAACTGGCAGTTGGTAGTTTATCAGCCACTCCATCCTGCTGGCTTATCTGGGAGTTGTCTTTCCAGACAGATTTTGTCAGGAGATCATAGTATGCAATTCTTGGCCAACATCCAGATAACTTCTCTGTGTAGCAGATAAATTTGTTATCAGGTGGTCGTCATACAGGCACATAAAGTTAAAAATATAATTTGTGAGTCTAGATCGAACATAAACCTTAGCTTAAGAATGGTTTGTGAAGGAATTGCGACTTCCCTTCTTGTCCCTTTCTTAGTAGAGAGTATTTGCATAGATGTGTACAAGTATATCTAGTGTATATGTGATGATTGCGAGTGAAGGAAAGTGTGTTTGTAGAGAAACACAAGCCATAATAGTGTCGTAAGGAAAAAATACTTTCATTTTTTTTGGTATGGTTTTAAACTTTTGACGATTGTTCACTTTCTTGGGAACTATGAACTTTTTATGATTTCAGCCGAACTCTGACTTAGTGAATTTGTTCAGTATTCTCATGTTGACTGAAATTACTTTTGGTGCTTAAACTTACAGAATGTCAACAGGATGTAGGTTAAGTTATTGGTACAGTAGCACACAAAAACTTTAAGTAAAGAATAATATTTTGAGACATACGAGAGTTGTCCATAAAGTAAGTTTCCCTGGGGCTCTTTACAGAAACAAAACACAATTTCATGGAAATATTTATTGGAACAGATACAGCAAGTGTTCAACTATTTTTAAACATATTCGCCACCAGAATTGAGACGGTTTTCATTCCATGGGACCAACATTTGAATACCAGTGTTGGAGAAGTCTACCACCTGGGATTTTAACCATTGTGTGGCAACCATGTCCGCCTCTTTGTAATTCTCTGTCATTTCTTGAGGTGCAGGAAAAGATGGAAATTGATGGGAGCGAGATCTGGGCTGTAGGGTGGATTTTTAAACAGGAAGTCTCCTGAAGAAGTTCAACTGGGAGGTGTTTAAACATTCACCCTAAAGCCTGGTTCTCGCTCTCAGTGATTTCCATCTTTTCCTACACCTCAGGAAATGACAGAAAATGACAAAGAGGCGGACATGGTTGCCACACAATAGTTCAAATCCCAGACAGCACTCCGGCGGCCCGGGTTCGATTCCCGGCCGGGTCGGGGATTTTTCAGTAGTGAAAGATCCCCTCCCCGGACTGGGTGTTTGTCAGTAGGTTAAGTCTTAGGTTAAGATAATGCACATTGTGCGCGATTCCTTAAAAAAAAAAAATTCCAGACAGCAGACTTCTCCGACAGAAGTATTCAATCGTTGGTCCCAAGGCATGAAAAAAGTCTCAATTCTGGTGGCGAATATGTTTAAAAATAGCTGAACTCTTGCTGTATTTGTTGCAGTACGCATTTCCATGAAATTGTGTTTTGTTTCTATAAACAGCCCCAGGGAAACTTACTTTATGGACAGCCCTCGTATTTCAAGAGCTGTTGCTCTCATCCTCAGCTAAACTCAACTGCTGGATGCTTTGTAGTTCCTGTGGTGACGGTGCAAGTTGTCTACATTAAATGTATTTCTGGCCTTCATTACAGGAAAGTTGAGCAATGTGCTTAGGTGTGAAAATAAGATTATGTTTATTATTACTTTCTATACAACATCCTGTCCAGTCTGATAGATGGCAAGGAAATCAACTGATGCTCATAGAGCTGCAACTATGAAATTTGCCTTCTCGGCAATCTGTGATATGTAGCGTAGCTTAGCTTAGCATGCTATCTCTACATACCATTCGATATAAATCACATTGGAGTGAGTTTTTAGCTTAGCTTAACAAAGTGCAGCTTAACGTAGCATAGCTTTCTGTGAGGTAAAGTATTCATATCAACAAACATAGGTTAATGAAGAATAGTATAAGAGAAAAATTCCTCTGACTCTGGGATTTAAACTCATGATCTTTGGCTTTCTGTCTACCAACTGGTGCTGTCAAGCAAACTCTGGCTAGCTCAGTTCATAGAGCAGTGGCATGGAAAGCTGAAGGTCATGGGTTTGAATTCCAGTGTAAGAGGATTGTTTCTCCTTATAATGTTCTCTTGCAATGTTCAACAGAAACATTATTCTGTGGTTCATGAATACATATCTCCATAATTTAATGAACCTTGAAATCTCAACAGAAAATACATCCAGCACCAAAGAGATTACAAAATATCCTGCATTAAAATGAGGATGGTTGCTACAGGTCATAAATAGGACCTGGATTTCTAGGTTTTTATAAAAGGTATTTTATCCATTTATTTTTGTGGAATAGCCCTTTATAGGTTTTAAATGATTTCGGCCATCTTAATAAAACACTTATATTAACACCGAAAATTGAATTATAATTTTGACACAGACCCTCCTTTACTTTTCTGTCTTCGGTTGGCAACTTGTTATATGAAAGTTGAATTGGATTACTTGCAGATTTCAAAGTATTGAAGATGGCTCAAGTTTCATTCACTGCGACGGCGAGGCGGAACATTTTCAATTTACAAAGACAAGCGACAAAGTGACACATACATTGTTAATTTCAGTGTGTTGTATAAACTTATTTTTATTATGTCTTTTCTTAAAATGCATAAATTAACATATTTATTATCCTTTGCATTAATTGGAAAATCTTTTTAAAAATCGTGTTTTTCTGCAAAAGTCCTCTTTAGCCCCTAGTTTTTCAGCAGGAGTCCTCTTTAGCCCCATTTAGGCTCTTCAGTCTGATTTAGCCCTTCTTAGGTTCTATAAGATTCAGAAGTTAGAAGTATGACATGGAAAAATACTTAAAATGTTCTAATTATGAAGCTGGGGAAAATAGAATAAAACCTTCAAATCTGGGCCCTGGTCGTGAAATAAGTCTTGACGTTTTAAGTAAAGCTTCTTATGTGTTACTTTACCAGTGATTATTTTGTGAATGACTGTGTTATTCCCATTATTATGTAGTTTGTTTATTTGACTTGGATGTTTATACTAGTGGCGTTTCATTGAAATACAGTTCCTTGGATAGCTCGTAAATATGAGCATCTGTTACTATTAATGTAAGATATTGTAGGAAGGGAATACAGAGGAGAAAGACAAACACAATGTGCAAAAATTATCGCTACAAATTATATATATGTCTTGGGACTCCATTTCAAACTCAAGGGAACTTACCTTAACATGAAATTGTTACTCCTCGAGATATGTGCATGTCACAGGCTAATTGTAAATTCAGTCTTTTTACAAAATACAAGCAAATTATTGATAAAATATCCATTCAGGCATTTAAAAAATCCCTTTAGGTAGGCCTACAGGCTGAGGTAGATTTCGAAGTGCTTTTGTTTTAATTTACTATCACTGTGCAGCACTCTTCTTCATTAGCCATGGCATGACAAACCCGCAATAATAACAGCACAAAAGAGGAAAGAGCACTTTTTCAAACATTCACATCTCGCCTTATATGAGAGCTATCGGGAAACTAGTTATTGATTTGTAGAGTACTCATCAAGAGCTTTTCAACGATACCCCACAAGATGTGGTTTCAAAAATTCTGAATTTCCATCCTCCACCCACTCGTACCCCCGACTCGTTGATGTCACTGTGAACTCCATAGGGAGTTCTCTAATTTATTCAAACAAAGTTTCCCTCTATACTTCATAGGGGCCGAGATGTAAATTTTTCAAAATATCAACCCCCTCCCCTTGGGCCAATTTTGCTCATTAATGAATTTTTCCGAACTATTGGGCCTAGAAATAACGTAATAAAATTTGGTTCAAATATCTTCAAAATTAGAATACAAAAAAGAATTTTGAACGGGCGGCGGTTTCATACTTAGGGAGGCATGAAACGTAAAGATATGAAAGAATTTTTCGAAAATCATGACATGGTATCGATTGCATTATTTGAAAACAAGGTTGAAAAAAAAGAGGGTTGAGATAGGCGAGTTAAATACTAAAAATTGTTCTTACTCATTTGGATATTCTCTTATTTGAATCTTTTGTGCGAGACGGAATTAGTGGAGGGAGCCAAAAACCTCTGTAGCAAATAGATGCTTGATGCTCAGAGATGTGGTGGCTTCATGTTTGTTTTGCACTGAATGAATTCAGGTTTTCTTGGCATACGTATGGAAATAATCTTCTCGGGTCTGCAGCTAGGTAAGAAGTGGCATTTTCTGACCCTGCCCCTGTCCTCAGGGATACCGAAGTGTCAAATGTCACAGCATAAAATCTCCCAGGGCATGGCAGCCACTGACTTCTAACATTAGAAAAAAAATGCAAAACAAAGGAACTTCATTGTTAACATTGTAGTCAGTAATTATGAATAAAAAAAAAGACTAATGTACTGGCAGCCAGTCGTGAATGATCTGTAAATTTTGCAGATTATGGAAACACTAAATTATGATATAGTTGTTGACGAATGGTTAAGAGTGAGGTTTTTATCGATCACTAGAAAGGCATGAAGTGAATTTAATGAACATTTTAACCCTATTTTGCGTAATTGTTGATTTATGAGCACATAATTATAATGACTTTAATGCCCTGTAGCATACACATTTTACGTCATAGACCAAAAATCTCCTAATAAAAGTTGCTTGTGTAAGTTCCCTCTATATACAGGTAGAATATTTCGGTGTTATTTATTAACACTCTGTACGTCCCCTTGATGTGACTCTTGACACGTCAGAATCTTTGAACATGGAGGTAGAGTCTGCCTGTGAAAGTTAAAAATGCCAAACTTCTCATCTGGCTGCAAACCCAAGAAGAATATTTCTAATATAGATTGTTCTGAAACTTTTGAGTTCTGTGGTATTATAAAATATTCTCATCGTCTAACACTTCATCTTTTTTTTAGGTGTTCATTTGTTGAGTGAAATGTGTAATAGAAGGGTCATCCAGAAAACAAAAAATCAATAAGTAAGAAATATTTATTGCAATATTTACGCAGATTCACTGGCTATTTCTCCAGATATTCGCCACCATTATTGATGCATTTATCATACCAGTGCATCAACAGTTGTGTGCTCATTTATTAGGGGTCTGCTGTCAGTATCTGGAGTCATGAAGTCACTGTGGAAACAAGAGACGTGGAATGCTGACAAGAGGCATTACGCTTTTGTATGACAGTGCATGATCTCATACAGCCTAAAGCCACATGGAATCTTTTGATAGTTTGGATGGGAGATCTTTGATCACACCGTCTCACCGTCTCATGAAGCCCTTTCTGGCAGGAAAATGTTTCCACAATGTTGTTGATATCAGATAATAGTGACCTCATGATTGAAGACATTGGCGGCAAAATCCTATGACAAGGGCATACAATTGAGGAGCGTTTTTTTCAAAAGCCGATAACTGCAGGTTTTGACGAAATTGAGATATATATTGTTTCGTATAGTTTAAATAGCTGCCTTTCCAATGGTTATACTGGTTCTTCATATTCTGACATCTGTTCCACTCAGAAATGGTAGGAAAACAGTAGTGTTTGCAAAATCCAATATCTGCGGATAAGGCATTCTATCAAAATCCGATATCTCAAAACTATACTTTATGTAGATATCGGCTTTTGAAAAAACGCTCTTCAATTGTTGGTGCACGGGGTACGCCGTAGCGTAGTGGTTGAGGTGCTGCGCTACAAACCGAAAGGTCGCGGGTTCAATCCCCGATGAGGTTATTGGAATTTTTCAATTGGCCTAATCCTTCTGGTGGCACTATGGCCCTGGGGTCGACTCAGCCTCTAACAGAAATGAGTACCAGGAGCAATCCTGGGGGTAAAGGCGGCCGGTGCGTAAGGCTGACAACCTTACCACCTTCATGTGCCGATGTCTAAAAACCTGGGAGCCTCAACCTCCCGGAACCCTCTGGGCCTCCATGGCCTGTCATAGGGAACACTTTACTTTAATTGTTGGTGCACAGCTAAGATAAATGCCTCAATTACAGTGGCGACTATGTAGAGAAGTAGCCAGTGAATCTCTGTAAATATTACAACAAATATTTCTTACTTATTGGAATTTTTGTTTTCTTCATCAGCAATCGAAAACAATGAACCTTGTATTTTGTTTTTTTACAGAACTTGTAGTGATAATTTTTGCAAATTTTACAATTCAAATCATGAACTGTCAATAAGAATTGATTGCAAATCACAAGGAATAAAAGATTAAAATGTAATTGTGGTAACTTTCTCCTCGTGTCCTTCTCCTGATTGGTCAAGGTGTACCCCAGGGATCTAATGCTCTGTTAGTTTTATATTGTCTTCGTACTCAATAAGCGACAAACACTCAAATTAAATCATGTTTTCAAAACAGACAGTTTTAATTATTTAAATCATGTATGGTAAGTTTGGCTTTTGTATTTCAATGTTGTAATTGTTTAGCTATTGTGATATGTTTGTGTGTTTTTTTTTTTATGAAGATAGCAATAAGTGTTTGAGTTGAGTATTGACATGTAGTGTAAGATATATTCTGAAGCCAATAAAGCAGATAGTATTCAGATGTGGTGTGCTTCAAACTTGAAAAGAGAGCTGGGAGTTTTATGTAGTTTCTTTTGGAAAATAGGTAGTGAAAAAAAAGAATTCATATCCTTAATAGCATTTATCTATGATGGTGATTAATAGTATATTGCGATACAAGTGCCGTAAGCGATGCATACGGATTGAGGAAAGAGTTTGAAAAAACTCGGCGCGAGCGCCTCGTTTTTTCAATTTTCCGAGATCCGTTATGCGCTTACGGCATGAGTATTGCATGCTATTTTTTGCACGATGATTATTTATATCAATTTAATTATATCAATTGAGATATTATCTGAAAATATTATGAATATACATTATTGAAGATAGATGTTTATTTCAGAAAGTGATTCGCATGTGTTTGTTGTTATGGGAACCGAATATTTGTCCTGGGGGCCTTGTCCATAAAGGCTTGTATTATGATGAGTGGCGTAAGTAAATTCTTACCGCACGGAAACTCTTACCACATGGAAATTTGTTTTGTTTCCATAGCAACAAGATTGCGTGCGGGAATGTCAACTTACGATCTAAGGCAACAACATTCGTAAGTACCACTAATTAGTTAAGTCGTGCAAAAAATATATTGAAGTACAGTCAAACCTCTGTATAACAAAGATTGATATAACGATAAAACCGCATATAGCAATATTTTTATTTGGTCCCAGAGAATTTCCTATCTTAATGTATTTTAGAAACACCCTTTATAACTATATTTGGAGGTTTAATTGTTACTGCAAACCAGTAGCTTAGCCCTATGGATGGTAGCTGGTATCAGATCAGTATCCTTTCCAGGCACCAATATTGTTTTCTTAAGAATTCAAGAAAAGAAACGTTCACGAGGGATGGAACCACTAAGGCTAAAATCATCCCTTATGTGCAGAGGCGTAACCAGGCCGACCATATGGGGAGGGGGTTATAATATCTGGGGGGGGAGAGGGAGGTTCGGGGACCCTCCCCTGGGAAAATTTTAAAAATTAAGATGCACAATAACAAGTTTGAAGCTTCTTACGCTTTAAACTCATATTAAGTAACTAGCTTAAAAGACCCGGCGTCGCCCGGGTTTTGTATTTTGTAATTGGAAATTAGCTTATGAAGGATTTTCAATTTTAAATTCTAGGTCCTTATATAGGCATTTATAATTTGAAATAGGAAGAACGACTTATTACACTCAAACTATTCCTTCAAAAGACGCTTGATATAGTTTTTTATGGCTCATAGAGGATCTAGAATTTTGCATCCCATCGCTTGTACAGTGCACAGCAAGCCTGGTAGAGGTTTAAATAAGAAGAAACAGAAATTCCTGTAACATAAAATTGTAATATCGAGGTGGGAAATTTCCCACTCTTATGTTACCATAAAGCCGTTTTGGAGATGAAATTAAACAGAAAGCATTATCACTTTCATACTTTTCTCTCCAAAAACCTGCGATATAATATAATAATATACGCATTACCATACCTCGTTTTGTTTTCTCTTTGTCCAGGGTAGAGAAAGTTATGTGATTCCATTATTTTAGTGGATTTCATTCTGTAATATTTATTTATAACATGAAATATTTTGATAACTTCTCTTATTTGTCAAAAGTGCATTTCATTTGTTTTTTCCAAGCCCATCTGATACCATTTGGCAACAATATATTCTGTGATTTGGAATTGATAATTCTATGTAAAAAGGGATTAAGTATTTTCAAAAACATTTAACTTTTGGCATTTAGAATCAGAATTTTTCAAAATCCTTTCTTAGTGAGCACCTACATTATGAAACGAAGGTACTGTCAAAATTCCAAGTCTCTACCTGTTATAGTTTAGGCTGTACGTTGATTCCTGTCATTCAGTCAGTCATTCATTCAGTCAGTCAGGACAAAGCCTTTTATATATATAGAGATTTATAATCAGTTTTTTAAAAAAGTGACATATAATAATGAAATAAATTGTACAATTTTCCTTTTATTAATCAATGGGGGGGGGGGGGGGGTGCCTCTGCTTATGTGTGCAAAAACATAGTGTGAGTTAGGTTGTTACTTCAACATGTACATAATATACAATTAAAACACCAAAAATAGGAATTGTTTTAGTTTTGCATTAGCTATGTGTTGAATTTGCTTGTCTTTCTCTCCTCTCTTCCCCCCATCTACGAGTTTGAATTTCTGACACATGGCTAGGCTCAAAGCATGCCATGATACGTGATGTTAAAACCAGTTGGGACAGTAATTTTCAGTACGCGGGTGTAAAGTAGCTATGGTTACAATTCAATGGAAGTCAGTAAGTTGAGTAACAAAATCAGTTTTTTTTTTTTTTTTTTTTTTTGTGTGATTAATTATTTTCCATTTTTCGCATGTCCATTCCATGAATTATCCTGTACATTTCACAGTTTCCTGCTTGTAGTCCTCCTAATATAGGCCTTTGCTAAATTACAACCTCAGTATAACAATAACCCTCATATAATGACGCACGAGGGTGGATCGAAAAGTAACGCACAATATTTTTTTTTCACAAAAAGTTTAATAGGCACAATCACAAACAAATGCATACATGAAGGGACATCTTTTGTTTATTTTTCTATATACAGTAGAGCCTTGGTAATTCGAGCCCCGGTATTTCGAGGTTCCGTGTAATTCGAGCTGGTCTTATGAAAATTAAAATTTTCCATAAAACTAGAGTAAAATCCCGTTTTTATACGGTGTCCGCAAGTAAGTTTTACGCACTTCTGAATGTGTTACATTTTGAGCTTTCTTTCAATTTTTCCATGTACAAAAATGCAGGTAAAACTGTCCCACTTAGGGTTTTGTTCATAATACACAGAAATAACCTTGGCTTCAGACTGCTAATGCATTTCTATTACAGATTGACAGAAACCGTTAGGTTCGATTTTTCTTTGTCGGGACCTCGTGTCAATCAATTGTACAGTGCATACCATCCTTTCAGAAAAGAAAACTGTATTGTTACAGTAATCCCTACAATGGTAATTAAAAGTGTTTTCCTAGTAGCATGGATCTCCCGTTCCACTCCATTAAGGGTCAGACAATGACTTAATCCTTAAAGGATGCCGATGTAGCAAATTGGAAATGTTTGACAATATATACATACAGGTCTACTATATTGTTTATTTATTTATTATTTAAACCGTTATTGTGCTCATTAAACATTTATTTGCGATTTAACCTTTGATTTAGTGAAATTCCGTATAACCCGAGTTTTTTGTAATTCGAGGTAGCCTCAGCCCCAATTAGCTCGAATTATCGGGGTTCTACTGTAGTCGAAAAGTTTGTCAACACATTTCTCCAATTGTGATACCAATTTTAAAATACTTTTCAATATTTACCACTATTTTAATGACTTAACGATACTTTTAAAATGACATGATGACCTTAAAATTGATTAAAATTGATACAAGCCTTACAAAAAGTGAAATACAGCAGCAGAATGAAATGTTACTGTATGCTGTAGTAGACCAATGCTCTTGCCCGTACCCACACACAAGTTGTCAATAGGAATTATATCAGTCTAAGTTCAAAAAGCTTTATCCGTGGTTCTCCCATTTCCCCTTCCATTCAGTTTTCTCACCTTGTTGTGATGATCAAGTAAAAAGTGCACCCAATGGGCATTTAGTTCTTTTCTTGCAGTATTGTTCACAATGTCTGTCACATAGCATACACATGCAGTCTTCATCGTGGTCATAATACCGATTGTCACGACAGTCGGTATCATGACCTGATGAAGATGTCATGATGATCATGTTACAAATCGTTTTTAGACATGCAGTTGCATTATGACAGATTAGGTTAGGTTTGTTCTTATAATAGGCGGTGGTCTACTGGGAAATGTTTTGTTGATAGTCATGCCTTGTTAAACTGAAATTGGATTGGCTTGGAATCTGGTTGTGGAAGCTATGAGAACATCAATTTTATTCGTTAGGATTTTCTGGAAAAGGGATCAGCATCGGTAGTCAATACATTTTATATGCCGTTAAAAGTATCAACCAAAATATATAAATTATAGAGAATATAAAACTGCATGTCATTATGAGCAATATTAATTTTTACGTAGTCCTATAAATTTAAATAGCATCACACACAAAGGTGTAAATATTTACAGTAAGTTACCTAACAAAATAAAAGCGCTCAAAATAAAAATAAAACATTTTACTACACTGTATCTGCCCTTCTCTGTTCAAGGGTTCCTTCCTTTGTAAGTAGGAGATTTTCAGTGTAATTCTAAAAATTAGACATTGTGGTTTATATGTTTTTTTATTTAAGTATGTAACAAAAAAATTTAGATTCTGTACTATGTTGAAAAGATACAAGTAAGAATCAGTCTGAAAAATTTTTTGCCATAAAAAAAAAAAAAAAAAAATTTTCAGACTGATTCTTACTTGTATCAATTCCCTAGACATGGGTTTAATGTCTATTTCCATCATTTCCACTTAATTAATAGTATGTTGAAAAGATTTGTTTTTGTTAACAGAGTTGCATTTAAATGATTGGATATTATAGTCAGAAAATAATTTCAGGGAGGGTCTAAAGTGCCAGGGGGTTTTCAGGGAGGGTCTAAAGTGCCAGAGGGTTTGGGGGGGGGATCCCATACCCACCAAGATAGGTAGAAAATTTTTAAGTATTGAACTTATGAAAATCACATTTTACGCTTTAGCATTGAAAAACTAGTTAGAAAATCTGTTTACTATACTGCCATGCGTTTGTAATAATTCTTAAATGAATAAAAAAAAACTATATAGGCAATAGATATTGGACTCGGCCGTAATCACTCATTTGTTTACGATAGTAGCGCCGCAGATTTCCCTATGGCCGGGAAATACGATAAACAAATACGCAGTGATACGTACTGCGAGGGAGGATTGTTTTTTTATATTGGCAATATGAGCACTTCCGGTAAGTGCACATGTAATTAATTCGTGAGTGCGGTGGTGGTTTCAGTGTTAAAACTTATATTAATTGTGTGTGTATATAGTGTTATGTTATATTATATTAATTAAGCGTGTGTTTTAGTGATGGACAATACTAAAGCAAGATGATAAAGGTGATAAACATGTGGACTTCTGATATGGGGTTGTGACGTGTTCTATATCCTTGAGCCCTGCTCAACACAGGATCTACAGAACGAGACATCTACATCTACATCTACATCTACATCTACATCAACTTCGTCAAGGTCAGTGAAAATCCACTATGTATTTCTTTGACAAGGCGATCATGAACTACCGTATTTATTCAATGGATTGCATAACGAGCAATGTGTAGGGATATAGAAGACTGCGAGAAGGAATAATAATAACAATGTGTAGGTAGGCAAAATTCCGTTCCCCATGGGGTTTATGACATGTAGGCCTCATGCCACGGCGGAAGCCATATTCATGTTCCTCAATGGCCATTATCGGCACGAAATATTTATTTAGAGACTTCTTGATGGCTCTGTACATTTACGACCAAGTGAACCCTTTCTTTGCTAAGCTCTTGCGTGTCGCTGCCCCTTTTCAAAACTTTTCTAATCCATTTAATTTGTTTAATAATTGAGTTTTAAGAAATCTCGGCCATTACTAACTTCCGGGCTTGGTGGTGAGCATACCTCGAGAACATTTTGTTTTGGAGTTAGATATCTTCTGGGGATGTGACACCATGATCCTCAACAAGTACTTAATTCAGCTTTAGAAAAATGAAATTTAAGGATTTAATTTTAATTAGTACGCCTAATTCCAATGCTTTTAATAGGCCTGCCCGAGTTAAGAAATTCCTGTCAAATTAAAGTATAGAACAGAATTTTTATGCGAAGTACTGTTACATGATGTTTGGAAAATAAGATTACTTCAATACTGGACCTTGTGGCCTAATGGTCAGAGATTCTGACTAATAATCATGAGGGTCTTGGTTTGATTCCCAGTCCGGCTAAGGGACCTTTCATCTTTAGATATGCTACTCTGGCCGACATGATCTGGTTACATTTTACATTTTATCACACTTAAATGTACAGTACTTGAAATGTTTTGCTGCTTCACATGATGTAACCATTTTATTTTTTACTTTTTTTTTTTACGCTTTGGGGTTAAAGTAGGAACGGACGCTACGTCAAGTTAGCTCTTGGTTTCTCATGAAAATAAAATATATTGTCAGAATAGAACATAAGTGGCAGTGAAAACTGAGCAGAAATTTATTTCTAGAGCTCTAACTTGCTAGTTATAAAACGCAAAATTGTAATTTTAATTTTAGATAAATGTATTTCAAGGATCATTTCGTTTGTTAACATGGAGGATTGCTTCCCCAGCGAAAGCCGAAGTATGGACGAATCTTGCTTATCACCCAGTGAATATCCAGACGGTATGCAACCGGGAGAAATTCAGGTTAGGGATCCAGAAATGGACCAATCCTATAGCGATACAGAGCTGCAGGAATGCGCTGAGAAAGGCGAAGACTTCAGTCTAGAGGAATACCATCCAGTAGAACATTTTCTTAAGGTTAACATAAAAGAAGCAATGCCCAAACCCTATGTCTGTACTATTTGCTACAAAGCATTCCGCACACGATATAAGCTCAACAGGCATTTTTTCGTGCATACTGGAGAGAAACCCTTCCGCTGCGATGTTTGTGAGAAAGCTTTCCCTGGCAAAGACAGTCTGGCAAAGCACAAATTCCTGCACTCTGGTCAGAAACCGTTTGAATGCACGGAATGCAAAAAGAGATTCGCTCAGAAAGGCAATCTTCAGAAGCATATGGTTATACACGCCGGGCTCAAGTTATTTCGATGTGAGGTTTGTCACAAGTCATATTTGCACAAGGGAGATCTAGCCAGGCATTCGCAAATTCATTCTGGAGAAAGACCATTCGCGTGTACGCTATGTAGTAAGTCGTTCTATCGTAGGTGCAATCTGAACACACACATGTTTTCTCACACTGGAGAAAAGACAGTTTCCTGCGCGAAGTGTGATAAAATGTTCGCCAACAAAAGTGATCTCAAAAAACATTTAGTTATTCACACGGGGATAAAGGCTCATGTTTGTGAAGTTTGTAAGAAGGCATTTTACCATAAAGGAGAACTAAACAAACATTCACATAAACACAAGAATACTCAAAGTATTGCAAATTTCGGAGGAGCGAGTTCATCATGAGAAATTTACTGCTAGTCCTGTGATTTTCACCGAGTATTGTATTGAGTTTAAGTTTTACATAACATTGTTAAACAGTGTTAATGTTAATTATATATTCTAACCTCTTTACTGCAGAATTTAATGAATTTACTTTCATTATTTATCCCTGTTAAGAGTTCTATCCAGAGGATTTATAGATTAAGTTATGTCAATGTTAAAAAATAAATTTAGAGGCATAGTTTTTAATTGAATAAAAAACTAATGCAATGTAGGCTACAATGATTAATTTATATAATGAAGATAATTCAACATTATACAGTGCGCTTCTTTTTAAAGCAAACCTGTAAAGCGCTTTACGAGTGATGCACGATCGCTTTACGACCGCTGCAGACAAAAAAGAACGGCAAAGTTGATCAGCTGACAGCTTGCTCAGTGACACTGGCAATGTTTACATCCCTCTAACATGGTTAAAACACATGCAAATAACAGTTATGCTGGGATGGCAATAATAATTATTGTACAATATGATGCACAGGCAAAATCACATGATACTAACTGTGCTGAAGAAGGCTTTCGTACTCGGGAATTTGAACAATGATGTTAAATCCATCAAGGAAATTTTCGATGATCACCTAGTCCGCCATGACAGTTCGTGCAGCAAAACCATGCAGCAGTCTTAAAGCGAGATTTGAGTTCGCTGCATGGGTAATAGAGTGGGGGTAAAGCGAAGCTGCAGCAAAATTTAAAAAAGAACGGTTTTGATGCAGCAATGGTAAAGCGCTTTAGCTCCGCTTTAAAAAGAAACGCATAGTTAATCCATGCATTTACAGCTTATTATAAAATGGATGGGTTGTCTAAGTTATAATTTCTAGATACAAAATAGGCCTACTCCTTGCATCATCATTTGCATACAATTATAGAGTAAACACAGAACAACTCTGAACCTGAGACGGAGCAGACAGAATCATGTGATGAGTGACAAGCGAATGAGGTTGTTGCGGTGTTGTACAGTTAACAGACCGTGCTGCCTCGCTAAAGATATTAGGTTTGTTCGCAAAGCAGTCAGAAACCAGGAACATATAGTTCGCGCATGCGCTCTTTCTCCACACGCGTTCGCAAAGCGAGAATCCGTGATTCTGGTTTCAATCTTCCGTTCGCAAAGCTCTCACGGACAGTTTCCGTACTATAAGAAAAGTTTTCAGGCTCTAGCATGAATTGTTATCAGAGACATGCGCAGTAACCTATTTTCACGCGCCTGACTCCTCCCTACTATAACATTGCGCCAGATTTATAAACATAGGCTACTTATATGTATGAATTATGGAAGATAATTAAAAGTTTTCCAAAATATAGATTATATTGTCGATGTATATTGCATTTATAACATGTCAAAGGGAAATATATATTTTATTTGCATATCATATCGATTAAACGCAGAAACTATCGATTCCAATTCTTGTAACCGTTCGCAAAGTGCAAATCACGGGTACGTTACAGACTGGACATGCGCAGTACAACAAATTCTCAAGCGGTCACGGATTTGCTTTGCGAACAAACCTATTTACTTCACTTATTCCTTTGCACGCTCAAAATCTATTACATGTAGATGTAGATATCTCGTCCTGTAGATCCTGTGTTGAGCGGGGCTCAAGGATATAGAACACGTCAGATCAAAAAATACATGCATGTTATAACAATAATATAGGCCTACAGAAACTGTAAGCTGCCAAATTTATCCAAGCTGGAAATATTCCTCCAAATTGTAGAAGGTGTGAGTTATTAAAAATTCCTTGACAGCGGTTTTGAAAGGTTTGCTCTTTCTTTGAATACATAATAATTTAATGTTGTTTGGAAGCTTGTTATATATCTGTACTGCAGAATAATAAGCACCCTTCTGAAAGAGTTTTAACGAGTTATTTGGTCTGTGTAGATCATTCATGTCCATGTACACTAAAATTAGTTTGAAATGTATCAATATTATTCACTACATAACACATAACAGAGTATATATACTCCCCTGTAAGAGTGAGGACTTTTAATTTTTCAAACATATAGGTCTTTTCTGAAATCACCATTGGAAAGCTGTATTTATTTGAAAGCCGACTGTCCAAATCCCATATCTGTACGACTCTCCGTTGAGGTGAAAACGGCTTATTTACAAATAATGAAATACCTTAAAACAATGAATGCTTGTTCCTCGTAGTGAGTAGGCATGCATCTCCCTTCTCTGTCTGTTAGACAGAGACAGCTACACACTGCTGAGTCGTCAACGCCACACATTACATAACATTCTATTGGCTTATCATATGTTCAGAGTTGTTTTTTGTTTAGTATAACACATAAATAAACCATTAAAACCAGCTGTATTTGTTTAAGAGTTGGATATTGATTTTCAATTGAATGGAGAGTCAATTCTGGATACACTGCCAGG
The DNA here is from genome assembly GCA_964059195.1 of Ectobius pallidus. NCBI lineage: Eukaryota > Metazoa > Arthropoda > Insecta > Blattodea > Ectobiidae > Ectobius > Ectobius pallidus. The sequence goes on from CAXKWD010000002.1 coordinate 8,655,727, forward strand.
ACTTAGTACCAGTATTTCTGAAGAAATAAATAAGAATTTCATTGAGATACATACATGGGTTTTTTTTTTTTTTTTTTTTAGTAGTGGCAACTATAGCAACATAGCATACGTACATGGTTCTAACTTTATAAGCCTTTGATGTAATCACCACCATTGCATAACATTTTCCCAGCGATGCGGAAATCTTTGGAACCCACTGGCACTGCCTAATCTGTTTATTGTTTAATTGTTTAGTCCTCTGAGCAAATACATGCTATGGGACATTAAGCATTAACATACATTAATGCATAACATACATTAATACATTTATAACATGTTAATACATACATTAATTAGATAGATTATAAGATACAGTAATACATACATGGTGCGAAGAGAGCAGTCGGTTGCCTATAAAACATCTTCAACCATACCGAAGCGATTCCCCCAAGTGGCTCCTTCATCTTCAGAATTAGATCAAGGGCAGAGACTCAAATCTGGAGAGTACAGAGGGTGATAGAGCACCTCCCAGCCCCAGCCATTGAACAGTTCAGACACAACTCCTGCTGTATGCACCCTAGCGTTGTCATGCAGAATGATGGGTGGATTATCTATGAAGTGTCGCCATTTTCTTTTTAGAGCTGTTCGCAGATTGTTTCGCAAAAATGAGCAGTAGTATTCTGTAATAGGCCTAATGTTCTGCCTTGGAGGAACGGTATGTTTTAAGATCACACCATCCCAATCATGTTTCGGTAACGGCCACCTGTCCCTCTACCCTGTCTAGGAAAATAAGTATAACGAAATTCACATCGGTAAACAGAAACCTCCACTTGGAGGCCCTTCGCCCCAACATGAAGGCATAGGAGAGAGAGAGAGAGAGAAGCCAGCAAAAGATGCCCTGAAGATGCTGTAAAGGCGCCAAAAGGCCACTGGTATCATATTTATTTTATTTCACACAATAATATTTAGTCTGATTAAACAACTAATCTTACAGTTTAATCAGTGACAATTGCAATTATAATATGTAGAAAATAAGTAATTTTTTAAAATTGATTTCTGAGTTAAGCTACAGATCGCTTCATTAAGCAGGGCTTACGGATGAACAAAGGTCTAAATGAATATGTGGGTAGCGTTATTTGTCAAAGCTACCTGTATTGCAACTTCCAAAGCCATGTATGAACACTGTAAAGCATACATGGGCATTTACTGGTTTGCGAACCACTTGTGTTTCTCGACCTTCCCGCATAAGACACAAGATGGCATTGCGGACATTCGGTGTACGAGGTGGATTATTCCCGTGCATGAATCATATCTCTTTGCAAGCAGTGACGGGTTGCCACACAGTTCCGATTGGAAAGGCGTTATGGCACATTCTAAGCCTTTGTGTGATGAAATAATTGCACAAGTAAAAGAATAATTAAAAATACAAAATTGTTTGTATTATTTGTATATTGTAGTGTATACTATAAAGTGAAATTAGTGTTTCCCTAAGAATGAGCAACCGCCACTGCACTTATTGTCTGTTTGTGTCTCCATCTAGCCGTTCTTTTCGAACTATGTGTAAGTTGACCAAGTTTGCGGGTTGCGTGTCAATGGATAGGGGTTTGCCCATGATTGCTGTAAAGCAATATGTTGCCATGAGAACTGATTTGCATTTGATAAATTCTTGCTAATAGGCACTAAAATGGGCATTACTCCGGTACTGGTCAACCGATTTGGTCCGATATCAATAGGCTTCTTCCCATGGACGTTATAAGTGTGTATACCAGTCTGTAAGTCACCCAAAACTGATGCAACTTTTTAGGGGATTGCACCTCTTGCCTCTACCATTAAGGCCATATGTATTTTTGTATTGTGGAATGGTAGGCTCATCAGTGGCTTTCTTTTCCACATCAGCCTCTTTGGACTGCCTGCTATGGGTCTCAAACAATAATAATAATAATAATAATAATAATAATAATATAATTTTATTGTCGTTAAACAGCATGGTAATAGACAACGCCATGAACAAATATACACAAATTCGATATTTAACTATCTTAAAGTAAATGATAAAACATGGATTCATGATCATATATAAATATCAGTCAAAATATATACAAGTATAATGTTTTCCTTATATTAAAATATAAAACATTGGTCCAAAATCATAGTCATAAAATTTACAGATTTAGTAAGAGTTTTTACTTAAAATAATGCTTGGATCCAATATCAGAGTTCTCATATTTTAATAAAAATAAACAATTTTATTGCAATTTAGCCACTATAACAATAGGCATAGTCAAATTTATATTAACAATAAAACCATGAAGCAGTAAAATATAGGTATCACCTACGTAAAACCAATGAAGCCATAGAATACACTATACAGTAAGCTGGATTGAAGTTTGTACAAATTGCGTTATATGTTATAGACCTATAATCACTCATTACTATTACTTATAAAATCATAAAATTCCTTCAGTTCATAAAATGGGTGCTTAACTAACCATTCATACAGTGTGTGCTTAAAAGTGGATAAGGATGAATTTTGATTTCGTAACAATGGAGGAAGCTTATTATATAGTTTATGTCCTATAATCTCGTAACTATTGAGTGTCTTTGATAATCTGTGATGAGGTATGTGGACAGTTGGGTCAACTACATGGTACGCTTTCGTTTAGGATTCCTATTCAAAACATCATCTACTCAGTCCCCTCTATGAGCTTAGGATTTTCTCATGGGAATTTTCGAATACTTAGTATTTATTGTGGGTGCCACTTCTTAAAGACTTTTTTTTTCCAAGAACTGCCTCTACCTGCTACCACTCTAATCCTCTCCAACCTGTCAATCAGTGAATAAAAACTAAACTCTGTGGCGCTACATCCCTGAAGGGACAAGGCCTACCACCCGACCGCTGCTCATCTACCATAGGCAGACAGCAGGATTGGGGGGCATGTGTTCAGCATGCTGACACCCACGGCCGTTAATGGTCGTTTCCATGACCGGAGCCACTACTTCTCTATCAAGAGCTCACTTTCAATCACAAGGCTGAGTCCAGCCCGTTCCAGACCTCTCTACCTCAGAAAAATTCGAGGTGGTACTCGGGATTGAACCCAGGCTGACGGATCTGTAGAAAGTGACGTTAACCACAAGATCATGCTGGCGGTGTCAGTAGAAAGGTAATTAGGCCTATTCACACTTGTCTGCAGTCCAGTACAATGTTGCCGAATAGTATCACAGCACGCTTAATTCACTTGAGAAGTGGTGAATGTCAGCGGCAAGACTGGAGAAATCCACAAGACTGCAAAAGCACCTGTTCTTTGTGTCATTGCAAACTTTCGGATTAAGGAACAATGCTATTATATTCGTTTGTAAATAGACTATGGTTTGGAACGAGGTCTTCTTAAATTGGCACGAATAGATGAAAAAATATTTAAAAAAAAATGGTATTATAATTCCACTACCAAAATAGAATACTACACATATCTCTTGGGAATGGACTTTCTCTGATTCTACAAGTTGATGTGTTTACATTTACTGCTCATAGCTTGTATATTCAATTTAGCGTATGATCAGATAGGCGAAGTAAGGCATAAGGAATATAGTGGTGTAGGAACAATGTAAGTTAGAGTAAGTAAGATTTTTACAAAATAGATAGATTTTATTAGCTGACAGAACATTAAGAATTCTCTCAAGAATATATACATGGGTTTATTAGCTTGTAAGCAAAGCCATAGGTGGGCCTAGTGGTTCTTTTCTATTTTTTTTATGACCATTATGTATAAAATTCAGAAGGCAGTGAAATGGCAGCTATAAATATCAGTGTTTTTATGTGTACATGCAAGAGGTTAATTAAAACCAAAGTTCGATGACACTAGAAAAGATTTAAGCTTCTTGTCATCATGGAATGATTTCATTATGCTTCTTAATTGGATTACATACAGATTAGGTCAACTAATCGACAATTATACCTTGAAAGTTACAGGGCATGTGATTGGAAACAGCTGTTCCATGGTATGAAATTGATTAATTGCATGTAGGCTACATTATAATGTAATCTTATAATAATTCGGGAAAAAATTAGTTTTAGGTCGCGCACTAGGCTCCTCCCACTAACACTCTAACAGGACCTTCCTGGGAAGGAGGGGTTTAGAGTTTCAAGTATCGCCTACTAGATTTCTCACTATTTTAATTACTGTCAACGTCATCTGATGTGCAAAAGGTGAAACTGGGGAAAAATTAAATAATTTATTTTTCCCCCTTATTCTCTTCTCTACAGCTAATCGAAGTTCAGTTTTGATTCAGAGTTCAGCGTGAACTGAGATCAGTTTTGCCTTTGATCTCAGATCAAATGGTTTATACAATCGACCCTAAGAAGCTCATTCAAAATTAACTTAAAATGGCAGTATGAAGTGATATTTATTCATGAGAATCATCTGCTCGACTGTGGGAGGGGAAGAAGTAGGCAAGTTGGAACTTTACGCCCCAGCCGGGTCCCCTTTCTACTTGCCACTAGCCTGGCCGCTTCCCTGCCTGGCTGCTTCCCGCGTGTCCGCCTGCCCCGCTTGCCCGCAGCGCATGCCTTCATGCCTTCATGCCTGTAGCCGCTGCTCAACGCCGGTAATGCATAATTGCAATTGACATGTCACCTAATATTTCACAATAAAAAAAGACCATTGCACCTCCACATAATATTCCACAATTATAAAAACGACCCTTGCAACAAAATAGGCTATTTCACAATACAAAAATACCCTTGCACCATACATAATCTATATTAATAAAAGGAAGTGTCTGTCCTCCGTCTGTCTTCCGTCTGTCCTCCGTCTGTCCGCGATGCCAAGCGAAATCTACTCAACGCAGAGATCTGAAATTTTAAACATAGGTGGACTGAAGGGTCGGAAAATGCACCTCGAAGCCAGAATTTTAATTTTCGCTTTCGTTCGTGAGTTATGAGTGAAAAACGGGCAGAAAACGTGCATTTTTTGCGATTTCGAAGCATGAGTTTCAGTAATATATTTCAATGTTAAATCAATTACAGCTGGCTTTGGCTATTTTTGTCATCATACCTCATAGCCTACCTTGGAAATAAAAGCATCGCGATCGCTTGATTTTGTAAGTCCATCGTGGACGATTCATTTGTTTAGAGTGTCAAGGCCCGCAGATATATGAAATTTTCAACCTACACGTAAGAAGGATATCAACATAGGCTTAATTATGGTCAAACATTGTTCAATTTGAACGAAACTCACTATACAGGGGTTTTCTGAGCCAAGGAACTGGAACCTGAGGTCGCTTTTCCTACCAGGGGACGCTACCTAATCGTGGAATACTCTCCACGTGATTTAGGTGTTAATAAATATAATGATTTAACTATTATGCACTTAAGTTTAGAAATAATTATCGCGGGGGAAGCCGCGGGTACATGTTATCTTATATAATAATAAAAGGACGTGTTTGTCTGTCTGTCCGCGATGCCCAGCGAAATCTACTGAACGCAGAGATCTGAAATTTTAAACATAGATGGACTGAAAGGTGGGCGAATGCACCTTGAAGCCGGATTTTTAATTTTAGCTTTCGTTCGCGAGTTATGAGTGAAAAACTGGCAGAAAACGTGATTTTAGCGCTGTCGAAGCATCAGATTTCAGTAATAGGCCTACATTTCAATGTCAAATCAATTGCATTTGGCTTTGGCTATTTTTGTCATACCGTGGAAATAAAAGCATCGCGATCGCTTGAATGTTGCAAGCCCACGCTGGTGCATTTGTTTAGAATATCAAGGCCCGTAGACATACGAAATCTTCAACCTACACGGAAGAGGGACAATCAACATAGACCTAAATATGATTAAACATTGTTTGATTTGGACGAAACTCACTATACAGGGATTTTCTGGGTCAAGGAACTCGAATCTGAGATCGCTTTTGCCAGGCGACGCTATCTAATCATGGTAAGTAGTCCACGTAGTTTAGGTGTTAATAAATATAATGTTTTAACTATTATGCTCTTAATTTTTTATTTTTGAAATAATTATCGCGGGCGAAGCCGCGGGCACATGCTAGTGTTTCATAATTATAAAAAAAACGCTGTATTATATCATTAAATATGGCTTAAATGATGCAGGAAAATTCCCCTGCACCAACACTACTCTTTTCATAACTAACAAAATATCTCAAAATTATAAAAACCGATTCTTGCGTTAAAACTCATGAAATCCCCCCATCATAATTCAAATATACGAAAGCTTCCTTCAGTGCTCAACATTCACTCGTAGCATAATGGTCAGGACTCTTAGCTATAATGCTTGGGGTCCCGAGTTCAAATCCCAGTCGATCCAAAATTTACTAGTAGGAATAGGTCTCAAATAGGTAGGTAGGGTGAAGAGTAGGTGAGAGGAAGAGAGGAAAGAGATGGGAAAGGAAGAGATGATATAAAGAAGAAATAAATTAGTTTTTCTGTTGCATCAGTTGCGTAAGAGATGGCACTACAGTCGTTGCTAGTAGTTCAAATGCTGCCACTAGGAGAGGGAGTTTGAGAGTTGGAGTGAGGGACTCGCATGGGGCGCAAAGTTCCGTTTTCCCAAGAAGTAATTTGGTGATCCAGCAACAGGGCTGTAGACTTATCACTGTTCCTAACTTAACTGCCATAAACTTAGCTCTACATGTCACTAAATTGACATTACTATCTTTAACCTAACTGCCACTTTCTTAGAATCTGTGAATATACCAGGCATGGGCATCCGCAGAAATTTTGTCAAGGGGGGGCCAGCGAACAAATTACTGCCACCACCACCACTATGCTACTACAACCATTTAATTCTTTTTTTGCTGTTATTATTACTATTATAATGTTTAATGTTGTTGTTATTGTTGTTATTATTATTATTATTATTATTGTTGTTATTATTATTATTATTATTATTATTATTATTATTATTATTATTATTATTATTATAATTATATAATCAACATCATTGATTTACTGTAGCTAGACCTATGACTACTGTAGCTGGACCTATGACTATGGACAATGAAAACATCTGATATTTACACTCGCATCTCTTTTTCTGCACCTTACAATTTCACAGCTAAAAAAATATAAAATGCAATACTTTCTTGCCTTATCTTCATTATAATAAAATATTAGGCTATAAGTAGTTTCAAGTTTAGGGGAAGTAATTATTCCTACATGATCATATCTAAGGTTGTCAGCTGTTACAACTCGTTTTCATCCAAACAACGCTAACTACAGTATGTGAAAACTTAAGCCTCTCTTCACATTAATTGCTTATAAATCATTTAGTTTAGAGGTTTATGTGTAAATAAAATTTCCAGGGAGGGGCAGCGGTCCCTACCCTGCCCCCCTTCCGGACGGCCATGATACCAGTTCATCCATTTGGGTATGGATAAAATTAAATGTTATCTAAAAGTCAATATGATTGTAGGAAAAATTTCTCGCTGGTTACATTATACTTAAAAGATGGGAGTTTCCATATATGACAATCAACAATTCATAACCTGAAAGGACAAAGGCATGGGAAATTTGTAATTTTCTAAATGCCACTTTCAATGGTATGTGGTGTGGTCGTGGTGGACCCATTGCTTGTCCCCTGAACTCCTCAGATCTAACTGCTCCTGACTTCTTGTGTGGGTTTTTCTTAAAGACACTGTCTACGCACAGAAACCCAGGAAGATTGATGATCTGAGAGTAAAAATTACTCAAGCTTTTCAACAAATCACCCCTCTTATGTTACAGTGGACATGGGCTGAATTGCTTCACTGTTATGAGTAGAGCCCAGATTTTTAGGCTTTTATAAACGGCGGTATTTTAGTCTTTTATTGTGAAGTAGCCTGTTTTAGGTTTTAATCAAACAATTTTAGACATCTTAATAATTCAATGAACGAACACTAAGAAGATTGCAATAATTAAGAAATAATAATAATGTGTTTGTGAAAAATGTCAACTTCATTTGAACCGCAAATGCATGTTAGTAAAATTATTTTAAATTTCCTCTTTGGCCCCCCTTTTTTTTTAATAGAAAAAGACCTCTTTGGCCCCTAGTTTTTCAGCAAAAGTCTTCTTTTGCCCCTAGCTTTTCAGAAAAAGTCCTCTTTAGCCCCCTTGTTTTTCAGCAAAAATCCTCTTTAGCCCCTAGTTTTTCAGCAAAAATCCTCTTTAGCCACTAGTTTTTCAGTAAAAGTCCTTCTTAGCCCCTTTTAGGCCCTTCAGTCTGCTTTTGCCCTTTTTAAGTTCTATAAGATTCATATATTTGGAAGCAAGGGGTGTGAAACAGAAAAATACATTAAAATGTTCTAATTAGGAAGCAGGGGAAAAAATAGGTTAAAACCTTCAAATCCGGGCCCTAGTTTTGAGTTGTGCAGAGTGCACTATGGGGGTCAAATTGAACACTGAGGAATCTCCCATCTTTCAGTGTTGTATGTACACAAAATTTTAACAAATAAAGTTCAATAGTAAATGTTTTACAGTGTTTTTATTTTATTCATACCCAAGTGTATCATTCTGTAGTATGTGCGGGGAAATGGGCCACATTCAACTTGGTCAGCAACAGTCCAGTAGCATTGGCACATGCACAAAGCAGTTGCCCAACCTGTATGTAATGGACCAATGAGACGAAAGTTCATCAGTAGCCAATGGGAGTGTTGGTGAACAAGTTAGGGCCCGCGTAACTGCTTGGTACACCTTGTGTAGAAACCCAGATATGAGTTGAATAGTAATTCCATGAAAATAATTCCTGTATAGTAATTAACAATATTGATTTTAATGGTTACATTCAAATATCGTGAAACATGTGTAGGTTAGAATTTTTTCATCTAATTGAGTTTTAATTTAATCGTGTCTTTTATAGTGTTCCTGTGGTTATTAAAATTATGGTATATTCTTGTGCTGCATACAACTGCAAGAATCGTCGTAAGAAGGATTCGGGAATTTCTTTTCACAAGTAAGTACCTACCAGGACTACAGCATATTTCTGATGTTTGTACTAGACTGTGAAGAGTAATTTTTCTATTGAGACAGTTAAAAGGTTTGGTTCCTAAGGAATTTTTGGAAAATGTGCACTACCGTTTTTTTTAATAGTAGGCCTACAGTAGAGTCCCTCTATTCTGAGCCCTGCTATTCCGCTTATTCCGAACAGAGTTCAGAAAAAATACTGATTTTTTATACTTAAAAACACGTGAAATTAAAAAGACGTTCATGAAAAAACATACATTTACTGTTATACAAAGAAGTTAAATAGAGACATAGGCCTACATAGAGCCTAAGCTTGATGAAAATGCCTGAAACCAAATTGGAATGTAAGCTGGTACTTACAGCACATGTCGACTCCATTTATACAATCCCCCGCACTTAATTTACGCCTTAAGAAGTCAATATGTTGATATTCATGAAATCGCCTATTCCGAATTCCAGCTAAACCAAATGATATTTGGTCCCAATTAGTTCAGAATAGCGGGACTCTACTGTATTATGTTGTACGGAATTCTGATTTGGGGGAACAGTTCAGGTGTTTCCAAAATCTTGGTAATACAGAAAAAGGCAATCCATATTTTAGTTGGTAAGGGACTTGATGCATACTGCAAACCCCTGTTCATAAACGAAGGGTATTGCCAGTTACAAATTTGTATATATTTCATTGTTTAACATAATGTTAAACAAAATTTAAATACAAAGATCTTCAGAACAGAGATCCACAATTATCCAACTAGGCACAATTTTCACATTAACACATCAAATGTTAGACTGAAAAAAAGTAAAAAATGATTTCACTTTCCTGCCAGACTGAAAAAAGTAAGAAAAATGATTTCATTTTCCTGCCTTGGACATACGTTCAATTGCTTACCCCGGGAGGCACAAACAGGGCCGTGGAAAGAAAGCAAGGGCCCCAGGGACAAATTTCCCCGGCCCCCCGTCAAATATTAAATTCTCTACCCAACTTGCCCTTTATAATGCATGCAGAAAAAGACCATGCAATAATATTGCATAATTATTAAGTGCCAGAATGGTACCGGTACTTTATGAAATTGTTTGGTAGACAGGAAAATATCTGCCCGTCTGTCCGTGTGCCTGTAAGCGCGATAACTCAAATACGCTTTATTGGATTTTCATAAAACTTTGTCTACCATCTATAACGCCCATGGGACGAAGCCTATTGATTTTGGACCAAATCGGTTATCTGATGCTGGGAACGAAACTGAAAAATACATTAAAATGTCCTAATTAGGAACAATTATAGGCTATCTGTATGTACCAGTTTAATCTTTTGAAAAATAAGATTTTAATTGCCGAACATTAGTGAGGCCCACTGTTGAGTCCGAAAGGATTTCTGCTTCTACTTTTCAAAAATATCAATTTTTCTTCAAGAATAATCCGTTTCAGATTAACTGATAAATTCCCTGTCACAATAAATGCAGATAAAAAAACATATAAAACATAACTTAAGCTGTTTATTGACTTATAGCCAATTTTATTTTAAAGTAAATTTAGAAAGTAAAAAATAAAGCCTGATCGGCCGGGCCCCGGGGCTACAGCCCCGGCTGCCCCTCCCTCTCGTCGGGCCTGGGCACAAAATGTTAGTTACAGCAGATTCAACTGTGTTTTGCACTGAGAGCTGACCGACAATCCCCTCTACAAAATTGGGGAATATTTTATGTCTATTACAAATATAACGTTTTAAGGTTAATCTACCTAATTTATTTTTAGCTCATTTTTGTACTTTTACTAATATTGACTAGCCTATGTCTATAGCATCATCTAATGTTCAAGACTGTAAATATAGCCTAATGATTGATTGATTGATTAATACAGCCTGGTGGTGTATTATGGAATGCAACACAACCTTTTTTGAGAAACAGATTATTATCTTGGAGCCATTTTGTCCTAGAACTGTATTGGTCTCCACATTTCTTTTACCCTCAACTTCTGTTAACTATTGAATGTATTATATTTAATTATTTAAAGACAATTAAATGATTCACTCTGCAATAAAAATAATCATAGGCCTACATTCTACAGCTTGTGAACAATAATCTTAGATTTCATATAAGGACAAAAGATTATTTCATAAAGTGACATATGTTACGGTGTTATAAATATTAAAACGATATGGGCCTTTGAATGACAGAAAAAATCATTTTAGGTTTCCTCTTGAAAACGCTGAGCTCCTAAGCAAATGGTTATCAGCTATAAGGCGTGAGAGATTCAACCCATCAATCCACCATAGAATCTGCTCAGCTCATTTTACAAAATCTTGTTTCTGGAAGACCAAAGGCAATAGGATTCTTAAACCTGACGCAGTGCCTTCTGTGTTCAATTTCCCAGCTCATCTCACACAGGTAACCATGGTTACGTTTTTAATCATAGTCCTATTAAAATACCACTCAGCCATTTCATAATTTCGGGTGGGACATTCTAGCAAATTATAACTATTTTTGTTTATTACATGTCATAAATAATGAATTAGAACTTGTTCTGCACATTCTGTAAAATCTACTATGGCTTCTTCGTTCTACATGCAAAGCATTATTAAAAATTTATTTTAAATATTTCAAATTTGTTTTTCAAAATCTGTTATGGGTGGGACATAATTTGGACACTGATTTTAATGATGCAAAACAAAAGCTCATTTTCTGTTCTGCTGTTACTGTTAGGGTCTTAATGTTGTTATTAATGAAGGTATGAGGGATTAAATACAAATTATAAACTGTTTCCAGGTTGTCAGAACATTTATTTAACTCATCAATAATAATTTAACAAAACTATCACTGTTACAGGTGGGACAAAAATTCCCTTGTTTGTTATTTTACATAGTAATTAACCACGCATATTTTTTTAAGTTAATCTTATACCAAATTGTACCTTGATGCCTGTTGCTCACGGTCAAATTGTTTCGTTAAATTTATTGTACAACAAATTTAAGCAAACGTTTAAACAAAACCACCTTTGCTAACGGTCAAATGAGTCATCAAATGGATACTAGCAAATGATTCTCCCTCTGTGTACTAAATTTCGCAACATCGTAGTATTACCCTGCCACCTAGTGGTAGACTCCTGTACTCTAAAGTTTCAGCTACTCATACTCTGCTGGAAATGGTAGTTTGTTGTATCGTTTACATTAAAAGACAACAATTATCCAGATTAATTGGGATGGGACAAGATCACATTATTAAGATAATTTACAAAACTTATAAATAATTTATTTCAGTGTTATGATATTTACGAAAGACAAATATAACGTGCTGTTTAAGCTCCGCCCACTCGATATTCACATTTTGTTTCTCCGCGCAGCATGGCGACAAACTATCCTTGTATATTGTCGCCGACACTCCCGACCATACCAAATATTAAAAATGCGGAAGTGCCCCTTGTAAAAAAATATTAAAATTGTGAGTGTGTCCCTTGTACCTAATATTAAAAATTCGAGAGTGCCCCTTGTACCAAATATAAAAAATTCGAGAGTTCCCACAGGTTTGCCTTGTACCCAACAGTTTGTCAGCCTGTGTATCCTCGAAGAATTCGCTAGATCGTGGTATAAAAGAAAGTGCTTCGCTGGGGGAGGGCTATTTCTCATGCGACGATGCACCTTATATTTGGTTTTTGCCATGATTTTATTAAAGTTGTCCTTTAAATCTGCCGAACATTAATACTTTAGCTATTTATAATTATTATTGTAATTTTATACATTTCACATCCTGTTGTTTCCTTTGCCCTGTGTATTTGAATTTTTCATATAAAAGAAAGCAAACAATGCGTGAAGCTTTGAAATATTAAAATCATACATTGTTTACGATCATTTAAAATAATTATGAAAGAAAAAAAAATTACTATACCAAGAATCGAACCCGAGACCTTTAGCTCCACAGTCTAGCATCCTACCACAAGGCTATGAAGGAATGATGGAAGCATGCATGAATCGTGCATATACAAATACGGCTCCTATGCCATCCCGCTTCGAATTTTCATTTCGTTTTTGTATGGCAACAAGTCGTGTTCTCGTCATGATTTTTATACTAATCCGTTCGGAATAACGATATCTACACAGGTATATACCCATGTTATTTTGATGTAGTTGCTACGCTAGGAAAAGAAGAATATGTGAGCAAGGAAAATGGCTGCACTGCAATCTTTTGGCTTGCAGACAGCAAGTTCTCCACAATGCCGCCCGGGGCGCGGGCTGTTCACGTTCGTTGCGCTGATTGGCTTTTGACAGCCTTTTTGCTAGAATTAGAACAAGTCCTATATGCCGACGCGAATAACCAAACGCTTGACAAAAGGCGAATTTGATCGTTAGCAATACCAATTTGTTGAAAAGTGATAGTTGTGCAATAAATTTAAAGAAAAATTTGACCGTGAGCAACAGGCATAAGATGTATATTTTCTCAAATGAAAATGGACATAGCTGATCACTCTTGACTACTTGGTATTAAAGAGTGTTAAAATCATGCTAAAAATGGCCAAAAGAAGTAACTCAACGCAATAAATAAGTAAATCGACAGATTTTACACATGAAACCACTTTAAATACACCCATGTCCTTAAAATTCAGATAATTTGAGGTTTTAAACTTATTTTTGACCACCCAATTACAATAATTTTATAACTTCTCTCTTTGAGGGAAAAATTCCCGTATTTTATAAAATGGCTGCACTAGAAAGCAATGCTTAATTACTTACTCGGTGGCAATAGACAATTCCTAAACAGGCTAAAGGAATATTAAAAGAATAAACCTCCTTATAAGAATATTTGCGGGCCCTAGCGAATCATATTGTTATATGAGGGTTATTGTTATATCGAGGGACATCTTAAGAAAACTGAATGCAAAACAAAATACCTTATTGTGTACTTACACAGCCTAACAGACGAATTTATTTAACATATACCTTAACAAACAACACTTTTCCTTAATTTCTCTTCTCTTTTTAAGAAATGTAGCCAATGTATATGACCGCCGGTGTGGTCTTGTGGTTAGCATCGCTGACTACGGATCCGTTGGCCTGGGTTCGATCCCCGGTACCTCCTTGGATTTTTCTGAGGTAAGGTGGTCTGGTAGGGGTGCATTCAGCCTCGTGATTCAAATTGAGGAGCTACTTGATAGAGAAGAAGGCTCCAGTCATGGAAACCATCATTAACGGCCATGGGTGTCAGCATGCTGACCACATGCCCCCCAATCCTGCCATCTGCCCATAGGTAGATGACGCAGCGGTCGGGTGGTAGGCCTTGTCCCTTCGGGGATGTCACGCCACGTAGAGAGATAGCCAATGTAGATTGTGAAAGTCAGTAATTTTTTGTAAATTATATCTGCTTTAAACAATAGTACAAAATTTTAAAGCCGCTAATTTTGTTTCGAGACATTGATTTTTTTTTGTGCGGAGTCCATACTGTTTTTCATCCGCCCACTGAAAAATAACTTGAAAGACTGGTTAGCTGTTTAACATCGCCTAGCATACGTCGCAGAAAGTTCAGTCATATGGGAAAGAAAGAGGGAAGAAAGAAGAAAGACAGAACAATCACATTGGTCAGTGACCTTGTACTCCACCCTCTACTGAGCATGAAATTTCTTCTCTGGAATTTCTGAAGGCGGCTTAAAGGTTCTCACCAGCCGGGAAGGACACTAATCTGTTACATGCTACCGCAGTTTCACTTCAAAATAGGTATTGTTATAAAAGGGTGCTCACGAATTATCTTAATTGCTATAACGAGAGACAAGTAACGTTATGAAGATAGGAAATTTGCCGGGACCATAGGAAAATAATGCTTAATGTGGGTTTCTCGTTACATCGGTCTTCGTTATATGGAATTTCGACTTTATCTATTTTATGGAACCTGGAGGTTCATTACCATGCTTACCTGAGCCTGCCGTTCAACCCTATTCTGTGTTAACTCCATCCAACCATCCGTCTCAAATCCTACTTCTCTTAAATCTATCCTAATATTGTCCTCCCACCTATGTCTGGGTCTTCCAAGTGATCTCTTCCCTTCGGATCTCCTAGTCAATATTTTTGAGATGTCTTTCCTCCTCCATGCACGCAACATGTCCAGCCCATTTCATCCTCCATGATTTAATTACCCTATATATCCAGTAACTACTACAGGTTATGAAGCTCATTGTTATGCAGTTTTTTCAGTCCCCATTTTCATCTCTCTTAGGCCCAATTATTTTCCTAAGCACCCTTGAATACTCTTAATTTTTTTTGTTTGTTTTGAAATAAGGTGGGCATCTATTGCCCAATGCACCACGACCATCACTGTTCTATTGTGCGTCCCTTGCTGTTTAGTCGCTTAGAAGACCAGCCTCTTTGATGAAGAGTACCAGACCTTGGACTATTCGTCCACCGGCATGAACCAGTGGTTGAAGTGTTTAGCCCTAATGGCTGCAAGTATTTCACATTCACACAGAAGGTGAAGAACAGATTCTTCATCTTTCCGACATCTTCTGCACATCGAGTCGTCTGCTATGCCAATCTTATAGAGGTGTCCTAGCAGCTGACTGTGTCCAGTCATAAATCCCACAACTCAACTGAGTAGGAATCTATCCATTTTAAGGAGTTCTCTAGTCCTGCATTTGGTGACTTCTTTAATAGTCATCTTAGGCCCGTTATTACCACCTCCAGTAAAATATTTACGGCTACTTTTACGGTTACTTTACTGACAGTTCGATTTTACAATATCTGGTTAGGTGTTAACTGTTGGTAAAAAGCTCTTAACTGGCAGTAATCTTTACTGTAGGAAAATGTACAAGTAAACTCCTAACCGGAGGATTTTTTGAGGTTATACTTCTCGCGAACTGAATTAAAATGGAGAGATGAAGTTATTTAGCTGCTTTCGTAATGTCACTGGTGATGAACAATGCCAATATATATAAAAATAAATAAAAAAGATATTGAAAACTAGATCAAATTATTATGAAAGTTTGGACAAACAATTACTTTACTATTTGCATCCTCTACCCGTACATCAGATCATATTTGGGTTTTTCATCCTTCGGGGATGGGGTTTCGAAACGTGGTACCTTTCTTTTCATTTTTACAACCACTTTACTTGAGGAGGATTTTATTCTTATTTAACAGGAATTGTATAATAAGTGTAGGCCTAATACATAAACTATATAGGCCTATATATAATGTATTTTAATATGTATGCTAAGAGCTAATAATTTCATTTGAAATCATCTCGTAATTGGCTATATCCTGTAGTTATTATCTACACATTTCATACACAAACTTATTAGGTTTTAGGTCTTGCCTCGCAAATTATCCGACTTGCACACTACTGCCCGTACTGTGTACTGTAAACTATAATTAAATTCAGATGAAGTTACATATTTCACAATAGGTTTTTCTGATACGTCTTTTTGAGCTTTGCTCTTATGGCCACACCTTACTGTGTGTTTATTTAGTTTGAATTATATGACGCTTTTCGTCGATATCATTCAGAAACAATTATTCTTCACTTGAAAAGAAATTGCTGTGTCTCTTTATTTCTTTTATATCAGCCATAACCTCATCCATTGCAAAATCACACGAAACAATTAAAACAGTTGAAAAACTGCTGCAAACAACTGAGAAACGCTCGTACCAACTGCTGTGACTTTTGTCTGATTGCGTTAACCGGGAGTAAACTTTAACTAGGAGATGATAAGAACAAAGAAGCGTTTACTGGAACTTTACTCCGACAGTAAAATAAACTACCAGTTATCATTTACTCCTACTTAACCGGACATCGTAAGAACGGGCCTTAGAGTGTCTGTGACCTGTCACAGTCACCCAATGTTTGTTGTGTTTCCTGTTAGTCCACTCCCGTACTGCTCCTCGGATAGAAGCATAGGGCAGTCCCAGGCAGGGCTCAGGTCCCACAAAGGGCAAAGCTGCCCCCTTTTTTGCTAGTACATTACAAACTGTCAGATTATAATGCATTTTATACATTTTTATGTAATAAAATCTATACCAAGAGTGTTCAAAAATAGGATGGTTAGGAAAATTTTCAGACCTAAGAGAGATGAAAACTGCATAATGACATGCTTCATAACCTGTACTCTTCACCGGATATAGTAAGGTTAATTAAATCGCAGAGAATGAAATGGGTTGGACATGTTGCACGCATGGGGGAGAAAGGCATATATCACAAGTATTGACTGGGAGACCCGAAGGGAAAAGACCCCTTGGAAGACCGAGATGTAGGTGAAAGGGCAGTATTAGGATAGATATAAGGGAAGTAGGATTTGCGAGGGATAGTTGGATGGTGTTAGCACAGAATAGGGTTGAGTGACGGGGTCAGGTAAGCGCAGCAATGAACCTTCAGGTTCCATAAAATAGATAATATTCCTTTAGCTTGCTGAGGGATTGTTTGTTGCCATTGAGTAAGTAAATCAAGTTGTTTCATCATATTTGTGATGGCTTAAAATCAAATCTGTGTAGGCACAATGTTAGGCTGCAGCTTTTTTTGGCAGAAACATCAGATCCGTTTTTCATGGTAGGTGATCAAAATATACAAATTATGTTAGATGCTTATATTTGTTTGTAGCTGTCCTACTTTCAACTGACATTTGATTAATTTTTCATTATTTATGTGGAAATAGTCCGCCGCCATGGCCCATGGATGAGTTGGTAGCGTGATTGCCAGCCACCTGAGTGGCCCGGGTTCGATTCCCGGCTGGGTCGGGGATTTTACAGAGTGTAAAGTTTCCTTCCTGGATCAGGACTGGGTGTTGTGTCCTCATTCCCATCCCGCAAAAGGACCTGGCCTCCTTACACGGTATCATCCGGCCTCGTGTCCCTCGCTTGGGCTGTGGGCCTTCCCCCTCACGGTTTGGTCCCAGGGCAGGACCAACCTACAGGCTGAACACTTCATCATCATCATCATCACCACCACCACCATGTGGAAATAAATGCCGTTGTGATTATTTTTCCAATTACATTTTATTGTATTTTGTCTGCTATCACAATTTCATTCCCATAAGATGGCAGTGAGCAACTTCTTCTTTGGGGAGGAAGAATTCCCTGTATGTATAGACAACAACCCAGTTTTTAGGACTTTTTCTCAGTAAGATTTTGTTTATGGCTTGATCCATGAATAACTTTTTTCTTTTCCTGAAAACACAGATGGCATCAAGCAACTCTGTTGAATTAGAAGATCGAACTGAAGAACCTCCGTTGGATATGGGAAAAGTTAAAGAGGAATTTGAAGTAAGTGAATTCAGTTATTTGTAAAATATAAATTTACATTACTGCATAATGTGAATGTATTTGTAACTGGTCTGTTTTGTTATATTCAGGATGAATCACACGGCTGTGACACGACAGAACCCAACTTGTCTCCCACTTACTCTGAAGTTGACATGGATATTGTCAAGTACGAAGAAGATCTAGATCCACTCATAATTCCGACAGTTGAAATCAAAGAGGAACAGGTAAATAAATTGCATAAACGGAAACATAAGTCAGTTGGAGATTTTTTATTCCGCATTAACTATATAAAGTAAGTTACTATTTCTATGTGTTTATTTTTTACAATTAGGCCGTAGTCTGGTGGTAGTTTTACAGTAAGTAATACAAACTGAATAATATTAATACAATAATTGAATTTAATAACTTAAACAATATAAGTGACTTGAAGCTTTCCCGATGTTAATACAGCAGGACCCCACTAGTCCGAACTAATTGAGACGAGAGCCTGTTCGGATTCACAAAATAAAATTTGCTTTTGGTGGATCATGCATTCCTTCCTTCTGAAAAACTTCGCAACATTTCAGTCCTATCGTCTGGACATTCCTCAGGTGACTGTCGCTTCCGTGTTTTGTTCACAAACAAACATTCATCTTTAGTGGAATGCACACGCATAGAATTAAATAAAAAGGTGGTATACCGGGAATGCGTTATCACTCCATTCTCCAGGAATCTCATAAGGGGATTCCTCTATAACAGCATTTCTCAACCTATGGTCCGCGAAGATGGTGCAGATGGTCCGCAGACATAATTTAAAAAAATATCATAAAGCAAGTGGAAAGTAAAGGAGTAAAAATTTTTCACATATTTCGTTATAATGACCTATAACTATTACCCCAAATATTAAGAATATAGGCCTTCTTTTAAAAATGGGATGTAAAATTAGGGTCCGTAAATTTTTTTAGACATTTTAGAGGTCCTCGGATTAAAAAGGTTGAGAAACGCTGCTCTATAACATTTGTTGGTGGAAGTGGAATGTGTTGAACATATCTACACCTTTTTAACCTCTTGATAACCCCAAACCGCTCGTCGCCCAGGTCACCGTCAAACCTGTTCAGAACAGTCTCTTGGTTGCACCCAATATTCCACGCCTCACCCACTTTCCTTCTGATGGTATCGTCTTCGATCTTGAAGATCTTCAAGGTGCCCATACGATGATTGTCTTCAATCAAGTACTTAATAGCTCCTGTGAAAAAAACACGGAAGCAACAGTCACCTGAGGAAGGTCCGGAGGATAGGACCGAAATATTATGAAGTTTTTCAGAAGGAAGGATCATGTTATTGTTAATATTGTTATAAATTTTCATTTTTTAAAAATACATTTTCCCTCATTTTTCCTTTATTTCCTTTATCATTGTTTTCCTTTTTTCCGTACCACACCCTTGCCTGAGTTGGGACTTGAACCCACAGCCTCCTTACCCATGGCTCCAAGGCTACCGCGGCTAAGGAGACCGGCAGGATTCAAACCCAGGTTTTCAAATTTGTAGCTCCACAATTTATTAATGAGCTATTACTACGTAGACTAGTCTGCTGCAATCAGAGCTTCTTCTTTAGAATGGAATGAGGCCAGTTTAAACAACTGTAAATATTTTGGAAACAAAGCGGTTATTGGCATCCTATACCATACATCACTTTAGTTTACTTTCATGTTACCAAGCAGCAGGTAACATTTGTGGGGGTGCTGCTCCAGAAAATGTTTAGCCTTTGTTTTAAAATTGTGTTAAAGTAAACAAACATAGGCCTATATAAAAAAAAAAATTTATTCTAAAACTTGATACAATCCTAAAAGAACAAAATCAAACATTTTTTACTTACTTTAATCTAAATTGTTACAGTGGAAGCTTGATTGATTCATTTAAAAATGAAATCCATTCTTCTTGTTTTAATTTCCGCGAAAAGATTAATTTTCTCCTTGATCTGTCAAGGTTAAAGTTTTCTGTTGAATAAAAGAACCGAAAAATGAATGAAACAGAATAGCTGGAAACAAGATAATAATCTAGCCCTACACTTTATCACATCAAGAATATTGTACATGGTTCCTAAACAAAACATATGCAGAGTTAAAAAAAAAAAAGTTCCACCAGCAACGCCAGGGTTGGCACTGTGGGAACGATGGTTCTCTCTCCCTCGCAGTCGGCGTAAACCTTCCTATGTTTGCGTGCACACATCAGTCAAACACCACGCTGCTGGAACTATGAAGTGCACAGTTCCATACAAAGATTCTTTTATCTTTTTCATAAATTGGAGGATGGGTTCTGGTATTAAGCTTAAGGATTATATATTGTACAAGTATAAAGAAAGAATTAAAGAAAGAAAAAGGACTCATATTATATTAAATGTTATCAACAATAACAAGTGGAAATAGGGGGTGCTGCAGTTCCACAGTGCCTATACAAGAGCCACCACTCCAAACAGTATTATACAGATCGCTGCCTTATCACTCCTCCTACTCCAGTTTACGTTCTCAACATGAGCAAAGCCTCAGGTCACACATACAATTTGCTTTTGTAATTCATCACTAGAAACAATGCCCAGAATGAGCTGTTTTACTGACTGTTAATACAATTTCTTCCGTTGCAGGACACAATAGATGTTGCTGACTCAGCAAATGAAAATTGCGGAAGCAGCCAAACACAGAATGGTGATTGGACATTTCTTGAGGAGTACAGGTTAACCATGAAGTGCTCAAAATGTCATGGCTGTACTTTTGATGAAAGCTGTACAACATGTCTGAGCTGCTTGACTGTTCCCGAAGGAATGTACGCTTGCTCCCTGTGCACCGACTTGTTCATCCACGAACACAAGTTAAAGTGTAGCTGTGTAAAATCCAATCAGAAAACAAGTTCATCGTTTATATGCTTCGTCTGTAACAAAGCCTTCAGTTTAAAAGGGAACTTGCAGAAACATGCCCGAGTACACACGGGTGAACGTCCGTTTGCTTGTGCAACGTGTGGTAAAGCTTTTAAACAGAAGATAACCTTACTAAAGCATTGCTCAGTTCACACACGTGAGCGACCATTTTCATGTGACATATGTGGTAAAACGTTCAGCTTGAAAGACAATCTGGACAAGCATGCAAAACTGCACGAGAATAAAAAAGTTACAGACACAGACGCTGAGCTTGGAAATGTTTGTAAACCTTGTGATCAAACGTTTAGTCGAACTTATTTGTTAGATATGCATAACATGACTTCGCACTTTGGAGAACAATTGTTTCATTGTAAAACGTGTAATAAGTGCTTTCCTACGCAGGACTCCTTAAAACGTCATCTCAAATCGCATAATGATGACCGTCGATTTTTGTGTCCGGTCTGTGGGAGGTCGTATAAAAAGGATTACAATTTAACATTGCATTTGAGGTCACATGCTACTGAAAGTGCTGTTGAAATGCACAGTTAAATTTCTGCATTGTCCTTTGTACTGAGCTGGGAAAGTTATAAAAGATAAAAGCTATTATTTTGTGCATTGTGCAGTAAGGAGATTATACAGCAAGGTGATTAATTTAGTAATAGAGGGCTATTTTTTTTTCAAGGTCCGGTGGGGCATAAAATGAAAACCACATTGAAAATCAAATCTGTTTTATTTGGAACATTTAGGTACACCTTCTAGCTACTTCTCTACGTAGTCTTGCTCCGATTGAGACATTTGTTGAAGCATGGTGCAACTTTCAAATACCCTCTTCATGGAAGCTTGCCGCCAGCAAATTGAGAAGGGTCTTCACAACATTTTGAAGTTCTTTGTTGGTGTGGAAGTGCTGTCCTCCCAGATCTTTCTTCAGCTGCCGAAAAAGATGAAAGTCACTTGGCATGGGAACGAGTTTTTGAAATCCATCGTACAGGGTATGAAACGTGGATTCGTTACAAAAATCCAGAATCAAAAGAACAATCCAAACAATGGATGAACACAAATTTCCCGAACAAACCCAACAAAGAATTTCAAAACACTTCAAAATGCCGTGAAGACCCTTCTCAGCTTCTATGAAGAGGGTATAGTAAAGTTGCACCATGCTTCGACAAATGTCTCAATCGAAGCATGACTGCGTAGAGAAGTAGCTAGAACAAAAAAAAATAGGAATGTCAACTCTTGCTATCAACTAAAGATTTTTGTTGATACAGATATTATAGTAGAATATATTGCTGGAGAAATTAAGCTTGAATTAAAACAATATAGCAAAATTTCTTTTCAAGTAAGTCTGCATGTAATTAATATACTTTTTAATCACATAATAAAAATTGACTTGTTCTTTTTTCCGACAGATTCAGCTTATAACTTTTCCTTTCATTTCATTTATATTGTTTTATCGTATATTCACTGATGTCTGACACTTCTTGGTTTAAAGAATCCTCACTTTCAAATTCCTTGTCACTTATATTGACCATTTCCACAACACCAGTACTATTCTTCTAATGTCCCTGGATTTAATCCTGCCATTTTCAGGATAAAATTTTGTAAACAGACAGAAAAAATAGACGGTATTTCAAGAATACTGCTATGAAAAGTTATTTGGGTATGGCAGTACTGGGAACGGACTGCGATCTTCTCTTTTCCGAGCTAGGCCTTCTTGATATGGACTGTTTTCAGCATGAAATTAGGGTCAGATATGGGAGCGATTGTGGAATACTAGCAGGTGCCCATGGCTTCGCCCACGTTAATTAATTTAAAAATGAAAAATTAAGAGTATAATAACTGTTAAAGCATTATATTTATTATCACTTGCATGCGAATCATTCATAAACTAAACCATTAATAACACTGGGCAACAAAAAATAAACTTTTTTTTGTCTCAGAAAGAAAAATATGTGATTCTGATAGCATTTCTTCTCCTGAATTCAAATATGATATCGGTTTTTCTCCATCACGCAAGGTTTCCGAGAGACAGGCATTTATAATTTCAAACACTTTAATATTTTCTACATTCTTAAATACACAATATCCGAACATTCGGACTCACCTAGAAAGTAAGAAATGACGATTTTCTGCTATATTTCGCCTGTGGAGCATCCCTCTTGATGGTCCAAGAATAATCGGCCAGCATGTTAGGATTCCATTTGCCTTGATATCTCTTTTCTATAGCTGAAATCTCCTGATGAAAGCGTTCCCTGTGCTCATCGCTCACTGCACCAAGATTTTCCGGGAAGAAATCTAGGTGCGAGTGCAGGAAGTGAATTTTTAAGGACATATTACAGCCCAAATTTTTATAAGATGATATAAGATCATTGACAATATCATGGTAATTTTCCGCCTTTCGATTTCCCAAAAAACTGTGAGTTACTTTTTTGAATGCTTGCCAAGCTGCTTTCTCCAGTGGATTCAATAGTTCCTCAAACTTCTCATCATGCATTAGTGATCGTATTTGTGGACCCACAAATATCCCATCTTTAATTTTTGCTTCACTAATTTTAGGAAACTTCTGTTTTAAGTACAATGAAACCAGGAGTATTGCTCATGGCTTTCACGAAATTCATCATCAATCCTAGTTTCATATGTAAGGCAGGTAGGTACACATTTTTAGGATTACACAATGCGTCATGTTTCACATTTTTCTGTCCAGGAATGATTGATTCGCGTTTAGGCCATTCTTTTCTGATGTAATGATTTTTTCTGTCCCTACTATCCCAAAGACACAAAAAGCAACAGTACTTTGTGTAACCAAGCTGCAGACCAAGAATAAGTGCAATTACCTTCAAATCACCACAAATATTCCATTCATACACTGCATATTGAAGCTTTACCAATATAAGTTTTCATATGTTTTTTTTTCATACTAGCAGAGTGAGAGCCACAGGTATTGATGGGAATTTATTTCCATTATGCAGAAGCACTGCTTTTAAACTTGCTTTGGAGGAATCAATGAACAAGCGCCATTCTGTTGGGTTATGTTCAATACGAAATGTCTCCATAAGAGAAGAAATGTCATTACAAAACACTAAGCCATTTTCTTCAGAAAAATAGCCTTTAAATTGAGAATGACGACTACAATAAGTACATATCTTTGTATTCTTTTGAAGAAGATTCCATCCTTTTAGCCAGGAACCAAGCATTTCAGACTGGTTTTTGGATAATTTTAAATCTCGTATGAGATCGTTAAGATCTTCTTGAGTCAATAAATGAGGCTCAGATGAATAGCTTTGTTCAAAAGTTGTATCACCAAAATCTGTTTCTTCTTCTCCCTTACTTCCATCGGAATTTGAGCTCTCTTTATCTAATGTCACATGTTCTGGAGGCTTTGGTATGGGCAATTCTTCACTGTGTGGAACTGGTCTCATTGCAGATTGCAAGTCAGGGTACACCACTGTATGTTTTGATTTTGACGTAATCCCTTTAATGTTTGTTAAGCAGAAATAACAGTCAGAGGAGTGATCTTTGGGTTCCCTCCAAATCATATGGATAGCAAATGGCATGTGGCGTGTGCCATTCTTCCATGCAGTGAGAAGCCTACTACACGATAAACAACAGATATGTGGGGCCCAGGTCCTTGTTTGGTCCCCCACTTTGCACCTAAAATAAAGTTCATAACACTTTTTTATTAATGGAGTAAGGTTTCGCCTTTGGGACTTGAGCGTCACTTCACCACATATATATCAAAAGTTGTTAGGATGATTTAAACAAGCTCTAGGCATTTTGTAACTAACAACAAATTAAAAGATATAAATTTGTAAATATGTAATATACAATATACAATAATCCAGACACAATGCACTCACAATTACATGTTTACTGGTTCACTTCTCTCTCACAACTGACATCGTTGTAATGAATGCATGCATGATCATGTTTGTGCCTGTCTGTACAGTCTGAACTTGCACAACAGTAGCAACGGTACCATTTGAGTTAGCTCATTTGATTCCATCACATTTACAATGCTCTAGGAGTTTTTATTTTACAATGGGCAAATGACCGTTTATTAAAAACATATATTTAAATCCATTAATTGAAATTGAAATTAAAAAAACTGTGGGTGATGGAGAAATTCCAAATACATATTTGAAAACATGATAAAAACTGCATTAAGTACAACTATTGATACTCATGAGACAAAAATCATGTTGACCAGTGTAATGAATGAAACAGCTAAAATTCTGACTTTAGAGTACATTCCACGATTAGAAAGCGCCACCTGGGAAAACAATCTCAGATTTCAATTATGCAGTTCCAAAGATAACTGTGAACACATAATATGTATTGTTTCTCAACTGTTTGTTGACAGATGAATATGGTGTGAATTTTATTTAATCAATTCAGTGTAATTTTCAGAAATTTTATAATTTTTCAAGGGAAGGAATGGTTTGTTTGGATTTTTATTATCAGCGATATTTCAAGAGTTAAACCATCAATATTTTACAGCTGGTGCCCCTGGCTTCGCCCGCCAATATTAATTGACTTCAGGATTTTTAAGAAATTTACACTGGTAGTTTATTAAATATGTTTGTGGTTCAGAGCCATGAAAATTTTAAGTAAAAATAAAATTAGAATATTTGTTCATTGTGTTCATTTCACATAGGCTTTATATAATAAAGAAACGGTATTCCTAATTTTATACTCTTCGTGAAAGTTTACACTGCCAGAGACGAAAATCGCCAAGTATACCCGATGAACTCACGAAGCGGGCGAGCGAGTGAGCATGCTATTTAGGGCCGTTGAATTGTATAAGAGTAGATTCTAAAACTGATATGAACCAGAGCTCATTGTCTTTAATTGCATGTGACATACTTACTGGGAATTTACTTATCCCAGGCTCTGAACCACTGCAGGTTTGAATGCATTGACGGTGTCCTGGAAGAATATATTATTCTGTTTATATGGACTAAATCTTGTTCTGTTGAGGACGACTTTGTTCTGTGCCTTACATGAAGTACTTTACACATTTTCAACAAATAATAGATTAGTTCTGCTCCACTCAGCAGACTGATGCCAAGAAAGAGTCCCAAGATTCCTCCGAAGGAAACTGAAAACAAGAAATTGAGATTTGTTGTACAAATAATTGTCTTGTTTTGTACATTTGTACTTCATACATGGTGCCGTGACAGTATGTCTCCATAATATTTGAACAACATTTTTTGCTTTTACGACCCTGTGTACCATTCTCAAGTGTAATTTTACCATGGTAAAACCATTTTTTACCTTGTTCGTCCTTAGTTTCGGGTGCATCAAGCATGATTAAAGCGGGATTTACACTTTATCACTTTTGATGTACAGGTAGGGAAAAAAACGGACCGACTAAAATATCTAAGTTGCCGATATGAACCACTGCACATGCCTAGCGGCATTCACAGGATAGCAGGGAATGTATTGAAATTTGTTCTAGTGTTGATAAATTGCTTGAATTGAGAAATAATTTCACGTAATTTGCATTGCTTGTGAAAACAAACGTTTCCGTTATATCCCTTACATCTATTTTCTTATCACAAGGCTCTGAAATCAGCTACAAGAATCTCTGCTTTTTTTTTCCACCCTACCTGTACATCCAATGCGAACCACTCAAAGTGAAATCATCCATAATCATCATCCTTGTTTACATATTTTCATCTTCATGCACACCATCACTGTAACTGTTCCTTCATAGTACATGTAAAAGATCTATTAATATTGTCTACAATTGCAGTGTTTGCAAAATAATTTACTAAATATACCGGAACAAGGGATTTTCGTTTCTGATGATGCCTTCCCATTGAGAACCTACATTTTAAAACCATTTTCAAGATGTGGCCCACTAACCGAGAAACAAAAGATATTTAGTTACAGACTCTCAGGGGCTCATTACGTTGTAGAAAACACATTCGGCATACTTGTGTTGAAATTTCAACTCTTTGACTACGATAGTCTCCACTGACGGATGTGAACTAAATAGTGAACGGGACAGAATCCGTTTGTTTACATTTACCACTGCACCTTCATTCTGTTTAGGGAATGACTCTTTTATAAAAAGTTGGTAAGGGGTCAATATCTTTCATTGTTCATTTTTAGTGTTAATTTTGGATGAAATAGAAAGATGAACATCTGAAGTGATAAGTGTAAACAGCCGTAAGTTAAATGTGGCATATGACTAAAGTAATTGATTAGGGTAAAGTTCGAAAAAACCTAGTTAGGATAAAAGAAATTGTGTGAGAACAGGGGTTTTCAACTAGTGGCCCATGGGCTGCATGTGTCTCTTGAGGCCTTTTCTTGCAGTCTACAAAGTCTATTTGAAAATATATTACCAGTAATTCAATTTACTTTTTATTAAAATATATTATACTGTTCCTGAAGAAACCTTAGGTGAGAGAGAAATCATCGTAGACGGAGTGCATTTTACAGTCAATAATAAAATCAGTGCCAAAATATATTTACATAATTTTAGAAATTTACAGTATGTACTCAGAATTTGTATTTATCACCCCAATTATTCTCAGTTATGGAAATAAGTGACACAAGTTTAAAATCTGAACTCACCGATGAGTTGCATGAGATTAAAGGCTCGCTCTCTGCGGTACTTGATTCCACCGAGGTCCTTGAAGAATATGTCGAGGTGTGCAATCCCCTGAGCAGTGTAGGGGTTTGTGTCAGGCGTGATGTCGTGGTGGAAATTGTAGGTACTCTCGTGGCATGTGGGCAGGCAGTTTGAGCAGTTGAGCACCTCAGAATTGTAAATGTTTTCGCCGTTCGGGGGGTTGAATACTCTCATGTTGGCTGAAAATTGACATATCGATATCGTTATTATCTTTTTCTCATAACAAAATAATATGAATAATGATATATTATTTCAGTGGGGTACGCCGTAGCATAGTGGTTGATACGCTTTGCTACAAACCGGAAGATCGCGGGTTTGATTCCCAGTGAGGTCGTTGAGATTTTTCAATTGGCCTAATCCTTCTGATGGCACTATGGCCCTGGGGTCGACTCAGCCTCTAACAGAAGTGAGTACCAGGAGCAATCCTAGGGGTAAAGGCGGCTGGTGCGTAAGGCTGACAACCTGTGTGATGGACGGGAAAATGTCTGTCTGTCCGTCCATGTGCCTGTACGCATGATAACTCGAATACGCTTTAGCGGATTTTCATGAAACTTGGTATATGCATTTATGACCTCCATGGGAAGAAGCCTATTGATATTGGACTAAATCGGTTGACCTTTACTGAAGTAATGCCCAATTTAATGCCTATTTTATGGTATCAAATGCAAATCAGTTATCATGATAACATATTGTTTTACAGTGTTCATATATGCCTTTGGAAGTTGCAATGCAGTTAACTTCGACAAATAACACTACCTACATATTCCTTCACATATGCTTATCAAACTAGACCTTTGTTCTTCCGTAAGCCCTGCTTAATGAATCGACCTGGAACTTAACTCTGAAATTGATTACAAAAATAACTTATTTTCTGCATATCATAATTGCAGTTATCACTGAATAAACAAAAGCATTCTGGCACTTTGTTACATCAGTTGAACTGATTTTGTTTCATATGTAATTAATTGTAATGTTGATGGCTGACGGATTTACATATTGAGGGATGATTTTAAGGTTATTTCCATTAATTCACTATTAATTTAATCATTGGATTGTAGTTTTCATTATGTTCTGTCCATAAAAACCCTAGGATTTGGAGGGTAATTTTTTTTCTCTCTCCTGGACTCTGAAGGGGGGTTCATTGTATACGTATAGATATATATACACACACACACACACACGAGTGATCTAACTGCTTCGACTGTGTACTGTACTCATTGTCTGTAATGTAAGGTTTGATTACAACTCCACCTTGTGGCAGTGTTCAGTTTTGTAAACAAGAGCACATCACGGACTGCTTCCAAATGCGGAACGAGTGAAGTACAACTAAGGATGTCAGTGGCGGCTCATAACCACACATTCCCAATAGTAAATCTTGCACGTGTGTTCGTGGACCCACTTTTGCTTCTGTTATCGTATACTTTAAACCCTTTTTGGTTTGCGCTATTATTTGTGATTAGGGGGTGGATTTCTGTTACCTAAAAAATAGGATATATGCATGCATTTATGACCTAAAGAACATTAAAATATGACCAATAAAATTTAAAATATGACTTTACCACTTACACGTTGTGTATATTTTTTTAAGTTTTATTACAGTTAATTTTATTAAAATATGTTAATTATTTAAAGTATCTGTAAATTCTCAAAAAGTATCATTATAATGCAAAATTTACAAAATATATGAAACTTCAAAATTTCTTGAATATGCACACAAATATGCAAAAAATATGTCCTAATTATGCATATTCGTAGCCCTACTAAATATGCTACAATAGTTGAAAATTTCCTAAATATGCATTATATGCACAATAAAAGCCGTTCCATTTTCACCGTGATGCTTGGAATCGGGTTTAAATTAGTCGGAGACCTGAAATAATGCAAAGGGGAAAAATATGACATGTCATAGAAATCCGCCTCCTGTTTATGATACACCCTGTGTACATGTATAATGATAAGGCTCATAAACTTTTATGAATACATTGCTGTATATTTTTAAGCATTTCTTATGTGATTGTATATGATTGAGCATATGTCTTCGTAATTACTAGACTTCGGACTTATAGGTCGCTAAAATTGCTGTTTTAGGTACCTAAAATAGGCTCTAAAAATTGTAAAATAGTCTCTTATAAAATCGTTGTTGCCAATTTTCTGGAATATCTCAATTGCAATGCAGAATATTATATTTATTGAAGTCACCATTAATAAATAATCATGATAAAATACAGATATAGGCCTATGGTAGGCCTACACAGAATTATATAGACCCTAGTACAAGGGCCTGTATTACTACCATAACAGTGAAAACCTAATCCCTGCACCCAGAAGCTACGCACGCTAGCTTATTCAACCCCCTTTTACCCCTCAGTGATTCAGAGAACTACTTTTTGTTTGTGTGTTTTTTGTTTTGTTTTTTTTGTTACTGGATGTGGGAGTTGGGAGAAAAACACTATATTTTCTTGGGAATACCAAGGAATTTTTCTACTGAAGACAAAACATTCCTTACTATTTAACCACGTCATAAATGTGTCATGTACTGCATATTCCGAGCTAAAAATTTAGTACGGACTGAAAATAAATGCTAGAATTTATAACAAAGAATAACTTATTTTGAACTTTAGAGGAAAAAACAAACAAAAAGGCAATACTAGGCTCTAACGTAAAAATAGGCTGTTTTAGGTCCTATAAAAGTATCAGTTTTAGGCATAGTCACTTTATGAAACATGCATATACAAATTTTCGTCCACATATCACTTAAGGATTAAAATAGGTTTTTACCTAAAATCCAAAGTAATTACTTGGGTAAATATCCAATTTTCCTGGGTGTCTGTTGAAAGGTGAGAAGTTTGAAAGTTTCACATGGGTTTACAAGTAGGCCTATGCTATAATTTTGTATATAGGCCTAATGACCAGAAAGATATTCACTCACCATTTTCATATTGCAAGCATTTGATCTGTGAGAACGTGCATTCTGGAACTCCATCTGCATAAACATAAATTTATCTGTCATTAGCAACATCATCATCATCTTCACCTTTGTAATTATTTTCCATGCACGAACGTATGTATCATGTTTCAGAACAGTGCATAGTTGCATGGTGTGTGAGGCTGATTAGGCAACGTAGTATTTGGATATACGATATACGATACAGATATACGGATATACGATATAGTATGCATTCATGAAGCACAGATTTTTGTCTCTGTTGGCATTACATGAGAATATTATAGGATAAAAATTCCTCTGGCACTGGGATTTGAACCCATGTCCTTTATCTATCCTTGCCAATACTCTACCAATTGAGCTAAGCCAGAGTACACTTCACAGCGCCAGATGAAACCTCTCTCCTATGACTGATTGCTCTTAATGGTCTACCTCACTGACACAAAGTTATGTCATATGCAGTACTGTGAGGCACACTAGTGATTTTTTTGTGACCGGGCTTCCACTGTTATTGTACAGTAACATTCAAGATGGATGTATATGCATTCATGAACCACAGATTATTGTCTCTGTTGGACATTAGACATTACATGATAATATTATAGGAGAAAAATTCCTCCGTCACTGAGACTCGAACCCAGGACCTTCGACTATCCGGAATTTTTTATTTATGCTTATTTTCCTATCGAGATCAAAATGACAGACGATAAGCCCATCGCCTCAGTGATCAGGTAGAGAGAACTAAGGTATGATATGGCTGAGGAATTTGGTGCAGAAGCTCTAATTTGGGCAATGAGTTGTTTAATACTAGGAGGTGCCCATGGCTTCGCCCACGATAATTAATTTAAAAATTAAAAATTAAGAGTATAATAACTATTAAAGCATTATATTTATTAACACTTGCACGCGAATCATTCATAAACTAAGCCATTAATAATTAATGAAACAGCTAAAATTCCTGCTTTAGAGTACATTCCACGACATGAAAGCGCCCCCTGGGAAAACTATATCAGAATCGATTATGCAGTTCCAAAGAACCTGTGAACACATAATACGTATTGTTTCTCAGCTGTTTATTGACATGAATATGATGTGAATTTTACTTTATCAATTCAGTGTAATTTTCAGAAATTACGGTATATAATGTTTCAAGGGAAGGAATGGTTTGTTTGGATTATTATTATCAGCGATATTTCAAGAGATAAAACCATCAATATTTTACAGCTGTTGTCCCCGGCTTCGCCCGTCAATATTCATTGACTCCAGGATTTTTAAGAAAATTACACTGGTAGATTATTAGAAATGTTTGTGGTTCAGAGCTATGAAAATTGTAAGTAAAAATAAAATTAGAACATTTGTTCATTGTGTTCATTTCCCTTAGGCCTTATATAATAAAGAAACGGTTTTCCTTCCTAATTTTGTAGTCGTCATGAAAGTTTAGACTGCGAGAGACGAACATCGCCGAGTATACCCGATGTCTCAGGAAGCGGGCGAGCAAGCACGCTATTTAGGGCCGTTGAATTGTATAAGAGTAGATGCAGTAAATATATGAAAGATGATGGTATAGTGGACCAACACATTCTTTTGTTTGCACAACCAGAAATTTATTGTAATGAAATCTTAGAATTGCTACTCGATGCAACCTTTTGAAAGAAACAAAATTGAATCCTGGGATATTACCTTGAAAGCTAAGACAACATTGAATTTTGATCCATTTTAAGGTACCGGTACTCAACTGTATTGTCTCAGATATATGCCTATGCATTCATGAACCACAGATTATTGTCTCTGTTGGACATTGTCATGTAATTTCCAACACAGACAATAATCTGTGGTTCAAGAATGTATATGCATATATGTATCTTGAATGTTATTGTTCAATAACAGTGGAAGTCTGGTCGAAAAAATCACTAATTAGTGTGCCTCACAGTACTGCATATGACATAACTTGTCTGTCTGTGAGGTAGACCATTAAGGGCAATCAATCATAGGAGAGAGGTTCCATCTGGTGCTGTGAAGTGAACTCTGACTTATCTCAGTTAGTAGAGCATTGGAATGGATAGCCAAAGGTCCTGGGTTCAAATCCCAGTATCAGAGGAAGTTTTCTCCTATAATATTATCATACTCACCTATGTTGCTGTCGTAGAAGTACGGAACACATTTGCACTTGTTGATGATGAATCTGAGTCTACACTCAATGATACAACCTTGGAAAGTGTAGACTTTGAAATAACTGCTCTTGCGTTCGTTAGGGAACAGACATTTCCGTTGCGGTATGTCCATGTCCTTCAGTTCTGTTGAAGCCATCGTTATGGTGGGCGACACTTTCACGGAGTAGAATGTCGAGGGTCTCTCTGGAACGTACAAGCTTGTCGCAGATTCGGGAGGCACCATCGGATGATTAATCATGATCTGTAACAGAAATTCCTTTGTCATTCTTACTAACTATTGTGTTGGGCCAAGAATATGTCTCTCAAAGTTATATATTACATTTCATTTCAGTTCAAACTTACCCTAGTCCCATTAGGGTCAAGCTGGCCGTCACCTAGATTGTCTTCTTCAGATATCTTCGCTAAGAAGATCTCCAGACCAGTAGAGGTCCCACCAGCAATGTTACGACGAGGATTACAAGTATTGTCCTTAGTTGCATGCTCCCCAAACTGGAAGTACTGGTCCCCCGAAGTGGAACTAAACACAGATACATATTAATGACATCAGTTTACCTGATTTTATTTGAAATGAGAATGCGTATTGCCCATGCTTTAGGACAGCGTTTCTCAACCTTTTTGAACCCGAGGACCTCTAAAATGTCTAAAAAATTTTATGGACCCCTAATTTTACATCCCATTTTTAAAAGTACTCTATATGTAGGCCTATATTCTTAATATTTGGGGTATTAATTATAGGTCATTATAACAAAATAAATCTAAATACATTTTTTAATTCGACGGAAAAACAGTTATTGAATTGGAAGTAAACTATTGACAGTAAAATTATATTTTGAACAGACTTTAATATTGATTACCAATTTTAAAATATAATTAGGAATTATAACACAGATTTACAGACACTCAGGCACCTCCAACAATAAAACCCCTCTAATAACAAATCCCCAAAAAGTGTTATTTTTTAGGGTTTTGAATGACAAAGGGAACCATAGACGTCAGTGCATCAGGGGTTTCAAACTATGGATCGTAACTGCAAAAGTAAGGAAACTTGCAATAGAACCTGTATTTTCGAAGATTTTAAAAACTTTGACATCTAGTGTCCATTTTATGTGAAAATGTTTTACTTCTTTACTTGCTTTATGATATTTTTAAATTATGTCTGCAGACCATCTGCACCATCTTTGCGAACCACCAGTGGTCCGGGGACCATAGGTTGAGAAACGCTGCTTTAGGGTAAAGGAAGTTATGTGAGTTTTGTTTGTACCAGTTGATGCTGTCCTCAGCAGTAAGGGAGTTGAAGCTGTAGCAGTAGCCGGCTTCTGATCGCTGTAGACTCAGGCCTTTACAACAGTCAAAGTCTCGTCCCGTCCAGTAGCATGCCCTGAACATCTCACGACATGTGGGCAACACCTAGACACAATGCAAATTACACTAAATTTAATGAAGTTAGCATTCCAGTATTCGGTATGGACATATTTTTGAAGTGAAACTTCTTTAGCTGCGGTAGGGGTGAATCGAGAGCTTGTGTAACGCTCAAAATCATCACGAAATTAGTGTAACGCTCAAAATCGTCAAAAAATTAGTGTTATGCTCAAAATCGTCGCGACGGAACGGACTGCACAGAAAACAATCAACTCAATAATTAGGCTTATGCAAACTTTGAAAAATAAAAAAAATTCAAAATTTAAAAATCCAAAATTTAAAAAAATCTAAAAATCCAAATTTAAAAAGTCGAAAATCCAAAATAAAAAAATAAAAAATTCAAAGATCCAAAATTTAAAAATAAAAAAATTAAAAAATCCAAAATTTAAAAATAAAAATCCTAAATTTAAAAAATAAAAAATCTAAAATTAAAAAATTCAAATATCGAAAATTTAAAAATCAAAGAATTTAAAATTTAAAAAATTCAAAAGTCGAAAATTTAAAAAATAAAAATCCAAAATTAAAAACTCCAAAATTTAAAAATAAAAAATAAAATTATAAATCGAAAATTTAAAAATTAAAAAATTAAAGGATCTAAAAACTCAATATTAAAAAGTCCAATCCAAAATTGAAAAAATCCAATAATGCAAAATTGAAAATATCCAAAAATTAAAACAAGTTTCACTTCTGTCGCGTGTCGTTCCACGCACACTTTCTTTTAGAACATGCTAATAATGTTTTAAGGGGGACATACAGCTTTCGATGCTGAAAAATAGGTGAAGTTTCTTTTCTTTTTTCGCAGCAATGAATTGTTTTGTAGCCTTGCAATTTGGCAGGCTCTATATTGACTAGTTTTACAATTGCATACTATTTTCAGAATTCATTTAACTATTACACCCATGAGTAATATTTTCTCTACACAAATATATCTTCTTTGACCAATGTCTACAAAATTTTACACCTGTATCCTACAGAACCGGATAAAAATTCTAGGAGATGACAATATATAAAAAAAACATCCTTTTAAATTTTCAACCTCTATTATGTGATCTCTGTGCAAATCTACGTTCTTTGGACGACTTTTACCAAACTTTAAGTCACACACAGACTGTACAACCACGATATTTTTTTTATACAAAATTAATTTTGGAAGAAACCACCCCTTAAATGTATCAACCCCTGTCATATGACCTTTATTTAAATCTACATACCTTTACCAATTTTTACCAGACTTTAACACAGATCCTTTAAAACAGGGAGAAATTTTGGGCAAATCTAATTTAGGTACAACCCCCTTATTATGTGATCTGTAGTTAAATTTACATTCTTTGAACCTATCATCTTTGGGGGGTTCGAATCCTAGTGTCAGAGAATTTTTCTCCGATAATATTCTCATGTAATGGTCAACAGAGACAATATTCTGTGGTTCTTGAATGTTACAGTCATTCTGTTACTTACTTGAAGCATGAACTGAGAGAGTGTGATTGTGTCAAGTGATGGGAGATAGGACGGGTTCACTTTAGAAAGCTGTTCTCCTGCTCTGTGGTAGAATGGGTACTGCATTTCGGACAAAGCGCTCATCACTGTCTTCAGCTCCTCTCTCAACTCCATGTCCAGGGTTCTATTCAGCAGTCTGCAAGAGAGACTTGGGTGTTAAATAAAAATAAAATTGGAATGAAATACGCATAATTATAGTAAAAATAGAATACATAAATAATTATAATAAAAAATAAAATATAAATAGAATAGGCCTACACATAATTACAATTAAAAATAAAATACAATTAATATACATATAATTTTCTTTCTTTACCTTAGTTTTACCTCTATCTTTTAGGGACCTTTAAGCAACCCACGCCGCCTGGGCCTTACGGGGCCACGACTCACATAATAATAATAATAATAATAATAATAATAATAATAATAAAATAAATTCTAATATAATATTTGGGATAGTGTTTACGTGCACATCCAACGCCACCTATTAACAAAACCGTATTCAATAGTGAAGGTGGCTTTGCTCAGTTGCTATCTTGATTCATTTGTTTAAGATTTGCAGCGATCTGATTTTTTACTTCTTCTGCCGGTAGCATAGGTACTATAGGTAGAGGAAGTATTGTTTTCGACTCCCAAATACGACGTTAAATTTTTGACATAAATTCACGTTTTGAGGTCCTTGAATTCAAAAATATTATTTTCAGAAACATGTCTGTGTGTGTCTGCTCCAGAACAAAAATTCGTACGAAAACAAAATTTTGTATTTGGGTTAGACACCTTTTGGGGATGTGACAAGAAGATTGGCGACTACTTTCTCTTACTTTTTAATGGTACCGGTATTTTACATAAAGAAAATTTTGTTTTTTTGACTATTTTCTCGAAAACGGCTCTAATGATTTTGTTTACATTTTTTCATGGGGTGCTTATAGTAAGAGTTACAACTTTTTTAAAACTTTTTTTCGAAAAATATATCTGAAGGTTAGTTATAAGCCATCCACTCTGGAGATGTGCCCTTTGCAACATGGCCTCTTTTTCTATATCGGAATGTGAAGTAAGGAAAATATATTGGCTATGCTTAAAATAAAGAAACTTACGAACGTACATTAATAAGATTTTAATTCAATTAGGCTATGTATCCTTCGGGGATGCGATGTAATGTGGTAACGACATTCTCGTCATTTTTGCAACCAATTTTCATGAAGAGAATGTCAAGCATAATAATTATATTATACTGAGAGACTAACTTTTGTTTAAACGAAGAAATTTATGTGATTTTCACTTCAGATTTTTATTTATGGAGAGGGCTATGATTAAAATAATATCCTGTATGTTGCTATAGTAACAATGGAAAATGCATGTTCTAATCAGTCTCTTTTACTTAAGCATGGCCTGTTATAATTTTTATTTAAGTAGACGGCCATGGCAGAAATACAATCTCATCGCAATCATTATCTGTTGCTATAACTTAGTAACAATAAGCAATGCATGCTCTAACCAATCTCTTTTACTTAAGCATGGCCTGTTATAATTTTTATTTAAGTAGACGGCCATGGCAGAAATACAATCTCATCGCAATCATTATCTGTTGCTATAACTTAGTAACAATAAGCAATGCATGCTCTAACCAATCTCTTTTACTTAAGCATGGCCTGTTATAATTTTTTTTTTAAGTAGAGGGCCATGACTAAAATGTAATCCAGTCACAATAATTCACCGTCTTAAAATGCTATATGTACAAGCGTTGTTGCCGATTGCGTGATAGAACTGTACATAGGCTATTGATGCTTTAATTATGAAGAAACTGTTGCAGGATTCTTATTCCACGTGCGTGTTTTACACGATATGTTTATGCTAGAGTTAATATTAATTGGTGAACTGCACGCGTTCGACGTTAAATATGACGGGAAGTCCCCCAAACAAATTATAGAGTTTAATAGCAAAGACTTTGTTATTGTCTAGACTTGTTTACGAACATCAAACCTTTTGTTCAAAACACTGTTGGAATTTTCACAATATTACGTAATTTTTGTAGCTTATCGTAACAGAGACTAGTAGGTCTACTAGTTCATGTACCCTATTAACACTGATTCTCCTGAGCTACTCTAAATGAAGACGTACACTCGAGTTCCATGCACACTCCCCACCCCTGCTCCTTCCATTTTTTGGCGATGGCGGATACGGCAAAGAGCCCCTAGATTCGTTAAAAGAACATAATCAGTTGAATACTATAAATTAGAAAGTGTCTGTGTGCCAAAAATATATTTAAAAAAACATGTTTCATTTTAATACAAGGTTATTAATGAAGGAATAATATAATTTGTGACACCACTTTCTTCATGTGGACATATTACTTTAAAAAATAATCAAGACTATCCACTGTTTGAATATAAAAAAAAAACCTATCTGAAAACTAATATAACTTGTTTGAAAAGTGGTCTATATACCATTTTGACTAACATATAGGTCTCTTTTTAGAGTATGTGGCGCTTAAACCCTTTCTAATTTTTCAGAATTAATTTTAACCTTGCTCGATAAGGGAAATAACTTTTGGTCTCTTGTCCATGTCCTGACTGTATACAGTTCTTCACATAAGAGGCTTTGTCCTGACTTAATCACTGACAGACTGACTGACAGAGAATCAACGTAGAGCCTAAACTATAACAGGTAGAGACTTGGAATTTTGACACTACCTTCGTTTCATAATGTAAGAGCTCACTAAGAATGGATTTTGAAAAATTTTGATTTTAAATGCCAAAAATCAAATGTTTTGAGGACACTTACACAGAATTATCAAATCCAAATCAAATTCCATGTACAGTTCTCATGACAGTGTATTGTTGCTAGTGGTCACAGGTAGCTTTGGAAGTAAATTATACAAGCATCGATATAATTAATTAGTGTAAATAAATATTGAAGAATGAATACCACGGAAATAATCCACCTTGGGCATAGAGAATACCATTTTCTCACTTCAAATTTTGATGTAGAATAAGAGCTCATATTGCAGGGACCGCATTTTCAATTGTTTCAGTCTGACTGAGTGTGCGCCTACGAATATATCCTGTCAGAAGTCTGTAAAAATATCTATCCACTGATATGTTATTCATAGCTGTAGGCTTTATATTTTCAGTTGAGAAATATGGATGTTTATCATAGGCCCTAAGCATGTAAAAGGAGACAAAATAGGATAGAACATTTATGTGTTAATAAATAGGTTTCATTTATTTTTCTGTTAAATAATTAATTTAAACGAAACATCTAGCAGTTGAGTATATAATCGCGGGCGAAACCACGTGCACCTGCTGGTAGCTTAATATGTCCTCAATAAATAACATTACCTTGCCAGTATTTTCTCCGCCAATCTTCTCTTCACGTTGGTTGATGGGCATATCGTTACAGATGGGAAGGGAATCTTGTAGAGAGGATAGTTTGTGGTTTCCACATTGACCACTATGGGGCTCTGTGAGAATTTCTGCCAGGCTGAACTCACGAACACTCCTGCCAGAACAATGCAGCTGATGACAGCTGCCACCCAACATAGCCTGGAAAATAATGGAATCATATTTGTTAAGAATTTGTGCCACAGAAAACAGAATTTACTGAAAGTCGGTTCGCAGATGACATCGTACTAGTAGCAAGAAAGTGGCAAAATTGAAACAAATGCTAAAAGATTTAGATACTTACTCTTACTTAATGGCAATAGACAATTCTTAAGCAAGCTAAAAAATATATATTTTATGGAACCCGGAGGTTCGTTGCCGCGCTTACCTGAGCCCACCATTCAACCCTATTCTGTGCTAACTCCATCGAACTATCCCGCGCAAATCCTACTTCCCTTAAATCTATCCTAATATTTTCCTCCCACCGACGTCTAGGTCTTCCAAGTGGTCCTTTTCTTTAGGGTCTCCTCCCTCCGACGTCTAGGTCTTCCAAGTGGTCTTTTCCTTTCGGGTCTCCTCCCACCGACGTCTAGGTCTTCCAAGTGGTCTTTTCCTTTCGTGTCTCCCAGTCAATACTTTTGAGATATGACTTTCCTCTCCCAAGCTCAGCTCGGTAGAAACAGATTAATATTCATGATTATAGTTCATTCACTGATGTTTGAGCCGTCTGATTCGGTAAAACCGCGTGGTCACACAGGAGCTTGCTCAAAAAAAAAAATTCTCACGTGGTAGGGTGCTTCCTCTTGTAAGATCGTCACATGTCAGGCTGGAAAAACAGGGCTCGACGTAACCGTCTGTTGTCTGTTTTTCAAGATTGAATCGCGACAATCTGAATGAGGATGTTGCTCTGGCAACATCATGTGTGACAACCAGACGTCCAAATACCAGTGAATTAAGTATACATAATTTGCTGGCAGTTATGGGCCCCAAAACTGGTTTTCAATCGTAATCTTCTCCTTTATCTGAATTTAACTCCCCCGTTAACTGCTGTAGGGACGTTTACTCTTTCCACGCCATC
The DNA here is from genome assembly GCA_964059195.1 of Ectobius pallidus. Lineage (NCBI taxonomy): Eukaryota > Metazoa > Arthropoda > Insecta > Blattodea > Ectobiidae > Ectobius > Ectobius pallidus. The sequence continues at coordinate 8,695,899 of CAXKWD010000002.1, forward strand.
CGCGACCTTTCGGGGTAGTTTTATGGATCACATACATATTTTTTGACCATACAAGGATATGGAGGGCTTCTCCGGATGTCAGCCCAATGCCAGGGCCACCTCTGAGACAACAATAACAGATAGGACGAAACACACCATTCACACAGACACTCATGCCATTACAATGCGTCGAACTGAACGTCATTGGACTATTTCTCCTGGGGTCGTATGAAGAGTTTGGTGTACGAGACTCCTGTAGTAACCGAGGAAGAACTGCCGGCATGAGTGATGGTCGCTGCACAAGAGATTAACGGGACACCAGGTGTGATGGAACGAGTGTACCGGAACATGATCCGTCGGTACAATGTGTGCAACGACGTTGGTGGTCGTCACATCGAGCCTATGTTGTAGTGAGCAGTTTCGTATGGGACACATCCAGTACAGAATACAAAATAATTTTTTTCCACTGTTGACACAAGACGTATTATTGTGATCAATGAAAGTCTTTTTGTTACTTTGGTATTGTTACCAAAAAAATTTGACTTTCGTCATTTACTTCTGTACCTTACGTCACACCTCATTTCACATGGTGCTCTTCTGATGTCATGTACTGCCTCTCCGGTTGCAAACCAACACCGGCAAATCCAACACATTGTAATGGCTGTGGACATGGGTTCGTATTCGAAATATTGTCTACTAAGTACAAACAGCAATTCACCTCCTGACAGACTGTACCTTATTCTCCAAAGCAAGACCTGCAGTACTTCGAAAGCTACCACTGCATCAGGTGCTTCAATGTCATATCAACACAGTCAACGTTAACAGCTTCCTGAATACTATCTTTGATTATCTCAAAGAATGACAACAGTTTTAAACAATTATGTGCTGTAAATAATTAATAAATATCCCGTGGTATACCCTGAGATGAAACTGGGGTTGTATTACTTATGTCCCCTCTACTAGCCCTAGAAGTTTGTAATATGAATTTCCGAACACCCGATGTAATAGCCAGAACTAAAGGGTAGTTATAAGCTGCACAAGCTTGCCCCGTGAATAACGTTATTCTGAATGGAGCTGAGAGAGCTGCAATACAGCTGTGTAGGCCTACTGTATGAGGAAATCAAACCTTTTCTAAAAGCTGGTGAATGCAAAATGTCTGCTGTTAGCTTACCTGTCCGATAGACTGGACCCGTCCCGGGAAATGTAGCGAAGTCCATGAATTGTGGAATTCTTGCAATATTGCTTCAGCACACCTAGAATGGTCGGATTCGGGCGAACCTTCCCTGTAAAACATTCTTCACTCTTCCTGAAATAAAACTCACTATTAGGCTAACACATCAGCTGACAGTAGGTGAAATTAAACGGCTGGTGGTTATTTCTCGAAGTTAGTTACTTTATACCAGTAGGCCTACATCTGGGGCTTGGTTCTAAATGGGCCAATGTCAATTTCTTGGAAAAATGAGATCTATGCATTATTGAGCTCGGCTAGTCTTTATCTTGTGTATAATATAAAAGTGTCAATGTCTGATGCTATTAACAGACATAATACAGAAGCCTTAGAGGCCAATGTCAGAAGTTCTCAGCAAAAGATGTTCCTTCTATAAAGGCTTCAAAGTCAGTTATCTGAAACGCAAGTTTTATGACATTGGCCCTTTTAGAACCAAGCTACATAGGCTACATGGCATTGACTATTTAGCCCAACTCACGAATCAGTGACTAATCCAGTATAAGAGTTCGTGGAATTTCAACCAATTGCAACTGTCTTTCATCATAATTGTTACCACTTCCATTTTATCACACCTACGTGCAATTGTTTTTATGCAAATTCAAAAGGACAGAACACTGAAACGTCTTCATAGATGTAAAAGTAAAGTAAAGTAAAGTAAAGTAAAGTAAAGTGATCCCTATACAGGCCAAGGAGGCCCAGAGGGTTCCAGGAGGTTGAGGCTCCCAGAAGTTTAGATATTCGGACCGTGAAGGTGGTAAGGTTGTCAGCCTTACGCACCGGCCGCCTTTACTCCCAGGATTGCTCCTGGTACTCATTTCTGTTTGAGGATGAGTCGACCCCAGGGCCATAGTGCCACCAGAAGGATTAGGCCAATTCAAAACTCCAACTTCCTCATCGGGGATCGAACCCGCGACCTTCCGGTTTGTAGCGCAGCGCCTTAACCACTATGCTACGGCTCACCCCCTTCATATATGTAGCTTCTTTTATTTATAAAAATCATTGAACATTTTGATTGGTATATATAAGCTGCGTATGAGCAAAACAAGATGTTAAATTAATGTATAATTATTTATATGTGTGGTAATAGTATATTGCGATACAAGTGCCGTAAGCTATGCATACGGATCTAGGAAAAAGTTTTTCAATTTCTGAAATCCGTCAATCGCTTACGGCACGAGTATTACATGCTATTTTTTGCACGATGATTATTTATATCTTTAGTTCTTTTTTGTTGGGCTGTGTTATCAAGAAGTTACTTTTGACAGTGGATATTTTTCAAAGTATAAAACAATAATTTGTTTATACTAATCACTGGACTTAGCAGATTATTCCCTGTACACTGCTTTAAGACATATTTACATTTATCTGGACTTACCAGGATATTATTCTCTTCGTTTGAACCATTTAAAACTAGATTCGTTCGACTATCCGGTGTCATCAAAGATTGTAAATTCGACAAGTTTAGACTTATGAGGTTTTACCCCTGGTTTCCTGTACATTGTACTCACAGTTTGAGCGGCTTCACTTGGTTGCTGTGCATCACATTCCTCAGGAATTTCATATCCATCTTTGCAGGGAGGACATAAGCGACCAAAAACCCAACAGATCATTGAAAGTTCTTGCTCTGTTAGTCCCTAGTTGCTAATAGAATTTCACGGGTTGTGATAAAAGTACTGTAATCACAGGCTGATAAATTAATCCAAAAGGCCAGGAATCAATTCTGTAATGTTAATACGGGGGAGAATCAATTAATTTTTCCCACTATTTTACTGCAGAAAGAATGCTTGCTTGTACGTTATTTTTCTACATAGTCTCCTCCCAGTTCAACGCACTTAGGCCTAAGCCATCGGATAGGAAGTGCTTCGATACCGCGTGAGAAAAATTGTTTTGTTTGACGCTGTAGCCACTCGTGCACCGCCGATTGGATGTCTTCATCAGACTTGAACTAATGCCCTCCAAGGTGCTCCTTTAATGGACTAAAGATGTGGAAATCTGATGGTGACAAATCTGGAGAGTATGGCGGATGTGGGTGGCACTTGAAGCGAATGTCGTCGGTGGTTTTCATGGTTGTACGAGCAGCATGAGGACGGGCGTTATCATGTTGAAGCAAAACACCTGCAGTCAACGATTCCCTTCGCTTTGGCACCATCAGATTTCCACATCTTTGGTCCATTAAAGGGGCACCTTGGAGGGCTGAAGTTCAAGTCTGATTAAGGCGTCCAATCGGAGGTGCGTCAACCAAAAGAATTTTTCTCACGCGGTATCGAAGCACTTTCTATCCGATGGCGTAAATGCATTGAACTGGAAGGAGACTATGTGGAAAAGTAATGTACAAGCAAGTATTCCTTGTCTCCTGCGGTGGTCTAGAGGTAGCATGCCCGCCTCTAGATCCGAAGGTCGCAGTCGATGGGTTTTTCAGGACGTAAAAATCCTGGGCACGGAGTCCTCCGGGAGGGACTTTAAGCTGGGGGGACCGTGTCTTAGAACTCCAAGCCTAAATTAGAGCCTCTGGACAAAATTTATCGGCCCTTTCACGTCCAAGTAATACCTTAGTTTTCGGAGGGGGGTTGAGAGGCGATGGGCTTACCACCTGCCCCATCTAGGAAAATAAGCGTGACAAAATTCACATAGGTGCAGAAACCTCCGAACATGGGGGCATAGGATTAGAGAGAGAGAGAAGCAGTAAAATAGTGGAAAAAAAATTAATTGCTGTTTTCATTTGATTGTCCCTCGTATATGTGAGAAAGTGCTGTATATTTTGCACCATTTATTTTTAAGAGCAAGTAAAAAGATACAATATTATCATCGCATGAAAAAGTACGCACCCACTGACCATCATATATGGACCATAAAGAGTAAAATTTGTAAGGAAGTAACTGTATTTGACGAGGCAAGAAACACCACCAGCTAGCACATTTACATAACCACTGATAACTTGGCGTTCGTGCTCTCCTGTTTCTGTAGGTGTTTTTATGGAAAGTGTTTTGTTATTGTGTTACAAGTGAGGCGATTGATCATAATTTTTGCGTGACTTGGGCAGACGTCGATTTGTTTTGATTTACGACGAGAGGATATAACGATTAACTTCAGTTGAACAGAAACTTGTTTATAAAAATCTTAGATTCCCTGAAAAGAATTAATTTTGTGTACGCATACTTGGAAATTAATTGAAAGGTATAAAAGCCCCTGACATTTGACACCTGTTGTTATTCGTTAGAGATCGTTAATAACCACACAAACAGTAATTATTTCTGTTATAATTCTGTGATAATTGGTGATAATTATGTATATGTATATGTATGATATTATATTATAATTATGTGATAATTCACATATGTATTTAAATGCTAAAACAAAGTGATTAACGTACAGTCGGTCAAATAAAAAACGTCGGGCGGTATTTGATTAAGTATCACGAACGAGCATATGCGCATGTACAGGAAGACTTAAGGTTAGGTTCACACACGCCTCTTGTCTATCCATGTATTTTCTTGATTATTTAGTCAGTTTTGTTCCAAAACAAACATGTATAGAAGGCTGTGGCTATATGCCTCAAATCCGCCATATTCTTGGTTGCAAATTTTTATAATATTAATAATTAATAGATTCGCGAGGGACATGCTTATTCAAGGAGCATTTTTTAAAGATTTTATTTTATAATACCGGTACTTCTAGTGCAAAATCAATTACTTACGCTCAACTTCTGCAACAAATCTTAGCATCGAAATACGCGTCCGGCCAGATCAACGTTTGCTATGAAAACTTCCGGTCGCATTATAGTAAAGTTCCCACCTCTGAGCTGCTCTTTCATAAATTTGGAACCTTCTCGCTGCTTCAGAGACCGAAAAATGCAGGTCAATTACAGCCCTAACTACACTTTCTCTCACGTTAGCATTTGTATGTGGCGATGACACAAAGCAAAATTAATTATGACAATGCATTAAGTTGAATATCGTGTGTTGCGCTTTCCGCGTTGTTCATTTTTTCCCTCCTTGTTCATATTTTCCCTCCTGCCGCATGGCCTCATATGTTCCGAAAATGACCTGTATTGTGTTTTTTATAGGAAACTTGTGAACTAATGCGTCAAAACTTTAATTTTAACAGCATACGAGTCCCGACGTTTTTTATTTGACCGACTGTACACGACATTACAATTACAATTACAATTTATTGTTCCAAATTACATGAAAAATACATTAAAAAGTTGATACACCACCCGAAGAAGCAGAGCTTGTGTTCGGGGGTGGTTCAGTTCAATATAGTAGAAAAACTTATACTAAATAATTACTTAAAACAATACATAATTTGGAGAAGTATGACAAAATATTATGTGTAAAAGGTTAGAACATGTTCTATTTACAATACAAAGGTACGAGGTAATACAATAATAAAAACAAAGAAATTAAGTTCTATCCAAATTTTAAAGTTTAATATGAAAAATGTTATAACAGCAATAGTAGAAAACAGAAGTAATAATTATATAAATTTTCTAATTTTAGACCTAAATTGTTTGTTGTTTAAGCTATTTAGATCAGGATGGTTGGTAATAAATGAATTGAATAGTCTTGGGCCAAAACATATTTTTATACTTTGGAATTTAAGAGGGCAGTGGGTGAAACTTCTATTTTCTACATTTTTAAAGCTACATACCGTAGTTTACAGACCATAAGACGCTCCGGAACATAAGACGCACCTTGATTTTAGGATGAAAATTTAAAGGAAAAGAAATTGAATGTGATTCTAAACGAAAAATGTTGAAGGGAATAAAATACTTCATTACATGAACACATTATAACCCTGTACAAAGGAATCGGTGTAAATCACTTCTAAGCTAAAATCTGCGTGGCACGAAAATCTCTTTTGTACAGGTGGCATCGCGCAAATTTTAACAACTGAAATAATTTCTCATGAAAGACTGAAAATACTTTTACACCCTCTAACCCCCAATTCAGCTCACAGTAAGTGTGACAAGGCTGTTTAGAGGTCATTGTATTCATTTAAACCACCCTACGAAGACACTCCTTTTCAGTAGCGGTAGACTTAAAAGTACCTGAGGACACTGAAACTTAGCCAACATATCACCCCCAAAATTTGAAAAACGGCTATATATGCACTCTGTATTATATGTAAGTTATTTTTTAAAGCAATCTTTCTACCCATTCAAATCCCCCCCCCCCCGAAAAAATTCTGCGTCCGCCACTGCTCCTTTCGTATAAAAGAACTCAACATTCCTTTCTTTTTGCATTGTTAACTGTCTTATCGTTTACAACACCTTGCGTATAGGCTAGCTATGGTATTCCGGCAATATTTACCATAATTTTAATTTTTTTAGTTTACTTCGGACCATTAGACGCACCTAGCTTTTAACGCTCTGTTGTGTAACGGGGTATGCCGTAGCGTAGTGGTTGAGGCGCTGCGCTACAAACTGGAAGGTCGCGGGTTCGATTCGCGATGAGGTCGTTGAGATTTTTCAATTGGCCTAATCCTTTTGGTGGCACTATGGCCCTGGGGTCGACTCTGCCTCTAACAGAAATGAGTACCAGGAGCAATCCTGGGGGTAAAGGCGGCCGGTGCGTCCCACCTTCATGTGCCGAATGACCAAAATCTGGGAGCCTCAACCTCCTGGAACCTACTGGGCCTCCATGGCCTGTATAGGGTTCACTTTACCTTTACCTTTACTTGTGGTGTAACAGGTAATGTTGTGAAGCAATTTGATTTCCGTTAGTGTATTCGTTTTTTTAGTTATTCAAACATTATTAATGATAAATTGGCTTATTTAAAAATGAAACTTGTAACAATTTTTTAGTAAACTGTCTAAATTGTTTTAATAGGACCGATGATATATTTAGAAAAAATAATCACGTGTTAGTTCTCCTGTATCTTTTACTAAAAACAAAAATTAATATCCAATGCAAAAGTATAGGAAGTGTTTAGTCTTATACCCTTTCGTTTTTGAGGGTATAAGACTAAACACTTCCTATACTTTTAATCCTTCCCTCAAAGAAAATTCAAGATGAAATTTATCAATAATCCAATGCAAGCCTCAAATTTAAGAAAAAATTCATAGTTACCACACATATTTTATTTCTTGCTTACAAAAGTGTCGACATAATGAAAAAATCCGTGCGCCAATTTATTTGTCATAGGCCTACTAACTTACAGCTAAAATTTCAGATTTATTGCGTTAAATCTGTAGAACCCATTTAGTTCTGATTGTACACAAATACAGTAATAATAAAGTTTAGGGAAACAACTTCAAACTTTTCCATGATATTAAAATGGAAAATTTGTACAATCAGCCTCTTTAGAAGTACTCAGCCTTACAACTGATGTTATTTATAAACAAACTTTAATATTACTTTCCTTTTTCTTAGGGATAATCTTCTGAAAACATTTTAATTTTCTAAAAAAAAAAAAATTATTTTCATCACTAAGATTTAAACATTTAAGAAATGTAACCTTTTTAATATCGTGTAATTAGAGAGACTTAAAAGTACCTGAGGACACCGAAACTTAGCCAACGTATACATTAAGGTACACAGGGTTTTTAATACCGATACAAAAACAAATAACCCTAATTTTGACCAAACATTATGAATATTTTAACCATTTCCCCTTAAAATGTGTAACAAAATATGTCAGCTTTCTCAAATTAGTTCATTAAATTATTAAAGTACTGATTTACTTTAATGATATAATTCAATACAGTGAAACGTCAGTTATCTGAACTAATTGGGACTGTGGGTGGTTTGGATTTTCAGTTTGTTCGGATTATCGAATGTGTTCAAAATACTTACTTACAATAGACAATTCCTCAGCAAGCTAAAGGAATATTATATATTTTATGGAACCCGGAGGTTCGTTGCCGCGCTTACCTGAGCCCGCCATTCAACCCTATTCTTTGCTAACTCCATCCAACCATCCATCGCAAATCCGATTTCCCTTAAATCTATCCTAATATTGTCCTCCCACCTGTGTCGAGGTCTTCCAAGTAGTCTTTTCCCTTCGGGTCTCCCAGTCAATATTTTTTAGATTTGTCTGTCCGCACCCATGCGCGCAACATGTCCAGCCCATTTCATCCTCCGTGATTTAATTACCCTTACTATATCCGGTGATGAGTACAGGTCATGAAGCTCGTCGTTATGCAGTTTTCTCCAGGCCCCATTTTCATCTCTCTTAGGTCTGAATATTTTCTTAAGCCCCCTGTTTTCGAACACTCTCAGATTATGTAAGGGGCCATGTCTCACATCCATATAATACAACCGGCAGGATAATTGTCTTTTAAATTTTTTTTTTTAGGTTTCTGGACAGAAAGTATATGTTCAAAATAACACATTGAAACATGGAGAAAAGTATAATAATAGAATGAATAAAAATACATTTACGTTCATTAATGAAAATAATCAGTTATTTTCCTGCCGTTTTTTCGAACTTCGTTTATTTCCTAAACCGAAGTCAACTACACTTGTCACTTCCTCAGTCACCAAACTGTTGCTTCGCTTTGAAATCCACACCAACCACGAATACGAAATGATCATTTTGCTGAGAGTTTATAATATGGGACAGGGATGTACAGTCCATCCATGAGAACAAATTGCTACCACCCGCACTCTCATTCTTCAGCTCGTTCCAGATCATCCTTTCCTTTAGTATCGTGCTTTAGATGCGGGAATACAAGGGTAATGAACAGTCACTTACTCGCGAGTCCAGTTGGCTCTTTGCACACGAAACTACCAGTTTAGCACGCCTGAATTACTGAAACTTGTTGACTGCAGTGTGGTTAGATAGTTTTATACTCTGAACTGGATGAGATCTGAGTGCAGTGGCGTTACTCCTGAGGGTTGGATGCCGGGATACAGGAAGACAGGCATCCTGTTCTTGTTTAGAATGTCTTCTTTGGAGTCGTGCTTGGGTTGGCTTGAATACTTCACATACAGCGTTTTAAACGACTTGAAGCAGTAGTATATGAGTTCGGCCCCGCTCAACAGACTGATGCCCAGGAATAGGCCCATGAAGCCTCCAAACGACACTGCAGAATACAAGCGTTAGGTAGACATAGATTATTTTACTAATATGAATATGTAATAAGCAGGGCTAGGATTTATATGTAATTACATATTTCTTAATTTCACATATAGACACATTTTTTTCATGCTATAACAGGAAAAATTGATTCCTTAGAGCAAAAATCTCCTAATAAAAGTTGCTTGTCTATGTCCCCTCTATACACAGGTAAAATATTTCGGTGGTATTCATTAATACGAGGGCTGAATGAAAAGTAATGCCTCCACCTTCATAACTTGAGTTTCGATGGGAGTACTTTAATAAATCAATCACAGAAATAATCCTTAGAATGTGCCCTTTAATTACCAATATTCACTTTCCCACATAATCACCAGGCAATTGAATACACTTTTAATGGCATATTTGCAGGTCATATTTTCCAATTTTTTAGGTAATAAACATACGAACCCTAGTGATAATATAGGTGGGCGAAAAATCAGGTTACATTAGGTGATCTTACCAATGAGCTGCATCTGGTCGAACGCTCGTTCTCTCCTGTATTTAATGGCGCCCACATCCTTGTAGAAAATGTCCAGATGAGCTATTCCTTCGGATGCAAACGTGTTGGTGTCCGGAACAATATCGTAGTTAACGAGGAACGTGCTCTCGTGGCATGTTGGGAGGCAGTCTGAACAGTTGATAGCTTTATCAGACTCCCAGATATGAGCCCCGCTTGAAGGGTTGAAGACCCGCATGGCAGCTGGAATCGTACAAATCAAACCCTATCAAACTCTAGATGGACCTACTTTTCATAGTGATGACGAATTTATCTGATGGAACTCGTACTCTCGTGTGGAATTTATTAAGAATGTTCTCTCTTTCCTTCTTTATTTATTTATTTCTTTCTTTACCGGAGTTTTACCTATGCTCCCAGAATGAAAATGAAAAGTGAAAAAATGATCCTAAATTCTAATTGTTTATTTCAGAATAATATCAGCTAATATAAGCATTCTGTTTTAGAGAATTTGTAGCGTAGCTTTCACAAATAGAATTAAAATGAATGGTGCAAAATATATTGCACAAACTTTCTGGCATATACGTGTTAAACGCTAGCACAGAAGAAAATGAGTTATAGAGACAATTAAATTTTATTTACTACGTTTTTATAAAACTAAGAAGTATCTAGAACGGAAAGAATGAGGGCCGATCTTTATGTTCAATGCTTTTACCGTGAGATGATGATGATGATGATCATGATAATAATAATAATAATAATAATAATAATAATAATAATAATAATAGCAGCAACAATAACTTGGGGTTTGCATGGTTCCCATAGTCTCAAACAAAGAGCTAGAATAGAGATTATAGAGTGTCTGTTGTGTCCTTTACAGCGCTCTGGATGGTGCCTTCGTGAAACATAGCCGCCATGTTTTCTCCTACCTGTTACTCGTATCGTCTGCTATCTTTATATGTATTGTATTTTGATTGCATTTGTGTGGATACTTTTGGTAAAAAATATGCCTGCTTGTTTACCGCTTCGGACCCAGATGATGAATCTCATTATGCCTCACTTCTTAAACTAATTTTGAAACTGTTTTTCACCTGTAGATTACATGACTTCTGCAGGAACAGGTCTGAGCAGGAAAGAGGAAAGCAACTGAGGCAGATGTTTACAAAATTAATATTGTTCAAAGGACAGTAAGTTTGAAATAATTTCTAGCCATCTATAAGATTGTACAGATATAAATGTTACCGCCAAGAATCCCCGTCACTGTTTAAATATTTTAAGAGTGTGTAAAATTGAAAATTTTTGAAGTGAAATTTCTTTAGCCGCGGTAGGGGTACATCGAGAGCTTGTGTGACTCTCAAAATCGTCACGAAATTAGTGTTACCTCAAAATCGTCACGAAATTAGTGAGGTGTGACGGAACGGACTGCACAGAAAACAATCAACTCAATGATTAGGCTTATCCAGAATTTTAAAAAATCAAAAAATTCAAAATTAAAAATTCCAAAATTTAAAAATCTAAAAATTTAAAATTAATAAATCGAAAATCCAAATTTAAAAAATCCCCAAAAAAAATTAAAGATTCAAAAATTAAAAAACCAAAAATTACAAAACCAGAATTCCAAAATTAAAAAATTAAAAGATCCAAAATTAAAAAATCCAAAAATCCAAAATTAAAAAAAAATTAAAAATCAAACAATTAAAAAATATAAAATTTAAAGATCTAAAATTAAAAAAATTCACAATTCCAAAATTAAAAAATAAAAAATTATAAATCAAAAATCCAAAAGTAAAAAAGTCCAGCAATCCAAAATTTAAAAAATCAAATAGTCCAAAAGTGAAAAAATCAAAAAGTTTCACTTTTGTCGCGTGGCGTTCCACGCACACTTCTTTTTTGTATCTTGTCAACAATCATAGGCCTATTTTTCTCATGTCGTTTTGTTTAAATTTATTCCTCTGCACCACCGAGTGATAAAAATATTCAGTTCTTTGAAGACTGGTTTGGTCTGAGTGTGAATGGTACACTTAAATTTAGCAATTTCCGCTAGGCCTAATATGGCGTCTATTATATTGTAAATTATTCTGAGTAGGCCTATTGCATTACTACATTATTTTCTGAACTGGAGTTTCTGAAGGTTTATTTATTTTTTATTTTTTAAATTCACTGTGTTTCGACATGTTTCTCTAGTACAATAGCCTACCAATGGGTTTTCTCAACTCTTACGCCTAGGATTTCGAGCCAACATGATTTATATTATTTTACGTATTATTCCTAAAGAAAATTTAATTGCTAATTTGACATAATATGTGATGTGATTAATATATTGAAGTATACAGTGGTGATTTTTCAGTACACAGTATGTATAGTCCCAGGTTCTAGTATACAACATTATATGCACATTCAATTTGCTTCAAATATGGCGGCGCAACAGCCACTCTATAATCTCTATTCTAGCTCGTTGGTCTCAAATTCAAAATTCAGGATACATTGAGATATAACCGAATAATAGAAGCAAATGCTGCACGAATGAGTTATTACAAGATCCTACTTTGGGTGGCCACGAGGTGTGATTTGAACCCAGGATCTCTTCCCTATTACCCTCTACCACCTCGCTCTGATTGATTTTGGTGTGTACATTACGACTAAGTCATTTTTACAGAAAAACAGATATAGCCATTTCTTTAGTCGTAGGCTATATAGAAGTTTCATATTTTACATTTTTATTAAAACCGTTAATCAAAATTTTGACAAAAGTTTTCATGAAAGGTCCCCTTAAAATTTCAGTTATACAAACCAAATTCATGGTGGTTCGATGAAATTCCAAAAAAGTCCTTAGGCCTAATTCAAAAATAAAATAAATACCATGAACCGTTTACCCGCTGTGCTTGTCCACAGACGGACGGACAGACTAATACTTTTTTTTGGCATCTAGGTTTTCCCGGTGTTAACTCGATTTCGATTTGTCACGATCACAATACTTTCTCTATGCTACGTAAATGGGAGAAAGTAAAAAACTGTAAAAATGTATCTTTATAAAATGGCATAGGTATAGGCCTACCTATAGGCCTATTACAAAAATCCTGTTTTTGTCCTCTTGTTTTAAAAACCTGTGCCCCCAAATTAATTTGTTAAAATATTTTCTTTGATAAGTTGGTATAGCTATGGGCTCACTATATAGGATTAAAAAAATATCTTATAAGTAGAGGGAAAAAAAGTCATCCTCTCCCCTTAAACTAAATACAGTTTCACATAAACCACATTTTCCTGAAAACAAATTCATTTGTTTTAGTGACTTATTTTCTGCGGATCTGACAAAACGTGAGGCGTGGTTGTGATACTCACCGTTATTGTCCCTCAAACAATTTAGTTGTGAGAATTTGCATTCAGGAACGCCTTCTGTAAAGAAAACAGAAATAAAAGATTTACAAGACAATTATCCTGCATGTTGTATTATATGGATGCGAGACATGGCCCCTTAGGTAATCTGAGAGTGTTCGAAAACAGGGGGCTTAGGAAAATATTTGGGCCTAATGGTACGTTCACACTGAGGAATTTGTTGCAGACACAAATACTTCAAACAAATTCCAGATCCATTTCCGTGATTCTTGTATCTGGATACTTATCCTAAGTACATGTTCTTTGCACAAATGTCCCATGTGAGCGTTCACACTGAGGAATTTGTTGTCAGGCACAAGTATTGCTTTAGATGCATAAACGTTTGCTTTTTTCTGCTTTAAATGAATTGATGATTCACCCAGAACAAGTTTGTAACCCACAAACACTCAATTTGCGGAAGAAAATGACAATATTATACTGTACTAATGCTGATTAAATCTTCCGAGCTATAGGATCACGTTAGTCGGCAGTAAAAAGCGGGGATTTATATTTATCTGGGCAGTCAGTATTTTTAATTCTGAATTTTACGGTAAGAATGGTTTATTGGCCATTAATATTTTAACTTTAAAGATGTGTTCGGTCGCATAAATTTTTGTAAATTCAAGCTTGCTTAACTTTCTTTAGCAGAGCGTGTTTTATGAGCCCGCAGTTTCGCAGTCAAGCCGATCGGCAGGTGTTGAAACGATAGCCGATAACTTCGATCCATTGTAGTCGATAGAGAAAGGGTTTGTTTAACCTCGCAAAATAACTGTATAATCCATACTAAAATTGTATATTATTGTGCTTAAACTGTTTATAAGAGGTGCTAGAAGTGCCTACCCTTCATTTACCACATATTAGGCTATATGTGACAGCTTCGTTGAAAATATGCTTCAAGATCTACACAGACACATCATCTACCACGAATCCCGCCTAGGCCTAATTCAATTCTGATACTGTTCTAATATCTTTTCTATTTCATCAATTATTTCAGTAAGCACATGTAGATGTTCTCTTGATTATTTCATATTAAACACAGAATCTCTTCAAGGAAGAAGTGTGCCTCTAACTTAGGCCTAAATTCAAATTTTCTGCAAAGGGATTATGAATGTGAGGGAGAATACTTCTACATCGACTTATGTTCTATTTAGAGCACTCCATAGCAAAATATCGGCGATTTCGTAAAATAAACAGCGTGAACGTAGCAATATATCTCATGGGATTGATCATAACCACAACAGAGTCAACTGTCACAAGAAACATGATATAGCACATTCGCAAATAGTATTTTCGCTGGGATCTGTTCAATGTTTTCGCTTTCGGAGCGTAAACAAGAACTTGTGGCGAAACCTTGTTTCTGGAACATTTTATTCACTGTTTGTGTCCGGGAACTAGGAATATGTTCAATAGGTTTACGACTTGTGGCAAATAGGTTGCTATACATGTACCCGGACACATATTCTTGCAACAAATTCCTCAGTGTGAACATAGCTTAAGAGAGATGAAAACTGCAAAACGACGAGTTTCATGACCTTTACTCGTCACCAGATATAGTAAGGGTAATTAATTCACGGAGGATGAAATGGGCTGGACGTTTTGCGTGCATGGGGGAGGAATGACATATCTCAAAAGTATTGACTGGGAAACTCGAAGGGAAAAGACCACCTGGAAGACCTAGACGTAGGTGGGAGGACAATATTAGAATATATTTAAGAGAAGTAGGATTTGCGATGGAATAGGGTTAGCACAGAATAGGGTTGAATGGCAGGTTCAGGTAAGCGCAGCAATGAACCTTCGGGTTCCATAAAATAGATAATATCAAATACTATAGAGGACAATACAGGACACTTTGCGATATATCGAGGGACAATATCTTGAGCACCATCTAGCGGCCCAACCTACTACTACTGAATACAAGGATACAAAGATATCAACCAATTTCTATTGGAGGAGCCGAAGTAGCCAACCTCGGCATGTTATGTATAAGGGATATGATTTTTCTATCTATCAATGGCCCAGAAAAAAATGCTGGTTTGGAAATAAATTACCTAAAAAGTTAAAACAAAAAAGCAACATTTAAAAAAATTGAAAGTAGTTGTTGTTAGCAACCGCTAAGTCGAAATATTTGTGTTTTCATTGATATTTTGAGAACTATTTCGGAAGTTTTTTGTTTTGTTTGCTCATTATTATTTTTATAATTACTTAAACAGTGTTTTGGCCCTTAGTGTTTGGTGAAACATTAAAACATTGCAGTTTATATGTGTTTTGAATATTTTAATTTGCCCCCAAGTTTGCAGGTTGTGCCACCAGGAGTGCTGCAAAATCTGTCCCCCATTTTTCCATTGTCAAAGCAGTAAGTGTCCGGTATTGTCCTATATAGTATTTGATAATATTCCTTTAGCTTGCTTAGAAGTTGTCAATTGCCGTTGAGTAAGTAAGCAAGTTGCCACTGTTGAACTTCCAACCCTCGTATTTGTGCACTTAAGTAGAAACTGACTGTACCTTGTTGTACATCGAAGAAGAAGGGATAGCATTTGCACTGTTGTATGATGAACTTGAGTCTGCACTCCATGAGACATCCCTGGTAGGTGTAGACTTTGAAGTACTCGTTCTTGCGCTCATTGGGGAACAGGCAGTTCCTCTGAGATATATTCATGCTTCTCAGATCTGAAGAAGCCATGGTTATGCTGGGGGAGATCTTCACGGAGAAGAACGTAGAGGGCCTCTCAGGGACGTAAATACTGGTTCCTGACTCCGGCGGCACCAGTGGATGTGTAATCATTATCTGCAAGGGCAGAAAGCGGGCTTTATTTTTAGTGAATATTCATAGGTAATCCCACGAGAGTTGACGAGATTATCGAATTTATCTGATGAAACTCGTCAACTCGAGTTGGATTTATTAAGATTATTATAAATAATAAATGTCCGCCGGCGTGGTCTTGTGGTTAGCGTCGCTGACTACAGATCCGTCGGCCCGGGTTCGATTCCCGGTACCTCCTCGGATTTTTCTGAGGTAGGGAGGTCTGGCAGGGGTGCACTCAGCCTCGTGATTCCAAATTGAGGAGCTACTTGATAGAGAAGTAGCGGCTCCGGTCCAGAAAACCACCATTAACGGCCGTGGGTGTCGGCATGCTGACCACATGCCCCCCAATCCTGCCATCTGCCTACGGGAGATGATGCAGCGGTCGGGTGGTAGGCCAAGTCCCTCCAGGGATGTAGCGCCACGGAGTTTAGTTATAAATAATAAATAAATAAATAAATAAGCCCGTCACAATCCCTTATAGGGCAAGGGCCTCCTACCATGGTAGGGCTGGCTCTGATTTACTCTCCCAAGGTGAGCTATTTCCTTGGAGAGTTTTTTAAGATTATTACATGAATAAAAATGTAACGGATTATACAAATAAGAATTACTTTCTTAATTTGTTATATAAAAACAAAACTAACAGCTGCGAGATCACGGCAAACTATCAATCAACCATCCATGATTCTATTCGAGTTACCATGTTGTAACCAGGGCTACCAATGTTGCATATAAGACGTAGTTAACTTAATTCAGGTAAGCTAACAGGAGAACAGAATAAAATAGTTTTCTTAATAAATAATCTTGATGAATTTAAAAAATCACAGTAAATTGAATTTATATTTTTTCAACTTACCAAAAAGAAGTAGAAAGAAAAAAAGGTTGGCATTGGCAAAGAGCTAAGAATTTATGGAGCAGATTATGATAGTGCCAGAGTGCATTTGGTGTGCTTTGCATCTAGGTTGATCCTAAATATCTTCTTCTTTGGCTTTCTCAGTGAGCTGTTCGGTTTGGGGCGAAAAATTGTTGCTCTAACTTGTTATACCCCCCACTTAACAAGAGATCGTGGAATAGTCCCTCATGCAGGGCCGTGGAAAGAAAGCAAGGGACCCACGGACAAATTTTCCCGGGCCCCCGTCAAATATTAAATTCTTTACCCAACTCGCCCTTAAAAATGTATGCGACAAAAATATTATGTAGTGATATTACATAATTATTAAGTGCCAGAATGGTAGCGGTATTTTATGAGATAGTTTGGTAGACAGGGAAAATCAAATACGCTTTATCGGATTCTCAAAAAACTTGGTATACCATTTATAATGCACATGGGACGAAGTTTATTGATTTTGGACCAAATCGGTTAACTGATGCCGGGCACGAAACGGAAAAATACATTAAAATGTTCTAAGTAGGAACAATTTTATCTGTATGTACCAGTTTAATCTTGTGAAAATTATGATTTAAAATGTCGGACGTTAGTGAGGCCTACTGTTGAGTCCAAAGGATTTCTGCTTCTACTTTTCAAAAATAGAAATTTTTCTTCAAGAAAAATCCGTTCAAGCATTAGTGACATTAATTTATGACACAAGACTAAGACACATCAAGAGAAATGAGTACTGAACGCCGCAGGTAACTCACTCTTGTCCCATTGGGGTCTAGTTGTCCGTCTCCCAGGGAATCTTCGTCAGGTATCTTGGCGATGAAGACTTCGAGTCCTGTAGAGGTCCCCGCCGCTATGTTGCGCCTTGGAGTACATGTGAAGTTGCTGGTCACTTTGCCCTGAGTCTCCTCGAAGAAGAAATCACCTGACAAGGAACTTTTAGAAACTTTGTGTTACCTAAATTACATGTTTATGCGAAAAATAAATTATTTCTGAACTGGCATGCCCATCAAACTGCACCTAGCAAATACGTGTCATTTAAAAAAATATTTATTGCTACAAGACAAACTGCTGTGGTGTTCACAATAAACCTGAATTAAAATAAACTATGAACACTTGGCAAAGATTCTCAAATAAAAACGCTTGTCTGTTGTTCTGAAAGTAACGATTTGAAATGGAAAAGCTCCTATCTACCTCCACTGAAACCTAAAAATGCCGAAAATGACTTAAAAACTGCCAAAAAAAGACCTATCCATTGAAAATGAAGCAAAATAATGCAAAAAACAAATTGTCCTTATTTAATTAATTATTTCATGTTACACGTTTATCTTTTAACCTTCATATAAAAAAAGATCATCAAATGCCTTGCCCTAATTATTACATTGAGCCGAAACAAGGTTTTATCCATTTTTAAATATCAATATAACTAACCGCAATAAATGTGGCATCTATGTAGGCTTATAGATAATTATTGTTCAGTATTGCTGCCCTGGCTATTTTTTCTCTTTAAGTTGAGTTAAAGTTGGGTTAACAGTAAGAAATTAGCAGTCTATAGAACTAAACTTTGTCACCTTCGGTAAACATGGCAAAAGACACACTTAGACTGGAATTGTATTATATTTTCTTTATGTTTACAGCCACATTATTAATATTTGTTATTTTTTCTCTTTTCAGGTAGGTCTATGGCAGAATTCTTACTACCAGCCGTTCTGTAAGTTTATGTAATAATGAAGTATTTTCTTTCTTTATATTAAAAATGTTAAGTGTCAATTTGAACAATTATGACGAAATATAATTTTTTAATTTGAAATAGGTGATGTATAGAGATACCTAGTTTTCGCGGTTTTTAACCGCGAAAAACGCGAAATTTTGTGTTTATGCGAAATTCCTCTTTTTTTAACGATTTTTTTTTTACTTTCAAGGGAAATCTCGGGTTTCAGAAAAAATAACTAAATAATTTGTGCTCATTAATACAACAACAAATTCAATAATCAATGTTAATAACAGTTCTTAAATATGTAGCCCTATGTTCTGATTACAAAAGCATTTTTATTCCTGTGAATAATGTAGATGCTGAGAGAGCTTTCTCAGGATATTCAGACATTCTAACCGATAAGAGGACAAGACTTCTTCCTCAAAATGTGGAGACTGCTTACTTTGGGGATGGGTGCAAATTAGAATAAAATAGGCCTATAGAAATACTCTAAGGGTAATGGTGCACTTTTCCATTCAGGTTTTCTTGATCATGCTCATGTGCAGAAATACACAATTATTTGCACCACAAAGGCTAAAAATGTATTTAGTTTTTATGCGAAATAACACAGAAATTTAGTTTTTTTGTGCGAAATAACACCGTAATTGACCCAATTTTTATACCGAAATTTAACATTTTTATTCACCGCAAAATAGCATTTCTAGTGATGTATAAAATTTAATGTTCGTGATTAGACAATTGGATTGCATCATTCGTTTAATTTTGAGCTTTTTAAGAACCTGCTCATAATGCGTGGACTTTTCTTTAATTTTAGTTAGAATCTAATAGTTGTAGGGGATTTTGCCCCGGTACCGGTCAGGCCTCGTTACCGCGAGACAAACACGGACTCTATGCGAGGAATGACGTTCTTTTGTTCTTACCTACCTCTTCATAACTGTTTTCTGCTGCTATCTAGCGCCATTTTAGAGGATATTTTGTTGACCGGTAACGTGGCCTGACCGGTACCAGGGCATTCTCCCCTATCGCTCCATAGTGATGTAGTACAGTACAGTGTGTTGCCAAATAATAACGAAAAAAGGCACTAACAAAATAAAATAATTTAAAAACTTATAAATTACTAGAATATTAGTACAGTGAGTTAGAAATACTAACAGATTTACAGGAATAATATTGTAAACGAACACAGCAAAAGTAATAAACGAACTGCAGTAGTAAATTAGTAAAACTCTTACCGTAACTTACAACATTTTGACTATTTGTTTCAGGTTTGCATACAAACCAAAAAGTAATTATTTAAAATTAATACAGTGTTCAGATATTACATAATTTCAAAGATAATGATGTTATAAATAGGAGATTCTGAGCACACAAAATGTGAATAGAGTAATTTAATTCTATAAGTGAGTTTGACATGAGTAAAATATTTAATATAGAAAAAAAATGTTAGAAGAGGAGTTATTGAGGTAACAGTTTAGAGAATAACTGTTTAGGTGATTATATTTTAGAATAGAAGTATTGTAATTTTTCATAAAGTTGAGTGATGTGTTTATTTTAATATCCTGTATCTCGTTTCATAAGGATGAAAGTCACAATTTATTTTAAACAAGTACCAGAATGGTGCTTTATGAGATTGTATGGAGGACGGATTTTCATGAAACTTGGTATACGGATTTATAACGTCCATGGGAAGAAGCCTATTGATATTGGACCAGATCGGTTGACCGATACCGGAGTAATACTCAATTTAGTACTTATTTTATGGAAATATATTATACAGAATTTATCAAATGCAAATCATTTCTCATGGCAACATATTATTTTACAGTATTCATATAAGTCTTTGGAAGTTGCAATACAGTTAGCTTTGACAAGTAACACTACCCACATATTCCTTCACGTATGCTTATCGAACTAGACCTTTGTTCTTCCGTAAGCCCCGATTAATGAATCGATCTGGAGCTTAACTCGGAAATCGATTAAAAAAAAAATAACTTATTTTGTGCATATCATAATTGCAATTATAACTGATTAAACAATAGCATTCTGGCTCTTTGTTACATCAGTTTACCTTATTTTATTTTCTTCTTCTTCTTCTTCTTAAATACAAGGATTTGGCTTCTAGCCTGTTCCGGCTTCACATTGCATCTGTCCATCTTTTTCTAGGTCGTCCCAGGTCTCTCCTTCCTCTTGGTCTATAGTTGAGAATTTTTTTTGGAATACGGTTAGAGTCGACAAATAAGGCGGACTCAAAAAGTAGCAATGTTCGGGATGCTTAATATTTTGTTTCTTAAAAATAGGTTTACAGATTCGGTTGGGTTTCATTTTAATACTAGTCAAGTCACAAATCGCGAGAACTGTTATCGTAAAGGATCTTACTACATGAAAAGAAAGGCATTGCCATTGACATTGACGATCAGGTATTGAAACAGTAGACTGTTACAATAGGTAGGATTTTGTAATATCAGTCAAACAGAAATGGAATCCGAGTGCTACGGAGCCCAAAAGATACAAACTCACCATTTTCTGCTCTTCTCTGAAGTTAAAGCATTGAAGCTGTAACAAAAGCCCGCTTCAGATCGCTGGATGCTGAACACTTCACAGCAGTCGAAGAACCGACCAACCCAATGGCAGTCTCTGAACATCTCCTGACATGTTGGTAGCGTCTGAAACAGAAAGAATAGGTGGCTTTTTGGTTGTTTTGACGGGTTTCTGCTAATTTTTTGCGTTCCGTGTACCTGAACCTACGTCGGCCAGTACGAAAGTCAGTTATTATTAGGGCAAGGCATTTAATGACCATAAAATACTTAAAAAATGCAAAATAACAAATGCATTGTTGACCTAAAATAGTGCAAAAAGAACACATTTAAAAAAAAGACCAATAAATTTACCATTATTACATAATTATTTAAAAAATTCAAAATAAAACGTGCATTTATGATCTAAAACAAAACAGAAATTCCCAAACCAAAGGCGATTAAGCTGCCGATCGCTTTTTGTTTGACGGAATTTCCCGAAACAAAGCCGATATCGACCGACTTGTCAATTGACATGATATGTTGTCCATTTTCTCCGGAAAACAAATTAACATCTGAAAATGTTAAGTGCAACACGCTGGGTTTGCATGTCAAGTCAATTGGAACGTGAAAATGCAATATACATGTCAATATCAACTTGATAATATTGACTTGTTGTTGTAAACTAGCAGGTGCCCGTGGCTTCGCCCACGATAATTAATTTAAAAATTAAAAATTAAGAGTATAATAACTATTAAAGCATTATATTTATTAACACTTGCACGCGAATCATTCATAAACTAAGCCATTAATAATTAATGAAACAGCTAAAATTCCTGCTTAGAGTACATTCCACGATATGAAAGCGCCCCCTGTGAAAACTATATCAGAATCGATTATGCAGTTCCAAAGGAACCTAAGAACACATAATACGTATTGTTTCTCAACTGTTTATTGACATGAATATGATGTGAATTTTATTTGATCAATTCAGTGTAATTTTCAGAAATTATATAATGTTTCAAGGGAAGGAATGGTTTGCTTGGATTTTTATTATCAGCGATATTTCAAGAGTTAAACCATCAATATTTTACAGCATGTGCCCGCGGTTTCGCCCGCCATTATTCATTGACTCCAGGATTTTAAAGAAATTTAGACTGGTAGATTATTAAAAATGTTTGTGGTTCAGAGCTATGAAAATTGTAAGTAAAAATAAAATTAGAATATTTGATCATTGTGTTCATTTCACTTAGGCCTTATATAATAAAGAAACGGTTTTCCTAATTTTGTAGTCGTCATGAAAGTTTAGACTGCGAGAGACGAACATCGCCGAGTATACCCGATGTCTCACGAAGCGGGCGAGCGAGCAAGCACGCTATTTAGGGCCGTTGAATTGTATAAGAGTAGGCCTAGATGTTAATCAGTGGAATGTATTGAAGAAGTACCTACCTGGAGCATGAAGTCTGATAGTTGTATGGTATCAAGAACTTCCTTAACAGAATTCTCAATACCGTCTAAGTAGTAACCAGATCTGTGGTAGAACGGGTATTGAAGTTCGGACAGTGCGCTCATGGCTTTCATCAGCTGGTCCCTCAAGTTATCGTCCATAGTACGATTAAATAGTCTGGAATCAAAGCACCTGTTATCAAAGATAATCTGTACAAGATTTAATAATTTTTTTCTAATACATTACCATAAAATAGGCACAAAATTGGATTTTACTCCGGGACCAGTCAACCGATTTGGACCAAAATAAATAGGCTTCGTCCCATGGACGTTATAAATGCGTATACTAAATTTCGTGAAAATCCGATAAAGCACATTTGAGTTACCACGTCCTTAAATAGACACTAAATTGGGTTTCACTCCAATACCAGCCAACCAATTTGGACCAAAATAAATAGACTTCGTCCCATGGACGTTATAAATGCGTTTTTCCAAGTTTCATGAGAATCCGATAAAGCGTATTTGAGTGATCGCGCGTACAGACACACGGACAGACAGACAGACATTTTCCCGTCCACCACACAGTCTCTGAAAGTATCATTCCGGCACTTATTAACCGAAATCTATTATACAGGGTGTTAATGAATAACACCGACATATTTTACCTGTGTATAGGGGGGACATAGACAAGCAACTTTTATTAGGATATTTTTGCTCTATGACTTAAAATGTGTATGCTACAGGGCATTAAAGTTATTACAATTTGGTGCTCAGAAGTCAACAACTAACGCGAAATGGAGTTAAAATGTTCATTAAATTGACTTCATGCCTTCTTAGTCATCGATAAAAACTCGATTCTTAATCATTCATCAACAGCTATATCATAATTTAGAGTTTTCATAATCTACAAAATTTACAGATTATTCACATGACTGGCCGCCACTGCATTAGTTTTTTAATTCATAACTCAATTGTTAACAAAGAAGTTCCTTTGTTTTGCATTTTTTTCAAATGTTAGAAGTCATTGGCGGCCTTGCCTTGGGAGATTTTATGCTGTAACAGGTAAAATTGAATCCAAAGAGCAAATATATCCTAACTAGCTTAAAAGACCCGGCGTCGCCCGGGTTTTGTATTTTGTAATTGGATATTAACTTATGACGGATTTTCAATTTTAAATTCTAGGTCCTTATATAGGCATTTATAATTTGAAATAGGAAGAACGACTTATTACACTCAAACTATTCCCTCAGAAAACGCTTGATATAGTTTTTTATGGCTCATAGAGGATCTAGAATTTTGCATCCCATCGCTTGTACAGTGCACAGCAAGCCTGGTAGAGGTTTAAATAAGAAGAAACAGAAATTCCTGTAACATAAAATTGTAATATCGAGGCGGGAAATTTCCCACTCTTATGTTACCATAAAACCCTTTTGGGGATGAAATTAAACAGAAAGCATTATGACTTTCATACTTTTCTCTCCAAAAACCTGCGATATAATATAATAATATACACATTACCATACCTCGTTTTGTTTTCTCTATGTCCAGGGTAGAGAAAGTTATGTGATTCCATTATTTTAGTGGATTTAATTCTGTAATATTTATTTATAACATGAATTATTTTGATAACTTCTCTTATTTGTCAAAAGTGCATTTCAATTGTTTTTTCCAAGCCCATCATATAAAATTTGGCAACAATATATTCTGTGATTTGGAATTGATAATTCTATGTAAAAAGGGATTAAGTATTTTCAAAAACATTTAATTTTTGGCATTTAGAATCAGAATTTTTCAAAATCCTTTCTTAGTGAGCACCTACATTATGAAACGAAGGTACTGTCAAAATTCCAAGTCTCTACCTGTTATAGTTTAGGCTGTACGTTGATTCCTGTCATTCAGTCAGTCATTCATTCAGTCAGTCAGGACAAAGCCTTTTATATATATAGAGATAAAAGTTGCTTGTCAATGTCCCCTCTATATACAGGTAAAACATTGCGGAGTTATTCATTATACAATTAAACCCATAGATAAAAGACAGAAAATATTTATATATCCTAAGGAAACTATTTACAAAATTATATCCTTCGAATAAAATCCGGCCAAAAAGATATTCCAGATAAAGAAAAATAAGTTGTATTATTTCTTAAAGTAACGTACAAAACCCATGAATCACTGCTCTTTAAAAGTCCTAATTCAATCTGCCATTTAGCTCTTCTTTTTGCGTTAGTGTGTGGAAGCAGATCTTTTAAAACTATGGTATGAAAGCTAAATTGTCTTCTCTTCAAATAATGCACAATGAATGTAAGTTGTATATACCTCGCCAGTATTTTCTCCGCCAATCTTTTCTTCACGTTGGTTGATGGGCATATCGTTACAGATGGAAAAGGAATCTTGTAGAGAGGATAGTTTGTGGTTTCCACATTGACCACTATGGGGCTCTGTGAGAATTTCTGCCAGGCTGAACTCACGAACACTCCTGCCAGAACAATGCAGCTGATGACAGCAGCCACCCAACATAACCTGGAAAATAAAGGAATCATATTTATTAAGTATTCGTACCACAGAAAACAGAATTTACTGAAAGTAGGTTCGCAGATGACATCATACTAGTAGCAAGATAATGGCCAACTTGAAACAAATGCTAAAATATTTAGATACTTACTCTTACTTAATGGCAATAGACAATTCTTAAGCAAGCTAAAGGAATATCATCTATTTTATGGAACCCGAAGGTTCATTGCCACGCTTATCTGAGCCCGCCATTCAACCCTATTCTGTGCTAACTCCATCGAACTATCCCTCGCAAATCCTACTTTCCTTAAATCTATCCTAATATTGAACTCCCACCGACGTCTAGGTCTTCCAAGTGGTCTTTTCCTTTGGAGTCTCCCAGTCAATATTTTTTAGATATGTCTTTCCTCCCCCATTTCATCCTCCGTGACTTAATTAGAAATTAGAAAAAGCCACTGAATCCTTTTCAGGCAAGGGCCTCCTACTTTCGGTAGGGTTAGCTCAGTTTGTACACACGGGGTGAGCTATTTCCTGTGGGCATGCTCGGATTTTGAGCTTTTACTTTAACTGTTAGTTACTGTGTGTAGCTTGTGTTCCATTTTGAGTCTAGAATGAGTGTCCTGTACTTTTTCCCTAATTCACTTCACATCACTTTCAGTTTCTAAATTATGTCAACATTTTATTCTAAATCTAAAATTGTGATTTTCCACTCCCTCCTATCCCTTGCTACTCGTGACCATTGCGGTCCTATCACTTCTATGAAATCCTGAGCCCATCTCCTTCTCGGTATCCCTCTTCTTCTTTTCCCTCTTCTTGGGTCCCAGATTGGGGTGGCAGGCCCATCTGTCTGTGACTTAATTACCCTTATTATAACCGGTGAAGAGTACAGGTCATGAAGCTCGTCGTTATGGAGTTTTCTCCATTCCCCGTTTTCATCTCTCTAAGTCCCCAAATATGCCCCCTGTTTTCGAACGCTTTCAGATTATGTTCTTCCTGAAGAGTAAGCGATCATGTCTCACGTCCATATAGGCTAATACAACCGGCAGGATAATTGTATTTATCTTACCTGTCGTAAATATCTGCACCATCTCTGGTGATGTACCGCAATCCATGGATAGTAGTTTCTCTGCAATATTCTTTCAGCACTTCTGTAATAGATTGAGATACTTCTTTCTGCTTCTTGAAAGACGTTTCGTTCTTTCTGAAAGCAAAACAATGCAATCTACTGAACTTGTCACAAGAAATTGGAACTGTTATAGAGAAAGGAAAAATAATGAATGGTTGGACCTATATGCAGACAATGCAATTCAAACTTTTTCCTTGGTGGAAATGTCCACATTACATGGAAATTAAAGATTTTGGCATAGCGTTGCCACCTGTCCCGAATTTGGCGGGACATTCCGCATTTTAAGAACTTTTTCAGCATCCCGAATTATGCCTAAGAGGGAATGCATTATATATTTTTTTATTATTATTTTGCTAGCCTTTTCTTTCCTAATGTTAGTGTTACATAGCCTATTCAGTTTTGACTTGGTAACGAATATATACCATCTTTCCCTTATTAATAAATTGTTCCATGTACAAATCTAGATCGGCGATATGCATATATTCGATGTGTCCATCCTTAGCCTTACAAAAAGGTGGCAACCCTATTTTGGCATCAGATATCACTTTAACATTAAAAAATATAGTAGCCTATACTAGCCTGAATTTGTTAAACATGTTAAATTGTTTAAATCTTAAGCCTAATACTGTAATTATGAAGTCTCGACTCCTAAAAGGATTTGAAAACTGCTTGACAATGTAATGGGTGGTCTTTAAATGGACTAAAAATGCACGCGAACGCAAAGGCTTGCCCTAATTGTGAAGAAATCTGTCTTAATGATTATCAAGACATATTACATATTACATGTCAAGATGAAAGAAGTATTACGTGGTCCATTAGATAGAGTTATGTTTTAATTGCCATACAGATAGGCTAGCGTTGCAGCACTCAATATTCTTTTTCAGGGTGTCCAGCAGCCTTGAAAATCGGGAAAATCGGGAATTATGCTTGAATTTTCCATGTCGGGAAAAATCCTTGAATTATGCTTGAATTTTGTGAACCGTCGGAAAAAATCGCGTATAAGAGAATATTTTTTCTTTAAGTTGATAGTTTTTACCAAAATTCTACCATTTTCAGAAATATTAGTCACTAATATTTTTTTAAGTTGATAGTTTTTACGAAAATTTTACCAATTTCAGAAATATTAGTCATTAATGTTCACTCATTGTGTCCTGTGCTCATAATTTTTTTAATACTAGTAATTAAAGCTATTGTTTTAAAATTTGGAAATTCAAG